>CM055117.1:466888826-467561326 GCA_029206835.1 Rana muscosa
TGACTTCTAACGTCTACCTGGTAGAAACTAGTAAACGTGTGTACCGAAGACCATGTTGCGGCCTTACATACTTGAGCCAGGGAGGCCTGGTGATGCACTGCCCATGAAGTTCCAACTGCTCTTGTGGAGTGCGCCCTAACTTTGAACGGAGGCGGTCTCTTTCTCAAGCCATAGGCTTGTATTATGACCTGTCGAATCCACTTGGCTAAAGTAGATTTTGATGCTGCCTGACCCTTTCTAGGGCCTTCCGGCAGAATAAACAAAGCATCCATTCTGCGAATCTGAGCAGTGGCTTTTAGATAAGCTTTAACTGCTCTTACTACATCCAAAGAATATAATAACTTTTCCTCTACCGAGCTAGGTTTGGGGGAAAAAGAAGGAAGAACCAAATCTTGGTTCAAATGAAACCTCGATACCACCTTGGGAAGAAAGGCTGGATGAGGACGTAATACTACTCTGTCCTTATGGACAACCAGATATGGCTCCTTACAGGACAAGGCGGCTAATTCCGATACTCTTTTAGCCGAACAAACGGCTAAGAAAATCAATTTCCTGGTGAGAAGAACCAAGGAAATGTGTTGCAATGGTTCAAACGGTTGTTTCTGTAGAACCGACAGAACCAGGTTTAAGTCCCAAGGACATATGGGAATACTAACCGGAGGGCTAATACGCATCACTCCTTGTATAAAGGCTTTGACTAGTGAATGCGAAGCCAAGGGCCTTTGAAAAAATATTGACAAGGCCGAAATCTGACCCTTGATAGTACTCAAGGCCAGCTTCCTATCTACAGCCCACTGTAGGAAGTCCAAAATCCTCCCTATCACGTACTTACGTGGATGCCATTTCTTGGCCTCACACCACGTAATGTACGCTTTCCAGATCCTATAATAGATCTGCCTGGATACCGGCTTCCTGGCATTGATCATGGTAGATACCACAGAATTAGAGAGCCCTCTCTTTTTCAGAATGTGGGCTTCAATAGCCAGGCCGTCAAACCTAGGGCTGGTAAGGAAGGGTGGTATATCGGTCCCTGCGACAGCAGGTCCGGACGATGTGGGACGGTCCAAGGACTCCTCACTGACATTTTTACAATCTCCGCGTACCATGCCCTTCGGGGCCAGGCTGGAGCCACCAGAATCACTGGTTTCTTTTCTACCCTGATTCTGCGGAGTAATCGCAGTAACAATTGTGGCAGTGGGAATGCATATATCAGCTTGAACTGATCCCAAGGGAACACTAGGGCATCCGAGCCGCAAGCTAGGGGATCCCTTGTGCGAGACACAAATCTGTCCACCTTTGCGTTGAATCTGGATGCTAGCAGATCTACATCCGGTGTTCCCCACCGCTGGCATATTGCCTGGAAAACCTCAGGGTGAAGAGACCATTCCCCCAGGCATAATTGTTGGCGACTTAGAAAGTCCGCTCTCCAATTTTCCACTCCTGGGATGGAAACCGCGGATATGGCTGGGACATATCTTTCTGCCCACTCCAGGATGCAATTTGCTTCCCTCTGGGCTGCACGACTCCTGGTGCCACCCTGGTGATTGATATATGCCACTGCCGTGGCATTGTCTGATTGAATTCTGACAGGGGACCCTTGGAGTTTGGATGTCCATACTACTAGGGCATACCGGGCTGCTCGTATCTCTAAGAGATTGATGGGCAGGGCCTTTTCTGCTTCTGACCACTTGCCCTGGAGAGACCATTGCTCCAGTACTGCCCCCCAGCCTATGAGGCTGGCATCTGTAGTGACCACCTTCCAAGAAACCGGACTGAAGGGTTTCCCTCTTTCCAGATTCTGGGGCACCAACCACCAATGGAGGCTCTTGCGAACGGAAGGGGACAGGGACATTGGTAAGTCTAAAGCCTGAACTTTTTTGTTCCAGGCTGACAGTATGGCCCTTTGCAAATTCCTTGAATGGAATTGACCGTAGGGTACCGCTTCGAATAAAGCCACCATCTTTCCCAGCAGCCTCATGCACAGGCGTATGGATGGTTTTCTTTTTGTACCCACTAAGTGGGTCAAATTTTTTAAAGAAGACACCTTCTCTGGAGGTAAGAAAATCTCTCTGATTTGAATCCAGCCTTAGCCCTAAGTATTCCAGACTTTTGACTGGTCTTAGAGCTGACTTGTCCCGGTTGATAATCCAACCGTGATATTCCAGATACTTGATTGTCTTGTGAATAGCTACTTCCAGCTTTTCCACTGAGTGGTCCATTAGTAGCAGGTCGTCTAGATATGCCATTATCGTTACACCTTGTGTTCTTAGATTGGCCAATAATGGGGCCAGAATTTTTGTGAACACTCGAGGTGCTGTGGCCAGACCGAAAGGTAAGGCTCTGAACTGAAAATGGCGCCCTTCTACTGCAAAGCGTAGAAATTTCTGGTGGGCCGGAAAGATGGGAATATGCAGATAAGCATCCCTTATGTCGATCGAGGCTAACCATTCCTGCCCTTGTAGGGCGGTGGCCACCGATCGGATCGACTCCATCCGAAAAGTCCTGATATTTAGGAACTTGTTTAGCCCTTTTAGATTTAATATGGGCCTCACATCCCCATTTGGTTTGGGGACTGTGAAAAGGTTCGAGTAAAACCCGAATCCGCTTTCTTCCAGGGGAACCTTCATGATTACACCTTGGAGCAATAGTTGTTCTAGTGCCAGAAGGAGGGATCCTCTCTTCTGGGGATCTCTTGGCACGTTTGACCTCATAAATTGGGCAGGAGGAGTGCCTTTTAACTCCAGCTTGTATCCCAGACTTACTGCGGAGAGCACCCATCTGTCTCTGATGGTGTCCCGCCAGGTCTCTGAACAACTGAAGCCTTCCCCCCACCCGATTGAGTGGGGGCAACGCTTCATTAATTGGGGGGAGGTTTTGTACCTCTCTTGATCCAGGGCTTCTTGTTACCCTGTGATTGTCCCTGATTTCTGCCCCCTGAATTTGACCGCGGAGGCCGTCGGAACTGCTTCACAGCCGATGTGCCCGGGACTGGAGAAGTAGGCCTCTTAAAAGAAGGACTTCTACCCTTGTTCTTAACCGGTAAGAGTGAACTTTTACCGGCAGAAATTCTCTGGATATATTTGTCCAGATCTTCTCCAAATAAGCGTTCTCCATGAAATGGGAAGCTAACCAGCAGTTTTTTACAGGGAGCTTCAGCAGACCAGTTTTTGAGCCACAGAAGCCTACGCATATGTACTATAGACAGCGTAAAGCGGGAGGCCTGTTGGATTGTATCCTTTATGGCGTCCACCGCAAAACACAAGGCTCTAGGCAGGTCAGCTAGGGCAAGAGCCTGCTGATCTGGTAAGTCCCTTAAGACTTGTTTCAACTGATCTTTCACTGCTTGGCAGACTCCAATCGCTGCTACCGCAGGTTGTGTCACCATGCTTGCTGTAGAGAAAGCAGATTTTAGTAAAGACTCCAATTTTTTATCTATTGGGTCTTTGAACATTGGAACATTATCTACTGGACATGTCAGTGATTTGTTCACAGAAGAGATGGCTGCGTCCACTGTAGGGACCCTCCATTTTTTTATGAACTTATCCTCCATGGGATAGATCACCGGAAATCTCTTGGGGGGAGCAAATATTTTATCAGGATGCTCCCAATCCTGGTAAATAAGCCCTTCTAATAAAGGGTGGATTGGGAAGGAACAGACAGCCTGGGGAGCTTTTAGCGACCCCAGCGAGGAAACCGTAGTGGATGGTGGTTCCGCCAGAGGCATTTTAAATGCTGATCGGACCATGTTAGTCAGAGACTGAACCCATAATCTTTCAGCCTGAGATGCTGAGAAAGGTTCTTCCACTGTTGATTCCTCCATAACTGAATCAACCTCATCCTGATCCCCTTCAGGTAGGTCGATCCCTGTGTGGGGCTGTTCCTCCACTAACAGGCACTCTGAAGGAGGAGACGGAGATCGGACGCGCTTTCCCTGCGACAGGGAAGCAGCGATCAATGCTGTTAATCTCTCTTCCAATCCTCCCAGAGTTGAGGATAAAACCTCCTCTGTTATATATACAGGAGCAGGTGGACTGGGGACAGCCGCAGCACCAGGCACTCCTGCGGGGTTTCTATGGCTACTGACCTCTGAATTCTCAGGGGAGATTGGTGCAGTACAAGCATGCCCAATATCCTCAGAGCCTGATGGAGACCCCTTTGGCTTCCTGGAAGACCTATTTCCGGAGCGTCTGGACGACATATCCTTTAAGCACAAAGCTGAGGTATTCCCGTCGTCATACACCAATCTTGCTGGTAATAGTCTAACACAGTTGCTGCTATATACCAGCTGGTGTCCACTAAAGTGCCTTTCTATGGGGATGCCTGCATCAACCGCCTCTGTGTGCCACTGTTTGTTGCTAGCTCTGTTTGCATCCAGCTGACACTTGTACTGTGTCTTTATACAAGCTGGGACGCCTGCACATGCGCAGAAGCGCCGTGGCGCGCATCGAGCGTCATCCACCCGCCCTGCCCCTTTTTTTTCATAGGAGGCGCGTGCACGCGCCCGCGCGCCATTGGCGCCCTTTTCGAAATCAATCAGGGACTAGGAGCCAGGGCCCTTTTTGCCGGAGGGCCTGTGCGGTGGATGAGCGCAGCAACAGGGCAGAGGAAGTGGATTCCCACAGAGAAACTTACCTACTGCCTGGATCTTTTGACTTGAGGAAACCAAAGATCCACATGACAAGAAAAATGGACTACAGCGGCCTCTAGTGGTTTAACACAGGTACCGCGGTCCCCTTTTTTTTTTTTCTTGACTACTATTAAAATTTTACATTTTCAGTAGTTACAGGCATACACAGATATTAGCGGGAATACCGTTAGGTAACAGACAGAAAGACAAATTAGGCTTGGGGGTCCCCCAATAGAACAAAGTTCCTGGGGGCCCCCACTTACCTGATCCCCGCCGCAGGACTTTGTTTGGTCCACAGAAGCCCAAACTTCACCTATCACGGCAGGCATTGTAATTAAACCTTCAGGGACCGGGTTCCCAAGGATTCCACTCCCCTGGACCTGTATAGCACCCTGCACAGACAACATCGTCGTGGGTATGACCAGAGCTCTGGATCCCAGGGTCCAGCCCTCCTAAGAGAGGCATTACAGGCAAAATCTTGCTCTTCTGCTGCAAGGCCCGGGTACCGACCGTTTAGCTATGAAGCTTTTTTGGTGGGATCCGGAACAGCTTACTAAGGCCCAAAAGAACCTGTAACGCAAGCCCAGTGAAAACACATGTTACTCTTTGGCCAACACCTTAGACACTGGCAAAAAACTGAGGTGCTCCCGGATGGGAGGGGCTTATATAGGGGAGGGTACTTCCGGTTTGGAAGTGGCCAGTGCCAGCACCTGAAGGTAATCTATATAACCCATTAGTAAAGACTAAGTCGCTCTGTGTCCCGTGATGTACGAAAAAGAAAATGCAGCAGCCTGTGCATTGAATCCCCGACACACTGATCGCAGCTGCACTGCAGGCTTTACAGCAAAAATGTAATACATTTCATTGCTGGCATATCTGTTAAACTTTTCAAAAATGGACTATGCTTTTAACATCTAGCCTGAATCTACTAGCAGGAGTTGATTCAAGAATAAACCCTCACACAGGGTCTTTAAATTAGAAAACCTCAGAAAAGATATTCAACCCAAAAAGAAAGCATTCTAAAATTACTATGGTTGGTGTGGGAGGGGTTACAGCCCCCCTTGGTGCCTTTTGCTCCAGATATAAAAGTTTGTGTGTCAATGAACTATTAAAAAAATCCAGTTTGCTCTTAACTTCCTCTTGAGGGCTGACAACAGTGCCTCTGGTATATGAAATCCAAAATCATGTCAGCTCCGCCTGGCTCTCATCTGTCTGACCACAGAACACATTCTTAAGGAGAGGACAACGACAGGAGAAGGCATGCTGTAGTCCAGCAGGGTCAGTAGCGAGTGACACCACTGCTTGGAAATTCAAAGCAGCAGCCTGCCTCTACCTCAGCCAGTTTATTTTAAAAGCAGCTTTGTGCATTTGTAACTAGTGAGTACGAGATGGTGGGTTTGTTGGTAAACAAACTCATGTGATCACGTCCCAGCTGTCCTGTTGAGTAGCCACATTGGATTGATCGACAATTGTTAAGAGTTTGGAAGTTGTTGCTTGCCGGCAGGGTTTAAAAATCTGGATCAAGTACACATTAATTACTGTCTAATTAAGGTTAATTAACATTCACATGGAACATGGCATCATGCTTTAAAATGTTAAGGTAGACTGCAGACACCATCTGGTTAAAAGTCAAAAACACTGCAAAATCAATTTTTGCAATATATTTTAGATTTGCTCTTGAAAACATTTCAGAGGCTATTAATATTGAAGAGTCTTATTAAACAATCTGATGTCTTTTCTATATAAATTTTCATTCTGCGAAGAAAGTCGGGTTAGACTAGTCATCCAACTATGACTCTGTCAAACATGTATGAGTCGCAGGTATTAAAATGTCACAAATGAGCTCCAAAAAGCAAGGTTTGTTATGAATACCATGAGTTAGATACTTTAAAGCCAATGTAAGGATTCACTTTTGTGTTAAATTCAAGTTCCACTCATTACATAAGATTAAAGATTTAGGAACAAAAAAAGTTATATTTATTCATATCTCTCCCTAAAAGCAACAAGAGGCAAGAGAATTGCCCATCCTTGCTATGATTCAAAGACCAGTACCTATTGCCATTTTATTCCCCGACTTGGATGAATTTCTTATTCAGAGTAAGCACACTAAACCAAGACCATTAAAAGTTGTAGTAAAGCAAAAAAATAAAAATAAATTCCCCCCTGCAGGTTAATGCTATGTGCTGCATACTAGCACATGACAGATTTACCTTACAAATTGAACCCTCAAGCAGAGTGCCGTCACTGCTGCAGACACATCCATCTTTTCCCATTCTTTTGGGTTCACAGGCTCTGGCAGGATGTGAATGGTGTGGTCACAAAGATGTGTGTGGGAGTCAAGACGCACGCTGCGGTGATGGTTCGTACCAGCGCATGGGGATCCAGGTGCATTTGCACTTTACATGCTGGTCTCTCTGAAAACGTTGTCTATACTGGCCATCTTTAGAATATTATTGGCCCGCTGATATCAAGCTGTTTACATGGTCCAACGTCCATCAGACCAGGCGGTTGAATCTGGCTTCACCACCCTTTCACTGTGGGGGGGGGGGGGTGCGTCATCTTTGCCCTCATTCTAGCGTTGCGGTTGGTGGAATATTAATATTACAAGTTTGACGTATATCAGAGCTGCCTTGAAGAGGCAAACCAAGTCTGCGAAACGTGTCTGCTTTTTGCATGTACAAGCATCTACAGCTAACCTGTATATTGAGTATCTACTATGATCAAACAGTTATGACCAAATATTATATTGATTATTGGCTTCCCCTTTGGTAAACCATATATCACTAGTGTCAACTTTTTTTAAAGTGTTACATTTCGTAATAAATTTATATTTTTTGTATACCTTCTTGTGGTTGTGCTTTCCTCAATGATAAACACACCCTAAAAAATCCCACCACCTTATGAGGGAGTGGTACGTTCTCTCCATTTTCTTTCTATATTCACCAGGGATGTAGGTGTGTTAAAGTGTCTCTAGAAACTGCCCAATCCATCGCATATATACAGTTGGTATGGAAAGTATTCAGACCCCCTTAAATTTTTCAATCTTTGTTATATTGCAGCCATTTGCTAAAATCATTTAAGTACATTTTCCTCAATGTACACACAGCACCCCATATTGACAGAAAAACACACAGAATTGACGACATTTTTGCAGATTTATTAAAAAAGAAAAACTGAAATATCACATGGTCCCAAGTATTCAGACCCTTTGCTCAGTATTTAATATTTGCACCCTTTTTATCTAATACAGCCATGAATCTTTTTGGGAAAGATGCAACAAGTTTTTCACACCTGGATTTGGGGATCCTCTGCCATTCCTCCTTGCAGATCCACTCCAGTTCTGTCAGGTTGGATGGTAAACGCTGGTGGACAGCCATTTTTAGTTCTCTCCAGAGATGCTCAACTGGGTTTAAGTCAGGGCTCTGGCTTAAACCCAAATAAACAGTCACGGAGTTGTTGTGAAGCCACTCGGTCGTTATTTTAGCTGTGTGCTTAGGGTCATTGTCTTGTTGGAAGGTAAACCTTCGGCCCAGTCTGAGGTCCTGAGCACTCTGGAGAAGGTTTTCATCCACGATATCCCTGTACTTGGCCGCATTCATCTTTCCCTTGATGGCAACCTGTCGTCCTGTCCCTGCAGATAAAAAACACCCCCACAGTATGATGCTGCCACCACCATGCTTCACTGTTGGGACTGTATTGGACAGGTGATGAGCAGTGCCTGGTTTTCTCCACACATACCGCTAAGAATTGAGGCCAAAAAGTTCTATCTTGGTCTCAGACCAGAGAATCTTATTTCTCACCATCTTGGAGTCCTTCAGGTGTTTTTTTTTAGCAAACTCCATGCAGGCTTTCATCGGGCCACTCTGCCATAAAGCCTCGACTGGTGGAGGGCTGCAGTGATGGTTGACTTTCTAGAACTTTTTCCTATCTCCCGACTGCATCTCTGGAGCTCAGCCACAGTGATCTTTGGGTTCTTCTTGACCTCTCTCACCAAGGCTCTTCTCCCCCGATAGCTCAGTTTGGCTGGACGGCCAGCTCTAGGAAGGGTTCTGGTCGTCCCAAATGTCTTCCATTTAAGGATTATGGAGGCCACTGTGCTCTTAACCACTTGACCACTGGGCACTTAAACCCCCTTAATAACCAGACCAATTTTCAGCTTTCGGTGCTCTCACATTTTGAATGACAATTACTCAGTTATACAACACTGTACCCATATGAATTTTTTGTCCTTTTTTTCACACAAATAGAGCTTTCTTTTGGTGGTATTTAATCACTGTTGGGTTTTTTATTTTTTGCGCTATACGAGAAAAAAAGACTGAAAATTCTGTAAAAAAATTGTTTTTTTTTTTCGTTTCCGTTATAAAATTTTGCAAATTACTATTTTTTCTTCATAAATTTTGGCCAAAATTTATACTGCTACATATCTTTGGTAAAAATAAGTACAAATTGGTGCATATTTTTTGGTCTTTGTGAAAGTTATAGAGTCCACAAGCTATGGTGCCAATATCTGAAAATTGATCACACCTGAAGTACTGACGGCCTATCTCATTTCTTGAGACCCCAACATGCCAGAAAAGAACAAATACCCCCCAAATGACCCCTTTTTGGAAAGAAGACATTCCAAGGTATTCAGAAAGAGGCATTGTGAGTTTTTTGAAGTTGTCATTTTTTCCCACAATTCTTTGCAAAATCAAGATTTTTTTTTTCTCTTTTTTTTTTTTTTTCACAAAATTGTCATATTAGCAGGTTATTTCTCACACACAGCATATGCATTCCACAAATTACACCCCAAAACACATTCTGCTATTCCTCCCGAGTATGGTGATACCACATGTGTGAGACTTTTACACAGCGTGGCCACATACAGAGGCCCAACATGCAGGGAGCACCTTCAGGCGTTCTGGAGCACCCAGGCCAATTCTGACATTTCTCTCCTACATGTAAAAATCATCATTTGTTTGCTATAAAATTACATAGAACCCCAAAACATTATATATGTTTTTTTAGCAAAGACCTTAGAGAATATAATGGTGGTTGTTGCAACTTTTTATCTCACACGATATTTGCGCAGCAATTTTTTAACGCGTTTTTTACGGAAAAAAAATGTTGTGCTTTAAAAAACAAAAACAAAAAAAAAAACAGTAAAGTTAGCCCAATGTTTTTGCATAATGTGAAAGATGAAGTTACGCCGAGTAAATAGAAACCTAACATGTCACCCTTAAAAATTGCACACGCTTGTGGAATGGCGCCAAACTTCGCTACTTAAAAATCCCCATAGGCGACGCTTTAAATATTTTTACTGGTTACATGTTTTGAGTTACAGAGGAGGTCTAGGGCCAAAATGATTGCTCTCGCTCTAACGTTCGCAGAGATACCTCACATGTGTGGTTTGAAAACCGTTTTCATATGTGGGCGGGACTTGCGTATGCGTTCGCTTCTGTATGCGAGCTCACGGGGACAGGGGCGCTTTAAAAAAATATATTTTTTTTTTATTGTTCATTTTACTTTATTTATTTTAGTTTGACATGTTTTTCCGCCCCAAAATTTTTTTTGATCACTTTTATACCTATTACAAGGAACGTAAACATCCCTTGTAATAGGAATATGGCATGACAGGTCCTCTTTACAGTGAGATATGGGGTCAATAAGACCGCGGAGAGCCAGTATTACAGCGAGAGGAAGCGACGCGTCAACATCGAGGAGGAGAAGAGGGAAGAAGAAGCCGACGGCGACAGCGACGGGAAGCCCGGCCCCTCCATTAGCGAAAGAGCTACGAAGAAGTTAGTGGAGGGGCCGGCAGAAGGACAACGGAGAGCCGGACGAGACAACGGGAAGACCGGGCCTCCGTTAGCAAGAGAGCTAAAAAGAAGTTAGCGGAGGCCCGGCGGAAGAAAGAACCGGAGAGCGCGGAGACACCGGAGACCCCCGAAGTCGAAAAAGACCCCCGGAAGTCGAAAGAAGAGCGCCGGAGTCGGAAGAAGACCCCCGGAGCTGTGTAATAAATTACTTTAAAAACCTGTGTAGTGTTTTTTTATTGCAATTTTTTTCCACCAGGTGAATGGGTAGGGGTACGATGTACCCCATACTCATTCACATAGGGTGGGGGGCGGGGATCCGGGGGCTCCCTTATTGAAGGGGGCTCCCGGATTCCGATAAGCCCCCCGCCCGCAGACCCCGACAACCAACGGCCAGGGTTGTCGGGAAGAGGCCCTGTCCTCATCAACATGGGGGCAGGGTGCTCTGGGGTGGGGGGGCCGCAGGTCGCCCCCCTGCCCCAGAGCACCAAACCCCCCATGTTGAGGGCATGCGGCCTGGTACGGTTCAGGAGGGAGGGGGGCCGCTCTCTCGTCCCCCCCTCTTCCCCTGCGGCCGGCCAGGTTGTGTGCTCGGATAAGGGTCTGGTTTGGATTTTGGGGGGACCCCCCACGCCGTTTTTTCGGCGTAGGGGCGCCTGTTCAAATCCAGACCGGACCCAAGGGCCTGGTATGCTCCTGGAGGGGAACCTGCGCCGTTTTTTTAATTTAAAATTTGGCCTGGAGTTCCCCCTCAAGATTCATACCAAACACAGTGCCTGATATTGGCGGGGATCCAAGTCGGATCCCCGTTCATTGAAAGTCGGACATATGTCGGCTTCATGTCGCAGGGCAAAGTCGGATCCAAAGTAGGACAGATGTCGTGTCGCACTAGTGTGAACCCAGCCTGAGATGGTTCTACACCTTCATTTGAGTCCAGCTGTGTTTGATTATACTGATTGGACTTGATTAGGAAAGCAACACACCTGTCTATATAAGACCTTACAGCTCACAGTGCATGTCAGAGAAAATGAGAATCATGAGGTCAAAGGAACTGCATGAAGAGCTCAGAGACAGAATTGTGGCAAGGCACAGATCTGGCCAAGGTTACAAAAAATTTCTGCTGCACCTAAGGTCCTTAACCACTTAGCAACCACCTGCCAACAAATAATGTCGACAAGGTGGTTGCTTAACTCTGGGAGGACGTTATATAACGTCCTCCCAGAAACGCGCTCCCGCGCGCCCCCTGGGGCGCGCACACGGGAAACTCTGTGTGGACCCGGCGGATCACGAATCGCGGTAAATCGCCGCTGATGGCGGCCGTTTACCACGTGATCGCTCCGTCAAATGACGGAGCAATCACTTGTAAACAGACCGGCGTCATGTGATGACGCCGGTTCCTCCCTCCCCTCTCTGTACCGATCGGTACAGTGTGAGAGGGGAGGGGGAGGGAGCGGATGGCAGCAGCAGCACTGTGGGCTGGATCTGTGACAATTGCAGTCACAGATCCAGCCATCCCTGTGCAATACTCTGCCATACACCGTGCAATACCCTGGTGCAATACCCTGGTGCAATACTCTGGCGCAATACCCTGGCGCAATGCCCTGCCATACTCCGCAATACCCTGCAATAACCACTTCCCGCCGGCCGTCATATGACGTCCTTGACTTTGTGCGGGGATAACTGAATGATGGGAGCAGCTACAGGCATCATTCAGATATTAGCTTTTTCAGCCGGAGATTCCCTACACCATAACAATCATGTAAACGCTATAATTTTTGTGCTAACCAATCAAACGCAGATTGCGATTTTTTTTACCAAAAATATGAAGAAGAATACATATCGGCCGAAACTGAGGAAAAAAAATATTTTTTATATATTTTTTGGGGATATTTATTATAGCAAAAAGTAAAAAATACTGTATTTATCGGCGTATAACACGCACAGGCGTATAACACGCACACTAACTTTAAGAGGGAAGTTTCAGGAAAAAAACTTTCCACAGCCCCCTGCGTATAACACGCAGGCACAGTTTACCCTCTATTTTCAGGGTAAAAAAGTGAGTGTTATACGCCAATAAATACAGTATGTAATTTTTTTCCAAATTTTCGCTCTACTTTTGTTTATAGCGCAAAAAACAAAAAACGCAGAGGTGATTAAATACCACCAAAAGAAAGCTCTATTTGTGGGAAAAAAGGATGCCAATTTTGTTTGGGAGCCACGTCGCACGACCGCGCAATTGTCAGTTAAAGCGACGCAGTGCCGAATCGCAAAAAGGGGCCTGGTCATAATTGCCCGTATTGGTCAGGGGCTTAAGTGGTTAATAAATCTGCAAAACTGTCAATAATGCTGTGTTTGTCAATATGGGGTGCTGTGTGTACATTGAGGAAAATGTAACTTAAATGATTTTAGCAAATGACTGCAATATAACAGTGTGAAAAATTTAAGGGGGTCTGAATACTTTCCGTACCCACTGTGTGTGTATGTATGTATGTATGTATGTATGTATGTATGTATGTATGTATGTGCATATATATTATACACACACACACACACACACACACACCATAGTTTGTAGATGTTATAACTTTTGCGCAAACCAATCAACATACACTTACTGGGATTTTTTTTTTTTTACCAAAAACATGTAGCAGAATACACATTGGCCTAAATTGATTTAGAAATTAGATTTTGTTTATTGGATATATTTTATAGCAGAAAGTGAACGGACAATTTAAAAAAAAAAAAGTTTTAGTTTGTTTATAGCGCAAAAAAAAAACAAAAAAAAAAACCGCACAGGTGATCAAAATCCACCAAAAGAAAGCTCTATTGGTGGGGGAGGGAAAAAGGACACGCATTAACCACTTTAAGAGCAGGCCATTTTCTGACATTTGATGTTTATAAGTAAAAATCTGTTTTTTATTGCTAAACAATTACTTATACCCCCCCAAACCTATATATTTTTTTTAGCAGAGACCCTAGAGAACAAAATGGCGGTCGTTGCAATATTTTATGTCTCACTATTTACGCAGCGGTCGTTCAAACAATTTTTGGGAAAAAAATACACATTAATGAATAAAAAGATAAAACTGTAAAGTTAGCCCAATTTTTTGTACAATGTGAAAGATGTTACGCTGAGAAAATAGACACCCAACATGTCATGCTTTCAAATTGCGCATGCTCAAGGAATGGTGACAAACTATGATACTTAAAAATCTCAATAGGCGACGCTTAAAAAAAAAAATTAGTTACAAAGAAGGTCTAGGGCTAGAAGTATTGCTCTCACTCTAACAATCGTGGCGATACCTCATGTGGTGCGAACACAGTTTACATATGCGGGCGCAACTTGCGTATGCATTCGCTTCTATGCGTGAGCGCGGAGAGATGGGGCGCATTTCCCACCACCTATAAAAGTGATTCTATGGCGTATCCGCCGCCGGGATCACTTCTATCTGAAAGATGGCCGTCCAGCAAAATATCAAGGTTATGCTGTCATAACCCCAGTATTCATCAAAAACATGACTACATTTACAGTCAGGCGGTCGGCAAGTGGTTAAAGTAAGGCAGTGCCACAACGCAAAAATGGCCTGGTCATGAAGGGGAGGTAAATCTTCCAGAGGTCAAGCAGCTAGTAAGAAATGAGCCATCACTAGTGAAGATATTCCACCATGCTGCTGCGTATGATGAGAACTTCCATGGCTTCCAAGCATCCATTGAGAATAAATCAATACACAGCGGCTTAATAATCAAAATGTATGGCTGAATCAGATGAATTGCTTGCAAACGTAATGTGGTCAATGTATGAATACTAGAAAAAGTCTGATTTCTTAATACATGATTATCTTGATTCCTCTAATGTTAAGCACTGACTTTACTTTGATTCAGCAAAGACTACAGACAATGAGTGTGGCACTAGCTATGACATTAATGTCATTATCTAATCCAGAGTATAAGTTTAGTCATACATTATGCAATTTACTTTACTTCAACCACACAGGAGGGGAATGCCTCCCCACTGCGCTATTGCATTCTGACAGTGGTTTCCTGCTTTCACTTTTGTGAGAAGAGCCAAAAAAGACCATACAACAATGAAGACAACATGTAAAAGGAAAGTCTACACTTTCCTAGTCGGACACAGGTCTAAAACAGCAAAAATTACATGCTGCATAAAGTATTGTCCCCAAATCTTCCACTTTCAAATAATTTAAGAATGATGAAAAACACTTTAATGTAAATAATTCAATTTACCTGTGCTCTTTATGCTCCTGCAGCTGGCAGTCTCGACATGTCAATCTATCACATGTTTCACAAAACAGTTTGAGTTGTTCTTGTTTATGGACAGGACAGAAAACTGGACGCTGGCCCGACGCCCCAACAGATTCTGTAAAAAACAAAAATATACTGAAAAGATGCACTTTTATGGGTGTGTGCACAGAAATATATAAAAAATTAACTCAATCACAAGTAGCATATGCAAAACCACCCAAGTCATCAAGAGGTCATGGCCATTATTAACCCATGACAACCTCTGACCTCACATAAATGCCCATGTATCTATATGCATATTACTACTAAACCGCAATGTGGAGTAAATGTGACTAGTCACAGACATGGAAAGTCAGAAAGAATTCATCATAGTAAATCAGTCATGACCCTAATGTTACTGAACAGGCTCCAGACTAGGGACCAAGTGATGATTGCACTTCTGCTTCCCAGGTGTATTGTAAAGAAGTTAACACTGAGGCTGGGTTCACACTAGTGCGACACGACATCCGTCCTACTTTGGATCCGACTTTGCCCTGCGACATGAGGCCGACATATGTCCGACTTTCAATGAACGGGGATCCGACTTGGATCCCCGCCAATATCAGGCACTGTGTTTGGTATGAATCTTGAGGGGGAACTCCAGGCCAAATTTTAAATTAAAAAAAACCAGCGTGAGTTCCCCTCCAGAGGCACACCAGGCCCTTGGGTCTGGTCTGGATTTGAACGGGCGCCCCTACACCGAAAAAACGGCGTGGGGTCCCCCCAAAATCCAAACCAGACCCTTATCCGAGCACACAACCTGGCAGGCCGCAGGGGAAGAGGGGGGACGAGAGAGCGGCCCCCTCCCTCCTGAACCGCACCAGGCCGCATGCCCTCAACATGGGGGGTTTGGTGCTCTGGGGCAGGGGGGCGACCTGCGGCCCCCCCACCCCAGAGCACCCTGCCCCATGTTGATGAGGACAGGGCCTCTTCCCGACAACCCTGGCCGTTGGTTGTCGGGGTCTGCGGGCGGGGGCTTATCGGAATCCGGGAGCCCCCTTCAATAAGGGGGCCCCCGGATCCCGGCCCCCCCACCCTATGTGAATGAGTATGGGGTACATCGTACCCCTACCCACTCACCTGGTGGAAAAAAATTGCAATAAAAAAACCACACAGCTTTTTAAAGTATTTTATTGCACAGCTCCGGGGGGTCTTCTTCCGACTTCGGGGGTCTTTTCCGACTTCGGGGGTCTCCGGTGTCGTCTCCGCGCTCTCCGGTTCTTTCTTCCGCCGGGCCTCCGCTAACTTCTTTTTAGCTCTCTTGCTAACAGAGGCCCGGTCTTCCCGTTGTCTCGTCCGGCTCTCCGTTGTCCTTCTGCCGGCCCCTCCACTAACTTCTTCGTAGCTCTTTCGCTAGTGGAGGGGCCGGTCTTCCCGTCGCTGTCGCCGTCGGCTTCTTCTTCCCTCTTCTCCTTCTCGATGTTGACGCGTCGCTTCCTCCCGCTGTAATACTGGCTCTCCGCTCCGCATTAATATAGGCTTCTCATGACGTCACAGTCACATGTTCCGGGGCACATGGCCCCGGAGCATGTGACTGACGTCATGGGAACATGTGACTGACGTCATGTCATGAGAAGCCTATATTAATGCGGAGCGGAGCGGAGAGCCAGTATTACAGCGGGAAGAAGCGACGCGTCAACATCGAGAAGGAGAAGAGGGAAGAAGAAGCCGACGGCGATGGGAAGACCGGCCCCTCCACTAGCGAAAGAGCTACGAAGAAGTTAGTGGAGGGGCCGGCAGAAGGACAACGGAGAGCCGGACGAGACAACGGGAAGACCGGGCCTCCGTTAGCAAGAGAGCTAAAGAGAAGTTAGCGGAGGCCCGGCGGAAGAAAGAACCGGAGACGACACCGGAGACCCCCGAAGTTGGAAAAGACCCCCGGAAGTCGAAAGAAGAGCGCCGGAGTCGGAAGAAGACCCCCGGAGCTGTGTAATAAATTACTTTAAAAACCTGTGTAGTGTTTTTTTATTGCAATTTTTCTCCACCAGGTGAATGGGTAGGGGTACGATGTACCCCATACTCATTCACATAGGGTGGGGGGGGCCGGGATCCAGGGGCCCCTTTATTAAAGGGGGCTCCCGGATCCCGATAAGCCCCCCACCCACAACAACCAACGGCCAGGGTTGTCAGGAAGAGGCCCTGTCCTCATCAACATGGGGGCAGGGTGCTCTGGGGTGGGGGGGCCGCAGGTCGCCCCCCTGCCCCAGAGCACCAAACCCCCCATGTTGAGGGCATGCGGCCTGGTACGGTTCAGGAGGGAGGGGGGCCGCTCTCTCGTCCCCCCCTCTTCCCCTGCGGCCTGCCAGGTTGTGTGCTCGGATAAGGGTCTGGTTTGGATTTTGGGGGGACCCCCCACGCCGTTTTTTCGGCGTAGGGGTGCCCCTGCAAATCCAGACCAGACCCAAGGTCCTGGTATGCTCCTGGAGGGGGAACCTACGCCGGTTTTTTATTTAAAATTTGGCCTGGAGTTCCCCCTCAAGAGCAGTACAGCACAAGTCGCATGCCAAAGTCGGACCATGCAAGACTGCAGTCCGACTTTGATCCGACTTCAATGATAGTCAATGGGCTGAAGTCGGATCAAAGTCGGACCAAAGTAGTACAGGGAGCATTCTCAAAGTCGGACCAACATGTGTCGGACCAGTTAAGACGGCTCCCATAGGGAAACATTGATTTTCACACGTCATGCGACATGAGCTCCCAATGTCGGAGCGTTTGTCGCCCCAGTGTGAACCAGGCCTTACTGATCAGTAGTCATATGATGGCTTGCCTCCTTCATATTGGCACACTATAATGAACTTACTGTCCCTCATGAATGTGTGGGAAGTGCAAGTCCATGCTTAATAACAGATGTCAGATCATGTTCCTTAGACTGAGCACAGAAGAAAACATTCAAAAAGGTACGTGCAGGCAATTTTTGTCACCTGCATTATGTTTTGTGAGCTCCTTTCCTCCAGGATCACAAAGGAGGCCAGAGACGATCTGGTCTCTGTTTACCTCCATGGCCTTGCAGTCAGCAAGTGGTTAAACCTCACTGTTCTCACAGCCGTGGACAAATGTTTTGAGAATGGCAAATACAAAATTTTGCTGCCTCAGTTTTTATGATGACAATTTGCTTATACTCCATATTGTTATGAAGGAGGATCAAATGACTTGCAATTAATTGCAAAGTACGTCTTTGGCATGGAAGTGAACTTCATTCCAGAAGAAAAATGTACACTGTATTTGTGAAGAAGGCTTCAGGGCGCCCAAGAAAGTCCAGCAAGTGCCAGGACCGTTGATTCAGCTACAGGATCATGGCATCGCCAGTGTAGAGCTTGCTGAGGAATGGCAGCAGGCAGGTATGAGTGCATCTGCACGCAGTTGGGCAAAGACTTTTGGAGGATTAGCCTGGTGTCAGGAAGGGCGGCAAAGAAGCAACTTATATCCAGGAAAAACATCAGACAGATATTCTGCAAAAGGTACAGGGATTGGACTGCTGAGGACTGGGGTACAGTCATTTTCTTGTCCGGAGAGAAAAGGCGAGCGCTACCATCAGTCCTGTGTCATGCCAACAGTAAAGCATGCCGAGACCATTAATGTGTGGGGTTGCTTCATAGCCAAGGGAGTGGGCTCACTTACAATTTTGCCTAAGAACACAGCCATGAATAAAGACTGGTACAAAAACATCCTCCGAGGACAACTTCTCCTAACCATCCAAAAAAGTTTGGTGACGAACAATACCTTTTCCAGCATGATGAAGTACCTTGCCATAAAAGTGATAAGTGGCTTGGGAAAACAAAACCTCAACATTTTGGGTCCATGGCCAGGAAACTCCCCAGACCTTAATCCCATTGAGAAATCGTGGTCAATCCTCAAGAGGCAGGTGAAAAAAAAAAAACACAAATTCTGAAAAACTCCCAGCACTGATTATGCAAAAATGGACTGCCTGCCATCAGTCAGGATGAGGCCCAGAAGTTTGACAACATGCAAGGGAGAATTGCAGAAGTCTTGAAAAAGGGTAAGCACTCCAAATCCCAACTCGTTGCATAAACTATGACACTTATAAAATGCTTGTAATTATACTTCAGTATACCATAGTAACATCTGACACAAAGATCTATAAACACTGAAGCAGCAGACTTTGTGAAAATTAATATTTGTGTCATTCTTAAAACTGTTGGCCAGGGCTGTATAGTCACAATTTGATCCAACTGCTACAGGGGGGGAAAAAAAAAGTAATATATACAATATCTACACACTTTTCAGTTCAAGCAGCGTTCCACCCAAAAGGAAAAGCTCCACTGGTTTGCTTAAACCCCCCCAGCTATACTTGGCACCTTTCAGGGGGGGAGCAGATACCTTTCAAAACCAGGTACCCACTCCCACGTCAGGGTAAGATCGTTGTGAGTTGTGCGGAGAACTACGAAATTTCCCGCTGTCTTCTGGGAGACAAAGGGGTGCCCCCCCGCTTACCGGAGTCGTCGGTAGCAGTGGAGACGATCGGGTCCTCTCCCCTGTGAGACCTGATTCCGAGTGAAGTAAAAGATGGCCCCCACTTAGCTCCATAACATTGGATGACGGAAGAGACGTCAAAACGTCACTTCCGCCCAATGCTCTTAGAATTTATTATTTTATTATTGCATTTAAGTCTGTGACATCTGGGGTCAAAATTACCTCAGATCTCACATTTAAAGAGGTCCTGCCATGCTATTACAAGGGATGTTTACATTCCTTGTAATAGGAATAAAAGGGACACAAAAAGATAAAATAAAATAGAGAAAAAAAAAAATAGGATTTTTTACTCTCCGTAAAATCCTTTTCTCTCAGTCCATGGACGGACACAGCTTCTCTATTGACATAGTGGGTATTATCCGTTAATTAGGAGTGACTAGGCAGAAAACTTGTAAAAAGTGTTGCATCACACCTTCTACAGTACCGCCCAGGGGGCGGACCCTCTGGGTATATCCCCCCCCAGTCTGCATCTTGCAGATCAGTTCGTCAAAAAGCAGTACGAACTTCAAAAAGGAGGGGTGGGTGCTGTGTCGGTCCATAGACTCAGAGAAAAGGATTTTACGGTGAGTAAAAAAATCCTATTTACTCTTTCGTCCATGGACCGACAGCTTCTCTATTGACATAGTGGGACGTCCCAAAGCAGTGTCAGAGAAAAAAACGAGGGGTAGTAACAGCATAAAAATAAAACTTCACCCCAAACACAAAACAGCACTCCAACGGAGGAGTTGCAACTCTAAACAGCCGCCTGCAAAACTTTGCAGCCGAAAGAGGCATCCGAAGATGCACCTACATCAACTT
This sequence comes from Rana muscosa, assembly GCA_029206835.1. Lineage (NCBI taxonomy): Eukaryota > Metazoa > Chordata > Amphibia > Anura > Ranidae > Rana > Rana muscosa. The sequence goes on from CM055117.1 coordinate 466,908,840, forward strand.
TGTAGAATTTTGTGAAACTGTGAGCTGACGACCAAAGTCACCGCTTTACATAATTGGGAAACAGACGCTTGAGGTCCGAAAGCCCAAGAGGCACCTATTGCCCTGGTCGAATGCGCCGTGACTGGAAAGGGGGGCGGTTGACCCTTTAAGGCGTAAGCCTGGATTACCATCTGTCGGATCCACCTAGAGATGGTGGCCGACGAGATTGCTTGGCCCTTCTTGGGACTAGCCACCGAAACAAACAGCGAGTCTGACTTCCGGAACAGGGAAGTAGCAGATGGGTATTACTCTCAAAGCTCGGACAAAGTCCAAGGAATGCAACGCCGACTCCTTAGGATTCAACGGATGAGGACACAAGGATGGAAGTACAATGTCTTTGTTGAGATGAAAAGCCGAAACGACTTTCGGAAGAAAGGAAGGCTGCGGCCGCAGCACCACCTTATCCTTGTGGAAAATCAAATCGGGAGCCTTGCAGGACAAGGCTGCCAGCTCAGAGACTAACTGACGTAACAGCCACCAAAAAGAACACTTTCTGAGAGTGTCAACAGGGGAACATCTAATATTCTCAAACGGTGCCTTCTGAAGCACCGAGAGGACCAGGTTCAAGTCCCACGGAGGTAGCGGGGGACGGACCGGAGGAGCCACATGTCGAACCCCCTGCACAAATGTACTCACGAGAGAGTGAGTCGCCAGGGGTCGCTGAAAAAAAAAAAAAAAAAGACCGCCAGGGCAGATATCTGTCCCTTAAATCGTACTTAGGGCAAGCCTTTGGTCCACCCCATGCTGTAAAAACAGCAGGATTCTGGAAACCAAATAAGTACGCGGATGCCATTTCATTTCCTCACACATGGAGATGTAGGCCTTCCAAGTGCGGTGATAAACCTTCCTAGGAGGACGGTTTCCGAGCACTTCTCATAGTAGAGATTACTGAATCTGATAGGCCCCGGTTTCTCAGTACCTGGTTCTCAACAGCCATGCCGTTAAAGCCAGTGACCGTAATGGTAGGCGCCAGGGGACGTCTGCTACCAGACAGACATACTAGATCGGCGTACCAAGGACGCCGAGGCCAATCTGGAGCAATTAGGATCATTGAAATTCCCTCTGCCTCCACTCTGCAGAGCAGAAGAGGAAGAAGCCTTAAGGGAGGGAAGGCATAGATTAGCCGATACTGACCCCACGATGCCACCAACGCGTCTGTTACGTCTGCCCATGGGTCTCTTGACCGGGCCACAAACCTCAATACCTTCCGTTTGAGTCGGGAAGCCAGAAGATCTACGTCTGGTGTGCCCCATCTTTGGCAGAGGAGTTGGAACACCTCCGGGTGCAAGGACCATTCTCCCTGGTCCAGCATATGGCGGCTCAGGTAGTCCGCCTGCCAGTTTTCCACACCCGGAATGTACACGGCCGACAGTGCCGGTACGCTCCTCTCTGCCCACTTCAGGATGCGAGCGACCTCCGATGCTGCAGCTGAGCTTCTTGTTCCTACTTGATGATTGACATATGCCACTGCTGTGGCGTTGTCTGACTGGATCCTGACTGGCCGCCCTTGTATCCTCCGAGACGATCTGAAGAGGCACACAGCCTAATCGCCCGGATCTCCAGGACATTGATCGGCAGGCGGGATTCCTCAGAGGTCCAGCGACCTTGTGCCGACTGAACACCCCAGACCCCCCCCCCCCCCAACCTATAAGGCTGGCATCCGTCGTGATCACTATCCAGTAAACCGGAAGAAATTACTTCCCAGCCAGAAGAGCCGGTGCTGTCAGCCACCATACCAGGGATCTCCTGACTAGGTGGCTCACTCGGATTTGATAATCCAGAGCTGATGGACATCTGTTTCATCTGGACAGAACTTCCTTCTGTAACACTCGTGTGGTATTGAGCATATGGGATCGCCTCAAAGGAGGCTACCATGAGGCCTAACACTCGCATGCAAAAACGACGTGACGACCAATTCCTGGAAGTCAGCTGCCGTACTGCAGCCCGAAGGGTCTGCAACTTCTCCACAGGGAGGAATACCTTTGCCTCTGAGGAATCCAGAATCAACCCCAGGTACACCAGGTGTTGAGTGGGCACCAATACGGACTTTTGCGTGTTTAGTATCTAACCAGTCTCGAAGCGTCTGACAGGTAATGGACACGCTTACCTCTAATTCTGAGCTTAAAGGGGCCTTCAGAAGAAGGTCGTCCAAGTAGCCCACGATAGTGATACCCCGCTGTCTTAGAAGTGCCAGAATCGGAGCGAGGACCTTGATGAACGTCCTGGGTGCTGAAGCAAGGCCAAATGGGAAGGCCACAAACTGATAGTGGTTCTTCCCTATTTCAAATCGCAGAAACCTCTGGTGTCTGGAGTATATGGGGACATGCAGGTATGCGTCCTTGATGTCCAAGGAGGCCAGAAAGTCCCCCGGGTGGAACGCCGTGACTACAGATCGAACTGACTCCATCCAAAATCTTTGTACCTTCACAAAGCAATTGAGGGCCCTGAGATTCAAGATTGGACGAACCCCATCCTTCTTCGGCACAATGAACAGATTTGAGTAAAAACCCCGTTCCTGTTCTGGAACAGGAATAACTACCCCGCGTTCCAGCAGACCCTGGACCACCCCATGCAGGGCCTCCTGATGGGTCGGTAGTAGCTGGAGATTGGAAGTGACGAATCTGTCCGGTGGACAAGAGAGAAATTCTATCTTGTAGCCTGAGGAGATTACTTCGCAAACCCACCTGTCGGAGACTAGAGCTGTCCACTGAGTCGCGAATTTGCGAAGACGTCTCCCCACCCGAGAGCTGGGAGGGGGCGGACCTTCATGCGGACGCAGATTTGTCCGCAGGCTTGTTGGGTCTGCGGGACCAAGGACGCTTTTGTCCTTGGGCAGGCGCCTTGTCGGCCTGGGGTCTTTTTCCTGTCGCCCTAGGGGGGGTGAAAAAACCGCGTGCAGTAAAGGAGGGCCCTTGCCCCTGGCGTGGCCCCTTACCCTTGCTAGTTTGAGGAAGCAAAGTGCTTTGACCTCCTGTGGCATCCTTGATGATGTCATCCAGAGAGGCCCCAAAAAGTCTGACGCCCTTAAAAAGGCAGATCCGACAGGGCTTTCTTGGAAGTTTGGTCCGCAGACCAGCCCTTTAGCCAGATCAGGCGGTGTATTGCTACTGCATGAACCAAAGCTTTTGACAGCAGGGGAAGAGTATCTATGTCTGACTCGCATACAAACTTAAGGCCCTGGATCAACTGGTCGGCCAAAGTTATCTCATCAAGAGGAGCATCTCGCTCCTTTAACCCCTGGAGCAGCAATTTTGCCCATTCAGTAAGTGTCTGAGACACTAGGGCCCCCGCCAATGCCGGGTGTACTGCCGAGCCTACCACTGAGTATAGGTAGCAGGGTCCTTGAAAACAGGAGCCCCTTCTACTGGAATTGTGGTAGCTCTATTAAGTCTGGACACCGGAGGATCCACTATAGGGGGAGAGGTCCATTTCTTCAGAACTCTCCTCAAAGGGGTACCGTACCGCAAACCTCTTTCGGGCTGTAAAGACCCTCAGTGGGTTCTCCCATTCCTTGTAGAAGAGTTTATCAAAATAAGACACATAAGGGAACACCTTAGCAGTGCGGGCAGGTTTACGAAATCCAAAGGGGACCGGAGTCTCTGCTGCTTCTGCAGTATTTTTCAACTTTAGCGTATCCCGCACTGCAGCAACAAGGTCAGATACCAAAGCCGTCTCGCGTACTGACCTGGACTTAAGTCATCCTCACTGTCCGAACGGTCACGGTCTGCAGTCTCTGGACCTGGTTCTGTCTTAGAAATATCCCCAGAAGATTGCAGGGGACGGGGGCGCTTACTACCCCCTGTATTCCCGTGTGCTGCTTCCACCCTGGCAGCAAACGCCTCTAGGATTGCCGACATAGTGTCCATAGACAACTCAGGGGCGCCAGCTGCTAAATCTGGTGTTTCAGGGGAGAAGACATCTGGCTCAGATGCCTTGCTGACCACGCGCTGACACCCACAGGGCTCCAGGCGAGATATCAATAGGCCACCCTCCTGTGCTACAGAGATGCTGGGTCACCCAGAGGACTCATCACCCTTGGATCGGTACCGCTATGCTGCCGTGTGCTGCGCCTGTGATGCTGTCCCACCGCTGCTGTGTCAGTCTGCTTCTTTTATCAGCGCTTCCTGTGTGAATTTCTCACGCCAGTGTAATGCACCCTAGAGGTCGGAGACTCTCGCAAAATGGACGCCAAACGGCTGTATGGAAGATAATGTGGGCTCCAAGAAAATAGCTGCCGAGCCGAAGATGGAGGCCAAAGCAGCCGTAGACCACAAAAAGATGGCCGCTGTACGGCGGTATATACATACAGCGTGAATCCTAATAAACATGGCCGCCGATCAGTCAATAGAGGCCAATGAGTGTAAACTACAAGAAAATGGCGCCGAGCGGTGATATACAACTATAGACGCAAAACTACAGGAAAATGGCTGCCGGGTAGTCACTAGAGGCCGAAACAGGCATGGACCACTGCAAAATGGCCGCCGACAGCATGGAGGGGGAAGAAGCACACACACACACACACACACACACACACACACACACGTAAGCAGAAATTACATTTTTTAAATGTTTGTTACAGCCAGCCCCGCTCCAGTGGAACCCCCTAGGTGACCCCCAGCACCCTTCAACCTTAGCTAGAAGCCCAGGGAGGAGGAAAGAGCAAGGAGAGAGAGAGAGAAGAAAGGGGCCACAACCACTTACTTGGTCTCTCCAGGAATGTCCAGCCAAATCACCCAGCCGAGGCAGGGGAGTTTACATGCCTATCTCTTGCATGTATCATGCTGGAAGACATTCCAAACAGATCATCGTCCGCGCACGGAAGGTGACTGTGGCCAGGCATGCCATGATTGGACCCAAGGGGACGATCATATGTATGCCCTGGAGCACGACGCTCACCGGCCAGGCTGCTGCGACTCGGCCGTAAGGTCAGCCGAAGCTGAGCGGTCTGATGCAAGCCCTGGAGCGTAGGCTCACCGGCCACCCGTGGAGCGACGGGTATGTCGTGGAAAACCCAGCGCGTAGCTAGGGTCGGCACGCGCTCGATGGCCGAAACTGGGGAGACTACAAGGATCGAGGATCCAGCCTGTCACCCAGTCGGCAGTTGATCGCAGGAAACCAAAAAAGAAAAAAAAAAAAAAAAGAGAAAAATCTTTCCCCCGGACCGATGGGCTCGAAGGGAGCCATGTCCTACTCCTTGCTAGACAGAAAAAAAAAACTGATCTGCGATATGCAGACTGAGGGGATATACCCAGAGGGTCCGACCCCTGGGCGGTACTGTAGAAGGTGTGATGCAACACTTTTTACAAGTTTTTCTGCCTAGTCACTCCTAATTAACGGATAATACCCACTATGTCAATAGAGAAGCTGTGTCGGTCCATGGACGAAAGAGTAATATATATTTTTTTTTAAAGTGCCCTGTCCCGCCGAGCTCGCACACATTAGCGACCGCATACCCAAGTCAGATCGCATTCGAAAACTGTACAAAACCACACGCGAGGTATCGCCGCCATCATTAGAGCGAGAGCAATAATTATAACACCAGACGACCTCTGTAGATCTAAACTGGTAACCTGTAGACATTTTTAAACATAACCAATGGAGATTTTTAAGTGCCCAAGTTTGTCGCCATTCCACGATATGGCGCAATTTTGAAGTGTAACATGATGGGTATCAATTTACTCGGCGTAACATTATCTTTCACAATATAGCAAAAAAACTTAGTTAGACTTACCGGTGACGGTATTTCTAAGAGCCTTTCAGGACAACCTTTGAGAGAGCGTAGCTCCGCCTCTTTAACAGGAAACACTTTCAGCCTTTAAATCCCTCCTCTTCCACCATGGCCTCAGTTATTGTGGTTTCCGACAAACTGGAAGACAAAAGCACAGAACAACCACAACGACCATGATAGACACTTAATCAACACTTCTAAGATATATTAGGGAGGGAAATAGCGGTTGTCCTGAAAGGCTCTTAGAAATACCGTCACCGGTAAGTCTAACTAAGTTTTTCTCAAATCGCCTTTCAGGACAACCTTGGAGAGGATAACCGAGTAACTTACCCTAGGGTGGGACTACTGCCTGCAGTACCTTCCTGCCGAAGGCTTGATCTGCGGCAGACAGCAAGTCCAACCTATAGTGCCGGAGAAAAGTTGAGTAGTTGGACCAAGTGGCAGCCTTGCAAATCTGATCAGGCGTAGCACCGGCCCTCTCGGCCCAGGAAACTGCTGTTGACCTTGTTGAATGAGCAGCAATACCTGAGGGAGGTATTTCTCCTTTAGCTTGGTAAGCTTCTGTAATTGCTTGTCTAAGCCATCTGCCTAATGTACTTTTGGAAGCTTTCTCCCCTTTGCGGGGACCTGAAAATACTACAAAGAGGGCATTTGTTTTTCTAAACTCTTTGGTAACTGCTAGAAACTGGAGCAGACATCTTCTCACATCCAGCGTATGGAAAGCTTCCTCTCCTGCATTGTTAGGGACTGAGGAAAAGGTAGGCAGGGTTATCTCTTGTGACCTATGGAAGGTTGAAGATACTTTTGGTAGGAAGGCTGGATCCGTCTGAAGGATCACTCGGTCTGGAAAGACCCTCAAAAAAGGTTCTGTAACCGCCAGAGCCTGGAGTTCACAGACTCTCCTTGCCGATGTAATGGCAACTAAAAAAAAATGTTTTGAAAACTAAACTTCTTAAGGAAGTCTCTTGAAGGGGTTCAAACGGAGCTCCCGTGAGACCCTGTAAAACAGATAGATCCCAACTGGGAAAAACTTTAAGGACTATGGGTCTGTTCCGAGCCAAGGCCCTAAAAAATCTGGAAATTAAAGTTTCTTTGGACAAAGCTTTTTCAAAGTAAACTGAAAGAGCCGCAACTTGGGTTTTCAAGGTGCTGGCTGCCAATCCTTTCTCCATTCCTTCATGGAGAAACTCTAAAACTGAAACGACATTCTTGACTATAAAGTTTTTGGAAGAACACCAAGAATTGAATTTTTTCCATACTTTAAAAGGTAGATGGCCCTAGTTACCTCCTTTCTACTGGACAGTAGGGTCCTTACTACCTTATCTGAAAGTCCTTTGGCTTTTAGGAGGTCTTCTTCAGAAGCCAAGCAGTCAGATGTAGTCTGTCTGCTTCCGGATGGTTCACAGAACCCTGTGATAGTAAGTCCTTCCTGAGTGGTAGCCTCCAAGGAGGATTTGCGGCTAGGTTTAGAAGTGTCGCAAACCAAGGTCTTTTTGGCCAATATGGAGCAATCAGGATAAGACTGGTGTTCTCTTCCCTGAACTTTAATACCAATGGGATTAGGGGAAATGGGGGAAAGGCGTAACACAGCTGGTAATGCCATGGGTGTGCTAGAGCATCTATTCCAACTGCCTGATCCCCTCTGTGGAGATAAAAGAATTCTCGGACTTTCGTGTTTTGCTGGTTGGCAAATAGATCTACCTGGGGTTTCCCCCACTCTTTGGAGATCATGGAGAAAATCTCCTGGCTCAGACTCCATTCTGCTTCCACCACACTCCTTCTGCTTAGCAGATCTGCCAACAGATTCTGGGATCCCTTTAAATGAACCGCTGATAAAGGAGGTCACGTTTAGCTCTGCCCAGAACAACTGACTGGCTAACTCCATGAGACCTGGGCTCCTGGTTCCCCCTTGCTTTTGTACATAAGCTATCGCTGTTGTGTTGTCTGACAGAATTTGAACATGACGTCCTTTGACTGTCTGCTGAAAGGTAAGGAGGCCCAGAAATATGGCTTTTAACTCCCGCCAATTTGATGACTTCTTTGCTTCCCACTTGGACCAAGTTCCTTGAGCGGTTTGCCCTTCCAGATGAGCTCCCCAACCCCAAGCACTTGCGTCTGTTGTCAGACGTTTGTCCAGTGGAAACACCCACGAGAGACCCTTTGTCAGGTTGTTTGGGTTTCTCCACCACCAGAGTGCTCTTTTTACGTTTGATTTTAGTTTGAAGCACTTTTCCAGTGACTCCTGGTGTGACCAAACTTGTAAAATGTTCCTCTGGAGGGGTCTGGAGTGTAGCCTTGCCCATTGTACGGCTGAGATTGAGGCCGTGAGGAGGCCTAATACTGCCATAGCCAATCGGACAGATGTTGGGAGATTTGTCTGAATCTGACCCACTGCAGAGTAAATCTTCTCTATCTTTTCTTGGGGGAGAAAGACCTTTTGAAGAACTGAGTTTATGGTGTAGCCCAGAAACCTCATCTCCCGAGTTGGATCCAAGTTTGATTTGTCCAGATTTAGGAGCCAACCTAAATTCCTGAGATGAGTCCGCGAGACTTGCAGGTTTGTCACAAGCTGATCCCTGGAATCTGCAAAAAACAGTAGGTCGTCCAAATATCCCCCTCAGTTTCAGAGGCTCTAGGGCTTCTGCCATGACTTTTGTGAAAATCCTGGGCGAGGATGAAAGCCCGAATGGTAGGGCTGTGAATTGGAGATGCCATATTGACGTCCCCAGATCGATGGCTAGGCGGAGAAATCTTTGGGAAGCCAGAGCAATCGGCACATGTAGATAGGCGTCCCTCAAGTCCAGGGACGCCATGAAGCAACCTGGAGTCAACAGCTTTGTAATGGAGTGGATTGTGTCCATACGAAAGTGCTTGTACCTTACTGATTTAAGATCTTCAGATTCAGAATCAGTCGGTACTTGCCTGAAGGTTTTTTTACCAAGAATATATGGGAATAAAACCCCCGGCCCTCCTGATGTTTTGGGACTGGAACAATCACTTCCTGTTGTATCAGATCCTGTAAGAGGGTCATCATAGCGGAAGCTTTTTCCTGATCCCGTGGTAGGGCTGTGACATAAAACCTGCTTGGGGGGCATTCCGAGAATTCTAGACTGTATCCCTGTGAAATGATGTTCCTCACAAAGGGACTTTTGGATACTTGGTTCCATTGAGGGAAAAAAGCTGACAGTCTTCCCCCCACTGGAGTAATGCTGTCATTTGTTTTTAGAAGCTTGGTCTGTAGGGAATCTAAAGAGCACTCCACCCCTTCCTCTACCTTTTTGGGAAAACCAAGGCTTTTTGTTATCTTTTTTGAAGGATTGCTGAACAGAACGAAAATTATTTTTAAACGGTTGCTTCTTTTTAGAAGGGAAAGCCTTCTTTTTGTCAGCTGTTCTATCCAGCAGTTTCTAGCTCTGGACCAAACAGCAAATCCCCCGAGAAGGGTAGGCCACAGAGTTTAATTTTTGAGGCTGTGTCACCCGACCATGTCTTTAGCCAGACTGCACGCCTAACTGAATTCACTAATGCTGCTGATCTAGCAGCCATTTTGATTGATTCAGCGGATGCATCCGCCGTGTATTTTACCGCTTTCAAAATTAGAGGGAAGGATTCCAACAGGTCTTTCCTTGGAGTACCTGCCTCTACATGGTTCATCAATTTCTCTATCCAACACTCCAGGTTTCTTGCCACCACTGTGGAAGCCATAGCTGGTTTGAGGCTGGCTGACATGGAGTTCCATGCTTTTTTCAGCAAGAAGTCTGCCCTTTTATCCATCGCATCCTTCAACACTCCCATGTCCTCAAAAGCGAGATCCGTACGACGAGAGACTTGCGAGAAGGCAGCGTCCACTCTTGTTTTTTTATTCCAGACCTCTGAGTCCTTGTTTTCAAAAGGAAAACGCTTTTTGAGGGTCTTTGATAGGAAGGGACCTTTTTCAGGGTCCTTCCATTCCTTTTTGATAGTGTCCGATATGACCCTATGGACTGGGAACACTCTTTGCTTGGAATCATCCAGACCCTGGTACATTTTATCATGTACTGAAAGATGTACCTTTTCCTCCTGAATATCCAGGGTAGTGTAGATTGCTTTTAAGAGATCATCCACATCTTCCAAAGATAATTTAAATCTGGAGGTTTTGCCGTCATCTTCCTCATCTGAGTCCTTGAGAGAGGGGAGAGTACTTGCCCCTTCGTCCCCAGAGTCCACACTCTCTGCTGGTCTAGAGGTGGAGGCTCTTGGGCTGGACGGTGGTTGCTGGGGTTCAGTTAAGACTGCTGGACTTAGCAGAGATTTTACCAAACCAAGAGAACTTGTAAGCTCTCTTACTGAGGAAAATAAATCCTTGAATTGCTGGGATGTTTCCTCTTCCACTAAGTCCTTAATGCAAGACCTGCACATAGCTTTTTGCCATGAATCCCTTAAAGGATTTTTGCAGGAGGGACACTTCCTCTGGCTTGGTGGGTTTACATGTTTGGTTTTTGCTACAGCTTTCTCCTGAAACGAGATAAACAATAGAAATTCACCTAATGTCCTAGCCACACCTAACCAATTAGTGTCATTTAGGCCACCACCAAAGATAGAAAAGAAGTGTCCCAGTGAAACAACCACCAATGTCCAAGCTGTAGCAGGTCAGAGAGAAGTAACCACCGACTGTACAGCAGCAGGCTCCCTTAAGGGAGGAAACAAACAAAACAACACAGAAAAAAAAAAAAAAGACTCATTTGGATAAGAATAAAAGGCACCATTGTACCCCTCTTACCTGAGCCTGACCGGAGCTTAGGGCGCCTGCTTCCGCCATCGCTGTCTCTCTTCCATCTTGTCGAGAGCGCAGCTGGGCTATACACACAGTGTGTGTTTTAAATTTTCCCGGGTCCCGCGTCATCCACGTGGGCCGGAAACGGAAGCGCAGGTCGATGGACCCGCCCCCTAGTCTCTGCGTTCCAAGCGCTGGGAACCACTAGCGCCACGCCCCCACAGGAAACCGCATCGCCGGAACTGACGTCACCCGCCAGCCAGGACCCGGAACCGCCATGCGATTCGCGCCGCTGACCTGCAGCGGCAACCGCTCGGCTCCTGGAGCCTTACCGCGGATTCCGGGCACAAGATGCTGCGTCTCCTGTGGGTCCTTTACTCCCCTGAGCAGGCAGGACTGGGGACTCCGGAACACCCCCCTGCTTGCGGTGGAGGGGGTGCTGGGATGGTCACTGGTACAAGTACCAAATAAAAGCTGCACACCAGGCAGAAAAAAAGAAAGGTAAGCCTTACTGCTTCCCCCTTGGAAAGAGCGTAGCACCCTGGTTCCCACCTGTTGCTTCCACCATGGCAGAGGAAACAATTGAGGCCATGGTGGAAGAGGAGGGATTTAAAGGCTGAAAGTGTTTCCTGTTAAAGAGGCGGAGCTACGCTCTCTCCAAGGTTGTCCTGAAAGGCGATTTGAGAAAATTGCGCTAACTTTATTATTGTTCTTTTTTAATTTAAAGTTTTTTTTTTTAAATACAGAGTGCTTGTAAGACTGCTGCGCAAATACGGTGTGACAAAGTATTGCAATGACCATTTTATTATCTAATTCTCTACGGCATCTGAATGAAAATGTTATATATATATATATATATATATATATATATATATATATATATATATATATATATATATATATATATATATATATACATACATACATACATACATACATACATATACACACACATATACATACATACATAAAAAAATGGAATCGGGATCGCAATTTTTTTTTTTTTCTTTTTACGATCGTGCAGATCTACTACTTTCCTTAAAGGGGTAATTTGGGGGTGGGGTGGCTGGTTTGTACTGTCCTGGTATTTTAGGGCCTCACGAGATAGGCAGTCAGAACATCAGGATTAATACATTTTCAAACACGTAGTATATACCAGGTGGGGAACAACTTTTACACAAATGAATTATTATATACTGATTTAGGAAATGTAGCAGTATATATATATTTTGGCCTAAATTACAAAGAAAATTTGCAAAGTTTTAACAGAAATGTAAAACAAAAAAAAAAACTCAAAGTTTTTTGTTTTTTTTGCTATATAAAAAAACAGAATGGCGATTTAATACCACCAAAAGAAAGCCCTCTGTGCAAGATATACAATTAATTTGGGTACATTTTTGCATGACTAATAATCAAAATTGTGACCGTGCTACAATCTGAAAAATGGCCCAGGCAGGAGGGTGGTTTAACATTCTGGTCTTCAAGTAGTTAATAGTATTGGGCATTTGTTAATAGTAAATAAAACCCTCCCGCACTAAAAGCATCAGCACTGCCTTGACCCGAGTGCAACACACATTTAAAGTGTTACTAAACCCACAACAGTAAAATCTGTACATGCAGCATAGCATGCTTGTTATACTTACTGTGGAACTTAAAGGGTTAAATCCTCTGCATTGTGTAAATTCGTTTTTTTTTTTTATACATTTTTTGGGGATATTTATTATAGCAAAAAAGTAAAAAAGTTCTCTTCAAAATTGCTTTTTTTGTTTATAGCGCAAAAAATAGGATTTTTGTACTCACCGTAAAATCCGTTTCTCTGGCATCCATGGACTGACACAGCGTGTCTTATACACCTTTACACGTGGGTTATGTCCCTGCTTGCAGGAGAAGACCTAGGCAGAATGTGAGATGTTATACATACATTCTAAACAGCCAGAGCTGAACAGCCCCGCCCAGGGGGGCGGTCCCTCCGGCATAACCCTCCCACTGCAGTCAGCAGACCTCAGTTCGTAACAAAGCAGTACAAACTCGAAAAGAAGGGTGGGTGCTGTGTCAGTCCATGGATGCCAGAGAAACGGATTTTACGGTGAGTACAAAAATCCTATTTTCTCTTGTCATCCATGGACTGACACAGCGTGTCTTATACACCTTTACACGTGGGATGTCCCAAAGCAGTGTCAAGAGGGATGGGAGCAGTATAAATGGAAAACCAAAAACTTCACTCCAAACAAGGCAGAGCTCCTCAACGGAGGAGTTGCAACATCAAACAGCGGCCTGCAACACCTTGCGGCCGAAGGAAGCATCCGAAGATGCAGCCACATCAACCTTATAAAAAAAACTTAAAAGGCATAAACAGACGACCAGGTCGCCGCCTTGCACACTTGTGCAACCGACGCTTGATGTCGGAAAGCCCAGGAAGCACCAATTGCCCTGGTGGAATGTGCCGTAACCGGAAAGGGAGGCGCCCGCCCCTTGAGAGCATAAGCTTGAATGACGGTTTGTCTGATCCCCCTAGAAATGGTGGCAGACGAAACCGCTTGGCCCTGTTTTGGACCAGAGACGGCCACAAATAGTGAGTCAGACTTCCGAATAGAGGCAGTAGCAGACAGGTACACCCGCAAGGCTCGTACCACATCCAAAGTGTGAAGCGCAAACTCTCTGGGATGCGATGGGTGAGGACACAAGGACGGGAGGACAATCTCCTCATTTAAGTGGAAGGCCGAGACCACCTTTGGCAGAAAAGAAGGTCGCGGACGTAACACCGCCTTATCCTTATGGATGACCAAAAAAGGGCGACTTGCAGGACAAGGCCGCCAACTCAGACACTCGTCTAATGGAAGTAATGGCCACCAAGAAGGCCACCTTCTGAGACAAAGTCAAGAGGGGAATATCTCTAATATTTTCAAAGGGAGGTTCCTGGAGAACCGAGAGCACCAAATTCAGATCCCACGGGGGGAGAGGAGGCTTGACAGGGGGGAGCACACGCTGCAGAAAATGCAGGATTCTGGGAACGGAGTACGTTCGTGGGCGCCAGTCCAGCTCTTCGCACATGGCGATGTAAGCTCTCCAACTACGGTGATAGATCTTTCTGGAGGAAGACTTCCGTGCCCTTAACATGGTCGAAATGACCGAATCCGAGAGACCTCGGTCTCTCAGCACCTGGCTTTCAATAACCATGCCGTTAAAGCCAGAGACTGTAAAGCAGGATGAAATATAGGACCTTGAGACAGAAGGTCCCCCCGTATTGGTAACCGCCAGGGAACGTCTGCGACGAGACGTACCAGATCGGCGTACCAGTGGCGCTGAGGCCAATCCGGAGCAACGAGGATCACCGGAATTCCCTCGGTCGCTACCCTGTGGAGCAGGTGAGGGAGCAACTGCAGCGGAGGATAAACGTATATCAGGTGATACTGACCCCATGGGGCCACCAACGCATCCGAGGCATCCGCCCAGGGAACCCTGGATCTGGCCACAAACCTCGACACCTTGCGATTGAGTCGAGAGGCTATCAGGTCCACATCCGGCGTGCCCCACCGTCTGCAAAGGAGTTGAAAGACCTCCGGGTGCAAGGACCAGTCTCCCTGGTCCAGCGTCTGGCGACTTAGATAGTCCGCCTGCCAATTGTCTATGCCCGGAATGTAGACGGCCGACAGAGCAGGCACGCTTCTTTCGGCCTACCTCAGGATGCGGGCGACCTCGGAAGCCGCAGCTGAGCTCCGAGTCCCCCCTTGATGGTTGACATACGCCACTGCTGTGGCGTTGTCCGATTGGATCCTGATGGAGTGACCCTGTAGTTTCTCCGACCATGAGGAGAGGCACAGTCTGATTGCCCGTATCTCCAGCACATTGATCGGTAAGAGGGCTTCGTCCGGAGTCCAAAGCCCTTGGACCGACAGGACTCCCCAGACTCCCCCCCAGCCCGTGAGGCTGGCGTCCGTCGTGATCACCGTCCATTGGATGGGGAGGAACGACTTCCCGGACCGAAGAGCCGGGGACCTCAACCACCACGTCAGGGACGCCCTGACCAGGTGACTCACCTGGATCTGAAGATCCAAGGACAACGGGGATTTGTCCCAAGTGGACAAGATCTCTTTCTGTAAAGCCCTGGTGTGCGCTTGGGCATAAGGAACGGCCTCGAAGGAGGCCACCATGAGTCCCAGGACTCTCATGCAAAAGCGGATTGACGACCATTTTCGGGACGTCAGCACCCGTACTGCAGACTGAAGTGTCAGTACTTTGTCTGGAGGTAGGAAGACTCTTGCCTCCAAGGAGTCCAGAATCAGACCTAGATACTCCAGACGCTGAGTCGGGACTAGAACCGACTTCTGAACGTTCAGGAGCCACCCAAACTCCCTGAGGGTCTGACTGACGATAGTCACACTTTCTTCCAATTCTGAGCCACTGTCTGCTCTTAGAAGAAAATCGTCCAGATAACCTACGATAGCAATGCCTCACTGTCTCAGCAAAGCTAGGACCGGAGCAAGCACCTTGGTGAACACCCTCGGTGCCGAGGCTAGGCCGAAGGGAAGAGCCACAAATTGATAGTGGACTTCGCCGACCGCAAAGCGCAGAAACTTCTGGTGGCTTGCGCAGATCGGAACATGCAAGTAGGCGTCCTTGATGTCCAAGGATGCCAGAAAATCCCCTTGATGGAGTGTAGCGATCACCGTGCGAATGGATTCCATGCGGGATTTTTGCACCTTCACGAAGGCATTCAGGGCCTTGAGGTCCAGGATTGGCCGAACCCCGTCCTTTTTTGGAACAAACAGATTCGAGTAGAACCCCTGAAACCTCTCCTGGGACGGAACTGGCACAATTACTCCGGACCCGATCAAATCCTGTACAGCCCCCAGAGGGCTGCCCGATGGGCAGGAAGGAGAGGGAGATTTGAGGGAAAGAATCTGTCTGGGGCCAGGAGCGGAACCTGAGGTGACCACCTCGCACACCCACCGGTCGGAGATCCGGGAGGTCCACCGATCCGTGAACCTGCGAAGTCGTCCCCCCACCCCAGAGACGGGCGGGGGCAAGACTTCACGCGGAGGCGGGCTTGGGAGCCGGCTTGTTCGGCTTACGCACCCAGGGGCGCTTGTGCCCGCCAGCCGCACTGTTGTCAGTCTGGGATGGCTTACCCGTGGACCCTGACGGACGAAAAAAACCCTTTTTTGCTGGAAAGGAAGGACCCGGTTTACGTCGGGCCTCCTTACCCTTGATAGTTTGAGGAAGGAGAGTGCTTTTACCTCCCGTGACATCCTTGATGATGTCATCCAGAGCAGCACCAAAAAGTCTACCACCCTTTAAAGGTAGATCCGTCAGGAGCTTCTTAGAGGCTAGGTCAGCAGACCAGCATTTCAACCAGATGAGACGACGCAATACCACCGCCGAGACAGAGGCCCTGGATATTAAAGGGGCCGCGTCCAACGTGGCGTCGCACATATATCGGACCCTGCACCATCTGGTGGGCCAGAGCAATAGTGTCTGGAGGAAGGTTATACTCCTGCACAGTTTGGTGCAAAATTTTTGCCCATTCCGTGAGTGTCTGAGACACAAGGGTCGCCGCTACTACTGGCCGTAGGGCGGATCCCAACAAGGCGAACATGGCTCTACTCACCACTTCTGACCTCCTGTCAGTGGGGTCCTTAAACGCAGGAGTCCCCTCCATCAGGAGAGTGGTGGTCTTGTTTAAACGGGCGACTGGAGGGTCGACCACCGGGGGAGAAGCCCACTTTTTAAGCCTGGCGTCTTCAAAGGGGTATCTAATAGACAAACGCTGCGGGACCATGAAAGTCTTCTGCGGCTTTTCCCAGACCTGGTTAATGAGCTGGTCAAAGAAAGGTACATATGGAAAAACCTTTTCAGAAGGTTTGGTCTTAAAAGAACCAAAGGAGACTGTATCCGCCTGAGGTTCTGCAGTCGCAGCATTTAGCTTGAGAGTGTCCCTCACAGCATCAATGAGTTCACTAACAAGCGCCCTGTCATTTACTGACTCAGAACTGGTGTCTTCCTCACAAGGAATGTCCTGTTCAAAACCATCCAAATATTCAGAGCTAGGGTCCTGAGCAGCAATAGCTAGGCCCATATCTGAATCAGAGCACTCCCCTTGTGGAGATAAAGTGGGGAGAGGGCGCTTTTTTGCTCCCTTGTGCTCACACACAGCTTCCATCCTGGTCAGAAATGATTCCAGGACTGCCGACAACTGGTCCATATGGACCGCAGGTGCTGGAGCACTGGCTGCTGCCTCTGGCATACTAGGGGAAGCTGGTGACTCTGACTCCATAATGTCCCCCTCTGAGACCACCCACAGGCTGTGCTGACTGAAGTAGGGTAATGCCCAGGGGACCCACCAACCTGACCAGGACCGCTCGGTTCCGCTGCCCTGTCTCTCCCCGCCGCGCTGCTCAGCGTGAGTGAGCTGAGAGGAGAGAGACTGAGGAGATTCGTGCCGTTCCTGAGCGGCGCTAGAGGCCAAACTAGAGCTAGAAGAAGGTGCGGCTACAAGAAAATGGCCGCCGCAATGTGCTCTGGCGGACCACGGCAAGATGGCCGCCAATGTAAAAAACAGCAGTCACCAAACATGGCGCCGAACGGCGCCCAGGCCCCTCACTCTCAAATAAACAGCCCCAGCGAAATGCAGAGCAGCATGAGCCCCCCCCAGGACAGTATGGCCCCCAGGCACCCCACACAGTACAGCGCCAGCGAAGTGCACAGAGAGTGACATTAAAAAACACAGGGGGAGACAGGGAAATCCCCCACACAAGAAACACACAGCATGTACTCACCTGCAGCCAGGAGAGACTACTTACCCGTCCCCTGAGGGACCCACTGGTGTGTTTCTGACAGAACTATCACAGTGCGGTACTGAGTAGCTGTCGGCCCGGTCCACCGCGAAAGATACAGCCGGACTGTTCTATCTTGAGAGGACCGCGGAGCTGGAAGCCCACCGGCCACCCCTGGAGTCGTGGGGCATGTCGTGAACTGAGTCTCACGCACACAAGGCGAGGATCAGCACGCTCTATGGTCGGACAGGGAAGACTACGAGGATATCTTGTACCCAACCTGTTGCCCAGCCGACAGTTGATAGATCTCAAAAGAAAAAAAAAAAATAGGAAAAAATTCCAAAAGGAATAAAAAATAGGTCAGGAGACTCGCTCCTGAGAGAGCCACGTCTTCTGCTAGGCAGAAAAAAACTGAGGTCTGCTGACTGCAGTGGGAGGGTTTTGCCGGAGGGACCGCCCCCCTGGGCGGGGCTGTTCAGCTCTGGCTGTTTAGAATGTATGTATAACATCTCACATTCTGCCTAGGTCTTCTCCTGCAAGCAGGGACATAACCCACCTGTAAAGGTGTATAAGACACGCTGTGTCAGTCCATGGATGACAAGAGAAAGTAAAAACCGCAGAGGTGATCAAATACAACCAAAAAGAAAGCTCTGTTTGTGGGGAAAAAAAGGACATCCTTTTTGTTTAGGTAAAACGTCGCACAACCGTGCAATTGTCAGTTAAAGCGACGCAGTGCCAAAAAATGCTCAGGTCATTAAAGGGGGTAAAGTCTTCCGCGGCTGACGTGGTTAGCCACTTACCAACTGCCCCAGAGCAAAATTTACTGCTACAGGGTGGCCATGCAGGATCACTTATATATACCTGATCATGCATTTCCGAGTATTGGGCACGCATGCCCGCCGTGGAGGCTTGCTCCCGCTGTGCTTGTGCAGCCGGCATCCAGCGATCGTGTTTTTACACAGGCAAAACAGCAGTCTGCCTACAAGGCAGATTGCCATTCTGTCGGTATGGAAGGCATTGATGCTGCGTTTCTGCGCAGCAAGAACACAGATCTTTGCCTTCCACTAGTACAAGCACCTCCCCCACAGTAGTAAAACACTAGTCATGCACACACTAAACTCCCTAATCGCCCCTGATGTTAACCCTTTCCCAGCCCAAAAAAAGTGTCAAAAGGGTCAGTTAGGTGTCCGATGTGTCCGCTGCAATGTCACAGTCCCACTATAAGTCACTGATCACTGCCATTACTAGTAAAAATGTAATAAAAATCCCATTAACATATCCCATAGTTTGTGGACGTGATAATTTGTGCAAACCAATCATGTTTTATTGCAGAACACACAATATTTAATATGCTTAAAGCGGAGTTCCACCCAAATTTGGAACTTCCGCTTTATCCACTCCTTGCCCCCTTACATGCCACATTTGGCATGTAATTTTTTTTTGGGGGGGGGGGGGGGAGTGGGGGCTTCAATAGGAGTGGGACTTCCTGTCCAACTTCCTCCTTCCGCCCTGGGCTCGCCTAGGCGATACGTCATATCGCCTTGTGGCGGCCCCTCCCTGTAGGCGATCACCTGGGACGTGACAGGTCCCAGGCGATCGCCTGTCCATTCAGAGAGCGCTGCGCCGTTCGCACATGCGCAGTAAGTGCTCGGCCGTGAAGCCGAAAGCTGTCACGGCCGGGTGCCCACACAATGAATGGAGGCACCGGCGGAGAAGGGGGGGGGAGCTCCAGGCGGCGCTGGACAGTGGAGCAGGTAAGTGTATGTTTATTAAGCCAGCAGCTACACTTTTTGTAGCTGCTGACTTTTAATAAACATAAAAAAAAGGGTGGCACTCCCCTTTAAAGCGCAAAATATATAAAACAAAAATCAAAACAGCTGTGGTGATCAATTACCACCAAAAGTAAGCCATTTGTGGAGGAGATTTTTTTCTTTATTTGGGTGCAGCGCCGCACGACCGCGCAATTGTCAGTTAAAGTAACGCAGTGCCTCATCGCAAAATGGCCTGTCATGAAGAGGGATTAATCTTCAGGAGGTCAAGTGGTTAAGAAACCAGAAACTGCAAACATTTTCCAAAATTCCTGCACTGTACATAGATTACCCATTCTAAAAAACTGCAGAAGAGTTCAAAACAGTGTTAATTTAGTCAACGAAAACGTCATAGTTTTCGTCAGAGGCTTTTTTACAGTGAGGAAAAGACTAAAAGTACAGCACATTTTCATCAACTGACGAAAACTGACGAAAATAGAATCCGTTTTCATTAAGGAACGAAAAAACAGAAAGTTAATGGCAAGAAGGGACGTTTACCCCCATGAATTTACTGTATATCAGCGTATAACAGTGTATGCATGTTATACGCCAATATTTGTTTTTTACCAATATGAGGCGGGGATCGGGCTGTGCTGTGTATCGTGGGGGGGCTTTGTATTGTGCAGAGGGTGGGGGCTGTGCATTGTGGGGGGGCTTTGTATTGTGCAGAGGGTTGAGGCTGTGCTGTGTATTGTGGGGGGGGGCTTTGTATTGTGCAGAGGGTGGGGGCTGTGCATCGTGGGGGGGCTTTGTATTGTGCAGAGGGTGGAGGCTGTGCTGTGTATTGTGGGGGGGGGCTTTGTATTGTGCAGAGGGTGGGGGCTGTGTACTGTGCACATTCAATTTTAGTTGACTAAAAATGATTATATTACACAAAAACGTACTGGAGATTTTAGTCCAATATAATCATTTTAGTCAACAAAAATACCTTAGACTAAAATGGGACTAAAACTAAAATGCCATTTTAGTCCCAAGACTAAAACTGAATCGGAATTTGCTGCCAAAATTAACATTGGTTCAAAAGTAGTAAGAAAAATGTGTTACCTGAAGATACATCTTCTTTCTTTGTTATTATGTGATCCTTGGTAAATTTAACTCTTTGATGTGCTTCAATACAGGTCTTGCACAGCCATTCTCCACATTCCCCACAAAGCCCAACAGCACTTGCATTATCTTCACAGCTTGTACAAACCTAATAAAAAAAAAAAAAGCACTCAGTTCAATTTAGAGTTTGTAAGCACACAGGTAGAGAAATAGTACAGAAACACTGAAAGTTACCTTGGGAGTCCTAACCTACATACAAGCACTTGCTCTTGTAGTATTTCTATTTATGTGGTCCAATATACTTTGACACTACTGGAGCAAAATAAATAGGATTTTTGTACTCACCGTAAAATCCATTTCTCTGAGTTCATGGACAGACACAGCAGCATCTTGACATATGGGTATTATCCTCATGTTAGGAGATTGACTAGGCAGAAAAAACAGCATGTTAAGTGTTAAAACACATCACACAGTACAGCCCCCACCCTCAGGTACCTCCCCCTCTCCCTGCATCATGCAGCTCAGTTCGTAAAAAAGCAGTACAAAACATAAAAAAAGGAGGAGGGGTGGATGCTGTGTCCGTCCATTAACTCAGAGAAATGGATTTTACGGTGAGTACAAAAATCCTATTTTCTCTTCCGTTCATGGACGGACACCGCAGCATCTTGACATATGGGACGTCCCCAAGCAGTGTCAAAAAAACGAGGGGTTGGAAAACAGCATCAAACAAACTTCACCCCAAACAAACCAGAGCTCCTCAACGGAGGAGTTGCAACCTTAAAACGGCCGCCTGTAAAACCTTGCGGCCGAAGGAAGCATCCGAAGATGCACTCACATCAACCTTGTAAAATATTGAGGAAATGTGAAAGGACGACCAGATCGCCACCTTACACACCTGTGAAGACGCTTGATGTCGGAAAGCCCAAGAGACACCTATTGCCCTGGTCGAATGCGTCGTAACCGGGAAGGGAGGTGCCCGCCCTTTTAGGGCATAGGCCTGGATCATGATCTGTCTGATCCACCTAGAGATGGCGAGACGAGACCGCCAGACTCTTCTTAGGACCAGGACCAACCACCGAAACAAACAGTGAGTCCAACCTCCGAAACGCAGCAGTAGCAGACAGGTACACCCACAGAGCTCGGACAACGTCCAAGGAATGCAACGCATCCTCTTTGGGATGCGACGGACGAGGACACAGACGGAAGTACAATGTCCTAATTGAGTAGAAAAGCCGAAACAACCTTAGGAAGAAATTAAGGCTGCGGACGCAGCACCACCTAATCCTTGTGAAAGATCAAAATCGGGAGCCTTGCAAGACCAGGCCGCCAGTTCAGAAATCCGTCTGACTGATGTAATAGAAACCAAGAAGGCCACCTTCTGGGAGAGAGTCAGTAAGGGAATCTCCCTAATGTTCTCAAACGGCAGTCGTTGAAGTACTGAGAGGACCAGATTCAAGTCCCACGGAGGCAGTGGAGGACGTACCGGAGGGGCCACATGTCGAACCCCCGACACAAAGCGTACTCACCTGAGAGAGTGAGCCGCCAAGGGCAGTTGAAAGAAGACAGCCAAGGCTGAAATGTGCCCTTTAAATCATACCAAAAGCAAGTTTCTGGTCCACCCCACGCTGTAGAAACGGCAGGACCCTGGAAACCGCATATGCACGCGGATGCCACTTCATCTCTTCACACAGAGATTGTAAGCCTTCCACGTACGATGGTCATCCTCAGAGGATGACTTCCGTGCCCTCAGCATAGTAGAGATCATCAAATCCGACAGGCCTCGGTCCCTTAGAACCTGGCTTTCAATAGCCATGCCGTTAAAGCCAGCGACTGTAAAGCGGGATGAAGTATGGTACCTTGCGAGAGAAGGTCCTTTCGCGTCGGCAGACGCCAAGGAACATCTGCTACCAGACGCACTAAGTTGGCGTACCAGGGGCTCCGAGGCCAATCTGGAGTAATCATGATCGTTAGAATCCCTTCGGCCTCCACTCTGCTTAGCAGATTTGGAAGAAGAATAAGAGGAGGGAAGGCGTAAAGTAGCCGAAACTGACCCCACGGTGCCACCAACGCGTCTGACGCATCCATGGGCCTTTTGACCTGGCCACGAACATCAGATCTTTCCGACTGCGTCGCAACGCCAGGAGATCCACGTCTGGCGTGCCCCATTGCTGAAACACCTCCGGGTGTAGAGACCATTCTCCTTGGTCCAGCGCCTGGCGACATAGGTAGTCCGCTTGCCAGTGTTCTATACCGGGAATGTACACTGCAGATAGAGCCGGCACGTTCTGTTCTGCCCACCTCAGGATGTGAGCGACCTCTGCTGCCGCGCTTCTTGTTCCTCCTTGATGGTGGACATACGCCACTTACGTGACATCCGTCGTGATCACTGTCCAGTGAAAGAAAAGGAACGACTTGCCGGGCCAAATGGTCGGGAAATCAGCCACCACACCAGGGACGATGGGCATTTGTCCCAACGTGACAGAATTTCCCTCTGCAACACTCAAGTGTGGAGTTGAGCATATGGGTACTGCCTCGAAGGAGGCTACCATAAAACCCAGGACTCGCAGACCCCCCCCCCCCCCCACTCGAGCATCGGGCGAGGGCAAACCATCATGCGGACGCAGATTTGTCCGCAGGTGTGTTGGGCTTGCGAAACCAGGGACGCTATTGTCCTTCAGAGGCGCCTTAACGGCCTGGGAGCGTTTACCTGCAGCATCGGGCGGACGAAAAAACCGCTCGTGAGCGAAAGAGGGCCCCTGCCTACGGCATGGCTCCTTACTGGATTGCGGGAGCAGAGTGGTCTTACCTCCCGTGGCATCTTTGATAATGTCATCCAGAGAGGCTCCAAAAAGCCTTTTACCTTTAAAAAGGTAAATCCACCAGGGCCTTCTTAGAAGATTGGTCCGCGGACCAAACACTTTAGCCAGACAAGGCGGCGCAACACAACCACATAGACCGAGGCTCTGGAGCGCAAGGGAATCATATCCAAGGCTGACTCGCAGACAAATTTAAGGCCCGGTACCAACTGGTCGGCCAGTTCCACATATGCCGGGGAAACGTGATGCTCTTTCAACCCCTGGTGCAACAATTTTGCCCATTCAGTAAGTGTCAGACACAAGGGCCCCAGCCACGGCAGGAATCACTGCTGACGCCACCATTGTGAACAGGGAGCGAGCTATGGCCTCAGCCCTCCTGTCTGCGGGGTCCTTGAAGGCAGGAAGCCCCTACCACCGGAATCGTGGTCACTTTGTTTAGTCTAGACATGGGGGAGAAGTCAATTTTTTCAGGAAACTCTCCTCAAAGGCGGTAACGGACCGCTAAACATTTTGGGGCTGAAAAGACCTTTTGCGGCCGATGCCATTCCTTGTATAAGAGCTTATCCAGGTAAGGTACACAAGGAAACATCTTAGCAGTGCGGGTCGGCTTATAGAATCCAAAAAGGGACCGACATCTGTCGTCTCCGCCGTATCCTCCATTTGTAGAGTATCCCGCACCACAGTGATAAGTGCTCCTACAAGCGCCCTATCATGCACTGACCCTGAACCAGAGTCATCCTCACTGTCCGAACTGTCGCGGTCCGCATCCTTAGACATATCAGAACCAGGGCCGGGAGCAGTAGCTGGGCCCGGTTCTGTGTCAGAGTTGTCCCCGGAAGATGGCGGGGAAGTTTTTTTACCCCCATTCTTTCCACACGCCGCTTACACCCTGGCCAAAAAAGCCTCCAGGACCGGCGACACAGCGTCCAGATATAGCAGGTGCAAGGGCACCAATTGCCAACTCGGGTATGTCTGGGGAAGAGGCGTCCGCTTCCGACGCCATGCTGGCCCACTAGCCCGACACCCCTGGGGATGCAAGACAAAGTACACAGACCACCCTCCTAGCTGCAGCAGAGAGAAAACGGACCAGGTACCGCACAGCTGCCGTCCGCGCTATCCCTCCTAAGGCACTCTCCCTGTGTCACTGTCTGTGATAAGTGTGCTGGAGCTGTTCGTGCCGTTAGAATGACTACTAGAGGTAAAAACCTCTTCAAAAAATGTCCACCGACCCGCCGCCCTGTAAACAAAGCGCGCGGACTACAAGAAAATGGCCGCCAAGCGCAGATATAAACAGCGCCGACGCCGCATGTAGTGCACAAAATAGGATTTTTGTACTCACCGTAAAATCCGTTTCTCTGACGTCCATGGACTGACACAGCCTCCTTATACTGAACACGTGGGTTTGTGTCAGGAGAAGCCTAGGCAGAATGTTAGATGTTACAACATACACATTCTAAAAAAACAGAGCTCAACACCAGGGGGCGGTCCCTCCAGACATAACCCTCCTACCTGCAACCAGCAGCCCTCAGTTCGTAACAAAGCAGTACAAACCTTAAAAAGGAAGGGTGGGTGCTGCGTCGGTCCATGGACGTCAGAGAAAGATTTTACGGCGAGTACAAAAATCCCATTTTCTCTTACCGTCCATGGACTGACACAGCCTCTTCATACTGAACACGTGGGACGTCCCAAAGCAGTATAAAGAAGAGGGTGGGAGCAGTAGTAAAGGAAAAACCAAACTTCACTCCAAACAAGCAGAGCTCCTCAACGGAGCAGTTGCAAATTCAAACAGCGGCCTGCAACACCTTGCAGCCGAAGGAAGCATCCGAAAATGCAGCCACATCAACCTTGTAAAACTTAGAAAAGGTATGTGCGGACGACCAGGTCGCCGCCTTGCACACTTGTGCAACCGAAGCTTGATGTTGGAAAGCCCAGGAAACACCAATTGCCCTGGTGGAATGCGCCATAACCAGGAAAGGAGACGCCCGCCCATGAAGGGCATAGGCCTGTATGACAGTCTGCCTGATCCATCTAGAAATGGTGGCAGAAGACACCGCTTGGCCCTGTTGTGGACCAGACACAGACACAAACAGCAAGTCAGACTTCCGAATGGGAGCAGTAACAGACAGGTACACCCGCAAGGCACGTACCACATCTAGCGTGTGAAGTGCAAACTCTCTGGGATGCGATGGATGAGGACACAAGGACGGAAGAACAATGTCCTCATTAAGGTGAAAGGCCGAGACCACCTTTGGGAGAAAAGAAGGTCACGGACGCAACACAGCCTTATCCTTATGGATGATCAAGTAAGGCGGCTTTTAAGACAATGTCAGACACCCATCTGACAGAAGTGATTGCTACAAGGAAAGCCATCTTCTGAGACGAGGTTAAGAGAGGGATATCGCTGATGTTTTCAAAAGGAGGTTCTTGAAGAACCGAGAGCACCAAATTCAGATCCCAAGGAAGGAGAGGAGGTTTGACGCCCCTGCACAAAAGGTGCAAATCAAGGAATGACCCGCTAGAGGTCGTTGAAGACAGCCAGGAACGAAATCTGACCCTTGATGGTACCTTAAAGCCAACTTTTGGGTCACACCACACTGTAAGAACAGCAGAATCCTGGGAACGGAATACGTCCGTGGACGCCAATCTAGCTCCTCGCACATAGCGATGTAAGCCTTCCAGGTACGGTGATAGATCTCCCTGGAGGAAGATTTCCGTGCCCTCAACATGGTCGAGATGACCGAATCTGAGAGACCTTGGTCCCTCAGCACCTGGCTTTCAATAGCCATGCCGTTAAAGCCAAGGACTGTAAAGTAGGATGAAGTATGGGACCTTGAGACAGAAGGTCCTCCCGCAGAGGTAGTCACCAGGGAACGTCCGTGACTAGCCGCACAAGATCGGCGTACCAATGGCGCCGCGGCCAATCCGGAGCAATGAGTATCACAGGAATGCGCTCGGCCTCTACCCTGCGAAGCAGACGGGGAAGCAACTGCAGCGGAGGGTAGGCATACTTCAGGCGATACTGACCCCACAGGGCAACTAACGCGTCTGAGGCGTCTGCCCAGGGGTCCCTGGACCTGGCCACAAACCTCGACATCTTGCGATTGAGTCGAGAGGCCAAGAGGTCCACATCCAGCGTGCCCCACCGCTGGCAAAGGAGTTGGAACACCTCCGGATGCAAGAACCATTCCCCCTGGTCCAACGTCTGACGGCTCAGATAGTCGGCCTGCCAGTTGTCTATTCCTGGAATATAAACGGCCGACAGAGCCGGCACGCTTCTTTCTGCCCACCGTAGGATGTGGGCGACCTCGGGCACCACAGCTGAGCTCCGAATTCCCCCCTGATGGTTGACATAAGCCACTGCTGTGGCGTTGTCCGATTAGATCCTGACCGAGCAGCCCTGTAGCCTCTCTGACCACGAGAAGAGGCAGTCCGATTGCCCGGAGTTCCAGAACACTGATCGGTAGACGGGATTCGGCCGGAGTGCAAAGCCCTTGAGCTGAAGACTCCCCAAACTCGCCCCCAGCCCGCAAAGCTGGCGTCCGTCGTGATCACCATCCACTGGATAGGAAGGAACGACTTCCTGGTCCGAAGGGGCAGGGATCTCAACCACCACGTCAGGGACGCCCTGACTGGGTGACTCACCTGAATCTGATGATCCAAAAACAACAGGGACTTGTCCCAAGTGGACAGGATCCCCCTCTGTAGGGCACAAGTGTGAGATTGGGCATACGGAACTGCCTCGAAGGAGGTCACCATGAGTCCCATGACTCATGCAAAAACGGATTGACACCCATTTTCAGGACATCAGAACCCGCACCCCAGACTGAAGAGTCTGCAACTTCTCCAAGGGTAGGAATACTTTAGCCTCCGAGGAGTCCAGGATCAAACCTAGATACTCCAGATGCTGAGTCGGGACCAGGACCGACTTCTGAGTGTTCAGGAGCCACCCGAAGTCTCGGAGGGTCTGACTATCGTCACATTTTCTTCTAACTCTGAGGCAGAGTCTGCTCTCAAAAGAAGATCGTCCAGATAACCCACGATAGCAAAGCCGCGCTGGCTCAGAAAAGCCAGAATCGGGGGAAGGACCTTGGTGAAGACCCGCGGTGCCAACGCTAAGCCCAAGGGAAGTGCCACAAATTGATAGTGGACTTTGCCGATCGCAAAGCGCAGAAACTTCTGGTGACTTGCGCAGATTGGGACATGGGACATTGATGTCCAAGAACGCCATAAAGTCCCCAGGATGGAGTGCAGCAACCACCGTGCGAATGGATTCCATGCGGAATTTTTGAACCTTCACAAAAGCATTTAGGGCCTTAAGATCCAGAATTGGACAGACTCCGTCCGTCCTTTGGGACCACAGATTCAAATAAAAGCCCTTAAACCTCTCCTGACGGTACCGGCACAATTACTCCGCACCTGAGCAAGTCCTGCACTGCCACTAAGAGGGCCGCCCGATGCGCTGGAAGGAGAGGGAGATTAGAGGGAAAGAATCTGTTTGGAGGCCAGGAGCGGAACTCTATCCTGTACCCCGAGGTGACCACCTCACACACCCACCGGTCGGAGGTCCACCGATCCGTTAACCAGCGAAGCCGTCCCCCCACCCCAGAGTCGGGCGGGGGCAAGACTTCATGCGGTGGCGGGCTTAGGAGCCGGCTTGGTCGGCCTACGCACCCAGGGACGCTTCTGTCCACCAGCCGCACTTTTTTCAGGCTGGGAGGGCTTACCTTTGGACTCCGACGAAAAACCTCTTCTGAGCTGGAAAGGAGGGGCCCAGCTTATGGCGGGGCTCCTTACCCATAGTAATGGAGGAAGATGGGTGCTCTTAACCCCCCGTGACATCCTTAATAATGTCGTCTAGGGCAGCACCAAACAGCCTACCGCCCTTAAAGGGCAAGTCAGTCAGGAGATTTTTAGAGGCCAGGTCAGCAGACCAGCATTTCCACCAGTAAAGACGACGCAACACCACCGCATACACTGAGACCCTAGCGATTAAGGGAGCAGCGTCCAAAGTGGCATCGCACACATACACTAGGCCCTGCGCCAGTTGGTGGGCCAGTGCAATGGTTTCTGGGAGGAAGATTATGCTCCTGCACAGTCTGGTGCAGGATCTTTGCCCATTCCGTGAGTGTCTGAGACACTAGGGCCGCCGCTACAATAGGACATAAGGCGGATCCCAGCAAGGGGAACGTGGCTCTGCTCACCACTTCCGACCTCCTGTCAGTGGGGTCCTTAAAAGCAGGAGTCCCCTCCATCGGGAGAGTTGTGGCTCTATTCAAACGGGCGAGTCAAGCACCGGAGGAGAGGCCCATTTTTTAATCAGGGCCTCCTCAAAAGGGTACCTAGAAGACAGACGCCGCGGGAGCGCAAAAGTCATCTGCGGCTTTTCCCAAACCTGATCTATGAACCAGTCAAAGAAAGGCATGTAAAAATAACTTTTTTAGAAGGCTTAGCTTTAAAAGAAACAAAAAAAGGAGACAGCTTCCGCCTGAGGTTCCGCAGCATCCAGCTTGAGAGTGTCTCACAGCATCAATGAGTTCACTTACATGCACCCTGTCCTTTGCTGACTCAGAGCAGGAGTCTTCCTCACAAGGAATATCCTGTTCAAAAATATCAAAAAATTCAGAACTAGGGTCCTGAGCTGCAGCTAGGCCCATGTCTGAATCAGAGCATTCCCCTACTGGAGATTGTGTGGGGAGAGGGCGCTTCATAGCCCCCTTGCGCTCGCACACCACTTCCATCCCGACAAGAAATGATTCCAGGACCGCCGACAACTGGTCCATAAGGAGTGCCCGGAGTTGCAGGACATTGATCGGTAGACGGGATTCTGCTGGAGTCCAAAGTCCTTGTGCTGACAGAACTCCCCAAGCTCCACCCCAGCCCGTAAGGCTGGTGCCCGTCGTGATCACCGCCCACTGGATAGGAAGGAACGACTTCCCGGACCGAAGTGACGGTGATCTCAACCACCATGTCAGAGAGGCCGGTTGACTCACCTGGATCTGACGATCCAGCGACAGCATGGACTTGTCCCAGATGGACAGGATCTCCTTCTGTAAGACCCGAGTGTGTGATTGGGCATACGGAACGGCCTCGAAGGAGGCCACCATGAGTCCCAGGACCCTCATGCAGAAACGGATCGGCGACCATTTTCGGGACGTCAGAACCCAAACCGCAGATGAGTCTAACTTCTCCAAGGGAAGGAAAACCTTCACCTCCGAGGAGTCCAGACTTCATGCGGTGGTGGGTTTGGCAGCCGGCTTGTTTGGCTTATGCACCCAGGGACGCTTCTGTCCCCCAGCCGCATTTTTGTCCGTCTGGGGAGGTTTACCCCGTGGAATCTGACTGACGGAAAAAAAAAAACGTTTTTGTGCTGGAAAAGGAGGGGCCTGGCTTACGCGGGACTCCTTACCCTTAGTAATCTGAGGAAGTAGGGTGCTCTTTCCCCCCGTGACATCCTTAATGTCATCCAGGGCAGCACCAAACAGCCTACCGCCCTTAAAGGGCAAGTCAGTCAGGAGCTTCTTAGAGGCTAGGTCAGCAGACCAGCATTTTAACCAGATAAGATGCAACACCACTGCAGACACTGAGACCCTAGATATTAAGGGAGCAGCGTCCAAAGTGGCATCGCACACATACACTAGACCGGGGATATGCAATTAGCGGACCTCCAGCTGTTGCAGAACTACAAGTCCCATGAAGCATAGCAAGACTCTGACAGCCACAAGCATGACACCCAGAGGCAGAGGCATGATGGGACTTGTAGTTTTGCAACAGCTGGAGGTCCGCCAATTGCATATCCCTGCACTAGACCATGCACCAGTTGGTGGGCTAGTACAATGATTTCTGGAGGAAGATCATGCTCCTGCACGGTCTGGTGCAAAATCTTTGCCCATTCCATGAGTGTCTGAGACACTAGGGTCGCCGCTACATACAATAGTACGCAAAGCAGATCCCAGCAAGGCGAACACAGCTCTGCTCACCACTTCTGACCTCCTGTCAGTGGGGTCCATAAAGGCCGGAGTTCCCTCCAACGGGAGCGTTGTGGCTTTATTCAAACGGGCGACCGGGGGGTCAACCACCGGAGGAGAAGCCCATTTTTTTAACCAGGGCCTCATCAAAGGGGTACCTAACAGACAGACGCTGCAGGAGCGCAAAAGTCTTCTGTGGCTTTTCCCCAAACCTGAGGTTCCTCAGCCACAGCAGCCAGCTTGAAAGTGTCCCTCACAGCATCAATGAGTTCACTTACAAGCGCCCTGTCATGTACCGACTCAGAGCAGGAGTCTTCCTCACAAGGAATGTCCTGTTCTAAAACATCAAAAAATTCAGAGCTAGGGTCTTGAGCGGCAGCTAGGCCCATATCTAAATAAGAGCACTCCCCTACTGGAGATTGTGTGGGGAGAGGGCGCTTTATAGCTCCCTTGCGCTCGCACACTGCTTCCATCCTGACAATAAATGATTCCAGGACTGCCGAAAACTGGTCCATGGGGACAGCAGGTGCAGGAGCACTGTCTGTTGCCTCTGACATGAATGGGGAAGCAGGTGAACCAGACTCCATACTCGCCACTCAGACTTTTACCAATAAAATAAAAAAATCCACCCTCTGGCTGCACTGACTGTGGGGGAGTTACCCAGGGGACTTGCCAACCCGGATAGGACCGCTCGGTTCCGCTGCCTGCGCTGTGCTCGTAGAGCACAAGTGAGGAGAGAGTGAGGAGAATCACGCCATTGCAGGAGCAATAGAGGCCAAACAATCAAAAAACGCACGCGGCTCCAAGAAAATGGCCTCCACAATGTAACTGCGCCATAGCGATCCACGGCAAGATGGCCGCCATGCGCGCCAATGCGAAAGACGAAGTGACACAAAAACATGGCGCCGAACGGCGCCCAGGCCCAAAATCACAGAACAACCTCCACAGCTATAAGCAGACACCCATGAGCCCCCCGCCAGGCCAGAGTAACCCCCAAGCACCCCCAGACAGCACAGCGCCAGAGAGCAACAAAAAACAAGGGGGAGACAGGGAAAAACCCCCATACAAAAAGGAAAAGGAACACACAGCATGTACTCACCTGCGAAGCAAGGAGATACTAATTACCCATCCCAGAAGGAAAAAATTATCTACTCAGGAGGAGCAAGACAAGGGTCGGACTTTGTAGGCAACACACGAAAAATGGAATAGAAAAATTGCTTTAATGTCACATAAATGTTAAACAAGGATAAAAACCATACAATGTATATCTCAATAGGAGGTCCCTTGAACGTCCCAGAAGAACCCACTGGTGTGTGCCTGACAGACCTATCACAGTGTGGTACTGAGTAGCTGTCGGCCCAGTCCACCGCAAAAGATACAACAGGACTGTTCAGTCTTGTGTTGACCGCAGAGCATAAAAGCCCACAGGCCACCCCTGGAGTCATGAGGCATGTCGTGAACCGAGTCGCGCGCTCAATGGTCGGACAGGGAAGACTACGAGGATATCTTGTACCCAATCTGTTGCCCAGCCAACAGTTGATAGAAGATCTCAAAGATAAAATAAAATTCCAAAAGGAATTAAAAAAAATCTCAGGAGACTGGCTCCTAAGAGCCACGTCTTCTCCTCTGCTAGGCAGAAAAAAACTGAGGGCTGCTGGCTGCAGGTAGGAGGCTTATGTCCGAAGGGACCGCCCCCCTGAGCGGGGCTGTTCAGCTCGGATTTTTAAAATGTATGTTGTAACATCTAACATTCTGCCTAGGCTTCTCCTGCGAGCAGGGACATAAACCCACATGTTCAGTATGAAGAGGCTGTGTCAGTCCATGGACGGTAAGAGAAAACACACGCACACACAGTAGGCAGCGAACACCCGGGCCCCCTAAATAAGGCCCCCCCACACATAAGTGAACAGCACCCCCAGGAAAGCAGACCCACTGTGCAGCCCCCAGCCATAGGATGGAGCCCACCCCCCCCGGTGGACCCCCGTTAAAGCAGCCATCCTAGCCACCCAGAACCTAGGGAGGAGGGGAGGAAGGGAGAGAGGAAAGGAAGGTTGGGACCCTCTACCGACCTACCCGGGAATGCCCAGCCGTACCACCCTGCCGGAGCAGAGGGACTGCTACTTACCCATCCTGTAGCTGAAGGCATTCCTGACAGACCCAACGTCTGCGCGGTTACGGCATGGCTGTCGGCCCGACACACTGACACGAACATATAGCCCGGTCATATGTGTGCCCGAGAGCATATAGCTCACCGGCCACCCCTGGAGCAACAGGGCATGTCGTGGACGGCTCAGCGTGTAGCTAAAATGCTGGCACACGCTCAATGGCCGAACTGGGGAGACTACAAGGATCGAGGATCCAGCCTGTCACCCAGTCAGCAGTTGATAGTAGATCTCAGGATCAAAAATAAA
The DNA here is from genome assembly GCA_029206835.1 of Rana muscosa. Lineage (NCBI taxonomy): Eukaryota > Metazoa > Chordata > Amphibia > Anura > Ranidae > Rana > Rana muscosa. Next base: position 466,941,177 of record CM055117.1, read on the forward strand.
AAATAAAATAGAAAAAAATCCCCAGGCCACATTGGCCCACAGGGAGCCATGTCATTCTCCTATGCTAGGCAGAAAAAAACTGAGCTGCATGATACTGGGAGAGGGGATGTACCCGGGGGGACCGCCCCCTGGGTGGTACTGTACTGCGTGATGTGTTTTAACACTTAACATGCTGTTTATCTGCCTAGTCAATCTCCTAACAGGAGGATAATACCCATATGTCAAGATGCTGCCGTGTCCGTCCATGAACGGAAGAGAAAATAGAGTTACAAGGGCATTATGCCCATATACTTTCTGAAGTTGCACATTAGATCGGCTCCGATTACATAATAAAGTGGAATTAGCAAGCTTCATAGTTAACCTGTTCCGGACCAGCTGGGCGAAGCGACGTTGCCTTACGTCGGGCACGCAGGCCGCCTAGAGGCCCCTCGTAAACCACTTCAATCAACAGTTGGGCTGCAACTAACGATTAATTTCATAATCGATTAGTTGGCCGATTATTGTTTCGATTAATCGTTTAATCGTTTTATAACTGTAAAAAAAAAAAAAAAAGTAATTTTGCTGCGATTTGCAGTTTTACATTTTTTTTTTGCCCAATTTGTTGATGGGCAGACTAAAAAAAACACAAATTGCTGCAAAAACACATTACATGCTTTTCTGCAGCTTCTCTATTGAAGTATATTGAACCAAAAAAACAAAATAGCACAGTTTTGCGTTAAAAAAAGTACTTGCCCTTTTCGGAATACGCAGCAGCTGAAAAAATCATGGATGTGAACGTGTCCCATAGGAAATCATGTAAATGACCTGTATTGTGTTCCTGAAAAAAGCACCAAAAAACACAGGTGTGACCCAGGCCTGAGATGTTTAGTAACATAATGGTGTTAAAAAATAAACGTAGTACAAAAAGAGCAAATAATCGCTGTAAGGGTTTCATTTTTTAATTGTGGGACAGTGAAAGTAATATTTACAGTAGCGATTTGCTCTTTGTACTGTAAAGGGCTCATTTTAGTTTTTTTTAACCACATCATGTTACTGGCCGATCGATTATGAAAATAGTAACCGATTACTTTCATAATCGATTAGTTATCGATTAATCGATTAGTTGTTTCGGCCCTAATCAACAGTTTAGTTTGTAGCCTTGTTTACTCCCAAACAAGTTGTCTATCAAACAGTATCTTCCCTTCAAGCATGCCAGATATGGGGTCAAGATGTATAAGCTCTGTGACAGGGCAACAGGCTATACCTATAGTTTTATGGTTTACGAGGGAAGAGATAGTCACGTGGAGCCCGAGAACTGCGGCTGGTAAGATTGTGTGTGACTTAGGGTGACCCTTATTCGAACCCTTATTCCACTTATATGTGGACAAATATTACATGAGCGTGCCACTTTTTAGTCACCTTTTTTGATTGTGGAATTAGTGCATGTGGCACCGTGCGATCTAATCGCCGGGACTTCCCCAACGGCTTGTAGAATCCCGACAGACGGGGGAGAGAGCCTGCTTGAAATGTAATAATTTGTTAGCAGTGAAGTGGAGGGATTCACGGAATGGTTTTCGTTCTGTCCTCCCTTCACACAGATAAGACAGTTCAAATTCCTACGGCGACTGGTGTTGTGGAAAAACCGATGTCCACGAATACAACCTTAACATGGGAGGGGTGGACCTCAACGACCAGTTGTTGGCGCCGTACTTAATTGCTCATAAGGCCAGATGCTGGTATAAAAAAAAAAGTGCCTGTATACTCATTTTAATTGGCTCTGCTGAATGCCCATGTGGTGTACAGAGCTTCAGGACAGACTGGATCCTTCCTTAAATTCTAGGAAGAGATCACCACCGCCCTTCTGTTTCCAGACAGTGCTGTAGCCCAACTTCCCAATCCAAGTGCAGTGAGCCGGCTGCATGAGAGGCATTTTACATATGTCCTCCCTGGTACCCCTACCCAAAGAAGATGTTGTGTTGTGGAAGCTGTATGCCCCTAAAAATAGGGGCATACACCGCTGTGGGGGAACCCGCGATTGGCGCACTTCCATTCCATCCCGGATCCCGTGTTGTGGGCCCGGTTTGAAATCAAGACCTTTGCGGATATAGTTTCATTGGGTGGTCTGCTTGCCTTCAATGAGCTAAAACTAGAGGGGCTCCCTAATCATATGTTTTTTAGGTACCTTTAGCTCCGCCACGCTTTTCGATCCCAGTTCCGAGTCACTGGTAATGGAAACAACGGGTGTCGAACGTCTGCTTGCTACGGCGGAGGAAATTAAACCCCTGTCCGCCCTGTATTCCCGGTTGGCGGGTTTGGATACCTCTAAGGTTTCCCAACTGTTCTCGGTTTGGCAGGCAGATATCCCCACTCTCGCTGACGAAGACTGGGAGGAGGGCATTCAGCAGTACCTCACCCTGGCGGTCTCTGCCAGAGATAGATTCACCCAGGTAAAGTTTCTCCATAGGGCATACTTCTTCCCCAAACGCCTAGCTAAAATATACCCACAGCAGAGCCCTATTTGTCACAAGTGTGGCACGGAGGAGGGCTCCTCCTTTCATGGTGTCTGGTCCTGTCCACACTATCTGCTCTGTGATCAAACTCACATTACCATGTGACCCGATTCCACGGTTGCTCGGCATAGTGGATACGCTGGAGAGGCCTCAAATCAAAAAATGTGTTTTCTACGTGGCCTTCTATGCCAGGAAGGCCATCCTGATACGGTGGAAGGAGCCCTCACCCCGCCCCCCCCCCCGTCCATACAACAATGGAAAGCCTTAATTAACGCAGCCAGCCCCCTCTATAAGCCTATAACTGCCCCAAAAAGTTTGATAAGATCTGGGCGGCCTGGGTGGGCGCGGAACAACGAGCCATGGACTAAGAGATGGGTCTGCGTGACACTCTGCGAATGCTGTACCCGTTTGTTGAGGTCGTGTAGGTGCCTTTTATAGAGCCGTTTTATGCTGCCCCTGCCACCACACCCTATGTTAGACAACCCCCCATCTGCATTGTCCTGTTTGATATTCCGGTTAAGGCCTCACATCCCGACGCAGTGCGAGACCCCTTCCTCGTTTTTCCTTCCCATCACCTGATGGGTTGGTTCCCTGGGCCTACGCTTTCCTCAGATGGGGGACCAAGGTGCGCTTGACTGGTATTGCTATAGTGCTGTACCCTACGCTAATACTCGACTAGTGTGTGGTAGCGTTTGAAACAGTAACCGATGCAGAGACCAGGTTGGTCAGGACAGGGACAATAAAAAGCAGGTGTCCTGCCTAAATCCGCGTTTTCCGCAGTCACGACGGCATCTTCTTTGGGGTGTTCTTTGGCTAGGGAGGACATACGGAAAATGCCTCATGCAGCCGGCTCACAGTATTTGCATTGGGAAGGTGGGGCACAGCACCGTCTGGAAACAGAAGGGCTGTGACGATCTCTTCCTGGAATTTTAGGAAGGATCCAGTTCGTCCTGAAGCTTTGTAGAACACAAGCATTCAGCAAACCCAATTGAAATATACAGACACTTTTTTGTACCAGCGTCTGGCCTTACGGGCAATAAGGTACGGTGCCAACAACTGGTCGTTGAGGTCCACCCCTCCCATGTTAAAGGATGTATTCGTGGACAGAGGGGTTTCTCCACAAAACCAGTCACCGTAGAAATTTGGACTGTCGTATCTGCGTGAAGGGAGGTAGGAATGCAAACAATCTGTGAATCCCTCGACTTCACTATGTTAAGGAAATTTGTAAGTTCTGTATATATATTCTATTTTGTATGTATCGCACACCGCACTCACTGTGCACACAGCACTAATAATGTTTTCATTACATGTTTGCATTCTTTCGAATCCCGATTAGAATTAGTCTGCCTATGTTGCGCCCCTTGTTACCATAAACGTACAATTGTAATATTAATGTGATACCTACGTAGTCATGTGTTTTAAAAACCTTCAATTGTGTCATAATAAAACAGAACAGTTATTTGGAAAGATGCAGAGAGTATCTTGTGTCCGTTCCCTACTGCAGTAGTTATTAATTTGGAACCACTAATCAATATGAGGATAGGAATTGCCTATCTATAAAATGTCCAGGTCAAGTGGCGAGCAGCCAGAAGGATTTACAGGTGACCCTGAGGATCCGAAACGGAGCTTGAGATGATCCGGGAATTTCTGATAATCAGCCGGCTGAGGTAAGCCTTTGCTTACATTTGAGTTATCAGACTTCCTTGATCGGTAAGGCATTTTCGGGACAAAGGGTACCTATTTTACTCCCCTTAGGTGATGGTTACATGTTATGTTGTCACTGTCTGTCCATCGGAGTGTGGTAGATAAGAAAGGGAAGAATAGTGTTGTTCACAGGTATATGTAGTACATTTGCTAGTTAAAGTAGTTTAGAGGCAAGAGGGTATAGGCACAAGTAGAGAAGACTGGCCAGTCATTATGGGCATTAAATGAAGGGAATGAAGGGTAAGAGACCCTCAAAAATGCCCAGCGTAAGAGGAGCGCTATAAAATATATGAACCGAAGGTGCAGTTCCGCCTATACTGAGCCCCTAGATTAATGGTTAAAGTGGTCAGGGAGCCACAATGGGTTACCACCAAAGTCTGCAGGGACTAAGAATCATGCAGAGGAAAACAGCTAGAGAAACAGCTAGAGAAACAGCTAGAGAAACAGCTATCTATGCGAGAAGGATGGATCAAGGGTGACAATTAACACTAGACAGAAAGGGACATTTTGATGTTAAGTGGGATGAATTTTGGGTCAGGCACTACAACTAGTAAGGTCAAAACAGAATACTTATATGTTGTCAGAGAGGGAAGATGGGATGAGCACTATGGCTGCCCGTCTGATCATAGAAGGTACAGCATGTGAAGGATGGTATTACAATACATGGGATGCAAAGAATATAACAAAAAGAAAAGCAGTATTTAAAGCAAGGAAATATTAACGAGAGTTAAAGAGAATGATATGCATGTGTTGTGTGCAAATGGGAAAAATGGAAGTGACTTTAGAGAGGTGTATGTGTGTGAATGCTGGAACCTTTAGTCCCTGTGGATTGTGTGTCATTTGTGCAGATGTGACCCCCTCCTTTGCACTCTCATGAAAGAATGAAGCTGGGATGAGAGCAGTGATAAGCTGTAAGGACACACCCTTAGACAAAACATTTAACAAAATGTGCCGGGTTAATTTTGAATCTGTTTTCCAAACATGGTAAAATGAAGGTTACATTTAAAGTGGTTGTAAACCCACTTTTTCAACTTGCACCTACAGGTAAGCCTAGATTAAGGCTTACCTGTAGGTGCAAGAAATATCTCCTAAACCTACACGGTTTAGGAGATATTTACTAAAATGTCAAGCGCCGCTATCTACGGCGCATGCGCGCCGTAGACAACGGCGCATTTATGGGGTTAATCCCATTCACATACTCGGCTACTTCCCAGCAATCGCTGGGCGTAGCCGAGTGGGACGCCTCCCGCGCGCATGCGCAGAGTGACGTCCCCGCCGCTCCGCCCAATCACAGCGCCGGAGCGGCGCTGTGATTGGCTGGTGCGGCGATACCCGGAAGTAACATTCCGGCTATCGCCACAGTGATGTCTGCGGCTGGACAGAGGGACGAGGACGGCTTCGGGGGCCCCGATCTAAGGTAAGTGGAACATAATGAGCTATTATGCTAGTCATAATAGCTCATTATGCCTTTCTCTTGCAGGTGGGCCAAAAAAAAAAAGTGGGTTTACAACCACTTTAACCGTGTATTACACAAATTGAACATCCTTTGATAGTGGAAACAGTGCATTTAAAAACGGAAATTTAATTAACATGTCCTCCTTTAAGGAAATAGATCTGTGGATATATATATTAGAATTAGAGTGTGATGTTGAGATTATCACTTGAGTAATAATTTCTGATATGAGTTTAACAATTTTAATAATATAGATATTATTGTAATTGGTTTAGACAACCTTTGGTTGGAAATGAAATCCAGGTTATTGGGGAAATTTGTAAGATGGTATTAGTTTAGATTAAGATAACAATTTTGTAATTTTACATTTAAACAACCCTTATTTATTAAAAAAAAATTAAGATGTGGTTGTTAATTGGAATACAGCTGCCATAATATTTAACAAAGCCGACATGGACGGGATACATACGTTTTTCTACAAAGATGAAATCTAAAGGTCTAATAACTTGATGTGCGGTCCATGATGTGAGAGTAATAAATAAAATGTAAATATAAACAAACCCATCACATCAAGTCCACACACCCCGTTAGGATAGATGCCGTCTGCAGCCAGTTTTAGGCCTCATGCCCACGGACGTTTTTACAGCCGCGTTTTTGAGCGTTTTTTACAGCTTAAAAATGCCTGTCCATGTTAGTCTAGAGCTTCATGCCCACCTAGACGTTTTTGAGCTGCAAATCGCATAGACGTTTTTAAGCTGTAAAAAAAACCCAGGACCAGTGCGTTCCTCAGCGTCAGAATTAGGCAGAAAAAACCGCGAGAGTCAAAAAACGCGCATTAACGCGCAAAAATGCGCACTAACGCGCGGTCGCGTTTTTAGCTCCGACGTTTTTTTTTTGTTTTTTTTTTAATATTTACAATAACATGGACAGGCGTTTTTAAGCTGTAAAAAACGCAGCTGTAAAAACGTCAGTGGGCATGAGGCTTTATAGTTTTTGATCTGGCTGAGAGCTTTCTGTTCTGTCATATACAGATTGTTGGTCCTTTTGTTATTTAAATTTAAAATCCAAAGCAAAATGTGTGGATTGTGAAATGAGCCCTTTTCCTTGTAAACGCCGTGATATAAGCAGAATACTTTAGATTTATTGGACATCTCTGCATGACTGCACAGTATTGTTATTTATTATGTTATATGACATCAGGAAAATAGTGTCAGATGGAAACCAGGGACTTGTGTTATCTCGCTAAAACTAACAGAGCAAGCAAAGAGAACTTATAATATTGCCAGGAAAAAGTTGTCTTTTTGAAACATAAAACTGAAGTTCTTACACAAACAGCATGATAGGAAACAAGCCATTGTAATATATTTATGTAAGCTGGACCCAGTAATGAAGTTTCACCCCGATATATCAGAGCTGTAGCGTTATGCAAAGGTGCTATTAAAGTTAGACATTTTGGTCAAATTTTTAATGGTCCCACATTTCTACGCAGCAAATATACAGCTAACTAAATGTTGGGCTAATGAAAGGTTGAAAATAGGAATTTGTTTTGGTTTTGTTACAAATCCAACAATGAAAAATGCGTACATTTGAATTCAGCCACCTTATTGCCTCTATTGGAGGAGGCTGGAGACAAAGAAAAACCACATGCGTTAAATTGATGATGTAGGAATCAGCTGCTGTGAGCCCAGCGCTGGACACACTCCCTGAAGATCCGGATATTAAATTTTTTGTAGATTTGATCCCGGTTTTATACAGAGTATGCAGTTTATCACACAAAAGGATTCTCTGTATTCAGAGTCATTGGATCCTTTTCCCCAGCTCAAGAAGCAGAGCTCCATGTTTTAGCAAGCCTGTGAGCTATAAAAAAAAAAAAAAAAAAAAAAAGAGTATATATTTATATAGATAGTCGAGATATGGAGGGCTTTTGGTTCCATTGGAAGAGCCAGAAGTTTGTTTTTACTTAGGCAGGTAAACCAATCAAGCACGCCAAGTTAAATTGATTGGTTGTTTTCAGCCTTCCAGGTTCTTTCTGAGGTAGCCATACTAACATTAAAACTCACATATGGAAGAAGACCAGGCGACTAAGGATGCTGTCTTACAGCCCCGGACACTTGATGAGTTTGTGCAACTCACAGATTCCACCCTAGTTCTGGCCCAGTATAGCTGGGATTAATAATTCAACTACTTGAGAATCGGGCCATAGACAAATGACAGCCTCAAGGTGGCTCTACAAATCCGGGAGGCCATCAATTGACGGCCTCGGCTCCTCCGGACAATGGGGGGGCGCGCAGCGCGTCACTGAGATGCCGATGCGCGTGCCTGGCGGCCGCGATGTCCGCCACACACCCGCAATCGGCCGGTACACAGACAAGGACGTGGATCTCTGTGTGTAAACACAGAGATCCACGTCCTGTCAGGGAGAGAGGAGACAGATGCTGTGTCCCTTGTACATAGGGACACAGATCAGTCACCTCCCCCATTCAGTCCCCTCCCCTCACAGTAGTAATCACTCCCAGGTTACACATTTAACCCCTTCCTCGCCCCCTAGTGTTAACCCCTTCCCTGCCAGTGTCATTTTTACAGTTACCAGTATATTTTTATAGCACGAGATTGCTGCAAAAATGACAATGGTCCCAAAATGGTGTCAAAAGTGTCCGATGTGTCCGCCATAATGTCGCAGTCACAATAAAAAAAAAAAAAAAAAAAAAAAAAAAAAAAATCGCAGATCGCCGCCATTATTAATAAAAAAAAAAATGTATTAATAAAAATGCTATAAAACTATGCCGTTTTGTAGACGCTATAAATTTTGTGCAAACCAAACGCTTATTGCGATTTTTTTTTTATGAAAAAGAATACGTGTCTAAACTGAGAAAAAAAAATATATAATTTTTTTTTTTAAATTGGGATATAGCAAAAAGTAAATGGTGTTTTTTTTTCAAAATCGTCGCTCTTTTTTGTTTATAGCGCAAAAAATAAAAAAAACCGCAGAGATGATCAAATACCACCAAAAGAAAGCTCTATTTGTTGGAAAAAAAGGACGCAAATTTTGTTTGGGAGCCACGTCGCACGACCGCGCAATTGTCATTCAAAACGTGACAACGCTGAAAGCTGAAAATTGGCCTGGGCAGGAAGGGGGTTTAAGTGCCCATTAAGCAAGTGGTTAAGGACCCCAGAACAAGAACAACAAGTGGTGGACAGGGGGCAACTTCTTATGAAACAGGACTTTGGAATCAATGTGATCTTTCATGTCTGTCAGCCATTCTGACCCCTCCACAGCCATATTCCACATTGAATGTGTCTTCAGTCACAAGCAGTTATGGCTGCCCTAGTAAATGAACATGGGATAGAGACAGGGTTCACCACAGTTGTTTAATATACCACTTCTTGTTTTACCCGTTACCAAAAGCTGAATATCCCTTCCAGAGATTACAAAAAGATATATCCAGATGTTTAAGTCAGGATCTTACAAGTATGCATTTGGTCTGTATGGGCATGTTTTCTGGATGTCCAGTGGCAAATGCTACTGTAAAGGCCCCAGTAAAAAGTGTTATCAGAAGTAGTTAGTAAGTACAGAGTGCAAGAATCTACAGAGAATAACAGAGGAAATCATTTTTATAGGAGAGTCCTTACTAGAAGTTTTGAGGTTTTATTTTTACACCCCCCTACTGTGTAGTAAAAAAAAGTAGAGTAGGAAACCAAAAAAAAAAATAGGATTTTTGTACTCACCATAAAATCCATTTCTCTGACATCCATGGACCGACACGGCGACTCTTAATCACTTAACGTATGGGTATATGTCCCTGCTTGCAGGAGAAGACCTAGGCAGAATGTTAAATGTTAAAACATTCTAGAACAAACCAGAGCTGAACAGCCCCACCCAGGGGGGCGGTCCCTCCGGACATTACCCTCCCACCTGCAGCTAGCAGACCTCAGTTTGTAACAAAGCAGTACAAACTTAAAAGGAAGGGTGGGTGCCGTGTCGGTCCATGGATGTCAGAGAAATTGATTTTACGGTGAGTACAAATATCTTATTTTCTCTTATCCATGGACCGACACAGCGACTCTTAATCACTGAACGTGTGGGATGTCCCAAAGCAGTGTCAAGAGGGATGGGAGCAGTATAAATGGAGAACCAAAAAAAAAAACTTCACTCCAAACAAGGCAGAGCTCCTCAACGGAGGAGTTGCCACTTTAAACAGTGGCCTGCAACACCTTGCGGCCGAAGGAAGCATCCGGAGATGCAGCCACATCAACCCTATAAAACGTAGAAAAGGTATAAACAGACGACCAGGTCGCTGCCTTGCACACTTGTGCAACCGACACTTGATGTCGGAAAACCCAGGAGACACCAATTGCCCTGGTGGAATGCGCTGTAACCGGAAAGGGAGGCTCCCGCCCCATGAGAGCATAGGCTTGAAAGACGGTTTGTCCGATCCACCTAGAAAATGGTGGCAGACGAAGCCGCTTGGCCCTGTTTCTGACCAGTCAAACAGAGTCAGACTTCCGAATAGAAGCAGCAGCAGACAGGCACACCCGCAAGGCTCGTACCACATTCAAAGTGTGCCGCGCACACTCTCTGGGATGCGATTCGAGATCATTCTTGACAAAAGAGAAAGTCGCGGATGCAACACCGCCTTATCCTTATGGATGACTAAATATGGCGAGTTGCAGTACAAGGTCACCAACTCAGACACTCGTCTAACAGAAGTGATGCCACTAAAAGGGCCAGCTTCTGAGAAAGTCAAGAGGGGAATATCCCTGATATTCTCAAAAGGAGGTTCCTGGAGAACCGAGAGTACCAATTCCGATCCCACGGGGGGAGAGGAGACTTGACAGGAGGGAGCACATGGCGAACCCCCTGCACAAGGGTGTTAACCAAAGACTGACCCGCTAGTGGTCGCCGAAAGAAGACGGCCAAGGCCGAAATCTGACCCTTAATGATACTCAAAGCAAACCTTTGGGCCACTCCATGCTGCAGGAAACGCAGGATTCTAGGGACGGAATACGTCCGAGGACGTCAGTCCAGCTCTTCGCACATGGCGATGTAAGCTTTCCAGGTATGGAGATAGATCATTCTGGAGGAAGACTTCCGTGCCCTTAATATGGACAAAATGACCGAGTCCGAGAGACCTCGGTCTCTCAACACCTGGCTTTCAACAGCCATACCGTTAAAGGCCAGAGACTGTAAAGGCAGGATGAAATATAGGACTTTGAGACAGAAAGTCCTCCCTTATTGGCAACCGCCAGGGAACGGCCGCGACGAGACGTACCAGATCGGCGTACGTATATCAGGTAATAATGACCCCATGGGCCACTAACGCCTCTGAGGCATCCGCCCAAGGATCCCTGGATCTGGCCACAAATCGACAACTTGCAATTGAGTCGAGAGGCCATCGGGTCCACTTCCGGCGTGCCCCACCGTCTGTGTGGCAAAGGAGTTGAAATACCTCCGGGTGCAAGCACCACTCTCCCTGGTCCAACGTCTGGCGACTCAAATAGTCCGCCAGTCCTATGCCCGGAATGTCAACGGCCGACAGAGCCGGCACGCTTCTTTTAGCCCACTTCAGGGTACAGGGGACCTCGGAAGCCACAGCTGAGCTCCGAGTCCCCCCTTGATGGTCGACATACGCCACCGCCGTGACTTTGTCGGACTGGATCCTAATGGAGCGATCCTGCAATCTCTCAGACCACGAGGAGAGGCACAGTCTGATGGCCCGTATTTCCAGAACATTGATCGGCAAAACGGGCTTCGTCCGGAGTCCAAGCCCTTGGGCCAACAGGACTCCCCCGACTACACCCCAGCCCTTCAGGCTGGCGTCCGTAGTGAACACCGTCCATTGGACGGGGAGGAACGACTTCCCGGACCGAAGAGCCGGGGACCCAAACCACCATGTCAGGGACGCCCTGACCAGGTGACTCACCTGGATGGGAAAATCCAAAGACAACGGGGATTTGTCCCAAGGGAAAAAGATCTCCTTCTGCAATGCCCTGGTGTGTGATTGGGCATACGGAACGGCCTCGAAAGAGGTCACCATGAGTCCCAGGACACCCATGCAAAAAACGGATTGACGACCATTTTTTGGGATGTCAGCACCCGCACTGCAGACTGAAGTGTCAGTAGCTTCCACGGAGGTAAGAATACCTTTGCCTCCAAGGAGTCCAGAATCAGACCGATACACTCCAGATCTTGAGTCAGGACCAGAACTGACTCCTGAATGTTTAGGAGCCAACCGAAGTCCCTGAGGGTCTGACCAACGATAGTCACACTGTCTTCTAATTCTGTGCCATTGCTGTCGTGGGCTATCTGGACGATCTTCTCAGAGCAGGAAATGCCTCGCTGTCTCAGCAAGTTAGAACTGGCACAAGCACCTTGGTTAACACCCTCGGTGCCGAGGCTAGGCCGAAAGGAAGAGCCACAAATTGATAGTGGACTTCGCCGATCGCAAGCGCAGAAACTTCTGGTGACTTGTGCAGATCGGAACAAATCGGAACATGCAAGTAGGCGTCCTTGATGTCCAAGGTCGACCAGAAAATCCCCTTGACGGAGTGTACTGATCACCGTGGGAATGGATTCCATGCGGAACTTTTGCACCTTCACGAAGGCATTCAGGACCTGGAGGTCCAAGATAGGCCGAACCCTGTCCCTTTTTTGGGACGACAAACGAATTTGAGTAGAATCCTTAAAACCTCTCCTGTGACAGAACCGGCACAATCACTCCGGACCTGAGCAATCCTGAATAGGCCCCATAGGGCTGCCCGACAGGCAGGAAGGAGCGGAAGATTCGAGGGAAGAATCTGTCTGGGACCAGGAACAGAAACCTATCCTGTAACCTGAGGTGATCACCCCGTCCACCCACTGGTAGGAGATCCGGGAGGTCCACCCCGATCCGTGAACCTGCAAAGTCGTCCCCCCTACCCCACAGTCGGGTGGGGGCAAGACTTAACGCGGAGGCGGGCTTGGGGAACCAGCTTGTTTGGTTTACGCACCCAGGGGCGCTTGTGTCCACCAGCCGCACCGCTGTCAGTCTGGGAGGGCCTCCCTGTTGACTGACGAAAAAAAAAAATTTTGCTGGAAAGGAAGGACCCTGCTTACAGCGGCCTCCTTACCCTTGCTAGCCTGAGGAAGAAGAGTGCTTTTTCCTCCCGTGACATCCTTGATGATGTCATCCAGCGCAGCACCGAAAATTCTACCACCTTTAAATGGTAGATCCGTCAGAGGCTTTTTAGAAGCTAGGTCAGCAGACCAGACAACGCAATACCACCGCCAAGACAGAGGCCCTGAGATATAAGGGGCCGCGTCTAACGTGGCGTCGCAACATAAACCAGGCCCTGCACCATTTGGTGGGCCAGAGTAATAGTGTCTGGAGGAAGATTATGCTCTTGTACAGTTTGGTGCAAAAATTTTTGCCCAACCCGTAAGTGTCTGAGACACAAGGGTTGCCGCTACCACAGGCCGTAGGGCAGACCCCAACAAGGCAAACATGGCTCTGTTCACCACTTCTGACCTCCTGTCAGTGGGGTCCTTAAATGCAGGAGAGTGGCAGCCTTGTTTAAACGGGCGACTGGAGGGTCGACCACTGGGGGAGAAGCCCACGTTTAAAGTAGGGCATCTTCAAAGGGGTACGCCGCGGGACCATAAAAGTCTTATGCGGCTTTTTCCCCAGACCTCATTAATGAGCTGGTCAAAGAAAGGTACATATGGAAAAACTTTTTAGAAGGCCCGGCCCTAAGGAACCAGAGGAGACTGTCCGCCTGAGGTTCTGCATCCGCAGCATTTAGCTTGCGAGTGTCCCTCACCGCAGCAATGAGTTCACTAACAAGCGCCCTGTCATTTACTGACACAGAACTGGAGTCTTCCTCGCAAGGAATGTCCTGTTCAAAAGCATAAAAGATATTCAGAGCTAGGGTCCTGAGCGGTAGTGGCTAGGCCCATATCTGAATCAGCGCACACCCCCCTTTTTTTTGTGTGGAAATAAAGTGGGGAGAGGGGCTTTTTTGCTCCCTTGCGCTCACACACTGCTTCCCTCCTGGTCAGAATGATTTCAGGACTGCCGACAACTGGTCCATAAGGACCGCAGGTGCAGGAGCACTGCCAGTTGTCTCTAACAGTGTGAAGAAACAGGTGAACCAGACTCCATGTTGCCACCCTCAGACCTTATTCACCATTACAGTGAATAATACAGCCCACCCACTGGCTGTGCTGGGGCTGAGGAGGGGATACCTGGAGTACTCACCACCCCTAGGGACCGCTCGGTACTGCTGTATGAGCCGCGCTGTAGCGCGAGCCTGAGGAGAGTGAAGAATCTGTGAGGAGATGTGGATTCTGCGGCGTTCAGGCAGCGCCGCTAGAGGCCGAAAACTAAACTCGACGCGGCTACAAGAAAATGGCCGCCGGGCGCCTGTATAACTGATTTGAGCCGCGGCAAAGTGGCTGCCGATGGCGCACTTTTTAAATTTAAAACACCGCGCCAATGGCGCACGTAAAAAAAAAAACACACATTACCCCAGAACACTTCCCAAGCGACTAACAGCCATGGAGCGCCCCCCCCCCCCAGGGCAGAGTGACCCCCCAAGCACAGCAGCAGAACAGGGTGCAGAGAGCAGAATAACAGGGGGGAGACAGGGAGAATCCCCCACACACAGAAACACAGCCAGCATGTACTCACCTTGCAGCAGGAGAGACTACTTACCCATCCCGCAAGCACCTTGGAGAACACCCTCGGTGCCAATAGAGGGACTCACTGGCTTGTTTCAGACAGACCTATCACAGAGGCGTACTGCGTAGCTGTCGGCCCTGTCAACAGCGAAAGATACAGTAGGTACTGTTCAATCTTGAGAGGACCGCGGGAGCATGAAAGCAACCCGGCCACCCCTGGAGCCATGGGGTATGTCGTGAAATGAGTCTCACGCGCACAAGGCGAAGATCAGCACGCTCGATGGTCGGACAGGGAAGACTACGAGGATACTAGTGTACCCAACCTGTTGCCCAGCCGACAGTTGATTGAAGGTCTCAAAAATAAATAAAATTCCCAAAGGAATAAAATTTAAAAGTAAAATCTTCCAGGAGACTGGCTCCTGAGAGAGCCATGTCTTCTTCTGCTAGGCAGAAAAAAAACTGAGGTCTGCTAGCTGCAGGTGGGAGGGTAATGTCTGGAGGGACCGCCCCCCTGGGTGGGGCTGTTCAGCTCTGGTTTGTTCTAGAATGTTTGAACATTTAACATTCTGCCTAGGTCTTCTCCTGCAAGCAGGGACATATACCCACACGTTCAGTGATTAAGAGTCGCCGTGTCGGTCCATGGATAAGAGGAAAAAACTTTTGCCTGAATGTTTTCTAATATACTGTATTATCAAGCCCCTAAGGCAGGGCTCGACAATCCCCGGGCGCCAGGTCGCAAATGCAACTAGAATTAGCGACCTGGCTCCTGGGGCAGCACAGGTATCTCCGTGCAAAAACAATCACTGATCGCCGCCATTACTAGTTAAAAAAATTAAATAAAAATACCATAAAACTATCCCCTATTTTGTAAAAGCTATAACTTTTGCGCAAACCAATCAATAAAACAGCGATTGCGATTTCTTTTACCAAAAATATGTAGAAGAATACGTATCGGCCTAAACTGAGGGGAAAAAAACTATATATATTTTTTGGGATATTTGATATAGCAAAAAGTAAAAAATAGATTTTTTTAAAAAAAATTCACTCTAATTTTGTTTATAGCGCAAAAAATAAAAAACCACAGAGGTGATCAAATACCACCAAAAGAAAGCTCTATTTGTGGAACAAAAAAAGGACGTAAATTTTGTTTGGGTGCCACGTCGCACGACCGCACAATTGTCAGTTAAAGCGACGCAGTGCCAAATCGCAAAAAGTGGCCTGGTCTTTGACCAGCGAAATGGTCCGGGGCTTAAGTGGTTATATATATATATATATATATATATATATATATATATATATATATATATACACATACATATATACACACACATACATATACATACACACACACACACACACACACACACACACACAGTCTCTCATTATATATATATATATATATATATATATATATATATATATATATATATATATATCCAAGCCTATATCTGACTGCAGGCCATTCCTGGTATACTTTTTCTAGTAAACTTCAGGCGATGTTTTGCTAATAAAATTTTACAGCATGTCTGGAAGGCCACCAAGGAGAGGCAGAAGCTCACAGGCCACTAAAAGAGAGCAAGCAGGCTCTGTGTCTACAGCAAACAGTGCTGGTCATGGACACGGTGCATCCTCAGCATGTGGCCGTGGGGCACGCTTGTCCTTTTTTTCGGCAGCTGGCCGTGTTGATCCACAACATGCAGTAGAGTGAATAACTAAGCCGTCCTCATCCTCCGTCATCCAGGCTCAGAGTACTTTGCCTGCCAAAGCGGCCTATTCCATCGGCTCAATGTCATCAGTCACTCCTTCCCTAGCCCCACCATCATGCACGGAGGAGTCCCCCGAACTGTTTGACCACAGTGTCGGGTACATGCTGCAGGAGAATGCGCAGCGTTTCGAAGGCTCCGATGACTGTACCTATATGTACATAATTATATATATATATATATATATATATATATATATATATATATATATATATATATATAATGTTTGGGGGTATTTATTATAGCAAAAAGTAAAAAAATATTGTATTTTTTTCAAAATTGTCGCTCTATTTTTGTTTATAGCGAATAAAATAAAAACCGCAGAGGTGATCAAATACCACCAAAAGAAAGCTCTATTTGTGGGGGGGAAGACGTCAATTTTGTTTGGGAGCCACGTCGCACGGCCGCGCAATTGTCAGTTAAAGCGACGCAGTGCCGAATCGCAAAAAGGGGCCTGGTCATTAACCAACCAAAATGGTCCGGGGCTTAAGTGGTTAAAAATCACTGCTCCCGAAAAAATGGCCGTTTTGCATTGATACATGTCCCCTGGGGCAGGACCCGGGTCCCCAAACCCTTTTTAGGACGATAACTTGCATATTAGCCTTTAAAATTTGCACTTTTTATTTCTCACGTTAGAGACCCATAGAATTGAATGGTGTTCGAACGTTCGTGCAAACTTTCGGTTGGTTCGCATGTTCTGGATGCGAACTAAACCAGGGGGTGTTCGGCTGATCCCTAGTTGTGACCATTTCATTTACAAGTTGTCTTTAGAGGGTGCCAAGGCTGGAAGCAAAAAACAGGCAGGGGGAGGGGAGAGCAGGAGCAGCACCAAGAGCTAGAATTTTTCTGGCATTTACACACCAGCACTGAAACATACCATGCATTTATGGCATTAATACTTGCATTATCTTTAGAGATAGCTCTCTTGGCATTAACAATACAGTATATACACAATCAGTACTAGTGGTGCAACGGATCGGTGACGATCCGTGATCCGAACGGGTCACCCCGTTCGGATCGGCGCGATCCGTGGAACGATCCGCGGCCTCGGCCTTAGGAAAGGCCGCGGCTTCGGCCTAGCTCCGGAGCCGCGGCCATCTTGGTACTCCCGGCAGCGGCGGCAGCCGCCTTGTGCGTGCTGACGTGATCACCCCTCACCCTCGCTGCTCGTGGATCTGAACTGGCCGGCGGGAGAGTAAGGTAAGTGGGGGAGATGCCCATTACAGGGGGAGAAGATTGTGGATATTACAGGGGGAGAAGATTGTGGATATTACAGGGGGAGAAGATTGTGGATATTACAGGGGGAGAAGATTGTGGATATTACAGGGGGAGAAGATTGTGGATATTACAGGGGGAGAAGATTGTGGATATTACGGGGGGAGAAGATTGTGGATATTACGGGGGGAGAAGATTGTGGATATTACAGGGGGAGAAGATTGTGGATATTACGGGGGGAGAAGATTGTGGATATTACGGGGGGGGGGGAGAAGATTGTGGATATTACGGGGGGGGGGGGAGATTGTGGATATTACAGGGGGAAAGATTGTGGATATTACAGGGGGGGGGGAGATTGTGGATTACAGTGAGGGGGAAATTACATGGATATTAGTAATTTTTTTTTTTTTGCCGATCCGAAAATGATCCGATCCGTGACCCCTGATCCGAGGATCGATCCGATCCGTGAGTTTTTTGATCCGTTGCACCCCTAATCAGTACACTACCAGAGACAAAGCATATTCAAGTTTATGTCTTACCTGCTCAGACTTTTCATCAGTGCTGCTTGGAGATTCAGAGGTGTCTTTCACAAAATAATTATCCACTAGATCTATTTGTCTGCATTCTTGTCTGCAAACTGGACACCGTATTACTCCTACTGAAGAAAAAAAAAAGAAAAGAAAAAAGAAGAAGAAAAGAAAAGAAAGAGAAAAGAAAGAAAGAAAGAAAGAAAAAAAACCTAGTTAGTACAAGCTGAGCACAAAAGTATAAAGAAATACCATGCATATTTCAATTTGTCTGTCTGGAAAGTACTTCTACCTTGTGACAATCATTAATTGCCCATCCACACCATTGCATGTAAATCGTTAGAGTTCAAGTACCATTCAGGATGAGTCACCGTAATATTGTGTGAACAGGCCCCAAGCCTAGGTTCACACTGACAGCGGGAATGAAATTGTGCGAGTTCAGCCGTCAGTCCCGACTTGGGGGGAGAATGCGAGACATGTGTGCGGGTTTCTGCACAGATGTCTATTGAAATCGCACCCCAAAGATGCCAAAAGTAGTACAGAAACTGCTTTTGGGAATCGGTGCCATTGCCAGGAATAGCCGCCAATTTGGCATGCGATTTGACATGTCGCTGCCAAGTGAACCAGCGGTTAGACTTTCACACTGGGGCGGGGGTAAAGCGGCGCCATCTTTAGCGGCGCTTTACCGTCATTTTTGCAGAGGTAGTCGGCCGCTAGCGAGGTGCTTTTAACCCCCGCTAAAGGCCGAAAAAGGGTTAAAACCACCCGCAAAGCGCTGCTGCAGCGGCGCTTTGCCGGCGGTTCAGCCGGGCTGCCCATTCATTTCAATGGGCAGGAGCAGTGTACACACCGCTCTAAAGATGCTGCATGCAGGAGTTTTTTTTTTTTTTGTTTTTTTTTAACGTCCTGCCAGCGCATCGCCTCAGTGTGAAAGCCCTCGGGCTTTCACACAGACTGCAGGGGAGACGTTTTTCAGGTGCTACCTTTAGCCCAAAAGCACCTGGAAAATGCCCGTGTGAAAGGGGTCTAAATAATATTACCATTGTTGCAAACGTTCAGAGCCGCTGCACACCATAGAAACAGTCCGGATGCGTGTTTTTGATGTGATTTTAAATGCATTCTTACAATCTTCATTTGGCCTTCAGCTCAGACTGCAGAGACTGCTTGCTTCAACCTTCCCCCGTGCGTTTTGAGCAGAAGGCAGGCAGGGCAATGTGTGTGCACCGCTGTCAGAGCAGATCCAATGAGGCAGAGCGGTGGGCGGATTCCTATGCGTGCAGGGAGGAGGCAGGGCCCCGCTATCTGGAAGCACAGATGTGGGGGCTGGCTGGAGTCATCCTGCCGGGGGGGGGGGGGGGTATGCCATCAGAGGCGGTTCTTCGAGGTGGGTGTGCTGCAAATTCCTCCACTGACATTGGCAGGAATTGTCTGCATGACTGTTAACACCGGAGGGGGAGTGGAGGGGGCAATGTAAAAATAATTTACATTTTACTAATTTATAAATATACATCTTTTCGGCCTGCGATTATTTGTAAAACTGTCAGATACATGCATTACAAAGGAATAATCACATTAAAATTTTAGAGAGTTTTCTTAGTACATAAAATTGAAACATAAACCAACTTCCCATAAACATTGCCTCACACTTTCCCCCTTTCATAACAAGAGCTGAACCACGCAGTCAATAGCAATACATTTTTAAGAAAAACTTCCAATGACCAATGTCCATCCTAGATAGGGATTTAATAGAGAAGTATGGGTACATTTTTTTTCTATATTATATATAGAAATTAATTTACCTAGGTAGATGCATCTTCAGTCCCCTGTTGACTCCAAGAATGAACAGCACAAAGACCGTGATCGCTCACAGCATTCTGCTCTGCCCCTCCGGCGCTCACTGGAGCGCTGAGCTGTGGAGGGGGCGGCTAGCTTAGACTCGTAGCTGTACCGGTCGAAAGAACGCAGTATTTATAGTAGCTATAGCAACTGGCAAAAATAAAATCAGACAGGCTGGTTTAACCTGATCAACTTGGGTACAATCAGCCTGCTTATACAGGGTTTGAGCTGGAAGGCACTGCCCCCTGGTTCTAAAGTATTCATAAAGGTCCTAGGTGCCACTTCTTGCCCTTCCCAGAACTTAAAGGATTCGAGTCACAGGTTATGCTCTTCTCAGGTACTAGTCTTATTTGTATCATATACTAAAATGAATGAGATCTCGTATATTTTACACCAAAACCTGATGAATGAGAATACACTATCATTCTATGTTTCATTTGCATGTGTATCATTAGGAGTACAGATAAATTCATCATACAACCTCTATCACATAATTTGTAATGATAGAAAATACACACTAAAACACACAAACTAACACACGTGTGTGTATTTAAATATAAAAAAAAAAAGGAAGGATCTCACAGCTTTACTAGACTCTGGTTTTCACATATGTTTACTGAGGTGGATGTACATTGTAAAAATATTAGGGCCGAAACAACTAATCGATTAATCGACAACTAATCGATTATGAGATTAATCGATTACTATTTTCATAATCAATCGGCCAGTAACATAATGGGGTTAAAAAAAAACTAAAATTAGCCCTTTACAGTACAAAAAGAGCAAATCGCTACTGTAAATATTACTTTCACTGTCCCACAATAAAAAATGAACCCCCTATTTGCTCTTTTTGTACTAATTTTAGCTTTTTTTAACACCATTATGTTACTAAACATCTCAGGCCTGGGTCACACCTGTGTTTTTTGGTGCTTTTTGCAGAAACACACTACAGGTCATTTACATGGTTTCCTATGGGACATGTTTACATCCATGATTTTTTCAGCTGCTGCGTATTTAGAAAGGGCAAGTACTTTAACGCAAAACGGTGCCATTTTGTTTTTTTGGTTCAATATACTTCAATAGAGAAGCTGCAGAAAAGCATGTAATAATGTGTTTTTGCGGCATTTTGTGTTTTTTAGTCTGCCCAACAACAAATTGGCCAAAAAAAATTAATGTAAAAATGCAGCAAAATTACCTTTTTTTTTACGGTTATTAACCGATTAATCGAAACAATAAATCGGCCAACTAATCGATTATGAAAATAATAGTTGCAGCCCTAAAAAATATGCAAGGCAAAAACATCTCCAGATAAGAAATATATATATATATTATACACATACATATATTATACACATACATACACACAGTAGCGCCTTTAGGCCCCTTTCACACAGACGGATAGAATGGTGCTTTTAGCTGTAGATTATCTAGTTTTCTACCGGAGCTAAAGGCACACAATGCTTTCCTATGGCCCCATTCACACACAGCGTTTAGCTGCGATTTCGTTACATGCGGTTTGGTGCGAATAGAAAAATAGGATTTTTTACTCACCGTAAAGACCTTTTCTCTGAGATCATGGACCGACACAGCTTCTCTATTGACAAAGTGGGTATTATCCGTTAATTAGGAGTGACTAGGCAGAAAAACTTGTAAAAAGTGTTGCATCACGCCTTCTACAGTACCGCCCAGGGGGGCGGACCCTCTGGAATATCCCATCACTCTGCATCTCGCATATCAGTTCGTCAAAAAGCAGTACAAAATTTAGGAGGGGTGGGTGCTGTGTCGGTCCATGAACTCAGAGAAAAAGATTTTACAGTGAGTAAAAAATCCTATTTACTCTTTCGTTCACAGACCGACACAGCTTCTCTATTGACATAGTGGGACGTCGCAAAGCAGTGTCAGAGAAAAAAAAAAGAGGGGTGGTAACAGCATAAAAGTAAACTTCACCCCAAACAAAAAACAGCACTCCTCCAATGGGGGAGTTACAACTCTAAACAGCCGCCTGCAAAACCTTGCGGCCGAAAGGCTTCCGAAGATGCACATCAACTTTGTAGAATTTTGTGAAAGTGTGAGCGGACGACCAAGTCGCCGCTTTACATAATTGGGAAACAGACGCTTGATGTCGGAAAGCCCAAGAGGCACCTATTGCCCTGGTCAAATGCGCCGTGACAGGAAAGGGGGGCGCTTGACCCTTTAAGGCGTAAGCCTGGATTACTCTGGTCGGATCCACCTAGAGATGGTGGCCGACGAGACTGTTTGGCCCTTTCTGGGACCAGCCACCAAAACAGTGAGTGACTTCCGGAACCGGGAAGTAGCAGATAAGTATACTCTCAAAGCTCGGACAACGTCCAAGGAATGCAACGCCGACTCCTTAGGATTAGTAAAATGTCTTCGTTGAGATGAAAAGCCAAAAAGACTTTTCGGAAGAAAGGAAGTCTGCGGCCGCAGCACCACCTAATCCTTGTGAAAGATCAAATAGGGAGCCTTACATGAAAAGGCTGCCAGCTCAGAAACTTGTCTAACTGACGCAACAGTCACCAAGAAGACCACCTTCTGAGAAAGTGTCAACAAGGGAATATCCCTAATATTCTCAAACGGTGCCTTCTGAAGCACCGAGAGGACCAGGTTCAAGTCCCACGGAGGTAGCGGGGGGACGGATCGGAGGGAGGAGCCACATGTCGAACCCCCTGCACAAATGTACTCACGAGAGAGAGTGAGTTGCCAGGGGTCACGGATAAAAGGACAGCCAGGGCAGATATCTGTCCCTTAATCATACTTAAGGCAAGCCTTTGGTTCACCCCACGCTGTAAAAACAGCAGGATTCTGGAGACCAAATAAGTACGCGGATGCCATTTCATTTCCTCACACCTGAGATGTAGGCCTTCCAAGTGCGGTGATAAACCTTCCTAGAGGACGGCTTATGAGCACTTCTCATAGTAGAGATTACTGAATCTGACAGGCCCCCGTCTCTCAGTACCTGGTTCTCAACAGCCATGCCGTTAAAGCCAGTGACCGTAAAGCAGGATGGAGTATGGGACCTTGCGACAGCAGGTCCTCCCGTAGTGGTAGGCGCCAAGGGACGTCTGTTACTAGACCGGCGTACCAGGGACGTTGAAGCCAATCTGGAGTGATCAGGATCATTGTAATTCCCTCTGCCTCCACTCTGCAAAGCAGATGGGGAAGAAGCCTTAAAAAAGGGAGGGAAGGCATATATTAGCCGATACTGACACCACAATGCCACCAACGCGTCCGTTGCATCTGCCCATGGGTCCCTTGACCGGGCCACAAACCTCAATACCTTAAGATTGAGTCGGGAAGCCAGAAGATCTAAGTCTGGCGTGACCCATCTTTGGCAGAGGAGCTGGAACACTTCCGGGTGTAAGGACCATTCTCCCTGGTCCAGCATTTGGCGACTCAGGTAGTCCGCCTGCCAGTTCTCCACACCCGGAATGTACACGGCATACAGTGCCGATACGCTCCTTTCTGCCCACCTCAGGATGCAAGCGACCTCCGATGCTGCAGCTGAGCTTCTTGTTCCTCCTTGATTATTGACATATGCCACTGCTGTGGCATTGTTTGACTGGATCCTGACTGGACGCCCTTGCAGCCTCGGAGACCATATGAAGAGGCACAGCCTGATCGCCCGGATTTCCAGGACATTGATCGCCAGGCGGGATTCCTCTGGGGTCAAGCGACCTTGCGTTGACTGAACACCCCAGACTCCCCCCAACCTGTAAGGCTGGCGTCCGTCGTGATCACTATCCAGTAAACAGGAAGAAATGACTTCCCGGACAGAAGAGCCAGTGATGTCAGCCACCATATCAGAGATCTCCTGACTAGGTGGGTTACCCGGATTTGATAATCCAGAGATGATGGACATCTGTTACATCTGGACAGAACTTTTCTGTAACACCCGAGTGTGATGTTGAGCATATGGGACCGCCTCGAAGGAGGCTACCATGAGGCCTTACACTTGCATGCAAAAAATGGAGTGACGACCAACTCTTGGATGTCAGCTGCCACACTGCAGCCCAAAGGGTCTACAACTTTTCCACAGGGAGGAATACCTTTGCTTCTGAGGAATCCAGAATCAACCCCAGGTACACCAGGCGTTGAGTTGGCACCAAAACTGACTTTTTCGTATTTAGTATCCAACCAGTGTCTTGAAGAGTGACAGGTAATGGACACGCTTACCTGTAATTCTGAGCTTGAAGGGGCCTTCAGAAGAAGGTCGTCCAAGTAGCCCATGATAGCGATACCCCGCTGTCTTAGAAGTGCCAGAATCGGCGCGAGCACCTTGGTGAACGTCCTGGGTGCCGAAGCCAGGCCGAACGGGAGAGCCGCAAACTGATAGTGGTTCTTCCCGATTGCGAATCGCAGAAACCTCTGGTGTCTGGAGTATACAGAAACATGCAGGTATGCGTCCTTGATGTCCAAGGAGGCCATAAAGTCCCCTGGATGGAAAGCAGCGACTACAGATCAAACCGACTCCATCCAAAATCTTTGTACCTTCACAAAGCAATGGAGGGCCCTGAGATCCAAGATCGGACGAACCCCATCTTTCTTTGGCACAATGAACAGATTTGAGGAAAAACCCTGACCCCGTTCCTGCTTTGGAACTGGAATGACCACCCCGCGTTCCAGCAGAAACTGGACCGCCCCCGTAAGGGCCTCCCGACGGGTCGGCTGGAGGTTGGAGGGAACGAATCTGTCCGGTGGACAAGAGAGGAATTCCACCTTGTAGCCTGGGAGATTACTTCGCAAACCCACCTGTCAGAGATTAGAGCTGTCCACTGAGACGCAAATTTGTGAAGACGTCCCCCCCACCCAAAAGCTGGGTGGGGGCGGACCTTCATGCGGAAGCAGATTTGTCCGCAGGCTTATTGGGTTTGCGGGGCCAAGGACGCTTTTGCCCTTGGGCAGGCGCCTTGTCGGCCTGGGGTCTTTTCCCTGTCGCCCTGGGCGGACGAAAAAAAAACGCTTGCGTGCAGTAAAGGAGGGCCCTTGCCCTTGGCGTGGTCCCTTATCCTTCTTAGGTTGAGGAAGCAAAGTGCTCTTACCTCATGTGGAATTCTTGATGTCAACCAGAGAGGCCCCAAAAAGTCTGTCGCCCTTAAAGGGCAGATCCAACAGGGCCTTCTTGGAGGCCTGGTCCGCAGACCAGCCTTTTAGCCAGATAAGGCGGCATAAACCAAAGCTTTTGACAGGAGGGGAATAGTATCCATGTCTGACTCGCAGACAAACTTAAGGCCCTGGACCAACTGGTCAGCCAAAGTTAAAGTGGAGCTCCACCCTAAATAGCAACTTTTGCTATTTGGAACCCTCCCCCCCTCCGGTGTCACAATTGACACCTTTCAGGGGGGAGGGGGGTGAAGATACCTGTCTAAGACCGGTATTTTCACCCACATCCGGGAGTCCTCTCTCCGGGAATCTGCGGGAGTGACATCACTTCCCGCAGACTTCCCTTGGTGTTCTGGGAGACACTCGGCTCCCAGAACACAGGAGCACCAATCAGAACGGCGCAGCGCGACTCGCGCATGCGCCGTAGGGAACCGGGCATGAAGCCGCAGGGCTTCACTTCCTGGTTCCCTCAGCAAGGATGGCGGAGGGAGCAGCAGAGCAACGAGCGATCGCTCGTCCTCTGCTGCGGACGTCGCTGGACTCCAGGACAGGCAAGTGTCCAAATATTAAAAGCCAGCAGCTGCTGTAGCCTTTTAATATTTTTTTTTCCGGCGGAGATCCGCTTTAAATCATTAGGAGGAGCATCTCGCTCCTTTAACCCCTGGAGTAGCAATTTTGCCCATTCAGTAAGTGTCTGAGACCCTAAGGCCCCCGCCAATGCCGAGCGCACTGCTGAGCCTACCACCGAGAATAGGTAGTGAGCGAGTGCTTCAGCTTTCTTATCCACAGGGTCCTTGAAAACAGAAGCCCCTTCTACTGGGATTGTGGTAGCTCTGTTAAGTCTGGACACCGGAGGGTCCACTATAGGGAGAGAGGTCCATTTCTTTAGAAAACTCTCCTCAAAGGGGTACCATACCAAAAAATTATTTGGGAATGTAAAAACCCTTAGTGGGTTTTCCCACTCCTTGTATAAAAGCTTATCAGAATAAGACAAGGAAACACCCTAGCAGTGCGGGCAGGTTTACGGAACACGAAGGGGACTGGAGTCTCTGCTGCCTCTGCAGCATTTTCCAATTTTAGCATATCCCGCACTGCAGTAATATGGTCAGATACCAAAGCCTTTTTGCGTACTGACTTGGAGTCATCCTCACTGTCCGATCGGTCACGGTTTGCAGTCTCTGATGCGTCAGGATCTGGGCCATGAGCCGTAGCTGGACCTGGTTCTGTATCAGAATTATCCCCAGAAGATTGCGGGGGCGTTTACTACCCCCCGGTATTCCCGTGTGCTGCTACCACCCGGGCATCAAAAGCCTCTAGGATTGCCGACATAGCGCCCATAAATACATCAGGGGCACCAGCTGCCAAATCAGGTATTTCAGGGGGAAAAACATCTGGCTCAGACACCATGCAGGCCACGCGCTGACACCCACAGGGCTCCAGGCAAGATATCAATAGGCCACCCTCCTAGCTGATCAGAGATGCTGGGTCGCCCAGCGGACTCACCACCCCCCCGTGGATCGGTATCACTATGCTGCCGTGCGCTGTGCCTGTGATGCTATCCCACTGCTGCTGTGTCAGTGTGATAGTTTATCAGCGTTTCCTGTGTGAATTTTCGTGCCAGGGTAATGCACCCTAGAGGCCAGAGACTAACGCAAAATGACTGCCAAACGGCTGTATGAACGATGTGTGCTCTAAGAAAATGGTCGCCGAGCCGAGAGGCAAAGGCGGCCGTGGACCCCAAAAAGATGACCGCCGGTCTATAGCTACAGCGTGAATTCTCGGAAACATGGCCGCCGATCAGTCGATAGAGGCAAAAGCGGGTGTGACCACAAGAAAATGTCTCAGAGCGGCGCCATCTACATATAGGCGCAAAACTACAAGAAAATGGCCGCCAGTCACTAGAGGCCAAAACAGGCATGGACCACCGCAAAATGGCTGCCGAAAACATGGAGGGGGAAGAAGCACACACAGGTAAGCAGAAATGACATGTTTTAAAATGATAGTTACAGCCAGCCCCGCTCCAGATGGAACCCTCTTAGGTGAGCCAGCATCCAGCAACCTAGCTCAATGCCAGGGAGGAGGGAAGGCAGGGAGAAAGGAAAGAAAGGGGCCCCAACCACTTACTTGGTCTCTCCAGGAATGTCCAGCCAAGTCACCCTGCCGAAGCAGGGGAACTACTTACCCTTCCTGCGTGCATCATGCTCGAAGACATTCCAAAACAGATCATCATCCGCGCACGGAAGGTGACTGTCGGCCAGGCATGCTGTGACAGGACCCTAGGGAGCGATCATATGCATGCCCTGGAACGCGACACTCACCAGGCAGGCTGCTGCGACTCGGCCGCAAGGTCAGCCGAAGCCGAGCGGTCTGATGCAAGCCTTGGAGCGTAAGCTCACCGGACAGGCTACTGCAAATATGCCGTAAGGTCAGCCGAAGCTGAGCGGTCCGATGCAGGCCCTGGAATGTAGGCTCACCGGCCACCCGTAGAGCGACAGGTATGTCGTGGAAAACCCAGTGCGTAGCTAGGGTCGGCACGCGCTCGATGGCCGAAACTGTGGAGACTACAAGGATCGAGGACCCAGCCTGTCACCCAGTCGGCAGTTGATCGATGATCGCAGGAAACAAAAAACAAAAATGTAGAAAATAAAAATCTTTTTTCCCCCCGGACCAATGGGCCCAAAGGGAGCAATGTCGTACTCCTTTCTAGACGACAGAAAAAAAATTATCTGATCTGCGAGATGCAGAGTGAGGGGATATACCAGAGGGTCCGTCCCCTGGGCAGTACTGTAGAAGGTGTGTTGCAACACTTTTTACAAGTTTTCTGCCTAGTCACTCCTAACGGATAATACCCACTATGTCAATAGAGAAGCTGTGTCGGTCCATGAACGAAAGAGTAAAATAGAATTGAATGCATCCAGGTGCGATGTAGCGCAGCTATATGCACATAACCGCAGGTAATCGCAGTCTTTTGTGTCAACTGCGGATAGCAGCGTGAGGGGGAAAAAAAAAAAAAGAAGAAGAACAGGAAGCACATCATAATCAGTAGGTATAAAAAGGGTTGCTATGGGAATGACTACCACAGCCAAACGCGGTCGCAAGTAAACGCAGGTATTCGCAATGTACAAATGCAGCTAATCGCAGTGCATGGAGCCTTGAATTTCACAGAACATTTTACATGCTTTTAACTGCGGCAAAACAGCCGTCCGTGTGAAAGGCGCCTAATAGGGCCCATTGAAATGGAGAGGGAACTCCTTAGGTAGGCAAAAGCATGCACAAATAGCAGCACATAACAGCAATAAGTAAATGTTGAAGAGGAGCTTCGTAAGCAAAACACTAGCATGTAAAGTGCATCAGGAAAGTATTGACAGCACTTCACTTTTCCACATTTTGTTATGTTACAGTCTCATTCCAAAATGGATTAAAATCATTATTTTCTTCAAAATTCTACAAATACCCCATATAGACAACTTTAAAGAAGTCGTTTCAAATCTTTGTTTTTACTTTTAATGAATCTGCAAACAAAAAAACAGACATGTACATTAGGTATTCACAGCCTTTGCTCAATACTTTGGTGTCAAAGGTGCTTCAACAATTACAGCCTTAGGCCCCTTTCACACGGGACGGATCAGTAATGATCCGCCCTGTGAACCTCCGCTTGCTCAGCGGGGATCGCTCCGTAAAACCCCGCTGAGCCGGCGGATGACAGGGCGGTCCCAGCACACTGTGCAGGGACCACCCTTTCAGATCTCCGCTCTCCCCTATGAGGGGGGGGGGGAATCGGATGAACACGGACCGTCTGTCCGTGTTCATCCGATCCGCTCCGCAGACGGATAGAAAAAAAAAATTGGATTTTTGTACTCGTCGTAAAATCCGTTTCTCTGACGTCCATGGACTGACACAGCTTCTCTTACACTTTACACGTGGGTTATGTCCCTGCTTGCAGGAGAAGACCTAGGCAGAATGTGAAATGTTATACATATTCTTAAAAGCCAGAACTGAACAGCCCCACCCAGGGGGGAGCGGTCCCTCCGGACACAACCCTCCCACTGCAGTCAGCAGACCTCAGTTCGTAACAAAGCAGTACAAACCTTGAAAAGGGTGGGTGCCGTGTCAGTCCATGGACGTCAGAGAAAGGGATTTTACGGTGAGTACAAAAATCCTATTTTCACTTATCGTCCATGGACTGACACAGCTTCTCTTACACTTTACACGTGGGATGTCCCAAAAACAGTGTCAAGAGGGATGGGAGCAGTATAAATGGAAAACCAAAAACTTAATTCCAAACAAGGCAGAGCTCCTCAACGGAGGAGTTACAACATTAAACAGCTGCCTGCAACACCTTGCGGCCGAAAGAAGCATCTGAAGATGCAGCCACATCAACCTCATAGAACGAAGAGTTATGAACGGACACTTGTGCAACCGACGCTTGATGCCGGAAATCCCAGGAAGCGCCAATTGCCCTGGTGGAATTCACCGTAACAGGAAGGGGAGGCGCCCGCCCCTTGAGGGCATAGGCCTGTATAACGGTCTGTCTGATCCACCTAGAAATGGTGGCAGACGAAACCGCTTGGCTCTGTGTTGGACCAGAGACAAACAGTGAGTCATACTTCCGAATAAAAGCAGCAGCAGCAGACAGGTACACCTGCAAGGCACGTACCACATCCAATGTGTGAAGCGCAAACCCTCTGGGATGCGATGGGTGAGGACACAAGGACGGGAGGACAATGTCCTCATTTTAGGTAAATGGCCGAGACCACCTTTGGTAAAATGGGTCGCGGACGCAACACCGCCATATCCATATGGATGACCAAATAGGGCGACTTGCAGGACAAGGCTGCCAACTCAGACACCCGTCTAACAGAAGTAATGGCCACTAAGAAGGCCACCTTCTGAGATAAGGTCAAGAGGGGAATATCTCTGATATTTTCAAAGGGAGGTTCCTGAAGAACCGAGAGCACCAACTTCAGATCCCAAGGAGGGAGAGGAGGTTTAACAGGAGGAAGCACATGGCGAACCACCTGCACAAGGTGCTAACCAAGGAAAGATCGCTGAAAGAAGACGGCCAAGGCCGAAATCTGACCCCCAAGGGCACTCAAAGCAAGCTTTTGGGTCACACCACGCTGCAAGAACTGCAGGATTCTGGGGACAGAATACATCCATGGACACCAGTCCAGCTCTTTGCACACAGCGATGTAAGCTTCTCAGGCACAGTGATATATCTTTCTGGCGGAAGACTTCCGTGCCCTTAACATGGTCGAAATGACTGAATCCGAGAGACATCGGTCTCTCAGCACCTGGCTTTCAATAGCCATGCCGTTAAGCCAGAGACTGTAAAACAGGACGAAAAGTAGGACCTTGAGACAGAAGGTCCTCCCTCATTGGCAACCGCCAAGGAACGTCCATGATGAGACGTACCAGATCGGCGTACCAATGATGCAAAGAGGATCACCGGAATCCCTTTGGCCGCCACCCTGCGCAGCAGGCGAGGAAGCAGCTGCAGCGGAGTATAACATATCAGGTGATAATGACCCCATGGGGTCACCAACGTATCCGAGGCATCTGCCCAAGGATCCCTGGACCTGGCCACAAACCGACACCTTGTGATTGAGTCGAGAGGCCAGCAGGTCCACATCCCAATTGTCTACGCCCGGAATGTAGACGGCCGACAGAGCCGGGACGCTTCTTTCGGCCCACCTTAGGATGCGGGCGACCTCTGAAATCGCAGTTGAGCTCCGAGTCCCCCCTTGATGGTGAACATACGCCACCGCCGTGGCGCCGTCCGACTGGATCCTGAGGGAGCGATCATGTAGTCTCTCCAACCACGAGGAGAGGCACAGTCTGATTGCCCGTATTTCCAGAACATCGCTCAGGAAACGGGCTTCGTCCAAAGTCCAAAGCCCTTGGGCTGACAGGACTCCCCAGATTCCACCCCAGCCTGACAGGCTGGCATCTGTTGTCATCACCGTCCACTGGATGGGGAGGAACGACTTCCCGGACCGAAGAGCTGGGGACCTCAACCACCACCCCAGGGACGCCCTGACTGGGTGACTAATCTGGATCTGAAGATCCAAGGACAACAGGGATTTGTCCCAAATGGACAGGATCTCTTACTGTAGTGCCCATGTGTGTGTGATTGGGCATACTGAACGGCCCCAAACGAGGCCACCATGAGTCCCAGGACTCAGACAAAAAACGGATTGAGGACCCTTTTCGGGACGTCAGGACCCACACTGCAGACTGAAATGTCAGTAACTTCTCCAGGGGTAGGAATACCTTTGCCTCCAAGGAGTCCAGGATCAAACCGAGATACTCCGAATGCCGAGTCAGGACCAGGACCGACTTCTGAATGTTCAGGAGCCACCCAAAGTCCCTGAGGGTCTGACTGACGATAGTCACACTGTCTTCTAATTCTGAGTCATTTCCTGCTCTGAGAAGATCGTCCAGATAGCCCACGACAGCAATGCCTCGCTGTCTCAGCAAGCTAGGACCGGAGCAAGCACCTTGGTGAACACCCTCGGTGCCGAGGCTAGGCCGAAAGGAAGAGCCACAAATTGATAGTGGACTTTGCCGATGGCAAAGCGCAGAAACTTCTGGTGACTTGCGCAGATCGGAACATGCAAGTAGGGGTCCTTGATGTCCAAGGACACCAGAAGATCCCCTTGATAGAATGTAGCGATCACCGTGCGAATGGATTCCATGCAGAACTTTTGTACCATCACAAAAGGCATTCAGGCCCAGGAGTGGCCGAACCCCGTCCTTTTTTGGGACTACAAAGAGATTCGAGTAGAACCCCTGAAACCTCTCCTGTGACGGAACCGGCACAATCACCCCGGACCTGTTAAACCCTGTACGGCCCCCTAAGAGGGCCGCCCGACGGGCAGGAAGGAGAGGGAGATTTGAGGGAAAGAATCTGTCTGGGGGCCAGGAATGGAACTCTATCGTGTATTTTGAGGTGACCACCTCGCACACCCACCGGTCGGAGATCCGGGAGGTCCACCGAAACGTGAACCTGCAAAGACGTCCCCCCACCCCAGAGTCGGGCAGGGGCAAGACTTCATGCGGCAGTGGGCTTGCGAGCTTGCTTGGTAGGCTTACGCACCCAGGGACGCTTATGTCCCCCAGCTGCACTCTTTTCAGTTTGGGCGGGCATACCCATGGATTCTGACTGACGAAAAAACGTCATCTTCGCCAGAAAGGAAGGGCCCGGCCTGCGGTGGGGCTCCTTTTCCTTATACTGAGGAAGGAAGGTGCTCTTACCCCCTGTGACATCCATAATGTCATCCAGGGCGGCCCCAAACAGTCTACCGCCCTTAAAAGGGTAAGTCAGCCAGGGGCTTTTTTGGAGCACTTCAGCCAGATAAGGCGACGTAGCATCACAGCAGAGAGAGGCCCCAGATATTAAAAAGGGGTCGTATCCAAAGTGGCATCGCACAGAGACTAAACCCTGCGCAAGTTGGTGAGCCAGGGCAATGGTCTCAGGAGGGAGATTATGCTCCTGTACTGTCTGGTGCAAAATCTTTGCCCATCCTGTGAGTGTCTGAGACACAAGTGTCGCCGCCACTATAGGGCGTAGGGCAGACCCCAATAAGGTAAACATAGTTCTGCATTTAAGGATCCCACTGACAGGAGGTCAGAGGTGGTGTAGGAGTCCCTTTCATAGGGAGCGTGGTAGCCTAATTCAAACGGGCGACCGGGGGGGGGGGGTCGACCACTGGGGAGAGAGCCCACTCCTTAACCAGGTCCTCCCTCAAAGGGGTACCTTAAGGCTAGGCGCTGCGGGACCATCAAAGTCTTCTGCGGCTTATCCCAGACTTGGTCAATGAATGTATCAAAAAAAAAGGCACCTATGGAAAGACCTTTTTTGAAGAAACGGCTTTAAAGGAACCAAAGGAGACAGCTTCCACAGCCTCAACATTCAGCTTGAGAGTGACGAGGGTGCTTGCAAGTTAACTCATTGATGCTGAGGGACAGTTATTCAGAACTGGGGTCTTCCTCACAAGGAATATCCTGTTGAGAAAAAAACACACACACACACACACACACACACACACACACACACACACACACACACACACACACACACACACACACACACACACACACGAAAAGAGCTAGGTCCATATCTGAGACAGAGCACTCCCCTACATTATGTGTGGGGAGGGTGCGCTTTCACAGCTCCCTTGCGCTCTCACACTGCTTCCATCCTGACCAGGATGATTCCAGGACTGCCGACAACTAGTCGCTAAGGACCGCAGGTGCAGGAGCACTGCCAGTTGCCTCTGACAAGTGTGGAGAAGCAGGTGTACCAGACTCCATACTGCCACCCTCTGAGACCTTAAACACCATTACAGTGCATAATACAGTCCACCCACTGGCTGCGCTGAGGCTGAGGAGGGGATACCCAGAGGACTCACCAACCCTTAAGGACCTCGCTGCAGGCCGAGTGTGAGGCCGAAACCGAAAGTAAAACCGCCGCGGCTTCAAGAAAATGGCCGCCGGCCGCATGCATTACTGCGCAATTGAACCACGGCAAGACGGCCGCCGAGAGCGTTTTTAAAATCACCACACAGCGCTAATGGCGCACACAATAAAGTCAAACACTCACACACCAGAACACTGCTCCTCTCCCAGAGTCACTACACAGACATGAGCGTCGCCCGCCAGGCCAGAGCGACCCCCAATTAACCCCACACAGCACCAGTACAGGGTGCAGAGAGCAGCATAACATGGGGGAGACAGGGAGAAACCCCCCATATAAAGAAACACAGCCAGCATGTGCTCATTTGCAGCGGGAGAGACTACTTACCCGTCCCACAGGGGACCCACTGGCTTGTTTCAGACAGACCTATCACAGATTAGTACCGAGTAGCTGTCAGCCCGGTCCACCGCGAAAGATACAGACAGGTACTGTTCAATCTTGAGAGGACCCGCAGGCGCATAAAAGCAACCCGGCCACCCCTGGAGTCATGGGGCCTGTCGTGAACCGAGTCTCACGCACACAAGGCGAGGATCAGCACGCTCGATGGTCGGACAGGGAAGACTACGAGGATACCAGTGTACCCAACCTGTTGCCCAGCCGACAGTTGATTGAAGGTCTCAAAAATAAATACAATTTTCAAAGGAATACAATTTAAAAAGTAAAATCTTCCAGGAGACTGGCTCCTGAGAGCCACGTCTTCTCCTTCTGCTAGGCAGAAAAAGACTGAGGTCTGGTGACTGCAGTGGGAGGGTTATGTCCGGAGGGACCGCCCCCCTGGGCGGGGCTGTTCAGCTCTGGCTTTTTAGAATGTATGTATAACTTTTCACATTCTGCCTAGGTATTCTCCTGCAAGCAGGGACATAACCCACGTGTAAAGTGTAAGAGAAGCTGTGACGATAAGAGAAATAGGAATTTTTCTATCCAGAAAAACAGAGCATTGTGGACATCCGCGATCTCATTGGGACCAATGTATGTCCCTTTTTCATCCGTAAACAGATGGATTAAAAAGCGGACATACGGTCCGCTGGTGTGAAAGGGGCCTAAAGGGCCAGTTCACACCAGATGCAGTTCTGTACAGTTTTGTGCACATTTTTTCTGCACAAAATGCATGCACAGTGTTTTCCATGTATTCCAATGGCTCTTTTTGGCTCTAGTTCACCCCATGCAGTCAGTTTCCGGTGCAGAAACTGACTGCATGGTGTGAACTAGAGCCAACAAGAGCCATTGGAATACATGGAAAACACTGTGCATGCATTTTGTGCAGAAAAAAAAGCACACGGAACTGCGTCTGGTGTGAACTGGCCCTTAAAGGATGATCAGTGGAAACAGGATGCACCCGAGCTCAATTTTGAGTGTCATGGCAAAGGCTTATGTACATGTGACTTATTTATTCTTAATACATTTGCAAAGATTTCAAAACAAACTTTTCATGTTGTCATAATGGGGTATTTGTAGAATTTTGAGGGAAAAAAAAATGTAATCCATTTAGGAATAAGGTTGCAACATAAAATATGTGGAAAAAGTGAAGCACTGTGTATAACTTTCCGGATGCACTGTATAACAGCAGTAGATGAATGATGGAAGTTTCATAAGGCAGACTCAAGCCAGCACCTATAATTGCAGCGAGTTGGCAAAGGTCTTACCCTTCAAAGATTTATCTTGCCAAACTCTACTTGCATAGTCCATGTGGCAGCAATAGATAATGGCGTAATCCACCAAAAGTTACTTTGCCACACTTGTACCAAGTCCACCCAGTGTTAGCAATGTCCATAAATAAAAAGGCCACCAAACAAGTGCTAGGGCTGGGCGATTTTCCCCCCCAAAAAAATCTGCGATTTTTTTAATAAAAAACTCGATTTACGATTCGATTTTTTTAAAATTATATTAATTAAAGTGCATCAACAAAGAAAATTGCAAAGGCAAACCCTTTCTCTAACTGCAAAGTCAGTGTGCAACAAAGATTGTTAAACATCCAAATTATTAATACTGTATTTGGATTTAGCTAATAAAACAACAAAAAATCTTGGTTACTCTTAGTTGAATTGAACTGTGCCCGTGCCTTACTGTGCCCGTGCCTCACTGTGCCCATACCTGATGCAGATTTTCATGGGATACAGATTTTACTGCTACACCGGCGGCCATTCCAGTATTCAAAAGCCGCGCCTCCTCCTCGTCTGTGATAGGCGGAACACTCAATTTCCCAGCATTTAGTGTTCCGCCTATCATGGACATCCTCTCATTCTCATAACACAGACGAAGATGAGAGGATGTCCGTGATAGGCTGAACACTGCCTGCTGTGAAATTGAGTGTTCCGCCTATCACAGACGAGGACTCGGGAGGAGCGGCTTTTGAACACTGCAATGGCCGCCGTCTGTCTGCATGACACGCTGATCAGGTAGGCAGACGGCGGCTTGCGGTTAGTGTTACATTACATCTACTCGTGGCGGCCGCGGCGAGTAGATGTAGTTGGGGTAACGCCACCCAGTGCCATTCCGGATACGCCCCCTGCAGCCCTGCTACGGAAACTTTGAAGGGAAATTTATATATATATATATATATATATATATATATATATATATATATATATAAATCGATTTTCTTCAAATCTGAATCGATTTGAACTCAAAACTCGATTCAAGATTAAAATAGATTTTTTTTCCCAGCCCTAACAAGTGCCCATATAAAAAGATAATTATTAATCCGATCTCTCCATGTACACCATAACGAAAGCAGTCAAATGGGAGGGGGGCTAGGAATACATCCTAGCCTGACCAGTCTTGCCAGTATGTAACAGCTGCATCAGAGACTCGTATGTGCCTCACGCACGTGGCCACTAAAGATGGAGGGCGAAATGACGCTGTACTGCCCTGTACCTGGGCAGGAATACGTTTCAAGCTTCCAAGAAGAACAAAATTAATATTTTGGTTATCTCCAATTTAACTACTTATCTACAAAGGTCCAATCAAAAAGGGGGGAGTCCCCAGTGTAGTTAAAGTAATCTAGCATAAATCACATGCACCCATTTTCAGACAAACAATTCAGGCACTACTACAGCAATATACACACCTCCCCTGACAATAGTACACAGCCTATTACATCATGGGTTGCAACAAACATTTCTGTACACATGGTGATATAGTCATACCAACCAAACAATTCAGTCTCAATGGGAAATGTGACAAACCAAATGACAACATATACTGCGAATATACATAACTTAGCTTAAAATGGCAAAATCTATTTAGGATAACCATGCAGTCCAAAAAGGATTTTCAGTTTTCTCTATAGGCCCTGAACTGGAAATAAAACAGAGTGACCTTACTAAATCAGATGAAAAAAAAAAAAATGCTCTTGCACAAAATCTGTTTAGCATAACATTGAGAGCTGCTAAAGTATAGTTGTACGTTTAAACAAACTCCCATATCCCACCAAAACCCGCTCGACCAAATTCTAAGATACAAATCCTATACCGACCAACTCAACTACTAACTACCCAGTTTAACCCAAGCTCTGACGTGCAGTAGTAGTAGTACCCAGGGTGGCCATATATACACTCACTCTCCCTCACACTTACATTTTAAGCCAAATGTACAATTATTATATGCAAATACTGGAAAAGAGGAAGGAGTAGGAATAATCCATCCATCAACCCTTTTTCAGGCATCAAAGAAAAAAAATACATTTTAGAAATCTTTGCAAGTATTCCATCTAAAATCTACTTCTTTTGCTGGTTAAACAATGGCATCATCAATAGATGCCAAAAAGATATTAAAATGATTGCTTATACAGTGATTATCACTGTAATAAGCAGTGTAAAAAATGTAATTAAAAAAATCACAACCCCCCCCCCCCCTGATCAGTACAGCATCACTATGGTAACACTGTACTATTCCAGTGACTAAGTAAAAAAAAAAATAATAACTATGCAATCACCAGTGCAGTGTCGCAACGTTAATATCGCACTGATGTGGCAGTGAACATGTACAATGGCTGGCTGCTCTGATATTGCTGTATTGTCAATGTCACCAGCCATCGTCTCTGATCACTGCCATAGCAGTACAGTCCCTGACAAAAGTCTTGTCGCTTGTGTACAAATTGACCTGAAGTGCTGCTAAAATATATTTCTAATCAAGATTTTGTTACAAGAAATGGGTCATTTTAATCCCAAGAGCTTTTGTAATAATGTTTCAGTGCAAAACGAAACTGACAAAAAGTATTCTAATATTCACAGCTTGGTAAAGCCCATTGTCAATTTTTGCCAAGACATAAGTGTTGTTGCCTTGTTATATGAGCTTCACCTGTGACTAATAATGGATCAATTAGGTCTCAGGTGTGTATAAAAAGAACACCAATACACTAGACCTTCTCAACTGCAACTAGACCTCTGCAAACATGCCTAAGATTCACCCGGAGACTAAAGTGTTGATTATCAAGAGGCTGAAGACCAGATCCACTGCCGATGTGGCAGACACCTTCAATGTGTCTCAGCGTCAAGTTCAGAGGATAAAAAAAAGATTTGAAGAGACTGGAGACGTTTTGGACAAGGCCAGGTCGACCGCACAAGACAACTGCTCGAGAGGACCGTTTGTTGGCTCGAAAATCCAAGGCCAGCCCATTTTCCACTGCAGCAGAGCTCCACGAGACCTGGTCATCTGAAGTCCCTGTGTCAACCAGAACAGTTTGTCGGATTCTGTCTCAAAATGGCCTCCATGGTCGAATCAGTGCCCATAAGCCAGCACTAAACAAAGGACAATTGAAATACCGTGTGGCATTTGCCAAGGGCCACAGCCTGCTAAAAGGATGGACTCTGGAAAAGTGGCAGGTGGTGGATTTTTCAGATGAATCTTCTGTTGAATTACACCACAGTCGCCGCAAATATTGCAGGAGACCAACTGGAACCCGCATGGAGCCGAGATTTACCCAGAAAACAGTCAAGTTTGGTGGAGGCAAAATCATGGTCTGGAGTTACATCCAGTATGGGGGTGTGCGAGGGATCTGCAGGGTGGAAGGAAACATCAATAGTCTAAAATACCAAGAAATCTTAGCTACCTCTTATATTCCCAACCATAAAAAAGGCCAAATTTTGCAGCAGGATGATGCTCCATCGCATACTTCCATCTCCACATCAAAGTTCCTTAAGGCAAAGAAGATCAAGATGCTCCAGGATTGGCCAGCCCAGTCACCAGACATGAACATCATTGAGCATATGTGGTGTAGGATGAAAGATGAAGCATGGAAGACGAAACCAAAGAATATTGATGAACTCTGGGAGGCATGCAAGACTGTTTTCTTTGCTATTCCTGATGACTTCATCAATAAATTCTATGAATCCTTGCCAAACCGCATGGATGCTGTCCTTCAAGCTCATGGAAGTCATACAAGATAATAAATTTGGATCTCACAGCACCACTACTTAATTTGCTGACATTTTTGGATTTTCAGTAAAGTTGTTCAATTTCTGTATAGGCGACAAAACTTTTGTCTTGCCAAAATTTGACCTGTCTGTCTTGATTAAATGATAAATCTTTTTTCAGTGAAACTAATTTATTTCAGTGCATTAAACATCATTTGGGAGGGCTTTAGCTTTTCATAAGAGCTATTTCTAACACCAATTGATTAATTAAAAGTCAGGTTAATAGCAGGAGTTTCTACAAAATAGAGAAGCGACAAGACTTTTGTCAGGGACTGTACAATGTCACCAGACCAGTGCTAGTAGTAGGCATTTTCCTCTTTCCTGATTATTTGCATATTTGTCATACTTAAATGATTCCAAGCAAACTAAATTTTATTAAATCGATAACCCGAATAAAAAAAAAATGCATTTTTTTTAAACGATTTCATTAACTCCTTATGCCTAAACAAAGCAATGCCCAAGCTTGCAATTTTGACACATTTGTAAAACCGTACATATCACAACTCATTATACCTTGTTAATTTCAGGTCAAATTGGGCTCTCTTCTAGTGGTAAATGGTAATGGATATCGCCTGGCCCAAAATAGTGAGGAAGCGAGTGCGGAAGCGAGTGCGTTTTTATTTTTTTTAAAAAAACAATATTTTGTACTTTTTGCTATAATATCCCACATTTATTTTATTTTTTTTAAAAAGCAAATTTCTTCTCAGTTTAGGCCGATACGTATTCTACATTTTTTTTTTACCAAAAATAATCGCAATAAGCGTATATTGATTGGTTTGCGCAAAAGTTATAGCGTCTACAAAATAGGGGGTCGTTTTATGGCATTTTTAATAATTTTTTTTTACTTGTTATGGCGGCGATCTGCGTTTTTTTTTTTTGTGACTGCGACATTACGGCGGACAATTGACACTATTTTGGGACCATTCACATTTACACAGCGATCAGTGCCATAAATTTGCACCGATTACTGTATAAATGTGACTGGCAGTGAAGGGTTAACCACTAGGGGGTGGGAAGGGGTCAAGTGTAGAGGTCGACAGATATATCGGCCGATATTTCGCCTTTTTAAAGAAATCAGCATCGGCCGATTATTATGCGAAAAAAGGCCGATTGTGAGGGATCAGAAGCAGGGACGTGCTGGGTGGAAATTATTCTAAACTGCTGCTATCTGCTGACTTTTTTTCCCCCCCAGTGGAGGAAGTCGGCAGCGGCGGCCGCCAATTGGCTGTTACTGGCCGCGCTGCATTCTGGGGTTTGTAGTGTGGAGGCAGAGGCGCAGCACGTCAGGGGACGAATGGAGCTCTCCTTGGCCAGGCGAGGGGACGGAGCCGACCGCACCGCTGCTGGGCACTGATGAGGTGGCAGACTGGCAGTGAATGACATTATTGAGCTGTACTGGTGGGCACTGAGGAGCTGTACTGGTGTGATGCACTGGTGGGCACTAATGAGGTGGCACTGATGGGCAATAATGGACACCGATAGGCTGCACTGGTGGGCAATAATAGGCTGCACCCCATCTCTCCAGCCTAAACAACCTCCTCCCCACCTCTCCACCCTAGATTTGCTGAGATGAAAAAAAATATATATCAAATCGGCCTAAAATATCGGCAACATATATCAGCCATCGGCCGCCCCGATTTCTAAATATCGGCATCGGCCAGATAAAAACCCATATCGGTCGACCTCTAGTCAGATGTGTCCTAGGGAGCGATTCTAACTGTTAGGGGGCGTGGCTACATGCGACAAGTCACTGATCGCTGCTTCCGAAGAGAGGAAGCAGACGATCAGTGACATGTCACCAGGGAGATGCCTTGTTTACAAAGGCAGACTCCCGTTCTGCGACCCGATCGCGGGTCCCGTGGGCACAGAGACTGCAGCGGGCTCGCGCCCACTAGGGGGGAGGATTCAGAGTACCATTATATATATATATATATATATATATATATACACATACACACACTATATATATATATATATATATATATATATATATATATATATATATATATATATATATATATATATATATATATATATATATATATATATACATATATACACATACACACATATACACACACATATACACGTTACTTTGCCTGCCCGTGCCATTCTGCCGATGTAGATCTGTGTTAGGCAGTCGGCAAGTGGTTAAAAGCAACTATTTCTTGCTATTATCATAACATACCAACAAGCAACCACCGAAAATAACTTCTGCTCCTGACTATCGCATTGATGCCACATATACGTGTATGTTAGTTGCTTTATGTACCCGTAGTACAGCCCAGAAAATAGTGTGCATTTTCCTTTTTCCTACCCAAGGCCACATCCACACTGAGGAGCTTTACAGGTGTTTTTTGTGCTAAAAATAGCACCTGTAAACTGCCTCTTCTGCAGTCCCAGTGTGAAAGCCCAAGTGCTTTCACACTGGAGGGGTGCGCTTGCAGGAGAGGAAAAAACCCTGCAAGCAAAATCTTTGGGGTGGTGCGAGATAGAGGTTGACCGATATATCGGCCGATATTTGACCATTTTTGATAAATCGGCATCGGCCAATCAAAATTATGCCGATATTTAACACTGACCGCTGTTGCTCTTCCATTCGGGAGGTGGGTGGGACTCCGCTATTATCAAACACCAGCCAATGGGATGGGATCTGGGCGAGATGCTACATGTGGCCCCCACCCCCTTTAAGCAGTCAAATCATTGGCTGGTGTTTGATAGCTGCTGGGTCCCGCCCACCCGACATCTAGCTCAATTCTGACAGTTCCTCTCTCCCCTCTGTTACGTGTCAGTTTCACAGACGCGGTTACACTCGGCTCAGTGTGAACAACCAGTGCCACATGTACTGAGGACATAGAGTGTGGTAGAGCAGTGTTTCTCAACTCCAGTCCTCAAGGCGCCCCCAACAGGTCATGTTTTCAGGCTTTCCATTATTTTGCACAGGTGATTTAATCAGTTTCACTGCCTTAGTAATTACCACAGCCGTTTCATCGGAGGGAAATCCTGAAAACATGACCTGTTAGTGCGCCTTGAGGACTGGAGTTGAGAAACACTGGTAGAGTGACAGGAGCAAGCAGGGTGGAGTGGGTGAGGTTTTTTTTTTTAAATGGGCCAAAAATATTGGCCACAAAAATGGGCATCATATATCGGCCGCCCCAATTTCTAAATATCGGCATCGGCCAGAGAAAAACCCACATCGGTCGACCACTAGTACGGGAGTGGTGTATACAGCACTACTCTAATGCCCCTGCTCATTGAAATGAATGGGCGCCGCCTTAAAAGCGATGTAAAAGCTGCGCTAGGCGGGCACTTTTAACCCCTTCCACCTGCTAGTGGCAACAAAGCGCCGCTAAAACTAGCAGCGCTTCACCGCTAACCGACCTGCCGTTTCAGTGTGAAAGTGGCTTTAACTACTTAAACCGGAGGTCCACCTTAAATTTTTTTATTAAAAGCCAGCCGCTACAAATACTGCTGCTGACTTTTAATAAATGGACACTTACCTGTCCAGAGTGCCCACGATGTTGGCAGCAGAAGATGAGCAATCGCTCGTCTCTCGGCTGCCCCCACCGCCATCCTCTGAGGGAATCAGGAAGTGAAGCGTTGCGGCTTCACTGCCCGGTTCCCTACTGCGCATGCGAGAGTGGGGCGCGCGTCTTCACTGGTCCCCGCTGTGTTCCAGGAACTGTTTCCCAGAACACAGGGGGGGGTGGATATGTGGCGTATTCTGTGGATAGCTATGCCCGAAAGTGGGTGCAATTACCTGTATTATACAGGTATCTGCATCCCCCTGAAAGGTGCCAAATCTGACACCCGAGGGGGTTCCATAAAGTGGAGGTTCACTTACTTTGTGTGGACCTCAGCTTTAAAGAGGAAGTAAACCCTGATGGGGTTTACTTCCTCTATGTCTCCCTGCAAAGGTGAAGCATAATGGGCTACTATGCAATGCATAGTAGCCCATTATGTGACACTTACCTGCAGTAGAAGCCCGCAATGTCGCCATCTTCATCCATGGCAGCGAGCGTCCATCTTCACCCCTCTTCTTCCAGGGGCCGCGAACTCCGGCTCTGTGACTGGCCGGAGTCGCGTGACGTCACTCCCGCGCATGTGCGGGAGCCGCCTTTAATGACATGACCCCGGCTTGAAACGACACAGCCTACCCTTTCAAGATGGTGCATGCGCAGAAGGCGTTGCTCTGGGAAATTGCAAATATCTCAGAGACCGTGTAGGTCTCGGAGATATTTCAAGCACCTACAGGTAAGCCTTAATCTAGGCTTACCTGTAGGTGTAACTTCCCCCAGAGGGTTTATAACCACTTTAAGGACCGGGCCTATTTTTTCAGACTTGGTGTTTACAAGTTAAAATCAGGTTGGTTCCATCAATTATGGCAAGTTGACCTGGTCCTGAAGCTGAAAAATCAGCCCCAGACCATCACACTACCATGTT
Source organism: Rana muscosa (assembly GCA_029206835.1). NCBI lineage: Eukaryota > Metazoa > Chordata > Amphibia > Anura > Ranidae > Rana > Rana muscosa. The sequence continues at coordinate 466,984,277 of CM055117.1, forward strand.
AACTGCTGGTATAATTTTTTTTTATAAAATGCAGTTTTAGTTTTATGCCAGATGCAACAGGATGCACACATTGCAAAAAGTTCAACTTTTGCCTCATCAGTCCACAGAATACTTGTCCAAAAGTCTTGGGGATAATCAAGATGCATTTTGGAAAAGGTGAGACAAGCCTGTGTGTTCTTTTTGGTCAGAAGTGGCTCTCCCCTGAACTCTCCCATCGATGCCATTTTTGCCCAGTCTTAGCCTAGGTTTGCAGCCTGCACTTGTATGGGCACAGCAGCCCATTAAAAATGGCCTGTGTTTACCGCAGAAAAAGGTGCATGCACCTTTTTCAAAATGCAGCCTGCAGGGAAAAGGCATGAACATTTTGATCATGCGATTTGTCAGCAGTTCCTGCATCTGCAAATGTGCTGTGTTTTTATATGGGTTGGAGCATCATGAAGAATGAATGGCAGCCTTGCGCGTTTTCACTGTGGGTAGTTGCAGGCATCACTGCAATTCCCGCAATTGCAGCCATATGCATAGGTGTGAACCAAGACTTGTTGAAATCATGAACACTGAATTTAACTGAGGAAAATGAGGCCTGCAGTTCTTTAAGGTGTTCTGGGTTCTTTTATGACCTCGTGGATGAGTCATCGTGCTCTTGAAGCAATTTTGGTAGGCCGGCCACTCCTGGGAAAGTTCACCACTGTTCCAATTTTTCTCCATTTGTGGATAATGGCTCTCACCATGGTTTGCTAAAGGGCCAAAGCCTTATGCCCAGTACACACGAAGAGATTATCGGACAAATGATTATCGGACAAATGCATGCCAATCTCAGATCGAATCTGAAAAAGTTACCAACGTCACGAAAATTCTCGAAGAGAATAAAAATGTGGAAGTGATGTCATTGTTCTAATGCAATTGTATTGCATTTTCGAACGTCAGCTGTACAGATTAAAAATGAAAATCGTACGACCTGGCATCATACGAAAAAGTAGATTGTGCTTGTCTGATCAAATATTAAATGAAATTTCCTGATCGGCTCTCAAAAGCTCTGTACCAACGATCCAATTATCGTACGATCGCTTTGAAAGTGGTACTCCTCACACTGACAGCGTGAGAGGAGCCGATCAGCAGCCTTTTCTCACCGGGGAGACCTGCACAGATAATCAGGGCACCGATTAGTGCACCCCCAACCGTGCCCAGCAGTGATGCCAATCAGTGCTGCATATTAGAGCCTGCTCATCAGTGCCGCCAGATCAGCAAAGGAGAAAAATCACTTATTTACAATGGGTTTTTTTGTTTTGTTTTTTACAGAAAATAAACTTTTTGCAAAAAAAGAAAAAAAATGTTTTTGTGTAGTGTTGCATTTAAAGCGCAACAGCTGAAAATTGGCCTGGGCAGGAAAGGGGTGAAAGTGCCCAGTATTGAAGTTGTTAAATTTAAACTAAATCTAGCGATGAGCTTCAACCCCCAGGTGTCAGGGTGCACTTATTATACATTATGGAGATATCCTAAAACTACAATATTACTGGAAGTCAGTCTTTGGAGGTATAATTTAAAATCAGATGATTACTATTGCACTAGTTCCTATTTACTGTATACCGGGGCAGAGGATGAGGATCTACTTCTTCCAAGAATTATAGCACCTGTCACTAGACTTCTATTCGTGGCTCAGAAAATAATAGCCCTGAATGGCACTCCATCTCCATTTTTTTACTGGATACGTTTTTTAGTAGAGTAAAAAAAAAAAAATCTCAAAATTCTCGAGAGCCAAAAATCTTAGGTTGCAGTGCTGTGAAATAAAAAACACTGTAGTTAGTATCTACGATGAATTAAACTGATACACGCAAGAAAAAAGTTGTAAACCCTTAGGCTCCATGTACACAGAAGCTGATAAACTGCAGTTTATTGGCGTTTTTAAAAAAGCCCATTAACTGCACTCTATGTTAGCCTATGTGTTCATGTACACAACGTTTTTTAGCTTTAATGAGCAGTGGAGTTAATGGGCTTTTTTCTGAACGCAAGAAATTTGCGTTCAAAGTGCCGTTTTTCGGCAGAAAAAATGCAAAAAACCGCAAAACGACGAAAAACGCTGGCCGCGAGCATTTTTTTGCGTTTTTTGGTCCATTGGGGAAAAAAAAAAAACCTAAAAAAAAAAAACCTAAAAAAAAAGCTACACTGAAAAACGCTAATAAAAGCTAGTAAAAAAACACTACTAAAAGCTATCTTTTTCTGCTGCTTTAAAAACGACCGTTTTTGAGCTTCTGTGTACATGGAGCCTTACAGACACCCAGTGAACTGACCCAATCAGGTGATACACAGAGGAAACAAATGCTCCTACATACAGTGGAGAAAATTATTTGATCCCCTGCAGATTTTGTAAGTTTGCCCACTTACAAAGAAATGAAGGGTCATAGGTGTATTTTTAATGATAGAGACAGAATATCAACCAAAAATCAAGAAAAAACACATGATACAAGTGTTATAAATTGTGTTACAGTTCAGCGAGTAAAGTACCGTATATACTCGAGTATAAGCCGAGTTTTTCAGCACTTTTTGTGCTGAAAATGCCCCCTCGGCTTATACTCGAGTCACCTTGGACTTTGCGGACCCGGTACCGGCCCGCCGTAGGTCCCCTGGATCCCAAAATGTGACACACACGTAGCCATACTCTTCCTCTACAAGTGTGCAAAGTTTGTTGTCCGGGGAACCTATGGCCGGGGAGCACCGATTTTTCAAAGTCGGGCACCCCTTCCATAGACTCGAATGTTAAACGTCAGTCTAGTCATGGGCAGCACAGTGAGGCATGCACATGGACACAGTGAGGCATGCAGATGGACACCCTAGGCTTATACTTGAGTCAATACATTTTCCCAGTTTTTTGTGGTAAAATTAGGTGCATCGGCTTATACTCGAGTATATTACGGTAAGCATTTGATTCCCTACCAACAATAATTCTGGCTCCCACAGACTGGCTACAGTATGTGCTCATGTGGGTAAGAGATGGCCCCTGCCCACCATCTACAACTGGCCTCAGAAAGAAGCACATGAATAGGGCCAAACGCATGATAGACAAAACCAGAGAACATTCCCAGCTCAACCTCACCAACCAGTCTGCTTACCAACCAAATTAACTTGTGCAACAGTATGCATTTAAAACAGGGGTTTAGTCGGCAAACATTTGCGAACGCATGCGTAATCTGCAAGTCCCCTTTGTATGCCCCTGCGCCTTAAAAGGAAGATTGGCCTACCTTCAGGCCCACCTGCCCCTTATCTATCCATTAGAATGCATGTGCTCCCAGTGTGGAGACTCATAAAATTTAGAAGGGATAAGACTGCAAGTAATACAGGGAGCCTTGAAGCTTGCACACGAGTTTGCAAATGTGTGCCAACTAAACCCGTTTTAAACACATGCTGTTGGACAGGTTAATTTAGTTGGTAAGCAGACTGGTTGGAGAGTGGAGATTGGGAATGTTCTCTGGTTTTGTCTTGTGCTCATGTGGTACATGGACCAGTCCCGTCAATTTAAGAAGGTGCTCCTCACAACTCTGTGTGTGTGTGTAGGTGTGTAGATATGTATATATATATATATATATATATATATATATATATATATATATACACAAACAAAAAAAAAAAAAAAAACCACCTGTCCATAGAATCTTTCTTCCATTCAATCATAGGCAAGACAAGAGCTGTCAAAGGACATCAGGGACAAGATTGTAGACCTGCACATAGCTGGAATGGGCAACAAGACAATAAGCAAGAATCTTGGTGACAAGGACAACTGTTGAGCGATTATTCGCAAATGGAATTCACAAAGAACAACAAAATAACCAATCACCCTGGGTCTGGCGCTCCATGCAATATTTCGCCTCATGGGGCAAGAATGATAATGAGAAGAGTCAGGGATCAGCCAGAACTACACGGGAGGAGCTTGTGAATGATCACAACAGCTGGGATCAGAGTCACCAAATAAACCATTGGTAACAATATGCCGCCATTGATTGAAACCCTGGAGCACCCACAAAGTCCCCCATCTCAAGAAGACACATGTACAGGCCCAGCTGAAGTTTGCCAACGAACATCTAAATGATTCAGAGAATGATTGGGAGAAAGTGCTGTGGTCAGAGGAGACTAAAATTGAGCTCTGACATTAACTTGACTTGCCGTCTTTGGAGGAAGAAAAATTCAGACTATGACCCTAAGAAAAACATCCCTACAGTCAAACACGGAGGTGGAAACATTATGCTTTGGGGTAGTTTTTCTGTTACAAAGGTACAGGCCAACTGAGGGGCCAATGGACAGGGTCAGGTATTGAAATAAAAAAAATCTAGGATGAGAACCTTCTTCCCTAAGGCAGAACACTGTATGGGCCGTGGATGGGTCTTCCAGCATGACACTGACCCAAAACATACCACCAATGCAAAAAAAAAAAAAAAGTGGCGTAAGGAGCACATTAAGGATTTAAAGAAGCTCTGTAAAGAAAAGTGGACCAAAATCCCTCCTGAGATATGTGCAAGCCTGGTCACCAACTACAAGAAATGTCTCATCTCTGTGCTTGCCAACAAGGGTTTTTCCACCAAGTCATGTTTTGCTAGGGGGATCAAATTATATTCTTAAATTAGTTATTTTACTCACTGAACTGCAACTCCATTTATAACATTTGTATCGTGTGTTTTTGCTAGATTTTTGGTTGATATTCTGTCTCCATCAATCAAAATGCACATTTATAACATCCAAGTGAAACACCACACAAACATGTCAGAAAAAAACAAATCACTGAGTGAGAACCCATTATATGTCAGTATTTTGTTGAACCACCTTTTGCTTTATTTGCAGGCTTTAGTCTGTTGGGATATGACTATTTTCATACAATATGGCTTCTATTTTGTAAGCGCAATATATTCTTATTAAAATATATTTTATTCAAATTACTGCACTATGGGAGCTTTTCTTTAGGTTTTTGAGCACTACCAGTTTCTAGCTGCAGTTTCAGATACTACCAAGGGTTCTGGGGAGACCGTTTTGTCCCCGAGCTGGTTGAGACTACCGTTTTGTGGTCATAGTTATCAAGTAAACAGGCTACCTATTCACCTGGGTGTTGAACTGGATGCACTTTGAAGGATTTTGTCACGATTTTCTTCTTTGCAGTTTAACATCTTTACTTGCACGGATGGATGTTATCCCCTTGTTATTTATGGACTTTAATTCAATGGGACTCTGCTTTAGTTTTTTTTTTTACTTTATTTCACTTTGATATTTTGCTAAATATTTTTTAGCGCTGCATCTACTTTGTATATTCTTTAGCCGTTTAAGTTTTTGGTACTAGAGACTTTAAAAAGGTGCTGGCAGCTGTATTTATATTCACATAGTTTTATTTTTATTCATATAAAAAACTGTTTTTCAAGCAGAGCGTTAGCCCTTGGGCTTCCTTTGTTTTATTCTCTATTTTCATACACCTAGACTTTTCAATATTTGCCCGCTCTTTGCAGAACTGCTCAAGTTCAGTTAAATGTGATGGTGACAGTTTGTGGACTGCAGTCATCAAGTCCAGCCACAGATTTTCAATGGGGTTCAAGTCTGGGCTCTGACTAGGCCATGCGAGGACATTCACCCTTTTCTCCTTCAACCACTGTGTGGTCATATTTGCTGTGTGCTTAGGGTCATTGTCCTGTTGAAAGGTAAACTTTCCCATTAACTTTCTCTGGCAGAGGGCAGCAGATTTTCCTCAAGAATGCTATGGTATTTTGCTCCATCCATTTTTCCTTTTATCCAGTCCCTGCTGCAGAGAAACAGGAATGGTGAGCTGTATTGGATTTCCACCAGACATAATCGTTTGGTGTTGAATCCAAATAATTCAATCTTAGTCTCATCTGACCACAACACCTTTTTCAATATGGCCATAAGCCTCGTACACACGGTCGGACTTCAAACAAACTTTTCTGTGGATTTTTGTCCGAAGGGAGGCCCATAGCATACACACGCTCTGACTTTTTCGGCAACAAACACGAACGTAGCGACGTTTCAAAACGTACTGACGACACTTCAAAAGAGGACGTTCAATTCTCTGGCGTCACCCTTTGGGCTCCTTCTGCTAGTAGAAGTTTGGTCAGTGTTGATTCCCGATTTTCATTTTCACTAGAACACAAATCCTTTGTAAATACGTTTGTCATTTCTCCGTATCAGCAAAGCAGCTTTATTATAATCCCATTATTAAAGAGAATGTGCGCTGCATTTCTAGATTTCATAACGTGCCGCGTCACGAATGTGATATCTCCATTACGAACGCTGATTTTAGAAGACATAACGCTTCCGGCTGGTCCTTGCTTCTGAACATGCGTGTTTGTACTGCGGACTAAAGTCTGATGGATTTCTGTACACGCGATAGGACTCAGTAAGTAACCATAGGACTTTTGTTGCTGAAAAGTTTGTCAGTTTGCAGAGCGAACTTTTGTTCGATGAAAACCAAAAAAAGTTTGTACGATGGAGCGTACACACGGTCGGATTTTTTTGAAAACCTGCTAATTTTGAAGTTTGTTGTCAAAAAGTCTGATCGTGTGTATGGGGCTTAAGAATCTACAAGGTGTGTTACAGCAAAGCTTGGTCGTGAGTGCATGTGGCCTTTCTTGGAGTGGATTTTTTCTTGCAACCTTCCCATACAAGCCACATTTGTGGAGAATTTGTGATATTGCACACAATGACCACCGTTACATTCCTGCAACTTTTACAGAGTTGCTGTAGGCCTCTTGGTAGCCTCTGACCAGTTACCTCCTGGCTCTTTCATTGGGCTTGGAGCAACATCTTGATCCAGGGAGGGTCTGTGTTGTACCAAATACTTTCCATTCCTCATAGGCTTCACTGTGCTTCCTAGGCGCAAATAAAGCCTTTGAAATTTTTATGTATTCATCTCCTGACTTCTGCCTGTCCACAACTTTATCCCGGATATCCCGATGACAGTGCCTTGCCACCCATAGTTGATTTATTCAGTTGTACTACCAGGGACTAAAATTATCCAGGAAAGCTCTTTTCATGCTGAGCAAATCAAAATAATCACAGTTGAAAGTCAAATGGCTGTGTGTGCCATTGAGAAGGTGATTAGCTACACCTGATTGAGTTTATACGTCATTTTCAGGGGGGGGGGGGTATGATCTTTTCCAGCTAGGTGATTCCGTTTTGGATTTTTTTTCCTGACATGGTGTTTTTACTTGGATGTTATAACGTTGCACTAAATTAACAGCTAGATAAAACACAAAAAAAAAAAAAAAAAAACTTAAATTCAAGGTGTAAAGCTACAAAAAGCGATTTTAAAAGGCGGGGGGGGGGGTTATTTTCTATACCCACTGTACATCGTACCTGCTCTTCTGTAGCCAAAGTACAGAACGTAAACAGCTTTTCTGATCTTCCAGAAGCAGGGGTTGGGGGGGGGGGGGGGGATCTGATATTAGGACACTACACAGCCCAAAAAGAGGCCAGCTCTAACCTGAGTGGAGGTGAAGGGACACACCCTCTACACAACACAGAGAAACATGCACAGCTGAAACCATTGCAGGCTGTGTATGCTGGAGCTCCACCCTCCCCTATCCCTCTCTTGGCAATGGGAAAACCTTTCAGCAGTAAGTCGGGCAGGTAAGGAAATTAGACAGCAGAGAGAAATGACACCGATTTGGATTGAGGCAAGTACACACTATAGAAGGTGTTTTTCATGTCAGAGGTTTATAACCACTTAAAAACGGAACTTGAGTAATTTTTTCTACAATCTGAAGGCTTATGATGATTCAGTCCGGGTTCACACTGTAGCGAACAGACATCGCAAGTGATTTGCACCAGCACGGTGGTGCCGATCACATGCGATGTCTGTGCAATGCGAGTCAAGCCATACAGTTAGCATAGCTGAACGCGCATTGGATTCGCAAAAAAATTAGGGTGCAGGGACTTTCCCCCACACTGGAATCGGATTCCATGCGATCTGCTTCTTGTCCGAATCCACAGTTCACACTGCGATCTGCAAGCCGATCTGGGGGTGTCATTAACATTGTATTGACACGTGCAGTGGTTCACAGAAGGCAGTGTGAACTGCCTGCGGGAGAGATGCGATGCGGGAACTGGCACAGGAATCGCACTGGTTCCCGCATCGCTACAGTGTGAACCCAAGCTTAAGCGCAATGCGGTGCATTCCATATACCCGGAGCTCCGACAAGAGTTAGGCTGCTTTCAGTAGCTCTGCCTTGCCCTCTCTCCACTCTGATGTCCATTCACAGAAGGCTTTTTATTTTATTTTGTGAATGGGTTCACGTAATACAAAGAGTTCTGTGATTGGGCAGGAGGAAGAAAGGGGCAGCAGAGCAGCTGCATGCAGCTCCAGCATCAGGGAGCCAAAATATAGCGATAGCCATGCTCTAGGGGCACTCAAAAACATAAAAAAATTGTAAATTAGAGAAGTCTACAAGGTGGCATGCACCTCACGTGACTTAAAGTGGTTGTAAAACCTTTACAACCACTTTAACATACAGGCAAGCCTAGATTAAAGGAACACTAAAGGTTCCCTCCACTGTGCAGCTCGTTTTGCACACAGTGGCCCCGATCCTGGTCTTCTGGGGTCCCTCGGCGGCTGTTTCAGCTCCTCCCCGCAAGGGCTCCACACCATAATGCGAGCGAGCATGGTGTGGAGTTACTGCGGCCGCGCTCCCGTAATACAGCGGCGGCCATAGCCGCCGACTGTATCACTCGGCCCCGCCCCCCGGCGGGCCGCGTCATTGGATGTGATTGACAGCAGCGCCAGCCAATGGCTACGCTGCTTTCAATCCATCCAGTGTAGCCAATCAACGGCCGGGCTCAGGAACTCTGAGGATGACGGGAGCGAGCGCGGGACTTTCGAGGGGCCAGGTAAGTAAAAACGGGGGCTGGGGGCGGCATTGTCGAATGTTTTTTCGCCTTAATGCATAGGATGCATTAAGGTGAAAAAACATGTACCTTTACAACCCCTTTAAGGCTTACCCTGTAGGTGCTTGAAATATCTCCCAGACCTGCAAGGTCTAGGATATATTTGCAAATCGCCGTACGCCAATTTCTTCTGTGCATACGCCGGAGTTAGAAAGGGCACGCCGTGCAGTTTCTAGCTCGGGTCATGCCGTTAAAGGCGGTTCCCACGACTCCGGTCAGTTTGTGGCCCCGGAAGGAAGAGGGGTGAAGAATGGAAGCTCGCTACTAGCGAGGAAGACATCGCGGGCTTCTCCTGCAGGTAAGTGTCAGATAATGGGCTACTATGCGATGCATAGTTGCCCTTTATGCTTTATATTTGCAGGGAAACAAAGAGGAAGTAACAGCCATCAGGGTTTACTTTTTCTTTAATGGTAATCCAGCAAATTTGCGAAAAAAAAATTCCTGGAGCTGAGCTTTAAGCCCTCGACTTTTTTTTTATCCTAGTCAAACCCAATGTGCACTATTTTATTAAATTGAAGTCCACCCTAACACTTAAATTCTCCCCTGCAATCATTAATGTGAGCCAAGTTCAGCCTTATGGCTAAAAATGAAAAAATCCCAGTTTGTCTACCTTTATTTTGCATAATCCATTGCCGTCACATGACTTTGAATTTCCTTCTAAGACAAAAATCAGCCAGTGGGTATGGTTACTGAAAGCTAGTGCCATCACTTCCTGGGAGGGACACTGTTCCTGTGTAGCCAGTGGGTGTATACAGGATGGGAGGAGCTGATCATAGGTTCCCGCCCAGTGTTCTCTCATTGTACATCCCAATACATGAGAAAATGAAGAAACCCAGTCAGTCAATGTAGCTGGAAGTGCTCTAGGGTCTCGGCTCACAGTCTACACTGATCATAGTACAGGCAGACACACTAAGGCTCTGTTTCCACTAGTGCGACTTGTCATGCAACTTTGGATTCGCATGACAAGTCACAGCCCATCGATTTCAATGGAACCCGTTCCCATCTATGCGACTAATCCAGAGTGTAAAGTTGCGAAGTCACACTCTAGCCTTAAAAAGCGTTTCCACTAGTGCGACTCCAAAGCTGCACTAGTTGGACTCTAAATCGCTCAGCTTTGGAGTCGCACTAGGGAAACGCTTTTTTTTTAAGGCTTAGAGTGTGACTTCGCAACTTTACACTCTGGATTAGTGCATAGATGGGAACAGGGTTCAATTGAAATCAGATGGGCTGTGACTTGTCATGAGACTGTGTCCAAAGTCGCATGACTACTCGCAATAGTGGAAACAGAGCCCTCAACTCATTACTCACATGTAGCTCCCTCAGCTGGGCATGTGCCACACCATGCACACAGTGCCATGCAGAAACAACCACATGGTTGTAGACTAGAAAATGTGCAGCACGTTGCACTAATCTATATTACAGTTTCTAACAAACATACTTTTAAAGCCTGCTATACAGCAAGACGCCGGGGGGGGGCGATTGTTACCCTGCCCCTCGGTGCCCAGTGTGCCCCTGGCGGTGAGAAGGGAGGAGAGGAGGACTGGGCGCGCCAGAAGACATCCCGTAATGGACGGCAGCAGTGGGCGGGGCACTTCAATGGCCCTGCCCCATTTTCGGCTGAATCGGCGTGTTTTTTCTTTCGGCAAAACGCCGAAAATGCCATTTTCGGCCGATATGTTTTGGCGGCCGAAATTTCGGTGCATCCCTTGTTTTAGCTTTTCTGACAAGTATAAATTTACTGCAATCAACGATCACCATTTTATCAATTACTATGTTTACTAGGGTTGTCCCGATACTAGTATCGGTATCGGGACCGATACCAAGCATTTGCGCGAGTACTTGTACTCACGCAAATGCTCCCGATGCCCAGTCCGATACTTTTTTTTTTTTTTTCAGAGCGGACGCAGAGAGGGGGTGGAGAGCGGGGGGCGGAGAGCGTGGCGGGGGGCAGAGACCAGGGCAGAGAGCAGGACGGAGAGTGCGGCGGGGGGCGGAGAGTGGGGCGGGGGGTGGAGACTAAGGCGGAGAGCGAGTCCCTCACCTGCAGTTGAAACTGGTAAGCTGGCAGAGGTGCAGGGCGCAGCCGCATCAGGATCGGTGACCGGTGATGTCGCATTCGGTCGCCGTCAGCGGCTGAACGTCCCCACACCCATCTTGGTACACCCTGCACTTGGCTGCAGTAAGCAGCAGCAGACATCTTGTTACACCCAGCCCGAGCTATATGGGCTGGGTGTAACAAGATGTCTGCTGCTGCTTACTTCAGCCGAGTGCAGGGTGTACAAAGATGGGCGTTGCAGCAGTTTTTTTTTATTTTAAATCCTGTCTTTTTTTCCCGCAGCATTTCAGTGCCAGCCACCTATCAGTACCCACAAGTGCTACCTATCAGTGCAATCAGTGCCATCTACCAGTGCCACCTATCAGGTGGCACTGGTAGATGGCACTGATTGCACTGATATGTGGCACTGATAGCACTGAAAGGTGGCACTTGTGGGCACTGATGTGGCACTTGTGGGCACTGATAGCACTGAAAGGTGGCACTTGTGGGCACTGACAGCACTGATAGTGCAATCAGTGCCCACAAGTGCCACATATCAGTGCCCACAAGTGCCACATATCAGTGCCCACAAGTGCCACCTATCAGTGCCATCAGTGCCCACAAGTGCCACCTATCAGTGCCATCAGTGCCCACAAGTGCCACCTATCAGTGCCCACAAGTGCCACCTATCAGTGCCCACAAGTGCCACCTATCAGTGCCATCAGTGCCAGCCACCTATTAGTGCCCATCAGAGCCAGTCACCAGTCAGTGCCCATAAGTGCCACCTATCAGTCCCCATCTTTAAAACTGTCACATGACATTGAAAAAAAAAGTATCGGTAATCGGCGAGTACTTGGAAAAAGTACCAGTTACTTACCGGTAATGGTCTTTCTGGTAAGTCTTCCAGGACGGCACAATGAGAGATGACTAGTCCACCTGACAGGAAACACAATCAAAGAGGTTAAAAACCCCACCCCTCCCTGTGCTCCTCAGTTTGTGAAAAAGTACTCCACACTAGTGCACGAGAGTGAAAACAACATACCACAACAACTCTATATATATATATATTAATATACTTAACCAGAGCGGTGGGAAGTAGGCCTGCCGTCCTGGAAGACTTACCAGAAAGACCATTACCGGTAAGTAACTGGTACTTTTCTCAAGACGTCTTCCAGGACGGCACAATGAGAGAGAAGCAAGTAATTTGCAGGCCTACCTTAGGGTGGGACGACCGCTTGCAGGACCTTCCTACCAAATGAGAGGTCCTGAGGCGACAGCAACTCCACTCTGTAATGCTTCAAAAAAAGTGTTCTGGCTTGACCATGTCGCAGCTTGGCAGATTTGTTCGACCGAAGCTCCGGCCCTTTCTGCCCAGGAGGTCGCCAGAGACCGAGTGGAATGTGCTTTAACCTTCGGGGCTGTCTTAGCAGCCTGGTCATAAGCTAGGGAGATTGCTTGTTTTATCCACCTAGCTATGGTTACTCTAGAAGCCTGTTGGCCCTTTTTCTGACCAGAAAAATTAATAAATAAGTGGCTGGATTTTCTGAAAATGCTAACTCTATCCAAATAAGAAAGCAGACATCGTCTGACATCCAAACAATGAAAGGAAGCCTCCCTTTCATTCCGGGGATTGGAACAAAAAGGAGTATTATTTCCTGCGTTCTATGAAATTTTGATACTACCTTGGGAAGGTACAGGGGGTCCTGCCTGAGAACAACCCTGTCCTCAAATAAACGAAAAAACGGCTCTTTAATTGACAGAGCCTGCATATCACCTACTCTTTTGGCTGTCGTTATCGCCAGCAGAAAGGTAAACTTAACTGTGAGAAGTTTAATAGAAATACTGTCTAAAGGCTCGAACGGAGCCTTAGTTAACTGTTCTAGAACCAAGGAGAGATCCCAGGGTGGAACCCTAGAGATCTGTACTGGAGACATTCTGTCCCTAGCTGACAAGAATCTTTTAATCAACGGGTCCTGGGACAATCTTCTGTCCAGGAAGTAAGATAAGGCTGCTACCTGAACTCTTAGTGTCTTGGTAGCCAGCCCCAGATCAACTCCATCCTGGAGAAATTCCAGAATGACCGAAGTTTCCTGTTGGGAAACCTCTCTCTCTGAACACCAGCGAGAGAAGACCCCCCCACACCTTAGCATAAATCCGCCTGGTGACCTCCTTTCTACTAGAGAGGAGAGTGGTAATCACTCTCTGAACAGCCCTTCTCCCGCAGGTTCTGCCTTTCAAGCACCAGGCCGTCAGTTTGAAGAAGCTGGGCTCTGGGTGGAAGACCGGACCCTGAAGAAGAAGGTCTGACCGAGCTGGTAGATGGAGGGGGAGCTACCGACCAGTTCTCCAGAGTGGGAAACCAGGCTCTCTTGGGCCACCAGGGGGTGACCAAAATGAGACAGCATTCTGAGAGGTCCAGCTTCTGCAGGATCCTCGGAATCAGACTCAGAGGGGGAAAGGCATAGGCCAGATGAAAACTCCACACCTGGGCCAGCGCATCCACTCCCTCTGAGCCCCATTCCCGGTCAGGGAAAAGAACCTCTTTAGCTTTTTGTTTTCCCTGCGGGCGAAGAGGTCTATCTCCGGATTGCCGAACCGTTGGCACACCAGATCGAACACCTCTGTGTTCAACTCCCATTCTCCCTGGAGAATCGGGTGGCGACTTAAAAAGTCCGCCTCTACGTTGTGAACCCCTTTTATGTGAACCGCTGTGATAGAGGGAATCCGGAGCTCTGCCCAGCTCAGGATCTCCAGAGACAAAGCCAGAAGGGTACGCGACCTGGTGCCTCCCTGATGGTTCAGGAATGCCACTGTGGTGGCATTGTCGGATAGAATCTGGACCTCTCGGCCCCTGACTCTCTCCTCGAAGGCTTTTAGAGCCTCCCGGACCGCCAACAATTCCCGGAGGTTTGAGGAGGCGCCCCTATGACCTCGGTTCCAGGAACCCTGAGCTCTGAGCTCGTCTAAGTGAGCCCCCCAACCCCAGGCGCTTGCATCTGTGGTTATCCTGAGAGGGTTGGACGGACTCCACAGACGACCCACCAGTAAATTCTGAGGAAGGAGCCACCACCTCAGAGATTCCTTTGCCACAACTGGGATGGGGACCCTGTAGTCTAGAGATTCCCTTGATCCGTCCCAAGAGGATAGAAGGAATTCTTGGAGAGGTCTGGAGTGGAGCTGAGCCCACGGCACCGCTGGGATGCAAGAGGTCATTAGACCCAGCACCCGCATGATGCTTCTGAAGGAGGATTCCTCTGCCTCCAACATAGACCTGACCGTTGTCATAAGACCTTGGACCTTGTCCTGGGGTAAAACAAGTTTTCTTTCTAAGGAATCCACTAGGAATCCCAAGTAAACTTTCTTCTGTTCTGGGACCATCGAGGATTTTTCTTTGTTGATGATCCACCCCAGGCTTTCCAAGGTGCTCACGACCCTGGCCAGGTCTGCAAGAAGGAGATCTCGACTCTGATTGTAGAGAAGCAGATCGTTGAGGTAGGGGACTACTGCTATACCCTGCAGGTGCAGGTAAGCAATCACCTCCGCCATGATCTTTGTAAAGACTCTTGGACTGGATGACAGTCCGAAGGGAAGCGCAGCAAACTGCCAATGCTGCACTCCCTGGGCGGAAGTGATTGCAAACCTGAGGAAGGCCTGATGTGCTGGGAATATCGGGACGTGTAGATAGGCGTCCTTTAGGTCTATGGTCACCATGAACACCCCCCTCAGAAGAAGCTTCCTGAGAGTGTACACGCTCTCCATCCGAAACCTCTTGCGACGCAGATAAGCGTTCAAGGGTCTCAAGTTTATTATAAGTCGATGCTTCCCTGACGGCTTTGGAACAATGAAAACGTGGGAATAGACGCCCAAACCTTGTTGTTCCGTAGGTACCGGGATAACTACTCCCTGCCTTTCCAGATCTGAGACATTCTGTACCAGACCTGCAGCTTTTAAGGGGTCCCTGGGTAGATGCGCTACCAGAAACTTCGGGGGAGGGGAGTGAAGGAACTCTAGCTTGTAGCCCTCTTTTAAAATTTGGAGGACATGGGGGCTCTGAGATATGCTTTCCCATCTGGGGAGAAACTGGGAAAGCCTTCCCCCTACCCTTACGTCACTTAGAGTTCTTGTCATTAGGCTTTTGGCTGGAGAAAAGGATACCTCCCTTCTGTTTTTCCTTGCCAGCACTCCACCTCCTAGTATTGATAGGTCTTTTGTCTGAAGACCGGTTCTTACCCTGGGGGCCTCAAAAAAATCTCCTTTTTTCCTTTTTAGGTTTGGTAGGAAATTTCTTACCCTTTTCGGTGGACCTGGACAAGGCTTGGTCAAGTCCTGTACCGAAAAGAAGGGAGCCCTCAAATGGGAGACCACATAAACGGGTCTTGGATGCACTATCACCATCCCAGGTTTTAACCCATACAGCTCTTCTAGCAGAGTTTAAGAGGTCTCCAGTCTTTGCGGTGGTTCTTACGGTTTCTACCGCTGCGTCCACTAGGTACGCCACTGCGTTACCTATTAGCTGCAACGACTCCAAGACTTCCTTGGATTTGGAAGTGCCTGAAACATGGTCCGTTAATTTTGAGATCCATGCATCTGCATTCCTGGCTACGCATGCTGAAGCCAGCGCCGGGCTCATGGCTGCCGCATTGGCTTCCCAGGCCCTCCGCAAGGTGGTTTCAGCACGCCGATCCATCTGATCTTTGAGGTTACCAGTATCCTCAAAGGAGAGGTCAGACTGTTTGGATACCTGGGCTAAGGAAGCATCCAATCTGGGTGTTTTGAAGAACCTATCTTCATCTTCCTCCTTGAAAGGGCACCTACGTTTCCACGTTTTTGGTCTTAAAAGCTTCCTTTCAGGATCCTTCCATTCTTGAAGGATAATGTCCTTCAGTGCCTGGTGGACGGGGAAGGTTCTGGGTTGAGACTTCAACAAACCCTGATACATTCTATCCTGTGCGGAAATCTGTTCCGCAGGCTCCTGGATCTCCTCAGAAGCATAAATTGCCAAGGAGGCCCTCCATATCATCGGCCGAGAAGATGTGCCTTCCTGGCCTGGAGCCCTCTTCCTCGTCCTCTGCCTGACTATCCACCAGACCCTCATCAGATACTTCTCGATCGGAGATATCTGAATCCTCCTCCGGCTCCGAACCCTGTGAAGGTAGGGATTTTAGAGGCTGCGGGCGTCTTTTAACTACCCTGGGAGTCAAAGAACTCTCCTGAGAGGAAGAGCCCCCCCCCCCCACTTGTCTGAGGTTCTGGTTCCCTAGACCTGAGTGAGGATTGAAATTCCTTAAGCGTAGTCAGCATCTGGGTCTGGACAGACAAGAAGTCTTTCATGACCTGAGATGTTTCTTTTCCAGCCAATTTCTGAATGCATTTAAAACAGAAAGGTCTGGAATAGTCTGGAGGCAACCTATCGTTGCAGTAGCCACATCTTTTGATGCGAGCAGGGGCTTTAGAGGGACGGCTGGTAGACCCCTGGGCAGTGACGTCCCCTCCTGCAGAAAAAACAAATATACACAGGGAATTTTTTAGTACCAAACACCCCTGTGCAGAGCAAAAGGGGGAAGAGTCGGGGTACCTCCCCCATCATAACCCCTGCTGGCTGGGTAGGACTCACCTCCTGTGGCCTCCTCTGTAGCCTTGGCCGTACCGGGCCTTTCCTCATGCTCCATCCGGGCTCGAACCGTGTCGCTAAGAGCAAACAGGAGGAATGGGCGCCTCTTTTCCTGGCATCTTTATAGAGGAAGCTGGCTGAAAAGACGCCGGCCGTCGCCATCTTGCCATAGACCGGAAACCGGAAGTGGCGCAGCGCACGGTGACGTCATTCCGGGCGCTAGAGGAGGAAATCAATGAGTCCTCCAGGCCATGGGAAAATGGCGCTGCACATGCCTGAGCGGCGCCAATAGCCAGAACAGCGCTTCACCGCTGGGTTCACCACCGCATCTGCGGGAGACCTGCCAGCCCCCCCTCCGAAGTGGACACCCACCAGGTAGGGAGAAAAAAAAAAAAGAGGAAACATTTGGCCCCTGAAGCTTCCAGGTACCCTGTGTACCTTAGGGCTTCAGAAAACTCAGGGGGGTTCTTCAAGGCTATTCCTTCCCCCCTGAGTATGTTACAACAAAAGGGGGACCCCCAGGAAGGATGAGCCCGTCCTGCTAGGTCCAGAGGCTTCCTAAGCGTTCGACCTAGGTCCCAGGGGGAGACCTCCAGCACCAGGCCTTTAGGTCTTTAGAAAATAACAAACGGTTTCGCTGTGGGGAAACACAATCAAAAACTGAGGAGCACAGGGAGGGGTGGGGTTTTTAACCTCTTTGATTGATTGAGTTTCCTGTCAGGTGGACTAGTCATCTCTCATTGTGCCGTCCTGGAAGACGTCTTGAGAAAAAGTATCGGTACTTGTACTCGGTCCTAAAAAAGTGGTATCGGGACAACCCTAATGTTTACCATTAGGAAATGGCTGGGGGAAATAAGGCTTTGCACTTATGTGAAAAAAATAGAACAGCATTTACTGAGAACGCCGGTTGAAATGTTTGTAATGGCTTCGCCATATTTTTACTTTTTGGAAACGCACACACACGCATAGTTTATAAAGTGCCACTATTACATAGTTTTTAAATTTAAAACAAACACTAAAGTTTCAAGTGCGTCTGGAAAAAAAAAAAAAATATAGAAAAACAATGTGTGGTTTTTAAGTAAAAAAAATTAAAAAAAATTATATATTTAACTGCAGCTGTGTGTACAGGGTTTAAATAATCTCGTTGCTTTCTTCCTCCTAAACCCTTCTGAGATTTATTGCTCTTCTGGGCTTATAGACAGAGATTTATAGTTAGTTGCCTACAGAACAATAAATCACCACTCAAGAACAAGTAAATCTAGAACTTGAACCATAAATCCAGGCAAAAATAAACATCAAATTTAATCACAGTACATATCACTCACTTTGTCATTTAAGAGTTGCAGTGATAGGCAATAATCCCTACTCAGACTGTATTCCTTTTAATGTTACAGGAAACTTGTGAAAGATTCCTTTCCCAAAACTTTTATACACAAAGCATTTAAAAATGTAATTGTTATTAATTCCAGAAACTATAGAAGTGTTCCATATACAGTGCATTCATAAAGTAATCAGAACCCCTTCACTTTTTATTATTTGTCATGTTGCAGCCTGATACTATTGTTGTTTAAAATAATTTTCTCATTAATCTAAACTCGGTAACAACAAAGTGAGAAAAAAAAACAATTTCAGAAAACCACTGAATAAAAAAAAAAAAAAAGGGGGGGGGGGAAAAACTGAAATATTACATTGGCATAACACAAGTATTAAGATAATTTGCAACATTTGAAATTTAGCTCCTGTTCCTCCCATTTCTCTGGATAGTTCCGAGATGTTGCCCACCTCTCTATAAAAGGCCTCAGCTGACAATGCATATACTGTATCAGAGCAAAAGCCATGAGGTTAAAAAGGAACTGCCTGCAGAGCTCAGAGAAAGGATTATTGCAAGGCACAGAACTGATGAAGGCTACAAAAAAGGTCTGCTGCAATGAAGGTTCCCTAGAGCACAGTGGCCTCCATGACTTTAAAAATGGAAGTATTTGACACAACCAGGACTCTTCCTACAACTGGCCGCCCAGACAAATCGGGGGAGAAGGGCTGTAGTAAGAGGGGCCTCTGTGCAAAATACAGGTGAAACTCGAAAAATTAGAATATCGTGCAAAAGTTCATTTACTTCACTAATGCAACTTAAAAAAAGGTGAAACTAATATGAGACTCATTACATGCAAAGAAAGATAGTTCAAGCTGTGATTTGTCATAATTGTGATGATTATGGCTTACAGCTCATGAAAACCCCAAATCCACAATCTCAGAAAATTAGAATATTGTGAAAAGGTGCAATATTCTAGGCTCAAAGTGTCCCTCTCTAATCAGCTAATTAAGCCATAACACCTGCAAAGGGTTCCTGAGCCTTTAAATGGTCTGTCTGGTTCAGTAGGAACTGGGACATTGTATTCTGACAGCTGCTGTCAGAATTCACTGATCTGTAAATAGAGAAATGTTTTCCAACATGTCTCTCCGGTTGCGGGAAGGCACACACTGATCGAAACTTGGCAAGCCCTTGATAAACCAAAAAACTTTGGTCAGTGTGGCCTGCTTCAGCATGTACATGGTCACTTCTGAAAAAAATTCTATTGGGAAAGTGCAATACCTTATTCTGTTTAAAGCAACGCACAGCAGTTTTGAAGGCCTTTTCTTTTATGCTTCAAAACAAAAAGACAACTAAATTTTTGTAAACCTTTAACCACTTCAGCCCCGGAAGATCTGGCTGCTCAATGTGATACGGCACTGCATAGATTTAACTGACAATTGCGCGGTCGTGGGACGCTGTACCCAAACAAAATTGAGGTCCTTTTTTTCCCCACAAATAGAGCTTTTTGGTGGCATTTGGCAGTTTAAATTTGTTGTGCTATAAACAAAAAAAAGAAAATTTTGAAAAAAAAAATAATATTTTGTACTTTTTGCTATAATATCCAATTTTTTTTTCTAAAAAAAAAGCTAAAAAAAATGCTCAGTTTAGGCCGATATGTATTCTTGTCCATATTTTTGGAAATAAAAAAAAATCTCAATAAGCATATATTGATTTGTGCAAAAGTTATAGCGTCTACAAAATAGGGGATAGATTTATGGCTTTTTTTTATTATTTTTTTACTAGTAATGGCAGCGATCTGCGATTTTCATCGGGACTACGACATTATGGCGGACACATTAGACACTTGACAATTATACAGCGATCAGTGCTATAAAAATGCACCGATTACTGTATAAATGTCTCTAGCAGGGAAGGGGTTAACACTAGGGGGCGATAGGGCGTTAACGGGCTTTCCCTAGTGTGTGTTTTAACTGTTGGGGGAGGGAACTGACAGATTGTGGTTCCTAGCTATTAGGAACTCACGATCTGCCTCTCCTCACAGAACAGGCACACACACACACACACGTTCTGACTCTCGTGGCCGGTCATGAGCATCGGCACCCCCGCAGTGCAGCGGCACGCGCCTGCTATCCTGCTTAAAAAGGAGCCGACGTACAGCTATGACGACTCCCGCCAACCTCCCACAATATAATGACGGCAGTTGGTCGGCAAGTGGTTAAAATAAAAAAAAAATTTTTATACAATCATAAAAAGGTTTTGCATTTTCACATTAAGCCAGTATGTAAAGCTGGCCATCGATGGACTGAAATTCTGCCGCATCAGTAGGAACCGGGCAAATTTTGATCCATCTATGGCAACTCCCACTCAACAGAAGTCAATCCAATCAACAACTTCTGTCCAATGCAAAATGTTAGATTTTCATTCCATCAGCGGTTGGAGTGCTGATCAGTGTATTGTGACAATGAGGGAGTCTTAGCTGTCAGCATACAAGAGCACAGTGGTAAGTATTCCTCCATCCACCACGCCAGACCGTACGATTTTTGTTTCGAAAAAGCAATACAAATGCATTCCAACACATGACATCACTTCTGAATTTTTATTCTATCGTACGGGAATTTGTGACTTTAGTAAACTCTTCAGATTTGATTTTAAAATTAGCATGCAAAAATTAAAAAAAACCAACGATCATTGGTCCGATAAGCTCATCGTGTGTACCAGGCATAAGAATTTTAATCTTATGGAATTCAATTGCCAAAACTAGCGCAAAAGGTACAATCACTTTTGAAGTTCAGTTCAAAGGCAAGTTAATCTTTAATGCCATTTAAAATCAATGATTACATCAAAAAAGGAAAAATGGCACAGTGCCAACTATCATCCATCAGTGTTTCAATTGTGTCAGGAATACGCAAAAAATTAAAGCTGCTGTCAAAAAGTGTGATTACAAATCCATCAGTATCTAATTCAGGGCTTGACAAATTTGCTTGGAATCTAGGAGCCAGCTAAAAAAGTTAGGAGCCAGGAACGCGCCCTGCGCAGAAGCGAACGCATACGTGAGTAGCGCCCGCATATGAAAGCGGTGTTCAAACCACACGTGAGGTATCGCCGCGATCGGTAGAGCGAGAGCAATAATTCTAGCCCTAGACCCCTGTAACTCAAAACATGCAACCTGTAGAATTTTTTAAACGTCGCCTATGGAGATTTTAAAGGGTAAAAGTTAGTCGCCATTCCACGAGCGGACGCAATTTTGAAGCGTGACATGTTGGGTATCAATTTACTCAGCGTAACATTAGCTTTCACAATATAAAAAAATTGTGCTAACTTTACTGTTCCACTATTTTTTTAATTAAAAAAGAAGACATTTTTTCCCAAAAAAGTGCGCTTGCAAGACCGCTGCACAAATACGGTGTGACAGAAAGTATTGCAACGACCATTTTATTCTCTAGGGTGTTAGAATAAAAAATATATATATTGTTTGGGGGGTTCTAATTAGAGGGAAGGAGATGGCAGGGAAAACAGACAGAGAAACTCCATTAGCATTGCTGGATGTCATACCAACTGCCACCACAAGATGGCGCTAGTTCACAGAAGGAAGCATAGGCCTGCAGAAAGCCGCAAAGCCGCGGCCTCAATTACCGGCCGGCGCGGCCCGACGCGATCCTGCGGCGCGGAGGGGGGGGCACGGAGACACAGGATACCCCAGCTGTGCTGCCCCAGGTCGCTAATTCTAGTCGCAATGGCGACCTGGCGCCCGGGGTTTGTCGAGCCCTGATCTAATTAGTTTACACTTTAAAATTCACAGAAAAGATTATTCTAGGCACTCATTTAGAAGAATAGAGGCTTTATAAAAAAATTGCTTATGCTCTAAAATACCCTGGTGCAGAATTGTCAACCAAACCTTAAAGTTGAACTCCAGGGAAAAAAAAAAATCCTCAATTGCAGTGGGGCTGCACCTACATTGCAAAGGTTAAATGCTGGTTTGGGTCTAGGGTACAAGAAAATAGGATTTTTGTACTCCCCGTAAAATCCGTTTCTCTGACGTCCATGGACTGACACAGCTCTCATACTGTTTACGTGTGGGTATATGTCCCTGCTCGCAGGAGAAGATCTAGGCAGTATGTTAGGAACATACATTCTAGAACAAAACCAGAGCTGAACAGCCCGGGGGGGGGGGCGGTCCCTCCGGACATAGCCCTCCTACCTGCAGCTAGCAGCCTCAGTTCTTAACAAGCAGTACAAACCTTAAAAAGGGTGGGTGCTGTGTCAGTCCATGGACGTCAGAGAAACTGATTTACGGTGAGGACAAAAATCCTATTTTCTCTTATCGTCCATGGACTGACACAGCTCTCATACTGTTTACGTGTGGGACATCCCAAAGCAGTATAAGAAAAAAAGGGTGGGAGCAAATAGTAAAAGGAACAACCAAAACTTCACTCCAAACCAGCAGAGCTCCTCAACGGAGGAGCTGCAACATTAAACAGCGGCCTGCAACACTTTGCGGCCGAAGGAAGCATCCGAAGATGCAGCCACATCAACCTTATAGAATTTTGAAAAGGCATGAACGGACGACCAGGTCGCCGCCTTGCACACTTGTGCAACCGTCGCTTGATGTCGGAAAACCCAGGAAGCACCAATTGCCCTGGTGGAATGCGCCGCAACGGGAGGCGCCCTCCCCTTAATGGCATAGGCCTGTATAACAGTCTGTCTGATCCACCTAGAAATGGTGGCAGACGACACCGCTCGGCCCTGTGTCAGACCAGAGACAGACACAACTAGTGAGTCATAGCATTTACCACATCCAATGTGTGAAGCGCAAACTCTCTGGGATGCGATGGATGAAGACACAAGAACGGGAGGACAATGTCCACATGTAGGTGGAAAACCGAGACCACCTTTGGCAAAAGGAAGGTCGCGGACGCAACACCGCATTATCCTTATGGATGACCAAATAGGGAGACTTGCAGGACAAGGCCGCCAACTCAGACAACCGTCTGACAGAAGTAATGGCCACTAAGAAGGCCACCTTCGGAGACAAGGTCAAGAGGGGAATATCTCCGATATGTTCAAAGTGAGGTTCCTGGAGAACCGAGAGCACTAAAATTCAAATCCCAAGGAGGGAGAGGAGGTTTAACAGGAGGGAGCACATGGCGACCCCCTGCACAAAAAGGTGCTAACCAAGGAAGGACCCGCTAGCAGTTGCTGAAAAAAGACAGCCAAGGCCGAAATCTGACCCCTAATGGTACTCAAAGCAAGCATTTGGGTCACGCCACGCTCCAAGGACTGCAGGATACTGGGGACGGAATAAGTCCATGGACGCTAGTCCAGCTTTTCGCACATAGCGATGTAAGCTTCCCAGGTACGGTGATATATCTTTCTAGCGGAAGACTTCCGTGCCCTTAACATGGTCGAAATGACCGAATCTGAGAGACCTCGGACTCTCAGCACCAGGCTTTCAATAGCTATGCCGTTAAAACCAGAGACTGTAAAACAGGATGAAAAATAGGACCTCGAGACAGAAGGTCCTCCCTCATTGGCAACCGCCAAGGAACGTTCGCGATGAGACGTGCGAGATCAGCGTACCAATGACACCGAGGCCCGTCCTGCGCAAAAGAGGATCACCGGAATCCCCTCGGCCACAACCCTACGCAGCAGGCGAGGAAGCATCTGCAGCGGAGGATAACAGATATCAGGTGATAATGACCCCATGGGGCCACCAACGGATCCGAGGCATCCGCCCAAGGATCCCTGGACCTGGCCACAAACCTCGACACCTTACGAATGATTTGAGAGACCATCAGGTCCACATCCGGCATGCCCCACCGCCGGCACAGAATTTGAAAAAAGAAAACTCCGGGTGTAAGAACCACTCTTTCAGCATCTGGCGACTCAGATAGTCCGCCTGCCAAATGTCTACGCTCGAATGTAGACGGCCGACAGAGACCACGAGGAGAGGCAGTCTGATTGCCCGT
Source organism: Rana muscosa (assembly GCA_029206835.1). Lineage (NCBI taxonomy): Eukaryota > Metazoa > Chordata > Amphibia > Anura > Ranidae > Rana > Rana muscosa. The sequence goes on from CM055117.1 coordinate 467,008,126, forward strand.
ATTTCCAGAACATCGATCGTAAACTTGCTTCGTCCGGAGTCCAAAGCCCTTGGGCTGACAGGACTGCCCAGACTCCACCCCAGCCCATCAGGCTGGCGTCCGACATGATCACCGTCCACTGGATGGGGAGGAACGACTTCCCAGACCAAAGAGCCGGGGACCCCAACCACCACGCCAGGGATGCCCTGACTGGGTGACTAATCTGGATCTGAAGATCCAAGGACAATGGGGATTTGTCCCAAGCAGACAGGATCTCTTACTGTAATGCCCGTGTGTGTGATTGGGCATACGGAACAGCCTCAAAATGAGGCCCCCATGAGTCCCAGGACTCATGCAAAAACGGGTTGACTACCATTTTCGGGACGTCAGGACCCACACTGCAGACCGAAATGTCAGCAAACTCCCCAGGGTGAGGAAGAACTACACCTCCAAGGAGTCCAGAATCAGACCGAGATACCAGGACCGACTTCTGAATGTTCAGGAGCCACCCGATGTCTAAGGGTCTGACTGACGATAGTCACGCTTCTTTCTTTAATTCTGAGCCATTGTCTGCTCTTAGAAGATTGTCCAGATAGCCCACGATAGCAATGCCTCGCTGTCTCAGCAAAGCTAGAACCGGAGCAAGCACCTTGGTAAACACCTTTGGTGCCGAGGCTAGGCCGAAGGGAAGAGCCACAAATTGATAGTGGACTTCGCCGATCGTAAGCGCAGAAACTACCGATCTGCGCAAGTCAACAGAACATGCAAGTAGGCATCCTAGATGTCCAGAAAATCCCCTTGATGGAGTGTAGCGAACACCGTGCGAATGGATTCTATGCAAAACTTTTGCACTATCACCAAGGCATTCAGGCCTTAACCACTTGACCACTGGGCACTTAAACCCCCTTAATAACCAGACCAATTTTCAGCTTTCGGTGCTCTCACATTTTGAATGACAATTACTCAGTCATACAACACTGTACCCATATGAAATTTTTGTCCTTTTTTTCACACAAATAGAGCTTTCTTTTGGTGGTATTTAATCACTGTTGGGTTTTTTATTTTTTGCGCTATAAGAGAAAAAAGACAGAAAATTTTGTAAAAAAATGATTTTTTTTTCGTTTGTTATAAAATTTTGCAAATTACTATTTTTTCTTCACAAATTTTGGCCAAAATTTATACTGCTACATATCTTTGGTAAAAATAAGTACAAATTGGTGTATATTATTTGGTCTTTGTGAAAGTTATAGAGTCCACAAGCTATGGTGCCAATATCTGAAAATTGATCACACCTGAAGTACTGACGGCCTATCTCAATTCTTGAGACCCCAACATGCCAGAAAAGTACAAATACCCCCCAAATGACCCCTTTTTGGAAAGAAGACATTCCAAGGTATTCAGAAAGAGGCATTGTGAGTTTTTTGAAGTTGTCATTTTTTCCCACAATTCTTTGCAAAATCAAGATTTTTTTTTTTCACAAAATTGTCATATTAGCAGGTTATTTCTCACACACAGCATATGCATTCCACAAATTACACCCCAAAACACATTCTGCTATTACTCCCGAGTATGGCGATACCACGTGTGAGACTTTTACACAGCGTGGCCACATACAGAGGCCCAACATGCAGGGAGCACTTTCAGGCGTTCTGGAGCACCCAGGCCAATTCTGACATTTCTCTCCTACATGTAAAAATCATCATTTGTTTGCTAGAAAATTACATAGAACCCCAAAACATTATATATGTTTTTTTAGCAAAGACCTTAGAGAATATAATGGTGGTTGTTGCAACTTTTTATCTCGCACGATATTTGCGCAGCAATTTTTTTAACGCGTTTTTTTACGGAAAAAAATGTTTTGTGCGTAAAAAAAAAAACAGTAAAGTTAGCCCAATGTTTTTGCATAATGTGAAAGATGAAGTTACGCCGAGTAAATAGATACCTAACATGTCGCCCTTAAAAATTGCACACACTCGTGGAATGGCGCCAAACTTCGCTACTTAAAAAATCCCCATAGGCGACGCTTTAAATATTTTTACTGGTTACATGTTTTGAGTTACAGAGGAGGTCTAGGGCCAAAATGATTGCTCTCGCTCAAACGTTCGCAGAGATACCTCACATGTGTGGTTTGAAAACCGTTTTCATATGTGGGCGGGACTTACGTATGCGTTCGCTTCTGTATGCGAGCTCACGGGGACAGGGGCGCTTTAAAAAAAAAAAAATTTATTCTTCATTTTACTTTATTTATTTTAGTTTGACATGTTTTTCCGCCCTAAACATTTTTTTGATCACTTTTATACCTATTACAAGGAACGTAAACATCCCTTGTAATAGGAATATGGCATGACAGGTCCTCTTTACAGTGAGATATGGGGGGGGGGGGGGGGGTGTCAATAAGACCCCACATCTCACCTCTAGGCTGGGAAGCCTGAAAAAAAAAAAACAAACAACAATCCTGGCTTTGATCGTAGCAGTGAGTCGGTAGAAGCACCGGAGGGCGGGGGGGGGGGGGACATCCCCTCTCGCCTCCCGTAAGAATGATCAAGCGGCGGAACAGCCGCTATGATTGTTCTTATGGTGTAGGGAATCGCCGGCTGAAAAAGCTGATATCTGAATGATGCCTGTAGCTGCTCCCATCATTCAGATATCCCCGCACAAAGTCAAGGACGTCATATGACGGCCGGAGGGCGGGAAGTGGTTATTGCGGAGTATGGCCGGGCATTGCGGAGTATGGCCGGGCATTGCGGAGTATGGCCGGGCATTGCGGAGTATGGCCGGGCATTGCGGAGTATGGCCGGGCATTGCGGAGTATGGCCGGGCATTGCGGAGTATGGCCGGGCATTGCGGAGTATGGCCGGGCATTGCGGAGTATGGCCGGGCATTGCGGAGTATGGCCGGGCATTGCGGAGTATGGCCGGGCATTGCGCAGGGTATTGCGCAGAGTATTGCGCAGGGTATTGCGCAGAGTATTGCGCAGAGTATTGCACCAGGGTATTGCAGAGTATTGCACCAGGGTATTGCAGGGTATTGCACCAGAGTATTGCAGAGTATTGCACCAGGGTATTGCAGAGTATTGCACCAGGGTATTGCAGAGTATTGCACCAGGGTATTGCAGAGTATTGCACCAGGGTATTGCAGAGTATTGCACCAGGGTATTGCAGAGTATTGCACCAGGGTATTGCAGAGTATTGCACCAGGGTATTGCAGAGTATTGCACCAGGGTATTGCAGAGTATTGCACCAGGGTATTGCAGAGTATTGCACCAGGGTATTGCAGAGTATTGCACCAGGGTATTGCAGAGTATTGCAGAGTATTGCACCAGGGTATTGCACCAGGGTATTGCAGAGTATTGCACCAGGGTATTGCAGAGTATTGCACCAGGGTATTGCAGAGTATTGCACCAGGGTATTGGCAGGGTATTTTGCAGAGTATTGGCAGGGTGTATTGCAGAGTATTGGCAGGGTGTATTGCAGAGTATTGGCAGGGTATAGCACAGGGATGGCTGAGCAGGGATGGATGGATGGCTGGATCTGTGACTGCAATTGTCACAGATCCAGCCCACAGTGCTGCTGCTGCCATCCGCTCCCTCCCCCTCCCCTCTCACACTGTACCGATCGGTACAGAGAGGGGAGGGAGGAACCGGCGTCATCAAATGACGCCGGTCTGTTTACAAGTAATTGCTCCGTCATTTGACGGAGCGATCACGTGGTAAACGGCCGCTATCAGCGGCGATTTACCGCGATTCGTGATCCGCCGGGTCCTCTGGACCCGGCGGTCACGGAGTTTCCCGTGTGCGCGCCCCAGGGGGCGCGCGGGAGCGCGATTCTGGGAGGACGTTATATAACGTCCTCCCAGAGTTAAGCAACCACCTTGTCGACGTTATTTGTCGGCAGGTGGTTGTTAAGTGGTTAAGGCCCAGGATTGGCCGAACCCCGTCCCTTTTTTGGGACTACAGATTCAAGTAGAAAACCTGAAACCTCCTGTGACGAAACCGGCACTTATCACTCCGGACCTGTTCAATCCTGTACGGCCTTTAAGAGGGCCGCCCGACGGGCAGGAAGGAGGGAGAGTTGAGGGAAAGAATCTGTCTGGGGGCCAGGAACAGAATTCTATCCTGTATCTTGAGGTGAACACCTCGCACACCCACCGGTCGGAGATCCGGGAGGTCCACTGAACCGTGAACCTGCCAGGACGTCCCCCAACCCCAGAGGCGGGCAGGGGCAAGACTTCATGCGGCGGCGGGCTTGGGAGCTTGCTTGGTAGGCTTACGCACCCAGGGACGCTCATGTCCCCCAGCTGCACTCTTTTCAGTTTGGGCAGGCTTACCCGTGGATTCTGACTGACGAAAAAAACTCCTTTGCCGGAAAGGAAGGGCCCGGCCTACGGTGGGGCTCTTTTTCCTTAACAGACTGAGAAAGGAAGGTGCTCTTACCCCGTGACATCCACAATAATGTCATCCAGGGCAGCCCCAAACAGTCTACCGCCCTGAAAGGGCAATTCAGCCAGGAGCCATTGGGAAGCTAGGTCGGCCGACCAGCATTTCAGCCAGATAAGGCGACACAGCACCACAGCAGAGATAGAGGCCCCAGATATTAAAGGGGCCGCATCCAAAGTGGCATCGCACACAGAGACTAAACCTTGCGCAAGTCGGTGAGCCAGGGAAAAAGGTCTCAGGAGGGAGGATTATGCTCCTGTACTGTCTGGTGCAAAATCTTTGCCCATCCTGTGAGTGTCTTGAGACACAAGAGTCGCCGCCACTATAGGGCGTAAGGCAGACCCCAATAAAAGGTAAACCTAGGTCTACTCACCACTTCTGACCTCCTGTCAGTGAGATCCTTAAATGCAGGAGTCCCTTCCATTGGGAGCGTGGTAGCCTTTATTCAAACGGGCGAACGGGGGGGGGGGGGGGTCGACCACTGGGGGGAGAGCCCTCTTCTTATCCAGGTCCTCCTCAAAAGGGGTACCTCATGGCTAGGCGCCGCGGGACCGTCAAAGTCTTCTGCGGCTTATCCCAGACTTGGTCAATGAATGTATCAAAAAAGGCACATATGGAAAAAAAAAAATTTTTTTTTTAATTAACGGCTTTAAAAAAAAGGAACCAAAAAGGAGACAGCTTCCACCTGAGGTTCCTCAGCCTCAACATTCAGCTTGAGAGTGTCCCTCACATCATCAATGAGTTCACTTACAAGCACCCTGTCAGTTATTCAGAACTGGGGTCTTCCTCACAGGGAATATCCTGTTCAAAAACATGAAAATCCTCAGAGCTTGGGTCCTGAGCAGCAGTAGCTAGGCCCATATCTGAGACAGAGCAACCCCCCTACAGGAGAATGTGTGGGGAGGGGGCACTTTACAGCTCCCTTGCGGTCACACAGCTTCCATCCTGACAAGGATTCCAGGACTGCCGACAACTAGTCGCTAGGGACCGCAGGTGCAGGAGCACTTCCAGTTGCCTCAGACAAGTGTGGAGAAGCAGGTGAACTAGACTCCATACTGCCACCCTCTGTGATAGCGAATAACACAGTCCACCCACTGGCTACGCTGAAGCTGAGGAGGGAATACCCAGAGGACTCACCAACCCTTGCAAGGACCGCTCAGTTCTGCTGTATGGAACCGTGCTGCAGCGCGAGTGAAGCCTGAGGAGAGTGTGAGGAGATGTGATGAGATTGAGATTCGTGTCGCAGCAGCGCCGATAGAGGCCGAAACCGAAAGTAAAAGCGCCGCGGCTTCAAGAAAATGGCCGCCGGCATTACTGCGCCATTGATCCACGGCAAGATGACAGCCGAGCACGGTTTTCAAAATCACCTCACAGCGCTAATGGCGCACACAAAGTAAAAACACAGACACACCAGAATGCTGCTCCTCGCCAGGGTCCACTAAAACAGACATGAGAGCCCCCAGCCAGGCCAGAGTGACCCCCAAGCACCCCCACACAGTACAGTACAGCACCAATACAGGGTGCAGAGAGCAGCATAACAGGGGGGAGACAGGGAGAAACCCCCCATATAAAGAAACACAGCCAGCATGTACTCACCTGCAGCAGGAGAGACTACTAACCCGTCCCAGAGGGACCCACTGGCTTGTTTCAGACAGACCTATCACAGAGTAGTACTGAATAGCTGTCGGCCCGGTCCACCGCTAAAGATACAGACAGGTCTGACCTGGTTTAGGACCAGTATACAGGAGATGACGGTGATCTGGGGGAGGGCAGGTGGGGAAGGTTGAATAAAGTGTATTTGGGTGTGCTGAGTCACACTGATTTGTCATACTGTAGGTTATCTGGAACTGTGCGAGGATGTATTCTGTCTTTTGTTTTTACAACTGCTCAATAAAGAACTTGTTTGAGAAAAAAAATAGGATTTTTTGTACTCACCGTAAAATCCTTTTCTCTGACATCCATGGACTGACACGGTGTCTCTTTACACTGATCAAATCCTGTACAGCCCCCAAGAGGGCTGCCCGACAGGTAGGAAGGAGAGGAAGATTCAAGGGAAAGAATCTGTGTGGGGGCCAGGATCGGAATACCTATATCCTGAGGTGACCACCTCGCACACCCACCAGTCGGAGATTCGGGAGGTCCACCGATCCGTGAACCTGCGAAGTCGTCCCCCCACCCCAGAGTCGGGCGGAGGCAAGACTTCACGCGGAGGCGGGCTTGGGAGCCGCTTGTTTGGCTTACGCACCCAGGGGCACTTGTGCCCACCAGCCGCACTGCCATCAGTCTGAGGGGGCCTACCTGTGGACTCTGACTGACGAAAAAACCCCGTTTTGCTGGAAAGGAAGGCCCCTGTTTGCGGCGGGCCTCCTCACCCTTGCTAGTCTAAGGAAGAAGAGTGCGTTTACCCCCCGTGACAACCATGACAATGTCATCCAGAGCAGCACCGAAAGGTCTACCACCTTTAAATGGTAGATCTGTCAGGAGCTTCCTAAGGCTAGGTCAGCAGACCAGCACTTCAACCAGATAAGACGACGCAATACCACCGCCGAGACAGAGGCCCTGGATATTAAAGGGGCCGCGTCCAACGTGGCGTCGCACACATAAACCAGGCCCTGAACCAGTTGGTGGGCCAGAGCAACTGTGTCTGGAGGAAGATTATGCTCCTGTACAGCTAGGTGCAACATTTTTGCCCAACCTGTAAGTGTTTAAGACACAAGGGTCGCCGCTACCACAGGCCGTAGGGCGGATCCCAACAAGGCAAACATGGCTCTGCTCACCACTTCTGACCTCCTGTCAGTGGGGTCCTCAAATGCAGGAGTCCCCTCCATCGGGAGAGTGATGGCCTTGTTCAACCGGGCGACTGGAGGGTCGACCCTGGGGGAGAAGCCCACTTTTTAAGTAGGGCATCTTCAAGGGGTATCTGATAGACAAACGCCGCGGGACCATAAAAAAATTCTTCTGCGGCTTTTCCCAGACCTTATCAATGAGCTGGTCAAAGAAAGTACATATGGAAAAACCTCTTTAGAAGGCCTGGCCTTAAAAGAACCAAAGGAGACTGTATCCGCCTGAGGTTCTGCACCCGCAGCATTTTAGCTTGAGAGTGTCCCTCACCGCAGCCATGAGTACACTAACAAGCGCCCTGTCATTTACTGACTCAGAACTGGAGTTTTCCTCATAAGGAATGTCCTGTTCAAAACCATCCAATACATTCAGAACTAGGGTCCTGAGCGGTAGTGGCTAGGCCCATATCTGAATCAGCGCACTGCCCTCATGAAGTAAAGTGGGGGGAGGGCGCTTTTTTGCTCCCTTGCGCTTGCACACAGCTTCCATCCTGGTCAGAAATGATTCCAGGACTGCCCACAACTGGTCCCTAGAGACCGCAGGTGCTGAAGCACTGCCTGTTGTCCACTGACATTTAGGGGAAGCTGGTGACAGAGACTCCATATTGCCCCCCTCTGAGACTCCTCAGATAAAAAGTCCACCCACAGGCTGTGCTGACTGAGGAGGGGGCGCCCAGGGGACTCACCAAACCGGACCAGGGACCGCTCAGTTCCGCTGTCTGTACCGCGCTGTGTCAGCGCTGGTGAGCTGTGAGGAGATTGTGAGGAGATTCGCGCTGTTACAGCAGCGCTAGAGGCCAAAACTAGTGCTGAAGAGCGCGCGGGCTACAAGAAAATGGCCGCCGCACTTCACTGAGGCGATCCACGGCGAGATGGCCGCCATGACTCAGCAAAAGTGAAAAAAACAGCACACACACAGCGCCACTCGGCGCTCAGGCCCCAAAACACACAAAAAAAGGCCCCAAGCATATCTGCAGACCAGCATTAGCCCCTCCAAGAACAGTGTGACCCCCAGGCACCCCACACAGCACAGCGCCAGCAATGGTGACAGAGAGTGACAATGAAATACAGGGGGAGACAGGGAAAATCCCCCACAGAGAAACACAGCTTTTTGTACTCACCTGCAGGCAGGAGAGACTACTTACCCGTCCCCTGAGGGACCCACTGGTGTGTTTCTGACAGGACTATCACAGTGCAGTACTGAGTAGCTGTCGGTCCGGTCCACCGTGAAAGATACAGTCAGTCAGGAACTGTTCAGTCTTGAGAGGACCGTGGGAGCATGAAAGCAAACCCGGCCACCCCTGGAGTCATGGGGCCTGTCGTGAACTGAGTCTCACGCACACAAGGCGAGGATCAGCACGCTCGATGGTCGGACAGGGAAGACTACGAGGATATCTTGTACCCAACCTGTTGCCCAGCCGACAGTTGATAGAAAATTCTCAAAAATAAAATAAAAAAATTCCAGAAAAGGAATAAAAATAGGTCAGGAGACTGGCTTCTGAGAGAACCACGTCTTCTGCTAGGCAGAAAAAAACTGAAGTCTGCTGACTGTAGTGGGAGGGTTATGTCCGGAGGGACCGCCCCCTGGGTGGGGCTGTTCAGCTCTGGCTTTTAGAATGTATGTATAACATCTCACATTCTGCCTAGGTCTTCTCCTGCAGGCAGGGACATAACCCACGTGTAAAGTGTAAAGAGACACTGTGTCAGTCCATGGATGGTAAGAGAAACATGGGATTTATCTAAAGAGAAGGATATAGTTAGGTCTAAATATTAGCAGGTATTTAGGATGGGATATTGGGGGAAGGGGGGACAAACTCACCAAGATTGATATCAGCTGTGAAGTGTATATATTGTAATAATTTTTAATTGAATGGATCGCTATGTAATTTGTATTCATAAGGACTTAAAGCGGTTGTATACCACAAAACTTTTTTTTTTTTTTTTTCTCAACCTGCAAGGCAAAAGGTATAATGAGCTAGTATGACTAGCATACTAGCTCATTATCAATCACTTACCTTAGATCGAGCCCCCGCAGCGGTCCTCGGACACGTCCTCCGTCGCATCCATGATACCCGGAGTGACTTCCGGGTATCGCCGCTCCGGCGCTGTGATTGGCCGGAGCGGCGATGACGTCACTCCCGCACATGCGCGGGGAACGGCTCGATCCCCGCGCATGCGCGAATTTCCGGCAGTGTCCGGCAGGCTCCCATTCAAGAGCCACCGCGCTCAGTGCGCCTGCGCCGTAGATAGCGGTACAGTCTTTTTTGCAAATATCTCCGAGACTGTGTAGGTCTCGGAGATATTGCAAGCACCTACAGGTAAGCCTTAATGTAGGCTTACTTGTAGGTGCTTGTACAAAATTTGGGTATACAACCACTTTAAAATGTTAATGTTTAGAGGATTGTATGCCCATAAAATGTTATACGAGTTAAAAAAAAATTGTATATATATATATATATATATATATATATATATATATATATATATATATATATATAATATATATATATATATATATATATATATATATATATACACATACAAATAAACATGATTTCCCCAGTCGCTTGACTTCATATCTTTACAATTTACTGCCGTGTGCTTCATTGAAAGTCCCACTACCCGCTCTCCCCCTTTTTAAACAAAAAACGTTTAACATATGTGAACACCAAAATGTGAATAATGGTGAACAACGCAAGACAAACAATAGAATAAGGCGGTTAAGCATATCAAATGTGAAAAATATATATAAAAAAAAATAAAAAACACAAAAAATCTAAATAAAATATGTAGGCAGTGGTGAAAAAAGTTCCAATGAGAAAACTAAGGCAGAGTGTCCAGAAAGTGAATCTTCACTATAAAAACAAAGTCCCAATGCTGAGCGAGAAAAACAATGAGTCAGTGTCCTTGCAAGATAAGGTATAAGGAAATCAGGTGGAAAGGTGATCTCAAGTGAAATCCTAAATGATCATTTGCTCATACTCTGGGTGTTCTATAATCTGGACGGAGGATTTCACTTCTCACGATCACCTTTCCACCTGATTACCTTATCTTGGAAGGACACCGACTCATTGTTGTTATTCTCACTCAGCATTGGGACTTTGTTTTTATAGTCAAGAGTCACTTTCTGGACTCTGCCTTAGTTTTCTCATTGGAACTTTTCACCACTACCTACATATTTTATTATTTTTGATTGTGATTTTAAAATATTTTCTCACATTTGATATGCTTAACCGCCTTTTTCTATTGTTTGTATTACATTGTTCACCATTATTCACATTTTGGTGTTCACATGTTCTAAGCGATTTATTCATTTAATTTCACGTATTTTTTATTATTTAGTTCATATATTTAATACTGTTTGGTTTATCACTATATAGCGCTACACACCCTTTTCTTTATTCAAACAGAACAGAGACAATCCTCCAACTTTCTGGCACAAAGTCATTTGGAGTGATGAAACCAAAATTGAGCTTTTTGGCCACAACCATAAATGCTACATTTGGAGAGGAGTTAACAAGGCCTATGATGAAAGGTACACCATTCCTACTGTGAAACACGGAGGTGGATCGCTGATGTTTTGGGGATATGTTATCTACAAAGGCCCAGGAAATTTGGTCAAAATTGATGGCAAGATGAATGCAGTATGTTATCAAAAAATACTGGAGGAACATTTGCATTCATCAGCCAGGAAGCTGCACATGGGACGTACTTGGACATTCCAACACGGCAATGATCCAAAACACAAGGCCAAGTCGACCTGTCATTGGCTACAGCAGAATAAAGTGAAGGTTCTGGAGTGGCCATCTCAGTCTCCTGACCTCAATATCATTGAGCCACTCTGGGGAGATCTCAAACGTGCAGTTCATGCAAGACAGCCCAAGAATTTACAGGAACTGGAGACTTTTTGCCAAGAGGAATGGGCAGCTTTACCATCTGAGAATATAAAGAGCCTCATCCACAAAAGACTTCAAGCTGTCATTGATGTTAAAGGGGGCAATACACGGTATTAGGGGCATGTAAACTTTTGATCAGGGTCATTTTGGTAGTTTGTTGTGATAATGATTTAAAAAGCGTAAGCAGTTGATTGATAATAAATGGCTTCAGCCAAACACCAACCATGATGGAAAGAAATGTTTTTGGTTTCATCATTCATAGTGTAAAAAATGGCCAAGAAATCAAATTCTGACAAGGTATGTAAACTTATGAGCACAACTGTATACTGTGAATCTGTACTTGCCAAATATGCTGCAGAAATCTCCCTCTAAATCTGACTGCATCCATTTTAACTGTGGGCAGCTGAAGCTGCTGTCTGTTCACTTCCTGAATTTACACAGACACACATCTCCAGCTCTGAAGCTTTTATTGGCCCTCATATTATACAGGATTTATATAGCGCCAACAGTTTACGCAGCGCTTCACAATATAAACTCATTATGACTCATCCCCCCCTTGATTCCTGGCAAACTCACAAGATAGAGATCTAGATATAGAGAGATAGCTGTGCATGATGTCATAAGCCTAGGCCAATGATCAGACAAATAGGAAGTGGGCTGTATAAGGTATTTACTGGCAGAAAAAAATATAGGATTTTTGTACTCACTGTAAAATCCATTTCTCTGACGTCCATGGACTGACACAGCTGTCATACTGATTACAAGTGTGTATATGCCCCTGCTTGCAGGAGAAGACCTAGGCAGAATGTTAAAAACATTCTAGAACAAACCAGAGCTGAACAGCCCCGCCCAGGGGGGCGGTCCCTCCGGACATTACCCTCCCACCTGCAGCTAGCAGACCTCAGTTCGTAACAAAGCAGTACAAACCTTAAAAAAAGGGTGGGTGCTGTGTCAGTCCATGGATGTCAGAGAAATGGATTTTACGGTGAACAACCAAAACTTCACTCCAAACCAGCAGAGCTCACAACGGAGGAGTTGCAACATTAAACAGCGGCCTGCAACACTTTGCGGCCGAAAGAAGCATCCGAAGATGCAGCCACATCAACCTTATAGAATTTTGAAAAGGCATGAACGGACGACCAGGTCGCCGCCTTGCACACTTGTGCAACTGACGCTTGATGTCGGAAAGCCCAGGAAGCACCAATTGCCCTGGTGGAATGCGCCAAAACCAGAAAGGGAGGGGCCACCCCCTTAATGGCATAGGCCTGTATAACAGTCTGTCTGATCCATCTGAAAAGGTGGCAGACGACACCGCTCGGCCCTGTTCGGACCCGAGACAGACAACTAGTGAGTCATATCACGTACCACATAAAATTTGTGAAGCGCAAACCCTCTGGAAAGCGATGTGTGGAGGACACAAGGACGGGAGGAAGATGTCCACATGTAGGTGGAAAACCGAGACCACCTTATGCAAAAGGAAGGTCGCGGACGCAACACCGCCTTATCCTTATGGATGACCAAATAGGCGACTTGCAGGACAAGGCCGCCAACAGACACCCGTCTGACAAATAATGGCCACTAAGAAGGCCACCTCCTGAGACAAGGTCAAGAGGGGAATATCTGATATTTTCATAGTGAGGTTCCTGGAGAACCGAGAGCACTAAATTCAAATCCTGAGGAGGGAGAGGAGGTTTCAACAGGAGGGAGCACATGGCGAACCCCCTGCACAAAAGGTGCTACCAAGGAATGACCCGCTAGCGGTTGCTGAAGGAAGATGGCCAAGGCCGAAAACTGACCCCTAATGGTACTCAAAGCAAGCATTTGGGTCACACCACGCTGCAAGGACCGCAGGATACTGGGGACGGAATACGTCCGTAGACACTAGTCCAGCTCATTGCACATAGCGATGTAAGCTTCCCAGGTACAGTGATATATCTTTCAAGCGGAAGACTTCCGTGCCCTGAACATGGTCGAAATGACCTAATCCGAGAGACCTCGGACTCTTAGCACCTGGCTTCCAATAGCTATGCCGTTAAGTCAGAGACTGTAAAACAGGATGAAAAATAGGACCTTGAAACAGAAGGTCCTCTTATTGGCAACCGCCAAGGAACGTCCGCGATGAGACGTACCAGATCAGCGTACCAATGACGCCGAGACCCACCCGGCGCAAGAGAATCCCTTCGGCCACAACCCTGCGCAGCAGGCGAGGAAGCAGCTGCAGCGGAGGATAACAGATATCAGGTGATAATGACCCCAAGGGGCCCACCAACGGATCCGAGGCATCCGCCCAAGGATCCCTGGACCTGGCCACAAACCTTGACACCTTACGATTGAGTCGAGAGGCCCTCAGGTCCACACCCGGTATGTCCAGGTGTAAGGACCACTCTCCTGGTCCAGCGTCTGGCGACTCCAATAGTCCACCTGCCAATTGTCTACGCTTGAACGTAGACGGCCGATAGAGACCACGTGGGGAGGCATATTCTGATTGCCCGTATTTCCAGATAATTGATCGGTAAACGGGCTTCGTCCGGAGTCCAAAGTCCTGGGGCTGACAGGACTCCCGACTCCACCCCAGCCCGTCAGGCTGGTGTCCATCATCAACACCGTTCCCTGGATGGGGAGGGACGACTTCCCGGACCGAAGAGCCGGGGACCTCAACCACTACACCAGGGACGCCCTGAGTGGGTGACTCATCTGGATCTGAAGATCCAAAGACAATGGGGATTTGTTCCAAATGGACAGGATCTCTTACTATAATGCCCGTGTGTGAGATTAGGCATACGGAACAGCCTCGAACGAGGCCCTCATGAGTCCCAGGACTCATGCAAAAAACAGGTTGACGACCATTTCCGAGACGTCAGGACCCGCACTACAGACTGAAAAGTCAGTAACTTCTCCAGGGTTAGGAATACCTACGCCTCCATGGAGTCCAGGATCAGACCGAGATACTCTAAAATGTTGAGCCGGGACCAGGACCGACTTCTGAATGTTCGGGCGCCGCCCGAAGTCCCTAAAGGTCTGACTGACATAGTCACACATCTAATTCTGAGCCATTGTCTGCTCTTAGAAGAAGATCGTCCAGATAGCCCATAATAGCAATGCCTCGCTGTCTCAGCAAGGCTAGAATCTGAGCAAGCACCTTGGTAAAAAAAAAAAAAAACTTTGGTGCAGAGGCTAGGCCGAAGGGAAGACACACAATTGATAGTGGTCTTAGCCGATCGCAAGCGCAGAAACTACTGTTGATGTGCGCAGATCTGAACATGCAAGTAGGTGGCCTTGATGTCCAAGGATGCCAGAAAATCCCCTTGATGGAGTGTAGCGAACACCGCGCGAATGGATTCCATGCAGAACTTTACACCATCACAAAAGCATCCAGGCCTTGAGGCCCAGGCCGAACCCCCGTCCACCTTTTGGGATTATAAACAGATTTGAGTAGAAACCCTGAACAACCTCTCGTGTGACGGAATCGGCACAATCCTCCAGACCTGATCAATCCTGTACGGCCCTTAAGAGGGCCGCCCGACGGGCAGGGAAAGAATCTGTCTGGGGGCCAGGAACGGAATTCTATCCTGTATCCTGAGGTGACCACCTCGCACACCCACCGGTCAGAGATCCGGGAGGTCAACTGAACCGTGAACCTGCAAGGACGTCTCCCCACCCCAGAGTCGGGCAGGGACAAGACTCCATGTGGCGGTGGGCTTGGGAGCTTGCTTGGTAGGCTTACGCACTCAGGGACACTTATGTCCCCCAGCCGCACTTTTCCCAGTCTGGGAGGGCTTACCCGTGGATTCTGACTGACTAGGAGAAACTCATTCTCCTTTGCCGGAAAGGAAGGGCCCGGCCTACGGTGGGGCTCCTTTGTCCGTAACAGACTGAGGAAGGAAGGTGCTCTTATCCCTTGTGACATCCATAATAATGGCATCCAGGGCGGCCCCAAACAGTCCACTGCCCTTAAAAGGGCAAGTCAGCCAGGAGCTATTTGGAAGCTAGGTCGGCCGACCAGCATTTCAGCCAGACAAGGCGACGCAGCACCACAGCAGATAGAGGCCCCAGAAATTAAAGGGGCTGCATCCAAAGTGGCATCGCACACAGAGACTAAACCCTGCGCCAGTTGGTGAGCCAGGGTAATGGTCTCAGGAGGGAGATCATGCTCCTAAACCATCTTGGTGCAAAATTTTTGCCCATCCTGTGAGAGTCTTGAGACACAAGTGTCGCCGCCCCTATAGGGCGTAAGGCAGACCCCAATAAGGTAAACATAGTTCTACTCACCACTTCTGACCTCCTGTCAGTGGGATCCTTACATGCAGGAGTCCCTTCCATTGGGAGCGTGGTAGCCTTATTCAAACGGGCGACCGGGTGGTTGAACACTAGGGGGAGTCCTCCTTAAAGGGGCACCTCATGGCTAGGCGCAGCGGGACCGTCAAAGTCTCCTGCGGCTTATCCCAGACTTAGTCAATGAATGTATCAAAAAAAGCCACATATGGGAAAAAACTTTTTGAAGGAACCAAAAAGGAGACAGCTCCTACTTGAGGTTCCTCAGCCTCAACATGCAGCTTGAGAGTGTTCCTCACAGCATCAATGAGTTCACTTACAAGCACCCTGTAAATTTTTCAGAACTGGGGTCTTCCTCACAGGGAATATCCTGTTTAAAAAACATGAAAATCCTCAGAGCTAGGGTCCTGAGCAGCAATAGCTAGGCCCATATCTGAGACAGAGCACTCCCCTACAGGAGAATGTGTGGGGAGGGGGCGCTTTACAGCTCCCTTGCGCTCGCACACCGCTTCCATCCTGACAAGGATGATTCCAGGACTGCCGACAACTAGTCGCTAGGGACCGCAGGAGCACTTCCAGTTGCCTCAGACAAGTGTGGAGAAGCAGGTTAACTAGACTCCATACTGCCACCCTCTGAGACTTAACACTATTATAGTGAGTAACAGTCCACCCACTGGCTATGCTGAAGCCGAGGAGGGGATACCCAGAGTACTCACCAACCCCTGTAAGGACCGCTCATTCTGCTGTATGAAACCACGCTCCCGCGCGGGTGAAGCCTGGGGAAAAAAAACTTGACTGAGGAGATTGTGAGGTTCGCGCCGCAGCGGCCGAAACTGAAAGCAAAAAACACAGCTGCTACAAGAAAATGGCCGCCGGCCGCATACATTACTGCGCCATCGATCCAGGGCAAAATGGCCGCAGAGCGCGATTTAAAAATTCACAGCGCTAATGGCGCACACGTGTAGCGGTTGTCCGGTTCACTAACCACAAGGCAGGAGCTCCTGCCCTCAATGGCTGTGGCATGGCAAGTGCTGGGGCGGCTTGTTTGAACACAAACAGCCCCCCCTTAGGAACCGAACCCGTGAAGCTTAGCATGCATGTATAACCTCACACCAGAACACTGCACCTCTCCCTGGGCCATTAAAACAGACATGAGTGCCCCCCAGTCAGGCCAGAGTGACCCCCAAGCACCCCCACACAGCACAACAGCACCAGTAGCATTAATCACCTGCAGCAGGACAGACTTCTTACCAGTCCCGTTCAGGGACCCACTGGCTTGTTTCAGACAGACCTATCACAGAGTAGTACTGCGTAGCTGTCGGCCCGGTCCACCGCGAGAGATACAGTCAGGTACTGTTCAATCTTGAGAGGACCGCGGGAGCTAAAAGCAACCCGGCCACCCCTGGAGTCATGGGGCATGTCATGAACTGAGTCTCATGCACACAAGGCGAGGATCAGCACGCTCGATGGTCGGACAGGGAAGACTATGAGGATACCAGTGTACCCAACCTGTTGCCCAGCCGATAGTTGATTGAAGGTCTCAAAAATAAATAAACATTCCCAAAGGAATAAAATTCAAAAGTAAAATCTTCCAGGAGAGAGCCACGTATTCTTCTGCTAGGCAGAAGAAAAAAAAAACCTGAGGTCTGCTAGCTACAGGTGGGAGGGTAATGTCCGGAGGGACCACCCCCCTGGCCGGGGCTGTTCAGCTCTGGTTTGTTCTAGAATGTTTTAACATCTAACATTCTGCCTAGGTCTTCTCCTGCAAGCAGGGACATATACCCACACATAATCAGTATGACAGCTGTGTCAGCCCATGGACGATAAGAGAAAAAAAAATGTTTTACTATCCAAAGTTAAAACAAGGGCAAAAGATGTATTAGATGGAACGTTGAAAAAAAATCCGAAGGGCTTTTAAGTTAATTCGCGGTTTAAGTAAAAAAAAAAAAAATTCTCAAATTATAGGCTGACAAAAAACATTTTAAAACATTTACATTTAGTTTGTTAAAGTGGTTGTAAACCGTTAACATGAAAAATTAAGCATATATCCTTCGATGTGTGTACTTGCCTCAATTCAATGCACCAAGTGTGATTTCTGTCTGCAGTCTTTCCTGTGCACGGGTCATTTCTGACAGACTGTGCAGACTTCAAAGGATGGGGGAAGAGCACTCTAACACGCAGCCTGTGATTGGCAGCCTCAGTTCTGCTTGCCTATGAAACTGTAGAGTGAGAAGTGTCTCTTTCCCTCCATTCAGGTCTCAGATTACACTTGGTTCTCCTTTCAGAGCTGTGCAGTAATTTTTGTCTCCTGCTTCTGGAAGCCCAGTAAAGCTGTATAAATTCTGGACTTGAAAGTGATGTTAAAGCGGAGGTTCCGCGACCATTCGTTTTTTTTTTTTTGTATTAAATCAGTGGATTTATATATCGCAATTAAGTACTCACTTTTTAGGTGTCTTGCAGCATCACCCGTCCGTTTTCATAGTAAAGATAAACTTATATTATCTATGCATTTGCCATTTTGCTTGTGGGCATTGTGCAGCCCACAAGCAATTGCTTCCTGGATGCGGTGAATGCTCGGGGATGCGCACTCTCTACAGCGACCTGAGCCGTAAGCATTATGGTTGTCATAGCAACGGGCGGCATCATTCCCCAGTACACACCGCGGCGCTGGGGAGACGCCTACTCCCGCAGGAGTCGGATTATTAATACTAAGGTATTTTGCTATTTAAAAAAAAAAAAAAAAAAAAAAGGCAGATTTTAGATTCTACATGCACACTGATGCGGTGGAGACAGTGATGAGTTTTTGGGTGAACCTCCGCTTTAAGTGGGGATGGCTGCAGATAAACAGGTACAACTTATGTAGGAAGATATGTTTAATTTCTGGAGTATCACATGAGGCAAGTCACTCCATTGGGTATATGTAAAAGTTTACAACCCCATAGGACTCCTCTGGAGTTTTAGCAACCGATTTGAAGCTATTGATATATTGGATTTAATCCTCTATATTCCTTTGTATCCGTGTATATCGGTTTATCCTGTACAAGGCGATATGTGGCTACTATAGATTTTTGTACTGACCTTTAATACCAATAAAATTTGGATAAATAATAAAAAAAAAAATTATCTGTTTGACAACCACTTTATTTTTTTATTCTACAATTGTTTCTCACATTTACAATATTAAATAGAAGGCACCGTGTTATCCTAAAGACTGAAGGCTTATTTTTTTAGTGCAGGGCTTGACAAATTTGCTTGGAATCTAGGAGCCAGCTAAAAAAGTTAGGAGCCAGGAACGCGCCCTGTCCCGCCGAGCTCACGCGCAGAAGTGAACGCATACGTGAGTAGCGCCGGCATATGAAAGCGGTGTTCAAACCACACGTGAGGTATCGCCGCCATCGGTAGAGCGAGAGCAATAATTCTAGCCCTAGACCTCCTCTGTAACTCAAAACATGCAACCTGTAGAATTTTTTTTAAACGTCGCCTATGGAGATTTTAAAGGGTAAAAGTTAGTCGCCATTCCACGAGCGGACGCAATTTTGAAGCGTGACATGTTGGGTATCAATTTACTCAGCGTAACATTATCTTTCACAATATAAAAAAAAAAAAAAAAAAAAAAAAAAATGGGCTAACTTACTATTTTTTTTATAAAAAAAAAAAAAAAAAACAACAAGTATTTTTTCCAAAAAAAGTGCGCTTGTAAGACCGCTGCGCAAATATGGTGTGACAGAAAGTATTGCAACGACCGCCATTTTATTCTCTAGGGTGTTAGAATAAAAAATATATATAATGTTTGGGGGTTCTAATTAGAGGGAAGGAGATGACAGGGAAAACGGACAGGGAAACTCCATTAGCATTGCTGGTCGTCATACCAACGGCCACCACAAGATGGAGCTAGATCACAGAAGGAAGCATAGGCCTGCAGAAAGCCACGGCCTCAATTACCGGTCGGCGCGGCCCGACGCGATCCCGCGGCGCAGAGGGGGGGGCACGGAGACAAAGGATACCCCAGCTGTGCTGCCCCAGGTCGCTAATTCTAGTCGCAATGGCGACCTGGCGCCTGGGGTTTGTTGAGCCCTGTTTTAGTGACGCTTCCAGCATGCAGGGGACTGTCAGTTTTCATAGCGATATGATCATGGACTGCCCTAATCGGTTCCTGGTCATTAGTGGGAACCTGAGCTGCCAATCAGAGCCAGACAGTTATTTGGATAATCAACATCTGCCTCAACACCATGAAGAGGGTATTTAAGGAACAGAGTGATCTATGTTGGCATATGATCCCAACACTCACTTAAAAGGAGAAGTCCAACCTGGACTCGTTTGGCTGGGCTTCTCCTAAGGGTCACAGGAGTGCAATTCGTTTTGCACTCCTGTGACCCGTTTTCAGTCTGAAGTCCGCTCTCTGCCGACATCACCAAGTTCAGTCCAGGCACCACGTCATCCCGACTTCGGAAGTCAAGATTGCGCCAGGTACCTGGACTGATGGCAGTCTCAGCAAACCGCTGAGAAAGCCGCTCCCCGCAGCTCAGTGCTCCAGTGTGAAGGAGCAAAGCAGTAGAGCTGCTGATTTGACAGTCAGCAGCTCTCTGGAGCTGAGGGGGAAGTTTAACCACTGAAAGACTAAACCCTTTTTCTGACACTTGCTGCTTACAAGTTAAAAATCAATATTTATTGCTGGAAAATTACTCAGGACACCCAAGCGCGCGTAGATTTTTTAGCAGAGACCCCAATTAGAACACACTGAGGGAACACATTTAACCCCTCAGTGTGTTCCAACTGTAGGGGGGGGGGGTGAGATCACTGCTCCCGATCATTTCATTTATAAAACGTGCACCTGGGAATGGGTGGGTGAATGATGCAGGGTGTGTGCTAATGGAGGTCAGCTGGTCAACTCCTTCCTGTGTCACAACCTACAGTCTAAGCAAGAAAGATATTACTAGTGGAAACATGGATTAGGAAAAGAAAAGTAAGTAGTGACTGTAGATTTAATGGAAAGCTTTGATATTTTTGCAAAAAAGTACATGAATGGTGCATAGGGGAGCTGGAATTTAGAAGAAAAAAAAAAAGTCTAAAAAAGGTGAACTTGCCCATTAACGTTATTAGCACGTTAGAATACCAGTAGGCAATAACGAAAAGTGGAGATTCCATTTGTGTGGACCTCCGCTTTAAAAGCTTTAGTTCGGCATAAAAAAAAAAAAAAAAAAAAAAAAAAAAATTTTTTTTTTTTAAAAGTCAGCAGCTTCAAATACTGCAGCCGTTTCTTCAGGACTGGAGCATAAATGGATTTTTTTCCCCCCTAGACTAAATAAAGTTTTGTAAATTGAAAAATCCTTCAATCCATATAAGTAGCACATGTACATACATTCATGTATTTTATGGATAGAGAAAATGTAAATATATATATATATATATATATATATATATATATATATATATGGATAGAAAAAATGTAAATATATATATATATATATATATATATATATATATATATATATATATATATATATATGGATAGAAAAAATGTAAATATATATATATATATATATATATATATATATATATATATATATATATATATATATATATATATATATATATATACATATATATACACACACACACACACACACACACACACACACATATATATACACACACACATACACACATATATACACACACACACACACACACACACACACACACACGATTATGGTTAAAATGAGAATCGGAATTAAGATCACGATTCTCGCGGCGTAACATCTTTCACATTATACAAAAAAAAAAAAATTGGCCAACTGTTCAGGTTTTTTTTATTCATCAAAGCGCATTTAAAAAAAAAATTGCATTTTAAAGACCGCTGCACAAATACAGTGCGACATATAATATTGCAACTCTGCTAAAAAAAATATATATGTTTGGGGGTTCCGAGTAATTTTCTAGCAATAAATATTGATTTTAACTTGTAAGCAGCAAGTGTCAGAAAAAGGTTTAGTCTTTCAGTGTTTAACCACTTAAGCCCCGGACCATTTGGTAGCTAAAGGACTAGAGGTGAATTCAGAATTTTGCACTGCGGTGCTTTAACTGTAAATTGTGCGGACATGCAATGTTGTACCCAAACAAAATTTGCGTCCTTTTCTTCCCACAAATAGAGCTTTTTAATGGTATTTGATTGCCTCTGCGATTTTTCTTTTTTGCGATATAAACGGAAAAAGACCGAAAATTTTGAAAAAAAAATATTTTCTACTTTTTGTAGTAAGAAAAATCGAATAAACTCAATTTTAGTCATACATTTAGGCCAAAATGTATTCAGCCACATGTCTTTAGTAAAAAAAATGTCAATAAGCGTATATTTATTGGTTTGCGCAAAAGTTATAGCGTTTACAAACTAGGGTACATTTTCTGGAATTTACACAGCTTTAAATTTATGACTGCCTATCATTTCTTGAGGTGCTAAAATGGCAGGGCAGTACAAAACCCCCCCCAAATGACCCCATTTTAGAAAGTAGACACCCCAAGGAAATTGCTGAGAGGCATGTTGAGCCCATTGAATATTTTTTTTTTGTCCCAAGTGATTGAATAATGACAAAAAAAAAAAAAAAATTACAAAAAGTTGTCACTAAATGATATATTGCTCACACATGCCATGGTTATATGTGGAATTGCACCCCAAAATACATTCTGCTGCTTCTCCTGAGTACAGGGATACCACATGTGTGGGACTTTTTAGGAGCCTAGCCACGTACGGGACCCCGGAAACCCAGCACCGCCTTCAGGATTTCTAAGGGCGCAAATTTTTGATTTCACTCCTCACTACCTATCACAGTTTCGAAGGCCATAAAATGCCAAAATAGCACAACCCCCCCCCCCCCCCCAAATGACCCCATTTTGGAAAGTAGACACCCCAAGCTGTTTGCTGAGAGGCATGGTGAGTATTTTACAGCTCTCATTTGTTTTTGAAAATGAAGAAAGAACACTGTTTTTTTTCTTTTTTTTTTTTCAATTTTCAAAACTTTGTGACAAAAAGCGAGATCTGCAAAATACTCACAATACCTCTCAGCAAATAGCTTGGGGTGTCTACTTTCCAAAATGGGGTCATTTGGGGGGGGGTTTTTGCCATCTGGGCATTCCATGGCCTCCGAAACTGTGATAGGCAGTGAGAAGTGAAATCAAAAATTGACACCCTTAGAAAGCCTGAAGGCGGTGCTTGGTTTTTGGGGTCCCGTACGCGGCTAGGCTCCCAAAAAGTCTCACACATGTGGTATCCCCGTACTCAGGAGAAGGAACAGAATGTATTTTGGGGTGTAATTCCACATATGCCCATGGCATGTTTGAGCAATATATCATTTAGTGACAACTTTGTGCAAAAAAAAAAAAAAAAATTTTTATTTTTTCCGCAACTTGTGTCAACATATAAAATATTCCATGGACTCGACATGCCTCTCAGTATATAGCTTGGGGTGTCTACTTTCCAAAATGGGGTCATTTGGGGGGGGGGGTTTGAACTGTTCTGGCATTTTATACACAACATTAGGAAGCTTACATCCACTCTTCTAACCACTTGAAGACAAAGCCCTTTTTGACACTTTTTGTTTACATGAAAACATTTTTTTTTGCAAGAAAATTATGTTGAACCCCCAAACATTATATATATTTTTAAAGCAAAGGCCCTACAGAATAAAATGGTGGGTGTTGCATTTTTTTTTTCTACACAGTATTTGCGCAGCGATTTTTCAAACGCATTTTTTGGGGAAAAAAATACACTTTTTTTAATTTTAATGCACTAAAACACACTATATTGCCCAAATGTTTGATGAAATAAAAAATATTATCTTAGGCCGAGTACATAGATACAAAACACGACATGCTTTAAAATTTCGCACAAACGCGCATTGGCGACAAACTACATACATTTTTAAAAGCATTTACAGGTTACCCCGTTAGACTTACAGAGGAGGTCTACTGCTAAAATTACTGCCCTCGATCTGACCTTCGCGGTGATACCTCACATGCATGGTGCAGTTGCTGTTTACATATGACGCCAGACCGACGCTTGCGTTCGCCATTGGGCAAGAGCACGGCAGGACAGGGGTGCTTTTTTTTTTTTTTTTTTTTAAACTGTTGCTTCCATATTTATTTATTTATTTTTATCCCTTTTATTGTTATCTCAGGGAATGTAAATATCCCTTATGATAGCAATAGGTAATGACAGGTACTCTTTTGAAAAAACTGGGGTCTATTGGACCCTAGATCTTTCCTCTGCCCTCAAAGCATCTGACCACACCAAGATCGGTGTGATAAAATGCTTTCCCAATTTCCCAATGGCGCTTTTTATATCCGGGGGGGGGGGGGGACATTCCGTCCCACTGCTTGTAAAAGCAGTCCAGAGGCTAATTAGCCACTAGGATTGCTTTTACATGAAAGCCGGCCGCTGGCTGAAAAGAATGATACCAAGATGATACCTAAACCCGCAGGCATCATTCTGGTATAAACATTCAAAGTCCAGCAACATACCAGTACGTTGCTGGTCCTTGTTGGACATGTATTGTAAATTTTTTTTCATGCAGCCTGTTGGCTGAACGAAAAAAAAGATTGATCGGTGGGTATGCCCACCATTAGAATACCGCCCTTCATCCACCCACTTCTAATGATGGGCATACATGCACCATTTATATATGCCGAAGCATGGGGGCATCTTCTCGCAAAAGTTATGCCGCGTACACATGGTCAGACTTTTCCACGGGCAAGCCTCCGTCGGAAATTCGACCGTATGTACGCGGCATTAGGAGCAAAATCGCTCCTCCGCTCCTGCTGCCCCAATGCCTCGGCATATATGCTTTTTTTTTTTTTAACTGTGGTGGTGAAATCACCTCCTACAGCACTGGAGTCGCAGGGATCAGGCCTGTCTCTGCGAACGCTGCAGTTATGTGTGTTGTGTTTTGTAAGTGACAGTGATCGATCGATACTGCACTTGGGTGGCCTGGGCTGGATGGAGGGGCAAAACGCAGGTGCTAGCAGGTATCTGGGCTGATCCCGCTAACACTGCGTTTTTGGGAACCCTAAACTGCTGGGGACGCTAGTATAGATCTGATCAGATCAGATATTGAGCTGATCAGATACTATACCACTAAGGGGGGTGTATGCTTCACGCGTGGGTGTTAGCGCTACTGGCACTAACCTGACGCTGCCTGGGGTGTGACGCAGACCCTCTCTGACGCTAAAACCTAATTGATATCACCCGCCGGGCGATCAGGGGGTTAAACCTTTATTGGGTTATATACGGCAGGTGCCTTGACAATATAAAAAGCAAACTAACTAACAAGCGTCACCCGTAACACTTATATGATGATCACTGGTGAAAGGGTTAACTAGGGGCAATTAGGGGGTTAAAACCTTTATTAGATAATATATGGGGGTACCTGACGCTATATAAAAACCTGACGGCGAACATAAAAAAAATTACTGGCTACCTATCGGCATCACCGACACTAAGACAACGATCATAAAAACGATCGCTTAGCGACAGTGGTGATAGGGGGCGAAAGGGTTACCTGGGGGGCGATCAAGGGGGTTAAACCTTTATTAGGTAATATATGGGGGTACCCGACGCTATAAAAACCTGCAGCGAACCTAAAAAAAAAAATTACTGGCTACCGATCAGCATCACCGACGCTAAGACATCGATCAGAAAAATGATCGCTTAGCGACGGCGGTGCTAGGGGGTGAAAGGGTTATCTGGGGGGTGATCAGGGGGTTAAACCTTTATTAGGGGGGGTTGGGGGCTACACTGAACCTAAAAAACTAAATGTAGTGACACTTTTACAGTCACAAATGTCACTGATTGCAGTGATCACTAAATAAATGGTCACTGCAATCAGTGACACTGTGACTGGGGGGGCGATTTATGTGCCTATGTGTCCTGGTGTCAGTGTGCTGTTTTGTGTACTAACCTGCATCTTCTCCTGTACGGCGCTCGGTATATGTGAGCGCCCCAGGAGAGATGACATCACTTCCTCCTGGCAGGCAGGGGAAGCTCTCTCATTCGCCGGGAGCGATCGAGAGGGGGTGGCCGTTATCGAACGGCCGTCCCCTCATGCCGGATCGCTCCCGAAGGTAAAACGACCACCCACTGTAAAGAAGGGGGGTCCGATCGGACCCCCCAACTATACAAAGGCAATCACGTATATGTACGTGATTCTGCCTGTCGGTGCCATTCTGCCGACGTATATTTACAGTGGGCGGTCGTTAAGTGGTTAAACTTCTACAGGCAGAAGTACATTTCTCCGATCCAGGATTTGGCAACCCCCGGCACTGATGCCGCAAGCAGGACACAAAGCCTTTTGCCAGCACCCGATTCCCTCCCCAACAGCAGAGCAGTTCAGGGAAGTGTCAGTGAGACACTAATGCATTCCAATCTCCCATTCCAATTCCCCACACCGCACCTGCACTGGGGGGGGGGGGAGGCACAAGGTGGATCAGCGGGGATGAGTGTGCCAGGACAGGTAGATGCGTCTCATCTCTGCTTTCTTGCACCACTCTGCATATCATAGATAAGAGGGTACGATGGTGGGACAGATGTGCAGGGGGTTACGATGTACAGTGATCTGAGGTGTGAATGTGCAGGAATTGGGGCTGAACTAAGGCATGAGAGTGCAGGATGTTAGTCAGTATTACTCAAGTAGTTTACACTAGCATTTACTTTATAAAAAATCCTTTTCGTGATTGAGAGTGTGTGAAGTTAAAAGCAGAGTTAGTTTCTTACCGGTAACTCTGTTTCCAGTAGTCTTCCAAGGCAGCCCTTGAGAGATGGAGCTCCTCCTCACAATCAGGAAACACATTGCCATTAATTTTTCCCTCCCTTTAAGAGGCGGTCCCTCAGGTCCCTGGTCAGTCATCCACGAGAACCGAAGGCCGGAATCTGAAATGATATAATACACAACACAACCCCACGAGGTTAGACATTTTAGGGTGGGATCGTGCTGCCTTGGAAGACTACTGGAAACAGAGTTACCGGTAAGAAACTAACTCTGCTTTTCCCCCCAGTCGTCTTCCAAGTCAGCCCTTGAGAGGATAACCAAGAACTCACCAAATCTAGGGTGGGACAACGGCTTGGAGGACTTTCCTACCAAAAGCCTGATCCTGGCTGGAAATCAGATCCAGTCTGTAATGCTGAACAAAGGTCGAGAATCTTGACCAGGTTGCAGCCCTGCAGATTTGTTCTGGAGTGGCTCCTGCCCTTTCTGCCCATGAGGCTGCTGAAGCCCTTGTTGAATGAGCTTTAAGTTCTTTAGGTGGTGTAATTTCCATGACACTATAGCACTCTAATATGGCTGCCTTGATCCATCTAGCTATTGTCTTTTTGGACGCTTGCTTACCCTTTAGTTGGCCTGCGTATAAGACAAATAGGGCATCTGATGTTCTAAATTCATTAGTGACTTCTAAATATTGAAGTAGACACCTTCTGACATCAAGAAGACTTAGTTCCTGCTCTTTGCTGTTATTGGGTGAACTGCAAAATGAAGGCAAGACTATATCCTGGGATTTGTGAAAAGTTGACGTCACTTTTGGAGTAAATCCCGGATCTGTTTGAAGGACGATTCGATCGTCGTGAATCTTCAAAAAAGGTTCTCTAACGGATAGAGCCTGTATTTCCCCTATCCTACGTGCCGTTGTGATGGCTACTAGGAAAACTGTTTTAAGAGTCAATAATCTTAAAGATGCATCTTGTAGTGGCTCGAAGGGAGGTTTAATGATTCCCCTGAGGACCACTGACAAATCCCAAGTGGGACATTTTTGTATCTTGGGCTTTTTGTATTTTGCCAATGCCCTGCAAAAACGAGACCAAAGGGTCCTCTTGTAGTGTCCTTTCTAGATACACCGATAGCGCTGCAATTTGTACTTTCAAAGTACTGAGCATTAACCCTTTATCAACTCCCTGTTGTAAAAATTCAAGGATGGTGGGTGTATCCATTTTTAGTCTTTTATTTTCAGTGCACCAACTGTTAAATTTTCTCCAGGTCTTTCTGTAGATGGCTCGGGTGTTTGGTTTCCTAACGCTCAGAAGCGTTGTCACCACCTTATCTGAGAGTCCTTTAGATCTCAAGAGGTCCTCCTCAGTAAGGCTCGGTTCACACAGGGGCAACACGACTTCCAGCACGACTTTGAGAGGCAGCTCAGACACAACTTGAGCATGAATCACAGGGCGACCTCAGCACGACTTGTGGTGATTTACAACACGACTTGAAGTCGCTTCCAGGACAGGAGACATTCCAGTGGCCAATAAAACAAGAATCAGCTCTGTGGGAGGGAGGGGGGAGTGAGGGGTTTGCCTGAATAATATGTGTTCTCTTCCTGGAGAGTTGCTCCTGTTAAGACAGGGAATACGACTTCTGAGCGACTTCCATTGAAATCAATGGGTACAGGTCGCCTAGCAGTCGGATTGAAGTAGTACAGGGACCTTTTTTGAAGTCGGAGCGACCGCAGTCGTGTACATTAAAACATCTCCATTGACTTCAATTAGTTTTAAAAATAGCGCGACTTGGGGCAACTCGGGGCGACCTGAAGTCGCGTCCGGAGTCGCCCCAGTGTGAACCGAGTCTTACCAGGCCGCCCATTTGAAACTCTTGTTTTAGGCCTGTCAGGGGTCCCTGACACATCAGGTCTTCCCTGTGAGGTAGAAGCCACGGCTCTGCTGCTGAGAGACTGGAGGAGTTGAGAGAACCAGGTTCTCTTGGGCCAGTATGGTGCGATCAGTATCAGTTTCGTCTGTTCCTGTAGAAACTTCTTTACCACCCGCGGTATCAGATGAACCGGAGGGAAGGCATAGCATAGCTTGAAGTTCCAAGGGTTTTGTAGAGCGTCTATCCCAAGAGGCTGATCTTGCTGGGTTAGCGAGAAGAAATGTTTCACCTGAGCATTCTTCCGAGAGGCAAACAGGTCTATGTTTGGCATTCCCCAGCGGGCTGTAATTTCCCTGAACACCTCTGGGTGTAATACCCATTCCTCTTGGGAGATCTGGCGGCTGAGGAAGTCCGCTACTTGGTTGTCTTCCCCCTTTTAGATGGACTGCTCCTAGTGACAGCAGATTCCCTTCTGCCCACCTGCAAATTTGGTTGGAGATGTGGCTTAGGGATGGGCTTCTTGTGCCCCCTTGCTTGTTCACATAAGCCACTGCTGTGGCATTGTCCGAAAGAATCAGAATGTGACGACTTCTGAGTTGGTTTTGGAAAAACTCCATGGCCTTGGCTATCGCCATAAGTTCTCTCCAGTTCGAAGATGCCTTGGCTTCTTCTGGGGACCATCTCCCCTGAGCAGGTTGCCCTGCTAGGTGAGCTCCCCAACCCCAACTGCTTGCGTCTGTGGTCAATTTCTGTGAGGTCGGAAATGACCAAGCCAGACCCTGATTTAGGTTCGTGTGGATCCTCCACCACCACAGCGACCTTTTTACGGATGTCGGGAGTAAAACTGACATGTCCAGATCTTCTCTTTGGTTTTTTAAGAGAAATACTTGAAGTGACCTTAGATGGTATTTTGCCCACTAGACTGCTGGTATCGATGATGTCATCAGACCCAGAACAGACATCAGCTCCCTGATAGATATTGGGAGGTTGTTCTGTATTAAACACACCCTCTTGATGAGGTTTTGGATTTTCTCCTCCGGTAGGGAAGTCTTCTGTTCTATGGAGTTGAGCAGATATCCCAGGAACCGAATGTTCTGAGTGGGACACAGATTGGACTTTTCTACGTTTAGAATCCAGCCTAGTGACCTTAACCACAGTTGAGCTTCTGTGGGGTCTTTTGACAGCTGTGCTTTCGAAGGCGCTGCAAATAGTAGATCGTCTAAGTATGGTGTTACGGTCATCTTTTTTAACCTTAGAGGGGCCAGAGCTTCTGCTAACACTTTGGTGAATATCCTTGGGGACGAGGATAACCCGAAAGGAAGAGCTCTGCTCTGGAAATGATATTCCTTTCCCTCCACTGCTAACCTCAGCTATTTCTGTGACTCCTGTCGGATGGGAATGTGGAGATATGCATCTCTGAGATCCATTGTCGCCATGAAGGTTTCTGGTTGTAGAATGTTTGACCGAAAATATGGACTCCATGCGAAATTTTTTGTATTGAATCGCTTGGTTTAACGGTTTTAAGTTTAGTATTAACCGAAACTTCCCGGAAGGTTTTTTGATCACAAAAATGTGAGAGTAAAAACCCCTTCTTTTTTCCTTCTCTGGGACTGGAGTAAGGACCTTCTGGTCCACCATCTCCCCTAGCAACAGTGGAAGAGCCTTGGCTTTCTCTGGATCCCTGGGAAGTCTTGTTACTAGAAATCTCTCTGGAGGATGACAGTTGAATTCCAGAGAGTAGCCCCTTGCGATAATGTCCAAAATAAACTGATTGGCTGTCGCCTTCTGCCATTGAGGTAGGAAGGTAGTCAGTCTTCCCCCTACTGGCACTCTGTTGTCATTGTTTGGCAGCTTGGTTTGAAGAGCCAAAGAGGACATTACTCTTTGGTTTCCCCTTGTGACCTGTCTAGTTTTTCTTAGGGTACTCTTTCTTTTCTTCTTGGGGACGATCTCTTCGCCCACGAAAAAAACCTCTTTTGTGGAGGTTTTCGTTTTTCAGCCGGAAAGGCTTTCTTCCTGTCCGCTGTTCATTCCAAGGCCTCGTCCAGGCCGGAACCAAAAAGCAAATCCCCAGTAAATGGGAGATTGCACAGCCTTGTTATGGATGCCGCATCGCCTGTCCAGGTCTTCATCCAAATCGCACGTCTTGCTGCAACTGCTAGTCCACCTGACCTTGCTGCTAGCTTGACTGATTCTGCGGATGCATCCGCAATATAACCAACCGCTTTGGAGAGAACTGGAAGTGTATTCAGAATCTCCTCCCTAGGCGTACCATTTTTAATATGATCTTGCAGCTGTGAGAGCCAAAACTCTAAGTTTCTTGCCACGCAAGTGGTGGCTAGGGCTGGCTTCAGACTAGCGACACTTGTCTCCCAAGCTCTTTTTAGGATAATGTCGCCCTTTTTATCCATGCCATCTTTTAGGTGTCCCATGTCTTCAAATGCCAATGAAGAATTTTTTGAGACCTTAGAAAGTGGCGCATCCAATTTGGGATTTTTATTTCAAACTTCTTTTGGATCTTCACTAAAAGGAAATGGCTTTTTGTGACTGGCCGCAAAAAAAAAAAAAGGTTTCCTTTCTGGGTCTGCCCATTCGTTTTTCACGGTATCTGACATTACCGGATGAGCTGGGAATACTTTGGATTTTTTCTTCCTCAGACCCTGGTACATCAGGTCATGTTTGGAAGGCAGTTCTTTTTCCTGCTCAATTTCCAAAGTTTCGTAAATGGCCCCAAGCAAATCATCCACGTCTTCTAGAGATAACTTGTATTTGGGTCCCTTTCTTTCTTCTCTCCCATCTTCCTGCTCTGGATCTGAGCTATCAGTAGCCATAACACTAGCTGTGCTGCTGCCCGCTCGCTCTCTCACCGACTCGTGCGACCCTGAGGCGACTTCTGATCTGGGTGAGGCCATGGGAGAGGAAACTCCAGTAGGAACTGCTGGAGGTTTAACTTCTGCGATAAACTTTTTGAGATCCTTAAAAGGTGTTAGCCATATCATCTCTTACGGATCCAAAAATCTTCGCATAAACTGCATCTGACTGTTTTTCAACCAGTTTGTCAATGCATGTTTTGCGTTTTCCAAGAGCATCTTGGTATTACACTTTGCACACCGCTTCTTGGGAGTGGGCTTTGGCTCTTTAGGTGGTTTCATCTGCGAAAAGATAAACACAGGGGGACCCATGGCGGTGAGAAAAAAATACACACTGCACCAAACAATACTAAAGTACACACCCAGTGACATTAGTAACCCCCTGGCCCCAGCTTGCTAGTGCACCATCACCACCTAGCTGCTGTCCCAATACAAAGGATACAAAGGTCACCCACTGGTGCCTACCTGCATCCTGCTGGTGCTTTTGCCTTCTGGAGCCTGGGCCGATGGAATCTCATCCTCTTCCAGCATCCTGGCTTGCTGTGGCGTTCGATACTGCCGTCTGCAGCCGCGTCCACGCTACTAGCACCAGCCGACCGTTCGAATTTTCCGCGCCTTTAAGGGGATTGGACCAGCTTCCCCGGCGCACGCCGATTGCGTCATTCCTACCCGGAAGTGACGCCCCACGTCTTCCGGGTCAAGCGGCGTTCAGACGTGGGTACACGCCCCCCGCTGACGCCGCCAAGGGAACGCAGCAATGGCGCCTTTCTCCTCACCTGGGCACAGAGGAAATTCGAACCCGGGACACCTCCTGCCCACAGCCTAAGGAGGGTTGCCCGTGGTCAAAGAACCGTCCTCCTCCACGCCAGTGATGCGGCTCCGGTAAGGTCCACTGACCCCCTGCCGCAGAGACTCCACACAGTCAGCCCTGCTGACACCCACTGCTGCACCCGCAGACACCTGTCCCGGTCAGCCCATGGGAGATGGAGCCCCCCCTCAGGTCCTTTTGGCAACATGTCTCCTCCGGACGGAGGAAACACTAAGACTGACCAGGGACCTGAGGGACCGCCTCTTAAAGGGAGGGAAAAATTAATGGCAATGTGTTTCCTGATTGTGAGGAGGAGCTCCATCTCTCAAGGTCTGACTTGGAAGACGACTGGGGGAAAATGTTGTTAGAAAATCGGGACTCTCAATTTCTTTGAAAACATTTTTTGGCACACTCTGCTCAAAAGGTTGCCTACCCCTGCTCTGATCCAAGAAGATCTGTTACTTTGTTTATTCTTATCCGCAATGTTGTGATAAAACTTGACAGGCTGCCTGGATTTATTTTTTCTCAGCTGTGAGAACTCTGGACTGTTAAAAAGAATCTTGAAATGCCATTTTGAAAATGGGGAGGGGCGGGGGCGCGATTTAGATTATTAACGATTAATCGCGGAGCTCTATGAATATAGTAGTGCTCTTTTCCTGGCAGCACACTTGAGGGTTGATTTACCAAACGCAAATAGAATGTGCACTTTGCAAGTTCAGTTGCACTCATTTTCACCAGAGTTTAGTTAACACGATGAAGCAGTGATTTCCATCATCCAATCATGTGCAGGCAAAAAAATTGTGATTTTATTTTCCCTCCACCCAATTGTGTATTCCTTACAAAGTGAAGGGGTTAATCCTTCACATTGTGTAAAAAAGCTGTTTGATACAGTCTTCTCTGTTCTTCCCATTCTTCCACTGTCGCCAACCCATCTCCTGTTAGAAAAGAGCCTTGGATGCAAGTTTCCTGTGTATTGCTAGATACTTGTTTTTTGGGAGGGTGCATGTGATCAGCACAGAGCCAATCAGCACTGTCCAGACAGAGGGTCAGGGATCCCGCAGCTTCTTAGGACAATCAGAATGAAACACCTCCTACACGCTTTAACCAGGCACTGATAGAAGTCACAATACTGCAGAACACTGCTGATGAGAAAAAGTGTTTAGCAGTTTATATTTACTAAAATAATTGCATTTCCATGTTCTGTGTACTGTGGGAGACCAGATATAGTAAATGCAGGGCCATGGGTTTAGAAACACTCTAAAGTCCCCAACGTCTATGAATGCATGTTTTTTTTTTCAAAATAAATATTTCCAAGTCAGATGAAGTGACACAAAAGATGCAATTTCATTGATTAGACCATTTTTCACACTGGAGGTGGTTTTTAGGCGTTTTAGCGCTAGAAATAGCCTCTAAATAAAGCCTGAAATCCACTCCCATTTATTTCAGTGTGTCTTTTCACACTGGGGCGGTGCGCTTGCAGGAAGTTAAGAAAAGTCCTGCAAGCAGCATCTTCGGGGCAGTTTGGGGGCGCAGTATGCAGCGCTCCTAAAACGCCCTGCCTATTAAAATGAATGGGCATCGCTTCAGAAGCGCCGCAACGCAGTTGTTTTTAACCTCTTCTTCACCCGCTAGTGGGGGTAAAAGTGCCGCTTAAACAGCACCACTAAAACAAGCGGCGCTTTAGCACCAACGTGACCGCAGCTCAATGTGAGAGGAGTCTAAAGCCTCGTACACACGATTGGATTTCCATCGGACAAAGCGTAGGACTTTTGTCCGAAGGGTTTTGGCCAAGAACTTGTTTTGCATACAAAACGGCAAAGAATTGTCGGCCAACAAACACAAAACTACGTGGTTTTTCAGCTCTTTAGCGCCACCCCTTGGGCAACTTCTGCTAATGTTGTGTTATGGTTAGCAGTTAGGGTCTGTACTTTGTATTTTTTTTCAAAGGACTTCTGTTACACACGATTGGATAACCCAGCGCTCGACAAACCCCGGGCGCCAGGTCGCCATTGCGACTAGAATTAGCGACCTGGCGCCTGGGGCAGCACAGCTGGGGAATCCTGTCTCTCCGTGCCCCCCCTCCACGCCGCGGGATCGCGTCGGGCCGCGCCGGCCGGTAATTGAGGCCGCGGCTTTGCGGCCTTCTGCAGGCCTATGCTTCCTTCTGTGAACTAGCGCCATCTTGTGGTGGCGGTTGGTATGACAACCAGCAATGCTAATGGAGTTTCCTAGTCTGTTTTCCTTGCCATCTCCTTCCCTCTAATTAGAACCCCCAAACATTATATATATTTTTTATTCTAACACCCTAGAGAATAAAATGGCGGTCGTTGCAATACTTTGTCACACCGTATTTGCGCAGCGGTCTTACAAGCGCACTTTTTTGGGAAAAAATACTTTTTTTTAATAAAAAAATAAGACAACCGTAAAGTTAGCCCAATTTTTTTTATATTGTGAAAGATAATGTTACGCTGAGTAAATTGATACCCAACATGTCACGCTTCAAAATTGCGTCCGCTCGTGGAATTGCGACTAACTTTTACCCTTTAAAATCTCCATAGGCGACGTTTAAAAAATTCTACAGGTTGCATGTTTTAAGTTAGAGGTCTAGGGCTAGAATTATTGCTCTCGCTCTACCGATCGCGGCGATACCTCACGTGTGGTTTAAACACCGCTTTCATATGCGGGCGCTACGCACGTATGCGTTCGCTTCTGCGCGCAAGCTCGGTGGGACAGGGCGCGTTCCTGGCTCCTAACTTTTTTAGCTGGCTCCTAGATTCCAAGCAAATTTGTCAAGCCCTGGGATAACCTGACAGCACACATTTGTTGTTGGAAATTTTTAAAAGCATCCTATCAAACATTTGTTGTTGGAAAATCCGACAACAATTGTCCGATGGAGCGTACAAACGGTCAGATTTTCCAACAACAGCCTGTCATCTCACAATTCCCGTCGGAAAATCCAATCGTGTGTATGAGGCTTTAGGCTCGTTCCGCACGGGGCAAATCCGTTGCAGCGGAGTCCACCAGCTCATCGGGAGATCTCTCCGTTGATCTCCGCTGAGCCAGCGGATGACAGGTCCCTCTGCTCACTGAGCGGGAGGGGCTTGTCAAGCGCCGCCAATTTCTATGGAGAGATCAGACGAAAACGGACAGCATGTCCGTTTTCATCAGATCTCACCCGATCCGATAGGACGGATGGCGAACATATCGCCATACGTCTGATTTTAGCAGATCGGATGTCAGCAGACATGGTCACCGCTGACATCCATCACTCCATAGACTTGCATGGAGCGCCCGTTCAGGTCGGCTGGAAAAACTGACATGCGGACCTGAATGCGCCCGTATGAAAGGGGCCTTAGAGTGAAATGAAAAACCACAATATTTCTCTAGAGATCACATGAGTGAAAATTATATAATCTCTATCTATCACACTCATCCAACGTTATACAATCAAACCAGCTTGAACAAAATAAATCTAAAATGTTTTCAATACCCCGCTTCCAGGGACAGTGCCATTTTCACTCATCCCTGATCCTGTTAAAATTCCTAGTCAGCTGAACATTTGAAGTGGCATTACACCCAAAAGCGATCATATTGCAGCTTACCAATTCATAGACGTGATGGCTGCATTTGTTTTCTTTCCCTGATTTTCACCAGGTGATCCAGCCAGCAAGTCTGTTTTTTCAAACAGAACAAGCTGTCCCTCAGATGTAGCAGTTACAGGGATGAGACAAACCATCTACCACTAACAGAGGCAATTACAGTGCTAAGCTTTTTATGTAAAACCTATCCCAAAAGGAAAATAAAAAATGATATTATATTAGCTGCTTATAAAGTGTCAGCTGAAGTTCAGTCTCAATCTGTTAGTACATCCAACTCTCCCATACACCACCCCCCCCCCCCCCCCCAGCCTGGCAATGCTGTTGCCCAAAGGTGGACCCTGTACTCTTTCATCCAGAGTAGAGGCACGCTAATACAGGTGTGTTATTGGCCAGAAGTAAAAGAGGGAAAAAAGCCTTAAAAATAAAACAAATGCAGCCATCACATCCAAGGCTGAATTCACACCTAGGCATTTTTAGTGCTTTTTGCAGATTTGCACTACAGTCCATTTACCATAGTTTTCTATGGAACACGTTCTGTAGTGCAAATCTGCAAAATGCAAAAAGCACTAAAAATAAAGATGGGTAAGCTGCAATACATTACATCTTTGGTTTTAGGATGAATACTGCTTTAAGAGAGCATTTACACAAATATTCTCTGCATTCACAGTGCGTTTCTGCATGCGTGTTTGCAATGACTTCGGATTTTTTTTTTAATGCATTTTCTTTTCAGATGAAGAAAAATGCAGCATGCAACACACATAAAAGCACTGTAGTGGTGTAAACTGGAATACATTCTCTTTTCTTGCACATGTGTTTGTGCTGCTTTTAAAAATCACACCTGAGTGCATCTGGTATAAAATAAGCTCTAAATAATTTATAGTGAATATATAATGTGGGATTGTATGGTAACCACTTGACCTCCAAAAGATTTACCCCCTTGCTGACCAGGCGATACCGCACTGCATTATTTTAACTGACAATTGCGCGGACAAGCGACGCTGTACTCAAAATGTATGTGTTTTTCCCACAAAGAGCTTTCTTTTGGTGGCATTTGATCACATCTACGTTTTTTATGCTATAAACAAAAACGACCGACAATTTTAAACTTTCTGCTCTAAAACAGGTCCAATAAAAATTTACAAAAAAAAAACAATTTCTTTATCAATTTAGGCCAATATGTATTCTGCTACATAATTTTGGTAAAAAAAAAAAA
Organism: Rana muscosa; assembly: GCA_029206835.1. Taxonomy (NCBI): domain Eukaryota; kingdom Metazoa; phylum Chordata; class Amphibia; order Anura; family Ranidae; genus Rana; species Rana muscosa. The sequence goes on from CM055117.1 coordinate 467,044,655, forward strand.
TCCCAATAAGCGTATAATGATTGGTTTGCACAAAAGTTAAAGCATTTACGAACTATTGGAATTTTTTTTATTTTTTACTATTAATGGCGGCGATCAACGACTTTTTTTTGGGACAAGTGACATTATTACAGTGACATCACTAAAAATATGCACTGTCCTGACACTGGCAGGGAAGTGGTGCACATCAGGTGCAATCAAATGGTTAACTGTGTGCCTAGCTATTGTTTCAGTGTAGTGTGGGAGGTTCTTTTACTGGCATGGATCAGCGTTTCTGCTTAAAGAGAAAGTAAACACTGCTGTTTTTTTACCTGCAAAGTAAAGGCATAATGTGCTAGTATGCGTCGCATATTAGCTCATTATGTGACACTTACCTGCAAACGAAGCCCTCGTCCCCGCTGGATGACGGGAGCCACCAGTCACGGCACAGGGCTCTGAAGAAATCGCACTGACAGACGTTCCTTTAGAGCGCATGCGCCGAAGACATAATTGGGCAAAGTTTATAGTAAATATCTCCTGAACGGTGCAAGTTCAGGAGATATTTACAGTACCTATAGGTAAGCCTTACCTATAGGTACAAACATTAGAGGGAAATTTACCTCTTCTTTAAGGCTGGGTTGAACACTATATGCAGAGCAGCTTGCAGCAGGGTCTGGTGCGTCCTTGTTCACCACATCAGGGGCGAATCAGGTCGGAATTTTTGCCTGAAGTCGGACCTGAAACTGAGCCAAAGACACAGGACTTTTCTGCAGTGCGCTCTGTGGCCACCCGAAATGTGTGAACTGGCTCCATTGAGAGCCGGTCACACTCTCCTGTCATGCGAATTGGATGTGGAGAAACTTGCATCCAATTTGCATAAGTGTGAACCCAGCCTTACAGAACAAACGGCCTTGTTTACCATCGGTATACTGACCGAATGGCAGTCTGCCTACCGATCAGCGGGTGCCAGCGGGACTCACTGATCAGCTGCCGATGTGTAAAAATCAGATAACTGGAAGTGTGTGTGTGTGTGTGTGCACACAAAAAACGTAGGGTTTAAAATGGTCCTATGCACCAACTTCCCACCGCCAGCGCTCCTGTCTCTGTGACAGCAGGGACTCGTTTTCCCGCACCTTGTCACTTTTTGACAACTGCACATCTCCGCCACAGCCGCACCATTCATTCACGGATTCATCTGAATGAAAAAAACTGATTTCGCTTGTTCACCGCTTCAGGACTGGGGCATATATGATTTTTTATTTAAATTTTTTAGATGGATTAAACTTTTGTAATGGGAAAAATCCATGCTTGCCTCAGTCCTGAAGAAGCAGTGAAACAGTATATGTGGGCTTCAATCCATATAAGTAGCTCATGCATGTATTTTATGGTTAGGTTACCTCTCATATGAGATTTGATATACATGTACAATAAAAACGTCTAACTTTTTTATGTATATGGTAGTACCCTAAAATTTTGCTGGTAACACACTTGAAGCAATTGTAAACCGTCACCTTAAAAAAACAACCCATTCAGTTTAAAACAGAAATAAAAGGCCTCTTAGCCCAGGTTCACATTGCTGCAGGTTAGAAGTCGATTTCAAACCTGCAATGCAGTACGTCACCAAAAAGTAGTACAGAAACTACTTTTGGGAATTGTTGCGGCGCCATCACCGGTGTCTTGTCGATCTGGTTCCCCTATCGATATGGTTCCAGGCGCGACTGCGCAGGCGCTGCCGAACAGCTGTTAAAGCTAGGAGATTTCCGTATGCTCGGCTTGCGCCTGCGCAGTCAAGAGGGAACCAGATCGATATGGTTCCTCCTAGGCTCGGCAGCTGTGGACGCGCTCGCCCCCAATGCTTCATTACACACGCCGCTTTCTTCTTCATGCAGCTCTATACAGCAAGGGGCAGATCAGATGTAATCTTGAGCAGTGCGATTTGTTTGTTTGAGCCCCTTGCTCTATAGAGCGGCGTGTATAAACAAACAAATCGCACTGCTCAATATCATCACATCTTATCCGCCCCTTGCTGTATAGAGCGGCATGAAGAAGAAAGCGGCGTGTGTAACTAAGCAACAGGATAGGGCTGGGAAAAAATAAATAAATATTTTAATCTTGAATTGAGTTTTGAGTTCAAATCGATTCAGATTTGAAGAAAATCTATTTTTTTTAGATTTTTTTTTTTTTTTTTTCCCTTCAAAGTTTCCGTAGCAGGGCTGCAGGGGGCGTATCCGGAATGGCACTGGGCGGCATTACCCCAATTACATCTACTCGCCGCAGTGAGTAGATGTAATGTAACTAGGTCGACCGATATGGGTTTTTCTCTGGCCGATATTTAGAAACTGGGGCGGCCGATGGCCGATATATGATGCCGATTTTTGTGGCCGATATTTTAGGCCGATTAAAAAAAATAAAAATACACCTCACCCACTCCATTCCTTCCTGCTTACTCCTGTCACTCTAGCACACACTTGATGTCCTCAGTACAGATGGCACTGGTTTGGCACTGGTTTGGAACTGGCAGGTGGCACTGGCAGGTGGCACTATTGGCACTGACTTGGAACTGACAGATGGCACTGGCAGGTGGTACTGGTTTGGAACTGGCTGGCATTGGCAGGTGGTACTGGTTTGGAACTGACAGATGGCACCGATTGGCAGCAGGGGGCACTGGTTTGGAACTGACAGATGGCACTAGTTTGGGACAGATGGCACTGATTGGCAGTGGCAATTGGAACTGGTTGGCACTGGCAGGTGGCACTGGCGGGTGACACTGACAGATGGCACTGGCTGGTGGCACTGATTTGGGTGGCACTGACAGATGGCACTGATTGACACTGGCTGGTGGCACTGACAGATGGCACAGATACTGGCTGGTGGCACTGATTTGGGTGGCACTGATTGGCACTGGCTGGTGGCACTGACAGATGGCACCGATTTGGGTGGCACTGACTTGGGGCACTGACAGATGGCACTGGCTGGGGGCACTGCCAGGTTTCACACTAAGCCGAGTGTAATGTGTGAAACAGAGAGGAGAGAGAGAGAGCTGTTAGAATTGAGCTCGATGTGGGGGTGGGCGGGACCCAGCAGCTAAATTACACCAGCCAATGATTGGGCTGCTTTAGACATAGTGGCCCACCCAGATACCATCCCATTGGCTGGTGTAATATATCTGCTGGGTCCCGCCCACCCCCGACATCAAGCTGACAGCTCCTCTCTCTCTCTCCTCTTACTTTCAGTTTCACACACACACACACAGCACGGCGCTTGATGCTGCTGAGTGTGGAGGAGGGAGAAGGAGGGAGGAGGAAGGGCAGCCATGAAATATATTGGCCCAGCTTTGATAATAAATCGGCCAAAGCCGATTTATCAAAAATGCCTAAATATCGGGCGATATATCGGCCAGCCGATATATCGGTCGACCTCTAAAATGTAACACTAACTAACCGCAAGCCGCCGTCTGCCTACCTGATCAGCGTGTCATGCAGACAGACGGCGGCCATTGCAGTGTTCAAAAGCCGCGCCTCCCGAGTCCTCGTCTGCGATAGGTGGAACACTCAATTTCACAGCAGGCAGTGTTCAGCCTATCACGGACATCCTCTCATCCTCGTCTGTGTTATGAGGATGAGCGGATGTCCATGATAGGCCGAACACTGAATGCTGGGAAATGGAGTGTTCCGCCCATCACAGACGAGGAGGAGGCGCGGCTTTTGAATACTGGAATGGCCGCCGGTGTAGCAGTAAAATCCGTATCCCATGAAAATCTGCATCAGGTACGGGCACAGTGAAGCACGGGCACAGTTCAATTCAACTAAGAGTAACCTCAAGATTTTTTGTTGTTTTATTATCTAAATCCAAATACAGTATTAATAATTTGGATGTTTAACAATCTTTGTTGCACACTGACTTTGCAGTTAGAGAAAGGGTTTGCCTTTGCAATTTTGTTTGTTGATGCACTTCAATTAATAATAATAATAATAATAATAATAATAATAATAATAATAAAATAAAATGCAGATTTTTTTTGGGGGGGGGGGGGGAATCGCCCAGCCCTACAACAGGAGCGAGCGCGTCTGCAGCTGACGAACAGCTGTTACACCTCGGAGATTTCCGTAGCCTCGGTTTGCACCTGCGCAGTCGAGCTCGGAACCATAATCGATAGGAGGAACCAGCTCGGCAGAACACGGGCAATAGCCGCCGATTTGGAATGCGATTTGACACATGCCAAAACAGCCCAATGTAAACGTGGGCTTAGATTGTAAGCTCTAACAAGCAGGACCCTCCGATTCCTCTTGTACTAAACTGTATTGTCTGCCTTCATTTTATAAAGTGCTGCGCAAACTGTTGGCACTATATAAATCCTGTATAATAAATAATAAAAAAAAAAAAAGGCAAAACATTTCGTATAGATATAAAAACGTTAAATACATTTTGCATCCTTTTTTATAAAGTGATTACATTCCCTCTGCACTCAGCTACATAAGAGCTGGGAGGAGGAGAAACAGCAGAACACCGATCTTCCCAGGGAAAGTCTGCTTCCCCTTTTAGGAGCTAGTTATGGTGTAGGATGCTCCTGTGCACCCACTTCTCGCTGCCAGCACGGGCTCGTCTCCCCGTACTCGCTGTAACTTTTTGAAAGAGCGCTGCCACAACCGCATTAATACATCAATTCCTCTGACTAAAAAGATTACAAATACCATCTCCACCACAACAGATGTACACGTAGTATGAATGTGCTGCATGTACACTGCTCAACAAGCTTGTAATTCATTCAGTCTTCCTCTAGCTTTGTAACTGAAATCCTGTGTGGGGAACCTGACACTGCACCCGAGATCTGCTGATGGGTACAATGCTCTAGCTGGGGTCTCCAAACTATGGCACTCCAGTTGTTCAGGAACTACAATTCCCATCATGCCAAGTCACGTCAGAGGTTTTACAATGCCTCATGGGACGTATAGTTCTGCAAAAGCTGGAGGACCGTAGTTGGAAGACGCCTGCTCTACAGGCTCCAATTAAAAAGTAATGAATGGCATTAGCTACAAAAATGTGAACTTAGCCTTTAAACAGACAAGCACCATTCACAAAAGCTCAACCAGTAGCTGTTCAGTTAAACCACCTGATGCCCAATCTTCTGAAAGTGACAGCATCCGAATGGGACACGAAGTTCCAGGACAAGCCCAGTGTTTACCCTCCACACAGCCATGTTTACTGACAAGTGTCTCACGTGTGGCCATGTCGGATCATCCTCCATGTCAGCCCAGTGGGCACATGACTCTCGCTCACCTTGCTGGATGTCCCCGTTGCTCCCCCCGGGAAGCGGTACACTCAGCTGCCTTTCCGGCTCCGGTAGACAGCGGCGGCAAAAGGAGTGCAGGCACGGCAGCAGCTTGGGCTCGATCTCCCGGCTCTGCAGGCTCTGGTTACACACGGCGCACGTATCCAGCAGATTGACGGCTCCGCTCGGTGTCGAGGTGGAGGAGGCCGCGGAAGACGAGGGGGCCGGGCTCTCCTCAGCCGGAGCCGCCACAGGAACGGCCGGAGCGGCTGCCTTCTCCCCACTCTCCGCCTCCTCCACGGTCTGGGCCTCAGTTCCCGCACTGCTACTCCCGTCCTGTCCGCTGCCATTGTTGTTACTGCTCGCCGGACCTTCCTTCTCCCCTCCGCCAACACCACCGCCTCCTTTGTTGTCCGCCATGTTTTCCCTCTTTGAACCCCTGAACTGACCGCTTCGCGACGCCACCAGCGCACGTACAGTACGCCGCCGCAGTGAGGGCCACCCTCCTCTTTCCTCCCTTCGTCCCTAACGGCCAAGGCGGAGTGACGTCACGGCGACGTGAGGGACCATGTAAGAGAGCGCAGGCGCGGTGTTCTAGATGGGACACTTGCGCATGCACCCTGAGAGGGGGTGTGGTTGACTGCACATGTGCGACGTGATGCGACGCGCATGTGTTTATCTGCATTTCACGTTGATTGAGCAGGAACTGGGATTTTCTTAGAGCACGTTTCTGCAAATAGCCTCTTACCGTAGAATGTTTGTTTAGTAAAGATGTGGCAACAGTCTACAGTACAATAACGTCTTTATTGTTTTCTATATTTATTTATTCATTTTCCTTTGTGTGTATAAGCACATTGGAGGTTTTCAAATTAGTAAGCACAACTTTCCAAAGAGTATGCATATATTTCTTCAAATTTGTAAAGTGCTGCATACTTGCCCAGGCACTCTAATCTCAGCCCACAAACCTCACTTATCCACTTGAATATGACCAGAGCATTTTTTATTTTTAGTACTGAGCCATTTTAACTGGCAATTGCGTGGTCATGCAACATTAAACACAAATTAACCACTTTGCATCTGGGCCAATACTGACACTTCGCTCCTATGACCCCTTTCACACTGAGGCAGTTTTTAGGCGTTTTAGCGATAGAAATAACTGCCTCCCATTCATTGCGGTGGAAACGTTTACACTGGGGCGGTGCGCCTGCGGGACGTTAGAAAAAGTCCTGCAAGCAGCATCTTTGGGGCGGTGTATACACCACTCCTAATCCACCCTGCCCATTGCACCGCGACACCAGCGTGAAAGGGGTCTACATGTAAAAATCAACTTTTTTTTGCTAGAAAATTACTTAGAACCCCCAAATATACATATATATATATTAGCAGAGGTCCTATAGAATAAAATGGTGGGTGTCGTGATTTTTTTATATCACACAGTATTTGCGCACTTTAATTCATTGTATTGTATGTGCATGAGAGAATGGCAAGATGTGTCTGTGTCCTCTGTCCTCCTCCCCCTCCCCTCCCCTCTCTTACCTGCGCCCCCCTGCTCCTCTCTATCTGCCATAAAATAATCGTATCCCCCTTCCCCTTCCCCTCTGTACCTTAATAATATGTGTCCCTGTTTAATGTAAAAAATGCGCCGATCTGTACCTTGTATGAGCACGGCTCCAGGCGCTCAGCTGATTGTCGGCTCTCTGTCTCTTATCTTCCCCTCCTCCCCGCTGACGTAATTTTTTTACTAAAATATAAAAGATGATGTTACACCGAGTAAATAGATACCTAACATGTCACGCTTCAAAAATTGCATCCGCCCATGGATTATGGTACTTAAAGGAGTTGAAAAGGCAGAAGGTTTTTTTATCTTCTATAAAATCATCTTATCCCCTCTGTACCTTAATAAGATGTGTTCCTGTGCCTTTGTTCTGTAAAAAATCTGCCGATCTGTACTGATGTAGCGGCCTCACCCTCTCTCTCTTCTTTAACGGTTACTTTGGCTTCGGTCTAGGGGTACCTTGAAGGGGAGAGCGAGGTGCGCCACGGCCCATGTCCTCTAGATTACTGCATGTAGAGGTGAAGGCCAGCATCAGATTACATTCGGGCTGTGTATACGCTCAGAGCCAAGTCTGTTCTGCTGATAACCCCCCTTTGCTCCCAGTAATTGGAGTACCACACACTGAAAAGGTCCAACACTTATTTATTCCATAACGGCAAACAAATAGTCATTTGCGAGCAGACAGTTTGAGACCCATAGAACAGTTCAGTATTGGTGGGGAGTAGGTCAAGGCACAATCCTCAAAGAAAACTAAACCGTTTAGGTTTCACCAACGGTTGCTTAAGCACAGAGGCTGTTAAATGGACTTTTGGTACAGAGTCTCTTCCAGCAACTCTAGTGAACAGGAACTGGAGTTACCTTCGCTACGTTGCAGCCCCTGTCAGGGGGAAGACATCCCTCCAAGGGAATTACCAGAGGCCCCGCCATCACCGGATTAATGCTGTACCGGACTATCTGGAAGGGTTACACTCCCCGGCCTCCTCGCCTCAGATACGGGTCCCAACACCTTAGGGCCCCTCGGACTCCTCCACCCTCGCGGAACCCAGTCAAAGCTACTGGGTCCCAGGCCTTGGCCGTAGTACCTCACCCCAGGCTTAAGGTGCCTGGGATGGACTCCATCCCTCGCTCCGGGCAGGTCAAGGCCACCTGGGCCCGGAACTCCGGAACGCCAGCTCCCAGGCTGAAGGTGCCTGGGCGCGGCCGCGTCCTCCAACTCTGAACCCCGAGGTTAGGGCGTCCGCCCCTTTTATCTCCTCTCCCTTTGCGTCACAGCGGGTTCCCCGCCCCGCTGTACCGGCGTCAGGAAAGGACAAAAAGGTACAGTCTTGCGGTGCAGGTTCAACTCCGACCCAGGGCGACAACGCCACCTGCAGGCCACAGGGAACCTTGCACCACCAGAGTCCTCCAAGAACCACAAAAGGGATTCTCAGATTCCCTAACAATTAGTACATCTGGGTTAAATAACCCAGATGTCCCCCCCCCCAAATTTAAATACCCGCTACACTGATATAAGCTGCGCTCCAGGCACACAGCTGATTCCTCTCCTCCTTCTCTATCCGCCTCACGACTCCATGTGAAAAGAGGCAGCGCTATACAGGAAGCATCGGGTTCCTCTAGTGCTGGTTGACCCTAGCAAGGGGGCAAGAAGAGGATTTTGTGTATAAAGAGGGGGGTGGTGCTGCGCTGTTTAGTGAAATAAATTAAGTGAAATTCTTCTAAAACTTTGTGTAAGATAATAAAACAAATGCAAATAAACAATTATTGCAAAACGCACATAAAATAGCAAGATCTTCCAAGATGTGAAAAACGCACAATAAATAATCTTCAAGTGGTGACCATAAAATACTATCTTCTAAAATAGTAAACAATGTGCAACAGGTCTAAACACTGTGTCAAGAAATCAGTGAACAGTAAATCATAGACAATCAAAGGAAGTGCAGTGATGCATGGAACGCAGGAGGGCCGAGGGGGGGGGGGGGGGTGGACCAGCACAGGAAGAGGAATACGATATTCCCATCACACAACCACCCCCCCCCCCACCCCCCCTCGACCCTCCTGCGTTCCATGCATCACTGCACTTCCTGCACAGGATAAATTAACTGCTTTCTTTTTTCACCATTCACGATTGACCAAATGAACTCTACCTGCACTTGATATAGTCGCATATACTGCAATTTTTGTGTGATCGCCCTGCAACATTTATAATTTAAAGACGCATGTTACAATTCACCTGGTTATCCTAGCTCGTGAGGATATTCAGAGACCTGTCGCACCGTGCACCTTTTAAAGTGCAACATCCCCTCGGATTGATTTATGCGTTTATGCATCTTTTGCACTGGTTGCACGTATGCTTTGCATTTCACATTTTTGATTTCATTGTCTATGATTTACTGTCACAGTTCATTAATTATTTTGCGATTTGCACAATCTTGATTTCTTGACACAGTGTTTAGACCTGTTGCACATTGTTTACTATTTTAGAAGATAGTATTTTATGGTCACCACTTGAAGATTATTTATTGTGCGTTTTTCACATCTTGGAAGATCTTGCTATTTTATGTGCGTTTTGCAATAATTGTTTATTTGCATTTGTTTTATTATCTTACACAAAGTTTTAGAAGAATTTCACTTAGGCCCCTTTCACACGGAGGTCCGTTCAGGTCCGCCTGTCAGTTTTTTAGGCGGACCTGAAACGGATCCTCCATGTACCCCTATGGAGGCACGGATGTCAGCGGAGACATGTCCGCTGACATCCGCTCCGCTCCGCCAAAGTGTGACGGAGGAAAACCCTATTTTTCCTTCCGTCGGCGGAGCGGATCGGATGACAACGGACTCTACGGTCCGTCATCATCCGATTCCCCATAGGGGAGAGCGGCGCTCTGACAGGGCGGTCCCTGCACAGTGTGCGGGGACCGCCCAGTCATCCGTGGGCTCAGCGGGGATCAACGGAGCAATCCCCGCTGAGCAAGCGGAGCTTCACGGGGCGGATCTGCACGGATCCGCCCCGTGTGAAAGAGCCCTTAATTTATTTCACTAAACAGCGCAGCACCACCCCCCTCTTTATACACTTAATTTCCGTGGGTATGATCTGACCCCCCCTCGTGCTTGCAGCAGTTCTATATCACTAGCTAGTCCTCTCCATAGTAGCGCAGGAATACACATAATTTTGTATCTCTAAGAAGAGGATTTTGATTAGTCAGCGGGCCCAGAGGACTGGTGGATGGGCATCACATGGCTGAGGAAGCAAAGACTCACCCACCACACGAAACAGGAGAATGTGCAGCAGAGCCCTTTGAGAAAACAGGTGAGAGAAGTATCCACTTGTGTTCCTGCAAGAAGAGTGCAGGGGCAAGGGTCAGGAGAGGGTGTGTAGAGTGCCACTGTGAGGTGAAGTACTGGGCTGAGAGACCTACCTGCTCTGCTGCCATCATAGACATGCGCACAGGGTGTGCCGGGTGTGACCAGGCACACCCTAATCACCCCATGCGCATTAGTGTTATCGATGTGTAGCAACAGGAACATGGGAAAGATCTCCCTTTTACCGGCTCTGCCATAAGAAAAGTGTTTATGCTCTTTTCTTTCACTGTGCCAGCAGGAAGATCAATGTGCCAGGGTCATATATATGTAGATACATACACATCCATGTGTGTTTGAGCTTAAGGGTGCACACCCTAATGCATTAAGCTGCGCACACCTATGGCTGCCACTCAGAGACCTGTCTGCTGCTGAGAGCTAGAGTACTGTGCAGCTAAGCCCTGTACACACGATCGGTTTTACCAATGAAAACAGTCCAATGGACTTTTTTCATCGGACAAACCGATCGTGTATGGGGCCCCATCAGTGTTTTTTCCATCTGTGTTAAAAAATAGAACATGTTTTAAATTTATCCGATGGAAAAAAAAACGATAGCAAATTACTATCGTCTGTGGGGAACTCCATCAGATTTAAAAACCCACACATGCTCAGAATCAAGTCGACGCATGCTCAGAAGCATAGAACTTCATTTTTCTTGGTTCGTCTGAGTATTTTACGTCACAGCGTTTGGGACAATCGTTTTTTTGACTGATGGTGTGTAGGCAAGACTGATGGAAGTCAGCTTCATCGGATTTCCGATGGAAAAATCCATCGTTTTAAAATCCATAGGAAATCCGATCGTGTGTTTAGGGCTTAAGAGTTGAAGAGCTGCTAGACCATGTGCTGCTGTTGGAGGACTGCTTGCTATGCTGCTACAGAGGAAGCTGTCTAATTACAAGTTTACAGCTGTGGTGAGAGAACACATGCTGCTGAAATGCATATCTCCCAACATTTTGAAATGGGAATGAGATACGCCTATTAGCAAACGTATGTAGTTATAGGACAGGCCTCCTGCCACACCCCCTTAAAGGAGATTTAACAAAAAAAAAGGTTAATTAAATCCCCAAGGGCCTTTTTTTTTTTTTAACACTACTCTTCCTTTATATTGGCTTTTAAAATGTTCTAATGCAGCAATTTAAATTTGGATGCAAGGTGTAGCACTGGGAAACCCTTTTTGAAAGATAAAAAGTGCATTTTATATACAACTGTATAGATCAGACCAAAATGAGGGACAAATGAGAACAAAAGAGTGACAGAGGGACATTGTTCCAAATCAGGGACAGTCCCTCGAAATCAGGGACAGTTGGGAGCTATGAAAATGTATTGTTTGCTGCTGTGCTCACCAGTGTTTAGTTTTATCAGTGTCCAGCCATTCCAGTGTCTAGCGTGTTTCAGTGATCTGGTTTTCTTCCTGATCCGGTATCTTACTGTAGTGGCCTCACCCCTCTCACCCCTTCTTCTCGGCTTGTTGTCTTGTCTAGGGGGATCAGGGAGGAGGGATGCGGTACACTACGGCCCATATCCTCTAATGTGTAGAGGTGAAAGCCAACACCTGTTTACCTTCGGGCTGTGTGCATAACCCAGAGCCAAGTCCGTTCTGCAGATGACCCCCCTTTGCTCCCAGTAACTGGAGTTCCACACCACTGAAAAGGTCCAACTCTTATTTATTCTCTGACAGCAATAAATCGTCCTTAAACAGCAGACAGGTTGTGACCCAAAGAACAGTTCAGTATAAGTGGGGAGTAGGTCAAGGCACAATCCTTAAATAGAACTAACCATTGTGGTGTCACCAACGATTATGGCGCACAGCCGCTGCCACCGACCGTGTAGAACAGGAACAGAATTACCTTTGCTAAGTGCAGCCCCTGTCAGAGGGAAGACATCCTTCCAAGAGAGTTACCAGAGGCCCTGCCGTCACCAGCAATGCTGCGCCGGACTGTTCGGAGGGGTTACGCTCCCTGGTCTCCTCGTCTGAGGTTCGGGTGCCCAACACATTAGGGCCCCTCGGACTCTTCCACCCTTGCGGAACCCAGTCGAAGGTACTGGGCCCCGGGCCTCCTCAGTAGTACCTCACCCCAGGCTGAAGGTGCCTGGGATGGACTCCATCTCCCGCTCCGGCCAGGTCAAGGGCACCTGGGCCCGGAACTCCGGAACGCCAGCACCCAGGCTGAAGGTGCCTGGGCGCGGCTCTGACCTCCGACGACTGAACCCTATGTTGAGGGCGTCTGTCCCCTTTATCTCCCCTCCCGACCGGCACAGCAGGTTCCCCGCCCGGCCGTACCGCTGCTGAAACAGGACAAAAAGGGCACAGCACTACAGTTATGGTTCAACCCTGGCCCAGGGCGACAGCGCCACCCACAGGCCGCAGGGAACTGCACACCACTGGGATCCTCCACGAACGAAAATGGTCCCAAATTCCTTAAAATCAGTGCATCCGGGTCATACTACCACCCAGATGCGCCCCCCCTAAATTTAAATACCCGCTACATTACACTGAGATGACAATGCGTCACTGGAACTGAGAGAGAGAGGACTTCCATCCAATGCAAGCCTGGAGGGCTACATTTTACCTGACTCCACCACTCACTCTTTCCATTGTCTCTACCTGCAATGGGTTCTGCTAAGAGGAAACTGTGCTTTTCCCTGCAGCGGATTACAAATCTATTGATTTCACCCTGACCAGTGGGTTAGGGAGGGCCTAGTAATGCTAGCTGGGTCAATTTTATCCAAAGCCTGACCTCTAGTGTGCTCCTGCGTGTACTTGCCTATAATGGTATTCTATAGACATGTGCACAGCCAAAAAATTTGTTAGTTTTCGTTTCATTAGTTTTTTATTTTTTTTTCGTTTTTCGGGTCATTCGTTATGATCGCAATTCGTAAATTCATACATTCGTAAATTCGTACATTCGTAAATTCGTATATTCGGAAATTTATACATTCGTAAATATATATACATTCGTAAATTCGTACATTCGGAAATTTGGAAATTTGGAAATTCGAAATTCGAAAAATCCGAAAACCAGAAAATTCGAAAATCTGAAAAAATGACTATTAAAATTATAGGTATTGTAATTTCCTTTCAAATTTGGCTGATAGCGAACGTAACAAATACAAATTTATCCGAAGTTACGCATAACCTGAAATAACAAATGCCACATCTAAACAAATGGAACGGAACAAATTAATAATAAATAATAATATAACGTTTTTATTATTATTATTGTTATTTATTATTATTATTAAGTCATTACGTTCCATTAGTTTAGATACGGCATTCATTATTTCGGAAAACAATTCGTAACTTCTTTAAGTTCACTAACAGCCAAATTTGAAAGGAAATTCCAATACCTATAATTTAATAGTTAGTAATAGTTAAGTTATTATTATGTTTTTTATTGCACATAAGTTATTATTAGTTAATTATTATTTCAGATTTCCGAATTTACAAATTTACGAATGTACAAATTTAAGCATTTACGACTGTACGAATTTAAGCATTTACGAATGTACGAATTTGCGAATGTACAAATTTACGAATGTACGAAACTACGAATATTCGAATTTATGAATATTCGTTAAACGAGTTTTCATTAATTCGGATATTTCCGAATTAACGCATTTGTCGAAATTCGTTAAAAACGAATTCGGAACTAAACGAATTGCACATGTCTAGTATTCTATATTGTGCTTTGGTTGTTTTAGGCCTCATGCTCACGGACGTTTTTTCAGCCGCGTTTCTGAGCGCTTTTTTACAGCTTAAAAACGCCTGTCCATGTTAGTCTATAGCTTCATGCCCACCTAGGCGTTTTTCAGCTGCAAATTGCATAGGCGTTTTTAAGCTGTAAAAAAAAACCCAGGACCAGTACGTTCCGCGGCGCCGACGTTAGGCAGAAAAAAACGCGAAGCGTCGAAAAACGCGCAAAAACGTGCACTAATGCGCACAAACGCGCACTAACGCCGAGGTCACGTTTTTTAGCTCCAGGGTTTTTCTGTATAAAAAGATGATTGGGCAGTGTAAAGACAGGAAATTCCTGTCTGGATAATATTATTTCCCAGGAGTCCTTTGCACAGCCGTGTGCTTGTGGACAAGTGAAGAACAGAAGATGGCACATGCTGTGGGTCAACGTCAGCTCATTACTGCTGTTCAGGCCCATCCTGAGCTGTGGGATGTGGCTCATCCGCAACATGGTGACCACATAAGAAGAGTGTCCATATGGGAGGACATCAATGCTGCCATCACCCCTGGCTGGGAAGACTGTTTACATGGAGAAAGTAAGGAGATAAGTAAGTCTTTTCCTTGAATGCATGATCTGTTTTTAACTACTTCCCATCCAGGCCAATACTGACATTTCTTTCCTACATGAAAATCTTATTTTTTGTCATAGTAAATTACATAGAAACCCCAAACATTATATATGTTTTTTTTAGCAGAGACCCTAGAGAATACAATGGCGTAATCTCACACGTTATTTGCGCATAAATTTATCGACCTTTTTTTTAAAAAAAAAAATGACATTTTCATGATTTAAAACATTTTTTTTTTTTTTACCTAATTTGAAAGTTTATGTTAAGCCTAGTAAATAGATAACTTACATGTCACCCTTCCAAATTGCACATGCTCGTAGAATGGCGCCAAACTTTCGTACTTCGAAATCCTACTGGTTACATGTTTTGAGTTACAGAGGAGGTCTAGGGCTAGAATTATTGATCTCGCTGTAACGTTTGGGGCGATACCTCACATGTGTGGTCTGAACAACAATGTCATATGTGGGCGGGAGTTGCGTATGCGTTCGCTTCTGTGTGCGAGCACACAGGCACATGGGAAAAAAATAAAATCATTTTGATTACTTTGGGAATGCATATAAAACCTTTTTTTTCCACGTTTTTTTAGGTAAGATTTTACAGAAACGCTGGAAGTCACTCAGAGACCACGTGAGGAGGGACCTAACAGAGGAGGACAAGACAGCGAGGAGTGGAATGCCAGCCCTGACCAAAAAACCTCATGTGTAACACAATGAACTGAGGTTCCTGCGTGACAACATGAGGAACAGCAGCAGACCGTAAGTTTTTTATTTATTTTTCATAATATATTTGCCTATGTCCATAGCTTTTCTGGCGGTATTTTCCATGGCTATTGATTAAAAGTGGTTGTAAACCCGTGTATATATATATATATATATATATATAATATATATATATTTTTCTTTTAACCAACCTGCAAGACAAAACCATAATGAGCAAGTATGCATAGCATACTAGCTCATTATGAATGACTTACCTGAGATCGAAGCCCCAGCAGCGATGCTGGGACACCTCCACCGCCGCCACCTTGCTTCGACGTCTATTCTGTTTATCGCAGCTCCGGCGCTGTGATTGGCCCCGGAGCGGCGATGACGTCAGACAAATGCGCGCTCGGGCCGGCCAAATCCATTCAGAAAACCGGCTACGATGCCGGCCCGCTAGTGCGGTTTTAAAAGCAAATATCTCCTTAACCGTGTAGGTTAAAGAGATATTTCATGCACCTACAGGTAAGCCTTAATCTAGGCTTACCTGTAGGTGCATGTTGTATTAGTGGGTTTACAACCACTTTAAGTTTATTCTTTTATTTCATTGTCTGCAGGACAACATCTAACATTTCTACAGCCAGGGAGGTGTCTGCAGAGGAGAACATTGTGGACAGACCCAGCAGTCCCATGGCATGCAGTGGCAATCCATCTCCAAACACCGTCGAAGAGGGTAGTGTTAAGTGCCATGATGAGGTAAGTGCTTCTGTCTGCCTGTCTATCTCATTGTCTATCTGTCCATGTACATGTGAATGTAAAATGATTTGTTCTTTTGCAGGAATCCAGGGCATTGGAAATGTCCGCGACTGGCAGTAAGGACTGTGGGGAGCAACGCGGTCGTGGCGGTGTTCGTGGCCGTGGACGTCAGGCGAGGGGGGGCTGCACTGTTGAGGGAGATGACAGGGTGCTAGCACTGCTGCAGGAAGTGCGGCAGGAGAGGCGCAGTGTGGATGCTTTTTTAGATCCCAGCAACCCACGCGCCTCCTTCTGCCCTTTATCACCTCCTGGAGGACATTGGGGGACATTGGGGGAGAACAAGAGAAGGATTTTATGTTTCGCATACACGGTATGGCAATACAATGCTGACAAGAAAAATTGAGACGTGGGCCACCTCTATATACATATAATCCTTCTTATGATCCCCCAATGGCCCCCAGGACCTCAGCAGTGCTAGCACCCCCCTCTCATCATCAGCCCACTCAGCAATGCCAGCCACCACCTACCCCGTCTCAGGCATCGTTTTTAATGCCACACCCCCAAACTGATTTTTGGCCTTCCACCTCCCATGTTCACCCCTCCAATCCTTTACCCCGCTACCAGCAAGATTTCTGGAATGAACGCCAGCCCCTTCCCCAATCCCCACATCCCCATAGTGATCAAATGTCCAACCCCACCTATCACCAGCTGTGATGTACCAATGTCTTTGTTATTGTTAAATAAATATCTTTTTTGTTTGAAAAAAAATTGTTCAATTGGTGTTTTATATGATACACAACAGCACTCCTTTGCCCTCTGCCTTCAGACGAGCGTATGCTAGCCAATTACGGGCTTAGCATACGCTTGCCCAAAGGTAGAGGGCAAAGGACTCAAAAGGGGCTTAGCATACGCTTGCCCGATGGCAGAGGGCAAAGCACTCCTTTGCCCTCTGCCTTTAGACGAGCGTATGCTAGCCCATTACGGGCTTAGCATGCGCTTGCCTAAAGACAGAGGGCAAAGCACTTCTTTGCCCTCTGCCTTCAGACGAGCGTATGCTAGCCCATTACGGGCTTAGCATGCGCTTGCCTAAATACAGAGGGCAAAGCACTCCTTTGCCCTCTGCCTTCAAGAGAAGCGTATGCTAGCCCATTAGGGGCTTAGCATGTGCTTGCCTAAAGACAGAGGGCAAAGCACTCCTTTGCCCTCTGCCTTCAGATGAGCGTATGCTAGCCCATTACGGGCTTAGCATGCGCTTGCCTAAAGACAGAGGGCAAAGCACTCAAAAGGGGCTTAGCATACGCTTGCCTGAAGGCACAGTCAAAACTTGTTGAACAATCATTGCAAAATGGAAAAATAACAATCTTTGAAATGATTTATTTCCAAAATAAACACAAGAAAGTAAAGCTGTATACATCTGTATTGAAAATTTATCAGGATCGATATTTGTATCAAATTTTTCTGAATATGAATACATCTGAATTCCATTTTTTTAAATTACACGTGATCATTCTGCCATGACACCTCTCCATCAGGGGATTCAAAAAATGCAGCAAATTGGTTTCGAATGCCCATGACACGTGCCGTTGACCGCAAGTCCATAAATTGTACCCTCTGAAATTGGTTACTGGGCTCCGGTTCAACATTGCTGCTGTCACTGTCCCTTAGAAAATTATGCAGAACGCAGCATGCCAGGACTACTTTAATGGCGTTCTCCACATCCAGTTGCATACTTGTGAGCAAAACTCGCCATTTGGCCGTGCACACCCCAAATGCACATTCAACAACACGGCGTGCACGGCTGAGCCGATAATTATAGATATTTTGACGATGGCTGAGACCATAGCCACTATATGGCCTCATGAGGTTTTCAGCCAGTCCAAAGGCCTCGTCTGCCACCATCACTAAGGGTAGGCTGGGTTCCTCAGTGCAGGGTAGAGGCCTGCTTTCAGGGATATTGAGTCGTCCCTCATGTAGACGACGTCCGAAGGCCGACTCCCGGAATATACAGGCGTCACCTTGGCTTCCATATGCTCCCACATCCACAAAAATAAATTTGAGATGTGCATCGGACAATGCCAGGAGGACCACTGAAATTTTTTTTTTTATAATTAAAATATGATGATCCAAACTGGGGAGGCTTCTTCACCCTGATGTGTTTCCCATCAAGGGCACCGATACAATTTGGGAACTGAGTTTTCTCCCAAAAAGTGTCAACCACCGATTCCCAGATCTCTTCTGTGGGCTCTGGCATTACCACCTCATGTAACTCCTCCCATATTGCCACACATGTTTCCCTTATTACCCTGGACACCGTTGTGAGGCCAAGTAGAAAATAATGATGCAGGGACACATAACTTTGTCCTGTGGCAAGGAACCTAAGATAAGAATAAAATTTCACATATTAAAAAAACTATTGATAAAAATTAAAACTTACCCTTCCCTTAACCCTATCCCCTAACCGTAACCCCTAACCCTATCACTTAACCCTAACCCTATCCCCTAACCCCTAACCCTATCCCCTAACCCCTAACCCTAACCCCTAACACTAACCCCTAACCGTAACCCCTAACCCTAACCCCTAACACTAACCCCTAACCGTAACCCCTAACCCTAACCCCTAACCATATTCCCTAACCCCTAACCCTATCCCCTAACCGTAACCCCTAACCCTATCCCCTAACCCCTAACACTAACCCCTAACCCTAACCCCTAACCCTATCCCCTAACCGTAACCCCTAACCATATCACCTAACCCTATCCCCTAACCCCTAACCCCTAACCCTAACCCCTAACCGTAACCCCTAACCGTAACCCCTAACCCCTTGCTGTATTCCCTAACCCCTAACCCTATCCCCTAACCGTAACCCCTAACCCTATCCCCTAACCCTAACCCCTAACACTAACCCCTAACCCTAACCCCTAACCCTATCCCCTAACCGTAACCCCTAACCATATCAGCTAACCCTATCCCCTAACCCTAACCCCTAACCGTAACCCCTAACCCTAACACCTAACCGTAACCCCTAACCCCTAACCCTAACCCCTAACCCTATCCCCTAACCGTATCCCCTAACCATAACCCCTAACCCTATCACCTAACCCTATCCCCTAACCCCTAACCCCAAACACTAACCCTAACCCCTAACCCTATCCCCTAACCGTAACCCCTAACCCTATCCCCTTACCGTAACCCCTAACCCTATCCCCTAACCCCTAACCCTAATCCCTAACCCTATCCCCTAACCGTAACCCCTAACCCTATCCCCTAACCCCTAACCCCTAACCCTAACCCCTAACCGTAACCCCTAACCCTAACCCCTAACCCAAACCCCTAACCGTATTCCCTAACCCCTAACCCTATCCCCTAACCGTAACCCCTAACCCTATCCCCTAACCCCTAACACTAACCCCTAACCCTAATGCCCCGTACACACGATCGTTTTTAATGTCATTTTTTAAACCAACGTTTTTCTCCTCGTTTTTTTTCATGTTTCCTCTCAAGCCTGCCTTGCGTACACACCATCATTAAAAAAAACGATCAAGCAAAGCGCAGTGACGTTCAACACGTACGACGGCACTATAAAGGGGAAGTTATGTTCGAATGACGCCACCCTTTGGGACGCTTTTGCTAATTCCGTGTTTACGCGTGTTAGTAAAAGTTTGGTGAGAGACGATTCGCGCTTTTCAGTCTTCGTGCTTTGAAGATCGTTTTCGGGAGTTCAGATTGCGCCTGTGGGTTCGTATCTGTTTAGCACTGCTTGTAGTCAGTTCGTATCTGTTTATTCAGTGCGGCCTGCTCTGCACGTTCGTGTTTTTCAGCTTGTTCTTCATAGGCCTTGCTGTTCTTCCGTGCGTTCTTCTAGTACGTTCTGTTCAGCCGACCGTTATCTAGCCATGTTGCGGCTACGTACTCGTCGTAGAGTTCGTGCTGTAGTTGGTGCAGGGGTTCATGCTGTATCCCGACTCCATGCCATGAGCAGGGTCAGGAGGAGTTCATGGACCAAGAATTGGTTGCTCCAGCGGCACCAATTCTGTCACATGCCTTTGTTGCGGGAGATCAGGGAGAATAATCCTGATGATTTCAGGAATTTTCTCAGGATGTCTGACCCCGTATTTCAGCAGCTGTTGGCTTTGGTGTCCCCCTATATTACCAGGCAGGACACCGTTATGCGGGAAGCCATCAGTGCTGAGCAGAGGCTCATCGCCACGTTGCGATACCTGGCTACTGGGAGAAGCCTGCAGGACCTTAAGTTCTCCACAGGCATCTCCCCCCAGGCTCTGGGGATCATTATACCAGAGACTTGTTCTGCCATCCTTCAAGTTTTGCAGGAGGACTATATTAAGGTAAGTGTTCTTCTTCAAAAATTCACATTGTATGGTTTTTATTTTGGGATATTTTTAATTTGCTTTATTTGCAGTCCCTAATTCACATGATTCTTAGCTGCAGGGAATGTCCCCTTTCTCCCCATGTTTTATTATTTAAAGTTTGGTGTTTGAGGCCTACCTGTAAATTTGGCTTACCTAACCTCTCCAGCATGCTATCCTGGGGCCATACCTACCTTGCCTAGTCATTTCCATGTTTTTTATTATATGTTCCATCGTAGTGCTTTACCCAAAACGCACTCTAAATTTTGCCTCGGAATGTTTCATTGTTGTTAACTTCAATACAGAGTGCTACAGCCTTCATGTGTGATATTCCCAACTCAGGGCCGGCCCTACCATGGGACCCGGTGGGACCATGGTCCCAGGCGGCACTTTAAGAGGGGCGGCAACAGGGGCGCACTGCCTGAGGACCTGGGTTTCCCTCCATCTAGTGTGCAGTGTGCAGTGTCATACTGTACTGCATCGCCGGCGCCGCTGTCACTGGCCGCAGTGGCAAGACCCACTTAAAGGGTCTCTCCAGGGCCCCTGCTTCACTGCCCAAACTGGTTGCTAGCCGCGGACCGCTTTGTGTCTAGCAACCAGTGACGTAAGGAGAGAGAGGCCCATCATTCATTGCAGAGAGTATTTCACTTCCTCCTCCTCCGCTAGCTCCACCCACCTCCTCCCTGTATGTAACAGCATGAGATCGGAGCGGCTGTGTGTGTGGAGAGAGAGCAGCTGCGGGCTCTTCTCCCCCCTCCTTCTCCTCCTCATGCTGCTGTTCCTAGGACAGCCACCGCTATGTTTCTTCCCCCTTTTCCTCCCATTGGCCAGGGAAAAAAACTAAAAGGAGAAAAGAGGATTATGGGATGTGTAGTGCAAATGGCTGGCCCATTGCAATTCTAGGGGGGAAACTGAAGCCCTCAGCATGCCCATCTGAAGGGGAGGGAGAGAGAGCCAGACTGAGTGACAGGCTGCATCTGGTGACAGGCATCAGTGACAAGTGACAGGCTGCATCTGGTGACAGGCATCGGTGACAAGTGACAGGCTGCATCTGGTGACAGGCATCAGTGACAAGTGACAGGCTGCATCTGGTGACAGGCATCAGTGACAAGTGACAGGCTGCATCTGGTGACAGGCATCGGTGACAAGTGACAGGCTGCATCTGGTGACAGGCATTGGTAACAAGTGACAGGCTGCATCTGGTGACAGGCATCGGTGACAAGTGACAGGCTGCATCTGGTGACAGGCATCGGTGACAAGTGACAGGCTGCATCTGGTGACAGGCAAGGCAATGGTGACAAGTGACAGGCTGCATCTGGTGACAGTCAATGGTGACAAGTGACAGGCTGCATCTGGTGACAGTCAATGGTGACAAGTGACAGGCTGCATCTGGTGACAGACATTGGTGACAAGTGACAGGCTGCATCTGGTGACAGGCATCGGTGACAAGTGACAGGCTGCATCTGGTGACAGGCAATGGTGACAAGTGACAGGCTGCATCTGGTGACAGTCAATGGTGACAAGTGACAGGCTGCATCTGGTGACAGTCAATGGTGACAAGTGACAGGCTGCATCTGGTGACAGGCATTGGTGACAAGTGACACGCTGCATCTGGTGACAGACATTGGTGACAAGTGACAGGCTGCATCTGGTGACAGTCAATGGTGACAAGTGACAGGCTGCATCTGGTGACAGGCATTGGTGACAAGTGACACGCTGCATCTGGTGACAGGCAATGGTGACAAGTGACAGGCTGCATCTGGTGACAGGCAATGGTAACAAGTGACAGGCTGCATCTGGTGACAGGCAATGGTGACAAGTGACAGGCTGCATCTGTTGACAGGCATCAGTGACAAGTGACAGGCTGCATCTGTTGACAGGCATCAGTGACAAGTGACAGGCTGCATCTGGTGACAGGCAATGGTGACAAGTGACAGGCTGCATCTGGTGACAGGCAATGGTGACAAGTGACAGGCTGCATCTGTTGACAGGCATCAGTGACAAGTGACAGGCTGCATCTGGTGACAGGCATCAGTGACAAGTGACAGGCTGCATCTGGTGACAGGCATCGGTGACAAGTGACAGGCTGCATCTGGTGACAGGCAATGGTGACAAGTGACAGGCTGCATCTGTTGACAGGCATCGGTGACAAGTGACAGGCTGCATCTGGTGACAGGCATTGGTGACAAGTGACAGGCTGCATCTGGTGACAGGCATTGGTGACAAGTGACAGGCTGCATCTGGTGACAGGCATTGGTAACAAGTGACAGGCTGCATCTGGTGACAGGCAATGGTGACAAGTGACAGGCTGCATCTGTTGACAGGCATCAGTGACAAGTGACAGGCTGCATCTGGTGACAGGCAATGGTGACAAGTGACAGGCTGCATCTGGTGACAGGCAATGGTGACAAGTGACAGGCTGCATCTGTTGACAGGCATCAGTGACAAGTGACAGGCTGCATCTGGTGACAGGCAATGGTGACAAGTGACAGGCTGCATCTGTTGACAGGCATCGGTGACAAGTGACAGGCTGCATCTGGTGACAGGCAATGGTGACAAGTGACAGGCTGCATCTGGTGACAGGCATTGGTGACAAGTGACAGGCTGCATCTGGTGACAGGCATTGGTGACAAGTGACAGGCTGCATCTGGTGACAGGCATTGGTGACAAGTGACAGGCTGCATCTGGTGACAGGCATTGGTGACAAGTGACAGGCTGCATCTGTTGACAGGCATTGGTGACAAGTGACAGGCTGCATCTGGTGACAGGCATTGGTGACAAGTGACAGGCTGCATCTGGTGACAGGCATTGGTAACAAGTGACAGGCTGCATCTGGTGACAGGCAATGTTGACAAGTGACACGCTGCATGTTGTGGCAGGCTATGGGTGGCAAGTGGCACAGCTGCATCTGGTGGCAGGCAACGGTGGCAAGCAATAAGCTACATCTGGTGGCAAGCAATGGTGGCAAATGACAAGCTCAGGGTTCCCACTGATTCGGCATTATGGTGAGTTAAACTATTTCATTATATATTACAATGTAGTAATAGAAATAATGTGATTTGATCATCCTGACACCATATCAATCATAATGTTAGGATGATTTAAGTGCTAACACCAGCCATTCGCCCGACAAATCACCCGCTGCCAAATTCCCTGTCAGCGAGACTCCACACCCCCCCCCCTCATCTTTTTTTGGGAAGGAAGGGCGGTATCCCTGAATGGCAGTTTGGAAATGTGGTCAATGCAGCGCTGTTGCATGCAGCATGTTGCATCTCTGAGCTGGGATCAGAGCGTAGCTGGTCGGTGGCAGTGGAGAGAAAGGGGGGAGCTTTCGTGGTGCTACACAATACTCTTTGCAGGAAGGAGCTAGGGTGACCACATTTTTAAACTACTATTCACGGACACCCCCCCTTCCCAAACATCAGCTTGTTCTGTAACGAATCACAGCACAGTGATTGGACACAAGAGGTGGGATTTATGATTTCTCCAATCGCATGCAGGGGGCGGGGATTGTGCTCCTCCAGGCATTCCCGGCCAGGACAAGTACTGTCAGTGAGTAAAGCGGTGATGTGGCGGCCTTTTTTGGGGCCATCAGATCGGCCCGGGGGGTGGCTGTGTCAGTTTCATTCCGGGACACTGTATTGTCCTGGAATGAATGTGCCCGGGACAGACCTGCAAAATGCGTGGTCACCCTAGAAGGGGCATGTCTCTTTGCTGAATATATGGGATGTCTCTTGCTGAATATATTGGGCTGTCTCTTTGCTTTATGGAAACGTCTCTTTGCTGGATGGGCATAGAATTTTTTTTTTGGGGGGGGGGGCAGCATTTCATTCTTGGGCCCAGGCAGCACAATGTCTTGGGCCAGCCCTGTCCCAACTCATCTTCAACCCTTCCCCCCCCCCCCCCCATAATTTTTTTTTTTTTTTTTTTTTCTTGCTTCCAAATTTTTATGTTTTTAACAGTTTCTACCAATGTTGGCCATGAATGTGTGTATGAAATCAGCTTTCAATGTTTCTGGCTCCAAGTATTAATTTGTTATTTCTTTAATTCCACAGTTCCCTTCTTCGCCACATGAATGGCAGAATGTGGCTTCCGAGTTTGCCCAGCGATGGAACTTTCCGAACTGTGGAGGAGCCATCGACGGCAAACATGTTCGGGTCGTCCCACCACCCCATTCGGGATCCTTTTATTATAATTATAAGGGGTTCCACAGCGTCGTGATGATGGCAGTGGTGTCGGCCACCTACGAGTTCCTCTATGTGGACGTTGGCAAGAATGGCAGGATGTCTGATGGAGGAGTTTTTGCCCAGACGGAGTTTGGAGAACGGCTCCTTTTGGATCTGCTGGCCTTGCCACCCGCGGAGCAGAATGTGGAGGGACTACCTTTTGTGTTTGTGGCGGATGAGGCGTTTGGCCTGGGACCCCATTTGATGAGGCCATTCCCGCAACGCACCCTCACCCCTGAGAGGAGGGTTTTCAATTATCGGCTGGCCAGAGCCAGAAGGGTGGTGGAAAAGTCGTTTGGGATCATGGCCAGCCGATTTCGCCTCTTCCTTACCTCCATCCACCTTGCCCCATACAAATGGAACCATGTGGTTATGACGTGCTGTGTGCTGCATAATTTCCTATGGGTGCATTCAACGAGTTATATATCTTTGAGTGGGCCTGAGGCCTCTTTAATCAATGCAGAAACTTTGGTGGCCCTGGAACCTGGCCGTCCTGGCTTGGCCCCCCCAACCGGACGTGAGGTCCGTAACCAATATGTGGACTATTTTATGGGTAGGGGGGCCATTGAAATGCCAGACAATCTCTAATAATTTTAGACCAAAAAAATAAAACTTTTTTAAAAAGTAAAGATTGGTTTGTCATTTTTATTGTATAATGTTTGATGTTTCTGGTAGGTTTACCTAGTGCATTTGTTTTGCCATGTGGATTAAAAAATCTTTTAATTAGCCTTCATTGTCAGTGTAAACACCAAACATTGATTAGTTCACTCAGCACCACATTTACATAATGAAGCCACAATGATTTGTTATGTAAAAATACCTTTATTTATTTTGTTTAGGTGGGCAACTTCCATAGAAATGTGGATGTTCCCTTAATTTCAGGTGTATTAAAACGCATGACCAGCCATGCATAAACAAACTATAGTTCTCCAAATTTTGAAAAAGCTAAACATGTGCTAGTCATTAAAGGGTAAAATAACCCAAAAAAATAGAAATCTCTGCAAGTAAAATGTTATTTGGTGTAAAAACATTAGACACGCCCAAGCACAGCCATGATATTTTGGAGCCTTTCCTCCACCCGCTTTGTATTTGCCCTGATCTCTCGCAAATCTCCCTTAATTTTTTCGAGGTCACGACAGCAGACCATCAGGTATTGGATCAGTATCTGGGCACTGTGATGTGACAACTTATTGGGGTCTTCGGCCAGAACTGCACCTAAATGTAAAAAGAAATATGTAGGATAGAATATGTAGGCCTACATCTATTTAACATGCATGTGTCTGGTTTCTCTCTGACCTGTGGTGGTGCCACTTTCAACTTCCACAACATCACATTCCTCTCCATCCTGGGGTTCTGGGGGTATTGTTGTAGGTATTGCAATTCTCGTCTCATCTGAGGTAGCTTTTCGAATCCCTAGGGAGATTGAAATAAAAGGAATAGTTTCATTAGTAGCGACTCAATTTTGCTAAAATAAGAAACATGGAAAAAAACTTTTTAATCATTCTTTTGAAGCATGCTCCATTTAAATTTTTAACCCCTGTGCCAACCGGGACAAATGATTGGATACATAGGCCAAAACAGAGCATATACATTTTGTGAACAAATTTGAAACATTGTAACACCCCAAAGTATCTACACTGGATCACCTGTGTGTGACTCCCCAGCTGCTGAGCATTCACTCCCTTTAGCATTACCATGCATATCGTTTTTCAAAATGAACAAATCTCCTTTGGATTAGCACACCAAAAATAAGTGTGGCCCAAATGTACTCCCCCAAATAATCAAAAAAACATGGGTGTTCACACTGGATGATCCGAAAACATCGTTTGAGGAACTGTACGGAGAAAGAGGTAAAATACGTCCGTTTACTATGCGGACGAACCTAAAAAAGATGGTATCTTTCAGTGTACTATATGAAAGTTAAAAATACACGACAGAATACAAGAAAATAATATGTACCATGGAAACTCAAAAAAAACAACTTACTTTTTAATATAACTTTCTTGATTCTTTTATATTGGTCGGCCTCCCGCAACTTCAGATCTGACCATCGTTTTCTGAGCTGTTCCTTCGTTCTGCACACCCCGAATTTTTGGTGGAGACTTTTGACCACTTTGCCCATAATTCTGGACTTGACCAGATTAGGCCTTTTATACAGACCATGCTTGGCATCATAATCCTCCTTCTTTAAAATGGCGACCATCTCCACCATTTCCTCGAATGACATGTTGGATGCCTTATATCTCCTGGGTCTTGATTTGGGCTCCTCTGTAATTTCATCCTCTGTAGAGGTAATCTCAGCCACCTGTGTCTCCGCCATGTTTTGTTCAGCACTACGAGCGAGAAGGGGCGGGGAAAGTACAATATCGAACGTCAGGGGCGGGGAAAGCGTGCGGAGTTTCACGCATGCGCTGTGTATATAAAGTGAAGATCCATTGCTGGGAAATACGTTCATTTTTCGGGAGAGAGAGTTAGCAACGAACGTCGTGACCAAGGTACCTAACAATTTTACTTTTTGAGGTTCATCAGACGAGGAGATTTGTGTGCTCAAAATATGTAGACAATGCACAGTTGAGGAATGTTGCCTGAAATATATTTTTATTTTGGTTTCTCGCTTTTACAGATATCATGAATACTTTTAAAAACCCAGACTTCATGGGGGAGTTCATCGACAAATGGCAAGAGCTCCCTATATTATGGCAAACCAAAAGTGGCGGAAATAAAAATAAAGACGCCAGGAAAGCAGCACTGGAGAGCCTGCTTGCATTTGTGCAAACAAAGATACCCACAACAACTCTCCAAGATGTCAAAAACAAAATTGGGACCATCAGAGGGACATACAGGACCCAGAGGACTATGGTCCTGAGGTCCCAGAGGTCAGGTGCACCAGCAGATAAGGTTTATAAACCCAGTCTGTGGTACTACAGTAAGCTTGCTTTTCTGGATGACCAGCTGGAAGTGCGCGAATCTCTCTCCACCCTTCCCCCCAGAGGTCAATCCAGCCTTCCTTGTACCCAACCCTCCAGCCTTCCCTGCAGCCAGTCCTCAAGCCTTCCTGTCAACCCTGCTCTGGCTTCCTCTGAGGATCAAGATCAGGGCCTTGAGGAGGCAGATTTGGAGATATGGAGCCAGGTAAAGTTTTGCTATCTATATTTCTATCGTACAAAATTATAGATTTTAAATAGATGTTAGTATTGTTAAAGGTATGTACACTTCTACCAATAAAGTTTGTGAAGAGCAAGATACAGTAGTGGCCTAATTTTATGTGTCCAAGACAACAAAACCAGGATGCGTAATCAATGAAAAGGACATAACTTTTGGCATTGATTTCAACAATGTCTAGAGGTGAACAATGTCTGTGAATGATGATGTGGCAAAATAAATAATGTCCCTTTCTTTTTTTACAGCCAGAGCAGAGCCAGGAAGAGGGTGATGTTGGGGATCAGGAGGAGGCTGGGCCCAGTGGCACCCAGGAGGAGGCAGGGCCCAGGGGCACCCAGGAGGAGGCTGGGCCCAGTGGCACCCAGGAGGAGGCTGGGCCCAGCACAAGAGCCCAGATGCCTCCCCTGGTAGTTAAACCACGAGGGCCAAGGAGAGGTAGGCAGGTGGAGGAGGAAACCAGGGCCTTCCTCAGAGAGGCAACAGCGGCCCTCAGAGAGGCACCCTCTGTTGAAGAGGGATTTGCCGCAGTCATCGCCCACAAACTAGGGCAAATGGAGTTGCAGCAAAAAATTTACAGTGAGACCCTGCTATTGAAAGTCATCAATAAGGGCGTGCTGGGTGAACTCACTAGGTACACGGACATAACGGAGGTTGTCCCTACTCCTCCACCTCCTCCTCCTCCTCCTACTACTCCTCCTGCCACAACCTCTCCTCCTGATCCCCAGCCTCCAAGAAAGAAACCAACCAAGGCTGCAGAGAAGGCTGGAGAGAAGGCTACAAGGAAGAGAAGAAAATAATGCCTGCTGTAGTACCACAGACTGGGGACATATAGGACTTATCTGCTGTGGCTCCTGACCTCTGGGAGCTCAAGACAAGATTGGGCTCATTTTTTGGGGGGATCTAATCTCTATTTTGGTTTGGACATCTTGTATGGTTGTTGTGGGGTGAAAGGGATGCACAAATGCAAGCAGGCTCTCCAGTGCTGCCTTCCACTTTAATTTGTTAATGTTCTGAATTTAAAAAAAAATGAGTGCCCTTTAAATACTTGACTATGTGATTTGTATTTCAAAAGAGAGCTTGCTAGGAAGCAGGCAGGGACATCTCAAATTATATTATTGTTATTATCAGGGGACACAAACCTCCCTGAGGCCAAATGAGACACATTTGGAAGGTTGTTGTGGTAACTTTACACAAGAATAATTTAAGCCAAAAAACTTAAAAAAAGGCCCAAAAAAATAACCAAAAAGAATATAAAATTTAAAGAAAAAAGGAGAATTAACTTATTTTATTATTATTAGTATTATTTAGGAGGGAGGTGCGGCTTAAAAATAATATTTTATAATCATTAGAGCAATTTGGAATTACAAGAAAACAAGAAACAAGTTGGGCATAAAACTCTCAATGTCAAAAGAAGAACGGAATGCGCTGCATTAAAACGATGCTATTAATTCCACCGTGACGAATGTGCCATCTCCATTTCCAACATTAGCTTTACCAAAACGAGCGCTCCCGTCTCATAGTTGCTTCTGAGCATGTGCGTTTTTTTTCACGTCGTGAAAGCATACACACTATCGTTTTTCACGTCGTTAAAAAAAACGACATGAAAAACGACGTGAAAAAAGAGAGCATGTCCGGAATTTTTAATGGCCATTTTTCACGTCGTTAAAAATGCTCTGGAGCCTACACACGATCATTTTTAACCACTTAAGCCCCGGACCATTTGGTAGCTAGAGGACCAGAGGTGAATTCAGAATTTTGCACTGCGCTGCTTTAACTGTAAATTGTGCGGACATGCAATGTTGTACCCAAACGAAATTTGCGTCCTTTTCTTCCCACAAATAGAGCTTTATTTTAATGGTATTTGATTGCCTCTGCGATTTTTATTTTTTGCGATATAAACGGAAAAAGACCGAAAATTTTGAAAAAAAATGATATTTTCTACTTTTTGTTATAAGAAAAATCGAATAAACTCAATTGTAGTCATACATTTAGGCCAAAATGTATTCAGCCACATGTTTTTAGTAAAAAAAATGTCAATAAGCGTATATTTATTGGTTTGCGCAAAAGTTATAGAGTTTACAAACTAGGGTACATTTTCTGAAATTTACACAGCTTTAAATTTATGACTGCCTATCTCATTTCTTGAGGTGCTAAAATGACAGGGCAGTACAAAACCCCCCCAAATGACCCCATTTTGGAAAGTAGACACCCCAAGGAAATTGCTGAGAGGCATGTTGAGCCCATTGAATTTTTTTTTTTGTCCCAAGTGATTGAATAATGACTAAAAAAAATAAATAAAAAAAAATTACAAAAAGTTGTCACTAAATGATATATTGCTCACACATGCCATGGTTATATGTGGAATTTCACCCCAAAATAAATTTTGCTGCTTCTCCTGAGTACGGGGATACCACATGTGTGGGACTTTTTGGGAGCCTAGCCGCGTACGGGACCCCGGAAACCAAGCACCGCCTTCAGGATTTCTAAGGGCGCAAATTTTTGATTTCACTCCTCACTACCTATCACAGTTTCGAAGGCCATAAAATGCCAAAATAGCACAAAACCCCCCCAAATGACCCCATTTTAGAAAGTAGACACCCCAAGGAAATTGCTGAGAGCCCTGTTGAGCCCATTGAATATAATTTTTTTTGTCCCAAGTGATTGAATAATGACAAAAAAAAAAAAAAATTACAAAAAGTTGTCACTAAATGATATATTGCTCACACATGCCATGGTTATATGTGGAATTACACCCCAAAATACATTTTTCTGCTTCTCCTGAGTACGGGGATACCACATGTGTGGGACTTTTTAGGAGCCTAGCCGCGTACGGGACCCCGAAAACGAAGCACCGCCTTCAGGATTTCTAGGCACAAATTTTTGATTTCACTCCTCACTACCTATCACAGTTTCGAAGGCCATAAAATGCCAAAATCGCACAAAACCCCCCCAAATGACCCCATTTTGGAATATAGACACCCCAAGCTATTTGCTGAGAGGAATGGCGAGTATTTTACAGCTCTCATTTGTTTTTGAAAATGAAGAAAGAAAATATATATATATATATTTATTTTTTTTTCAATTTTCAAAACTTTGTGACAAAAAGCGAGATCTGCAAAATACTCACAATACCTCTCAGCAAATAGCTTGGGGTGTCTACTTTCCAAAATGGGGTCATTTGGGGGGGTTTTGTGCCATCTGGGCATTCCATGGCCTCCGAAACTGTGATAGGCAGTGAGAAGTGAAATCAAAAATTTACACCCTTAGAAAGCCTGAAGGCGGTGCTTGGTTTTTGGGGTCCCGTACATGGCTAGGCTCCCAAAAAGTCTCACACATGTGGTATCCCTGTATCCCTGTATTTTGGGGTGTAATTCCACATATGCCCATGGCATGTTTGAGCAATATATCATTTAGTGACAACTTTGTGCAAAAAAAAAAAAAAAAAATTGTCGTTTTTCCGCAACTTGTGTCAACATATAAAATATTCCATGGACTCGACATGCCTCTCAGTATATAGCTTGGGGTGTCTACTTTCCAAAATGGGGTCATTTGGGGGGGTTTTGAACTGTTCTGGCATTTTATACACAACATTAGGAAGCTTACATCCACTCTTCTAACCACTTGAAGACAAAGCCCTTTTTGACACTTTTTGTTTACATGAAAACATTTATTTTTTTTGCAAGAAAATTATGTTGAACCCCCAAACATTATATATATATATTTTTAAAGCAAAGGCCCTACAGATTAAAATGGTGGGTGTTGCATTTTTTTTTTCTACACAGTATTTGCGCAGCGATTTTTCAAACGCATTTTTTGGGTTAAAAATACACTTTTTTTTAATTTTAATGCACTAAAACACACTATATTGCCCAAATGTTTGATGAAATAAAAAAGATGATCTTAGGCCGAGTACATAGATACCAAACACGACATGCTTTAAAATTTCGCACAAACGCGCATTGGCGACAAACTACATACATTTTTAAAAGCCTTTAAAAGCCTTTACAGGTTAACCCAGTAGATTTACAGAGGAGGTCTACTGCTAAAATGATTGCCCTCGATCTGACCTTCGCGGTGATACCTCACATGCATGGTGCAATTGCTGTTTACATATGACGCCAGACCGACGCTTGCGTTCGCCATTTGGCAAGAGCAGGGCAGGACAGGGGTGCTTTTTTTTATTTTTTATTTTTTATTATTAATTTTGCTTTTTTATTTTATTTTTAAATTGTTCCTTCCAAGTATTTTTTTTTTTATCATTTTTATTGTTATCTCAGGGAATGTAAATATCCCCTATGATAGCAATAGGTAGTGACAGGTACTCTTTTTTTGAAAAAACTGGGGTCTTCTAGACCCTAGATTTTTCCTCTGCCCTCAAAGCATCTGACCACACCAAGATCGGTGTGATAAAATGCTTTCCCAATTTCCCAATGGCACTTTTTATATCCGGGGGGGGCATTCCCTCCCACTGCTTGTAAAAGCAGTCCAGAGGCTAATTAGCCGCTAGGATTGCTTTTACATGAAAGCCGGCCGCAGGCTGAAAAGAATGATACCAAGATGATACCTAAACCCGCAGGCATCATTCTGGTATAAACATTCAAAGTCCAGCAACATACCAGTACGTTGCTGGTCCTTGTTGGACATGTATTGTAATCTTTTTATTTCATGCAGCCAGTTGGCTGAACGAAAAAAGAGATTGATCGGTGGGTATGCCCACCATTAGAATACCGCCCTTCATCCACCCACTTCCAATGATGGGCATACACGCACCATTTATATATGCCGAAGCATGGGGGCATCCTCCCGCAAAAAAGTTATGCCGCACACACATGGTCGGACTTTTCCACGGGCAAGCCTCCGTCGGAATTTCGACCGTATGTACGCGGCATTAGGAGCAAAATCGCTCCTCCGCCCCTGCTGCCCCAATGCTTCGGCATATTTGCTTTTTTTTTTTAACTGTGGTGGTGAAATCACCTCCTACAGCACTGGAGTCGCAGGGATCAGGCCTGTCTCTGCGAACGCTGCAGTTATGTGTGTTTTTGTTTTGTAAGTGACAGTGATCGATCGATACTGCACTTGGGTGGCCTGGGCTGGACGGAGGGGCAAAACGCAGGTGCTAGCAGGTATCTGGGCTGATCCCGCTAACACTGCGTTTTTGGGAACCCTAAACTGCTGGGGACGCTAGTATAGATCTGATCAGATCAGATATTGATCTGTTCAGATACTATACCACTAAGGGGGGTGTATGCTTCACGCGTGGGTGTTAGCGTTACTGGCACTAACCTGACGCTGCCTGGGGTGTGACTCAGACCCTCTCTGACGCTAAAACCTAATTGATATCACCCGCCGGGCGATCAGGGGGTTAAACCTTTATTGGGTTATATACACGGCGGGTGCCCTGACACTATAAAAAGCAAACTAACTAACCAGCGTCACCCGTAACACTTATATGGTGATCACTGGTGAAAGGGTTAACTAGGGGCAATCAGGGAGTTAAAACCTTTATTAGATAATATATGGGGGTACCTGACGCTATAAAAACCTGCGGCGAACCTAAAAAAAATTACCAGCTACCGATCTGCATCACCGACACTAAGACAGCATTTAGAAAAACGATTGCTTAGCGACAGTGGTGATGGGGGTGAAAGGGTTACCTGGGGGGGCGATCAAGGGGGTTAAACCTTTATTAGATAATATATTGGGGTACCTGACGGTATAAAAACATGCGGCGAACCTAAAAAAAAATACTGGCTACGATCTGCATCACCGACACTAAGACAGCGTTTAGAAAAACAATTGCTTAGCGACAGTGGTGATAGGGGGTGAAAGGGTTACCTGGGGGGCGATCAAGGGGGTTAAACCTTTATTAGATAATATATTGGGGTACCTGACGCTATAAAAACCTGCGGCGAACCTAAAAAAAATTACCGGCTACCGATCTGCATCACAGACACTAAGACAGCGTTTAGAAAAACGATCGCTTAGTGACAGTGGTGATAGGGGGTGAAAGGGTTACCTGGGGGGCGATCAAGGGGGTTAAACCTTTATTAGATAATATATTGGGGTACCTGACGCTATAAAAACATGCGGCGAACCTAAAAAAAATTACTGGCTACGATCTGCATCACCGACACTAAGACAGCGTTTAGAAAAACAATTGCTTAGCGACAGTGGTGATAGGGGGTGAAAGGGTTACCTGGGGGCGATCAAGGGGGTTAAACCTTTATTAGATAATATATTGGGGTACCTGACGCTATAAAAACCTGCGGCGAACCTAAAAAAAATTACCGGCTACCGATCTGCATCACAGACACTAAGACAGCCTTTAGAAAAACGAACGCTTAGTGATAGTGGTGATAGGGGGTGAAAGGGTTACCTGGGGGGCGATCAAGGGGGTTAAACCTTTATTAGATAATATATTGGGGTACCTGACGCTATAAAAACCTGCGGCGAATCTAAAAAAAATTACTGGCTGCCGATCGGCATCACTGACGCTAAGACAGCGATCAGAAAAATGATCGCTAAGCGACAGTGGTGATAGGCGGTGAAAGGGTTATCTGGGGGGTGATCAGGGGGTTAAACCTTTATTAGGGGGGGTTAGGGGGCTACACTGGACCTAAGACTAAACTTTGGTGACACTTTTACAGTCACAAATGTCACTGATTGCAGTGATCACTAAATAAATGGTCACTGCAATCAGTGACACTGTGACTGGGGGCTGGGGGGGGTGATCTGGGGGGTGATCTGGGGTGTCTGGGGGGGCCTGGGGGGGCGATTTATGTCCCTATGTGTCCTGGTGTCAGTGTAGTGTTGTGTGCACTGACCTGATATCTTCTCTTGTGCGGCGCTCGGTATATGTGAGCGCCGCACCAGAGATGACATCACTTCCTCCTGCTCCCTCTGTCTGACACAGACAGAGGGGGCATTTCTATTCGCCGGGAGCGATCGCGAGGGGGTGGCCAGAAATGAATGGCTGCCCCCTCATCCCGGAACGCTCCCGGACACTTAGCCACCGCTCACTGTATAGAAGGGGGGTCCGATTGGACCCCCCAACTGTACAAAGGCAATCACGTACACTCTACGTGATTGTGCCTGTCGGTGCCATTCTGCCGACGTATATATACAGTGAGCGGTCGTTAAGTGGTTAATGGCCATTTTTAAAAATGGCATTTTTAACGGCATGAAAAACGATCGTGTGTACGCGGCATAACCCCTAACCCTATCCCCTAACCGTAACCCCTAACCATATCACCTAACCCTATCCCCTAACCCCTAACCCTAACCCCTAACCGTATCCCCTAACCCTAACCCCTAACCGTAACCCCTAACCCCTAACCGTATTCCCTAACCCCTAACCCTATCCCCTAACCGTAACCCCTAACCCTATCCCCTAACCCCTAACCCTAACCCCTAACACTAACCCCTAACCCTAACCCCTAACCCTATCCCCTAACCGTAACCCCTAACCATATCACCTAACCCTATCCCCTAACCCCTAACCCTAACCCCTAACCCTAACCCCTAACCGTAACCCTAACCCTAACCCCTAACCCTATCCCCTAACCGTATCCCCTAACCGTAACCCCTAACCCTATCACCTAACCCTATCCCCTAACCCCTAACACTAACCCTAACCCCTAACCCTATCCCCTAACCGTAACCCCTAACCCTATCCCCTTACCGTAACCCCTAACCCTATCCCCTAACCCCTAACCCTAACCCCTAACCCTATCCCCTAACCGTAACCCCTAACCCTATCCCCTAACCCTATCCCCTAACCGTAACCCCTAACCCTATCCCCTAACCCCTCACCGTATTCCGTTACCCTAACCCATATGTGTATTGCGCTTACCTGAGTGTCACTAGGAGCCGTTCCTCCGGTGACACAGAGCTCCGCATCACTGTGTCCATCCTGGTCAGCCTTGGCCTCAGCTTCTCCAACAGATGATCAAAGCGCGGCACTGACATCCTTGTGAAATTCTGGAACTTTGTAGGATATACTCGCAGTTGCGAATAAATGTTGGCAAAGTAGCCAGTTGACACCCGATGGGATACCATTGGATGCATCCAATACTGCCGAGTTCTCCTCCTTCTCTCCTCCTCCTGTCTCCTTCTCCGCAGCCTCCGCAAGATGATCAGGAGGATTGCCTCATCAATTTTTAACATGACAGGATCCATATTACTCCCGAAATATAGGAAAATGCTAAAATGCTTTAAATGATGTGTAATGCTCTCTCCTCTCTCTCTCTCCTAACAAAATGGCACCGACACAAGCTCTGTAACATGTTTTCTTTGTTTTCTGTGGCATTGTGGGTAATTTGGGAGTGCATATAGCCTTGAGATGTGTTTTTCTTT
This sequence comes from Rana muscosa, assembly GCA_029206835.1. Classification (NCBI taxonomy): domain Eukaryota; kingdom Metazoa; phylum Chordata; class Amphibia; order Anura; family Ranidae; genus Rana; species Rana muscosa. Next base: position 467,080,676 of record CM055117.1, read on the forward strand.
AAAAAACGCTTACAAACGCTGACGCTAAAAAACGCGCACTAACGCGTACTAACGCGCATCAAAAACGCGGTAAATTTTGCGTTTTTTAACGCTGGTTTTCCTGGCGTCCAACCAATATTTACTGCTCGCTTTTAAAAACGTCCGTGGGCATGAGGCCTTATACTGTTTGCCCAACCTAAATACTTTTACAAGGGTTTTATCCATTATTAACTCAGCTGAAATATTTGCAGGTGTGTCTGTGGTTACTGGGATCCAGCCAGGTACAGGTCATCACTGATGCAGGGCAGGAGGACCCAAACAATCTAGTGGCTTCTACGAGGGTAGTGCTCCGCCATCCTTTTATAAGACAGTGCATAGCAAATGAAGTGAGTCTGCTGTTAGGTAAGTACTGCACAATAAATGCTTTAGGTTTACTTTAAAGTGGTTGCAAAGGCTCAAGGTTGTTTACCTTCATGCATTCAAAAAAAAACTTCTGTGTGCAGCACCCCCCCCCCAGCTCCCCCTTATACTTACCTGAGCCCCATCTCGATCCAACGATGCGCACAAGAGCATTGGCTCTGCCAGGTCTCTTCCTCCCCATTGGCTAAGACAGCCACTGGCTCCCGCTACTGTCAATCACAGCCAGTGAGCCAATAAGGAGAGAGCAGAGGCGGGACAGAGCCTTGCTCCGTGTGTGATTGGACACACAGAACAGTGGCTCGGGAGCGAGCCTGCTTAGGTTCCGCGATAGAAACCTGCTTGCTATGGGAGCATTTGGCAGAAGGGAGGAGCCAGGAGCAGGGAGCAGGGATTTTGTTTGTCACTTCATGTTTCACTCACATGCAGCAGTCTCACTTCATTCAAGGTTTATCGCATTGGCCGTACGGAACTTGTGATCGGGTGGAACACAATCAAACTGACCTCCTGCCTTCTGGTGTCATCCTGGTTCCTGGTGTAATCCTGGTGTCTCCACGTGCAAGCCAAAGGCCGTGGCTGGGTTACAGCTGACTGCTTTTTTGGGCTTGCCTTTTGGTAAGCGGACAACTTATTACGGTGGTGGGCACCTTCCGTTTTTCATGAATCACCGGGTGATGTGCATTGAATTGGCTTCATATTAGGATTTCACTATCTGCATATCCATCATCCTACACTAGCTATTTGGATAATACTCTCTGAGTTTGTGCAACATCAATATAGACTTTTGGGGTTTGGTTTGCCAACTGTGTGTTGGTTTGGCATACTAACCTCTGAATGTTAATGCACATATTCATTTAATGTGGACATTATTGTGAATCCAGGCACCTTTTTTGCAATATGACTTTTTGGTTTGGTTGACAATTGTGTACTGTTTTTTGCATACCAGCCTCTGGATGTCAATCCTTTAATGTGAATTGTCTTATCTCCATTTTTTATTTCCTTGTTTCGTGTCTTATCCCACTAGTGCTGTTGCCTTTGTTTTCTACTTTTTGTTTTTTTGTCTGAGCGCAGTTTTTCCTGTTTTATAGGGATCCAAGAAGAGGAGGATTAGGGCTGCCACTGCACAGAGAAGGTAAGTATAAGATGTTTGTTATTTTTATTTTATTTAAATCTGCCTTTAATATCACTTTAACCTATGTAGCCCTAGTCTGTAGGAGGTTATGTAAAATAACCCTCTCTGAACAGACTATATCACCGAGCCTGTTTACTAAACAAAGGAGTGTTTTCATGCCTCCACTAAAAAGAAATCCCTATTTGGCTATTAGGTATCAGGACGCTTGAGCCTTTGCTAAATGAAAGATTACGTTTTCATGCCTCCACACTATTATAAAAGAAGGATCATCCTTCTGAGAACTCATCTAGTAGGTTATACTCTTTAAGAAGAAAAGGTGTCCCCTTTGAGAATACACACACAAAATATGTTATTAGTGCATAGTGATTTATGAAAGCAAGAGAAGCAGGTAAATAGGCAATAACTCAAACAAAGCACATCATACAATCACTGGTGCAGGGTTAATGTGGCAGTGCTATATATGTGTGTCACACCACACCTGGGTTTGTGTATAATTAAGAAAAGATACTCCCCATTAGGGATGAGCTTTATGTTCGGGTCGAACTTGGCTGTTCGCTCGTTCGCCGAAATACGAACATTATGGGGCGTTCGCGCCAAATTCGAGCGGCGCGTCACGCCTCATAATGCACTGCGACATCGCAGTCCATTGCTGTCTGATGATTGGCCAAGCATGCACTATGACCCGCATGCTTTGGCCAATCACAGCGTCATCAGCAAAGAGAGCCATAATTGGCCAAAGGCAGGGTGCCTTTGGCCAATTATGGCTCAGGGGGTTAAGTCCACGCCCCACACTATATAAGGCCGCCTGCACGTCGGCCCTGTGTAGTGTGTTGCTGGAGTTGAAGGAGAGATTGTCATTTCATTTAGATTGAGCAGGCAGGCGATTCGGTTAGCTGCAGTGTATTTAGTATATATATACATCCAGGCTTGTGTGTATATATATATTGTGAGGGGGTTAGCTCGGTAGCGGGTGTGTGTGACCCCCTGGATGGGCTCCCCACACAAAAACAGGCCCAGCAGACGGAGGTTGTGGTTTTCAAGATCAAAAGGTGCGGTTTATTTCTCTATTTACAGTGACAAAAACACAGCAAAGCAAAAAGAAACATAAACAAAATAAATCCTGGTCAGCTTGACCTCTGACTAAACATGCAGGTTTCCCTAACTAACAACTGGGATCAGCCTGGTGCTGTCCTAGTCCCTAAGTACCTGGTTTAGTAAATGTCCAAACAAATAGCCACACAGGCTTTGTCTCACCGCACAGGGGTTCACTCTCCCTAGACAGTCCACACAGGTCTGGGTCCAGGCATGAGCAAACACCTAATGAAGCTGGGAGTTTTTATAGAGGCCTTAAACGAGCTGACAAGCTTCAGCTGGTCTCATCAACTCCCTGCCTGCACGACGCCCAGCACTCTCCCTAGAGGTATGAATCATCCATGAGCCCACTAGCCTCAGCTGGGCTTCATCAACTCTCTCCCTAGTTGTATAAGTCGGCATAAAGCCTGAATCTGGGAGAAATATACCTACCCCCCTGGATGCAACCAGGTGACTTTACCTTCCTGCTGTCACATACCCCCCCCTCTTGTTTTAACCTTGGGGTTGGAACACCAGCAATCAAGCATTCATGTACTCGAGACAAAGCATCCACATTCCCCATTTGAACGCCAGGGCGATGCTTTACTGTGAAGTTGAATTCCTGTAGGGCCAGGAACCACCTATTTACTCTTCTATTTGTCTCCTTGTTTTGAGCCATCCACTTTAACGGAGCGTGATCCGTAACCATGTCAAAGTGCCTACCTAGCAGATAGTACCGAAGGGAATCTAGAGCCCACTTCACCGCTAAACACTCCTTTTCAACCGTGGCGTAATTTACCTCATGGGACTTCAACTTCCTGCTGAGGTAAATGACTGGGTGCTCTTCCCCGTTCCAGACCTGGGACAATACTGCTCCTAACCCCACATCTGACGCATCACTTTGTACGACAAAGTCTTTAGAGAAGTCGGGTGAGTACAACACTGGCTGGCTACATAAGGCTTGTTTCAAGAATTGGAATGCTGCCTCAGCCTCGGGGGTCCATTTAATCATGACCGACCCTTTCCCTTTCGTCAGGTTGGTTAGGGGCACAGCCTTAGAAGCAAAGTGGGGAATGAAGCGCCGATAATAACCCGCGATTCCCAGAAAGGCTCGTACCTGCTTCTTGCTGTTGGGACGTGGCCAACTCTGGATGGCCTCGACTTTGTTGAGTTGGGGTTTTATTACTCCTCTGCCAATGGTGTACCCAAGATATTTGGCCTCCTCCTGCCCAATGGTACACTTCTTGGGGTTAGCCGTAAACCCCGCTTCCCGGATAGAGTCTAGGACTGCTTGCACTTTTGGCAGATGTGAGGCCCAATCTGTGCTATGGACAATTACGTCATACAGGTAAGCCGCAGCATACTTCCGATGGGGCCTCAGTATCTGGTCCATTTTCCGCTGGAATGTGGCTGGCGCATTCTGTAACCCGAACGGCATTCTCTTATATTGGAACGCCCCGTCTGGGGTTACAAATGCGGTTTTCTCTTTGGCCGACTTGGCCAGGGGAATTTGCCAATACCCTTTTGTGAGGTCAAGAGTCGTCATGTATCGGGCTGTTCCCAGCCGGTCGATCAACTCATCTATACGTGGCATGGGGTAGGTGTCAAATTTTGTAACTTTGTTCAACTGACGAAAATCGTTACAAAGTCGCCAGCTCCCATCCGGTTTAGGCACCAACACAATGGGACTAGACCAATCACTTTGGGACTCCTCTATCACCCCTAAGTTCAGCATTTTCTGTACTTCCTCCCGTATTGCCTCCCGTCGGGCCTCTGGGATCCGATAGGGTTTTAACTTCACCCTTTCACCGGGCGGGGTGATAATATCATGCTCTACCCCAGATGTTTGTCCCGGCAGCTCAGAGAACACCTCCTTGTTGCGAAGCACAAACTCCTTAACCTCCTGTTGTTGGGGTTGTGACAAGGTGGCTGCTATTCCAACCTCCGGAATCACGCAACCAGTTTGAGCTGGTGACCAAGTTTCTGCGACTAGGGACTCTCTATCCCTCCAGGCTTTCAACAGATTAACGTGATAGATCTGTTCGGGCTTTCGCCTTCCTGGTTGTCTGACCTTGTAATTCACTTCGCTCATTTTTTCCATTATCTCATAGGGGCCTTGCCATTTGGCAAGGAATTTACTTTCAACCGTAGGGACAAGTACCAATATCCTATCCCCCGGGGAAAAGGTACGGGTCTTGGCTCCACGGTTGTACACTCTCTGCTGTGCCAACTGCGCTTGGGCCAAATGTTCCTTCACGATGGGCATTACCTGTGCAATTCGATCTTGCATCAGGGCGACATGCTCAATCACACTCCTGTGGGGAGAACTCTCACTTTCCCAAGTTTCCTTGGCAATATCCAACAGCCCTCTTGGGTGTCTCCCATACAGTAACTCAAAGGGGGAGAATCCCGTAGAGGATTGGGGCACCTCCCTAATAGCAAACATCAAATAAGGAAGTAGACAGTCCCAATCCTTTCCATCTCTATCCACCACTTTCTTCAACATTTGTTTTAGGGTTTTGTTGAATCTTTCAACCAGCCCATCGGTTTGGGGGTGATACACAGACGTACGCAATTGCGTCACTTTGAACAATTTACACAGCTCTTTCATAACCCGGGACATAAAGGGTGTACCTTGGTCCGTAAGCAGTTCTTTACAAATACCCACCCGGCTAAAAACAAGAGATAGCTCTTTGGCTATGGTTTTGGCCGAGGTATTTCGGAGAGGGATCGCTTCTGGATAACGGGTGGCATAGTCCATTATAACTAATATGTACTGGTGCCCCCTAGCGGACTTGATTATAGGACCTACCAAATCCATTGCGATCCTCTCAAACGGGACCTCAATGATGGGTAGAGGGACCAGCGGGCTACGGAAATGTGGCATCGGGGCCGACCTCTGACACACAGGGCAGGAGGAACAATAATTTTCTATGTCCTTCATCACCCCAGGCCAATAGAATCTCTGTAATACCCTCTCTCGGGTTTTCTCTGTCCCCAGATGACCTCCAAGAATGTGCCCATGGGCCAACTCCAACACCAACTTCCTGTAAGGTTTGGGCACCACAAGCTGCTCAACGGTTTCTTCTGCCCTTTTTGCCACCCGATACAGTAGGTCCTTCTCTACGCTGAAGTATGGGTAAGTGCAGGTATTATCTGGGTTCACTAACTCGCCATCTATTTCCACTACGTTTTCCCGTGCCTTTATTAGGGCGGGGTCTTTTAACTGTTCTGTGGCAAAATTTTCCCTGTGAACCTCAAGATCAGAAAACTCCACAGACGGTAGGTTTTCGTCTGAGGAGGTGGGCTCCTCTCCAGTTTCTTGAGTCTCGCCTGCCAATACTGACAAGGGAAATTCTGGAGAGTCCTCACCACTCTCAGAGGAGTTCTGGCTATCACCTTCCTGGTACATAGGGGCACCAGTGGGGGGCTCAGGATCATCCCACAGTTCCCAGAACTTCGGAAAATCCCTTCCCACAATGGCATCATGCGGTAGTTGAGATACTAACCCCACTGGATGAGAGAGGGTACCTTTGGGGGTCTTGAAACACACTGTAGTCACTGGATACTCTCGGGTGTCCCCATGCACACAAATAACAGCTACCTTGCTATTCCCAGAGACCTCTGTTTTAACTAATTCAGCCTTTATCAGGGTCACAAGGCTACCTGAATCCAGTAATACCACCACATTTCTACCATTAATACACATTTTGCATAAATGTTTCTCAGTTCCCCGAATGGCAGTGCATGCGACTGTCGCACACAGCGACTGACGTCTGTCCGTCAGAAAGTCACATTGCATGGGTTCCTCCACAACCGGGCAATTTGCTGCAATATGTCCCGCTTGCCGGCAGCGGTAGCAAACAATCCTTTTGGCTGCCTCTTGAGCCCCCGACTTCCCAGGCTGTTCTCGCCAAACCCTGGGCAGAGCTCCCACCCTCTCACTCTCTCCACCCTCACCCCTTGGAATCATCTTATCCGCCCCTGGGGATGGTCTGGTCTTAGGGTGGAAAGTCCGAGAGTCTCTGGAAGAGGCCGTCAGGTTCTCTGCAGCCAAGTATCTCTCTACACGATCCACAAGTTTACCGGCCGTTTCTGGGTCTCCATGGCTTACCCACTTTTGAATGGCGGTAGGAAGAGCTCTCAAGAAACGATCCATCACAACACGTTCCACAATCTCCGGTGCGGACAAAGTCTCTGGCTGTAGCCACTTCCTGCTCAGGTGAATGAGATCATACATTTGAGACCTGGGGGGTTTTCCAAGCTGGAAAGTCCAGTTATGCACACGCTGAGCCCGGACAGCCAGGGTGACACCCAGCCTTGCCAATATTTCAGCTTTTAGCATCACATAGTCTTTTGCTTGGTCAGGCTCTAGGTCATAGTAAGCTTTCTGCGATTCACCAGTTAACAGAGGAGCCACCAGTCCAACCCACTGCTCCTCAGGCCACTTTTCTCTTTCAGCAGTCCTTTCAAATGTGGTCAAAAATACCTCTGGATCATCCTCTCCAGTCATTTTTGTCAATAAACGACTCACCCCAAAGGACGCGGTATTAGTGGGACGGCTTTCCTCACTGGTCTGCGGACGTTGCTGCATTACTGCTTCCATCTGTTGTTGTAGTCTCTGCTCTTGCTTCTGCAACAGGTCTATGAAGCGGGCCTCAGATTGCTGCTGGGCTTGTTGCTGGGCTGCGAAGCTCTGTTGTTGAGCTGCAAGGCTCTTTTGCAAACCTGCATTTGTCTGCTGTTGATTGGCATTTGCTAGAGCCAGCTGTTTCAGTATCTCCTCCATGCTGGCTTAAAAAAAAACTGCCACTGGTTCTCCACCAACTGTGAGGGGGTTAGCTCGGTAGCGGGTGTGTGTGACCCCCTGGATGGGCTCCCCACACAAAAACAGGCCCAGCAGACGGAGGTTGTGGTTTTCAAGATCAAAAGGTGCGGTTTATTTCTCTATTTACAGTGACAAAAACACAGCAAAGCAAAAAGAAACATAAACAAAATAAATCCTGGTCAGCTTGACCTCTGACTAAACATGCAGGTTTCCCTAACTAACAACTGGGATCAGCCTGGTGCTGTCCTAGTCCCTAAGTCCCTGGTTTAGTAAATGTCCAAACAAATAGCCACACAGGCTTTGTCTCACCGCACAGGGGTTCACTCTCCCTAGACAGTCCACACAGGTCTGGGTCCAGGCATGAGCAAACACCTAATGAAGCTGGGAGTTTTTATAGAGGCCTTAAACGAGCTGACAAGCTTCAGCTGGTCTCATCAACTCCCTGCCTGCACGACGCCCAGCACTCTCCCTAGAGGTATGAATCATCCATGAGCCCACTAGCCTCAGCTGGGCTTCATCAACTCTCTCCCTAGTTGTATAAGTCGGCATAAAGCCTGAATCTGGGAGAAATATACCTACCCCCCTGGATGCAACCAGGTGACTTTACCTTCCTGCTGTCACAATATATATACAGTATATATATATATATATATATATATATATATATATATATATATATATATACACACACATACACACTGTATTCAGTTTAGCTAGATCTGACTGCAGGTCGTTCCTGATGTACTGTTTCTAATATACTTCAGGCAGGCAGGTGATTGAGCTAGCTGCAGTGCATTTAATATATATATACAGTCTCGCGTGTGTATATATATATATATACATCCACTGTATCCATTGTAGCTAGATCTGACTGCAGGCTATTTCTGGTGTACTTTTTCTAATATACTGTCAGGCAGGCAGGTGATTCAGTGATCTGCAGTGCTTAAAATATATATACAGTCTCCTACATATATATCCACTGCATTCTAGTCTAGCCAAGCCTATACCTGACTGCAGGCCATTCCTGGTGTACGTTTTCAATTATACTTTCAGGCAGGCAGGTGATTAAGTGAGCTGCAGTGCATAAAATATATATACAGTCTCCTACAAATATATCCACTGCATTCTAGTCTAGCCAAGCCTATACCTGACTGCAGGCCATTCCTGGTGTACGTTTTCAAATATACTTTCAGGCAGGCAGGCAGGTGATAATGTGAGCTGCAGTGCATAAAATATCTATACAGTATTTTACATATATATCCACTGCATTCTAGTCTAGTCAAGCCTATATCTGACTGCAGGCCATTCCTGGTGTACGTTTTCAAATATACTTTCAGGCGGGCAGGTGATTCAGTGATCTGCAGTGCATTATATATATATATACACAGTCTCCTACATATATATATATATATATATATATATATATATATCCACTGCATTCTAGTCTAGCCAAGCCTATACCTGACTGCAGGCCATTCCTGGTGTACATTTTCAAATATACTTTCAGGCAGGCAGGCAGGTGATTCAGTGATGAATACAGAAAATAATGTTGCTATCATAACACAGAGTGGTAGCTGTGGATAACAATGAAAATAAAAATGTGCCACATCCTGAATAAATTGAATAGAGAAATATTAATGGGACTTGGACTTTATAGGCACCGTACTACAAAAGTTAGTTAAAAAAGTATAAATTTATTGGACATAAATAATGGGGTAAACAAACCTGTTAAAAAAGCCCACATCATTGCAACGATACAGCAATACCGCCATTATACATAAAGAGACCATATCCCTCAATAGGATGAAACAACATCAATATTATTCCAAACAGTACATAGTCCAAAGGATAGTTGAGGTACAGAAAGGGCAGTAGAAATTGCTGATTTAGCGTTCGCTCGACAGGTTCCGCTTGCGATCACGCTTCTTCAGGAGCACAGCATGTGGACTGACAAAAAAAGTTTTTAAAAACAAGAAAACATTAAGCATATTTACAATCAATGTATGATGGTTTACAATATATAACAAACAAGGAGAATTATGAAGGATCGAAAACCCACCACAACCTAATGGTAAAACCAGGACCAAGATGGACCCCCTACGGAGGCGACAAGAGAAATTGGGCTAACTGTGGGGGCGTGTATATATTGTTGTATTAATTAAATTATCTGTTAAATATTCCAAAGTAAGGACTATAAGGGGGAGGGGGAGCAAAAAAAGGGGGGACAGCAGCCATGGCTAAAGAGCCATGACGCGAACGTCTCACCCAAAAAGCCAGCCAGAAACTCTGTATACAAATATATAATAAATGATAATAAATAACGACCAGAAAAGGGGGATAGGTAGAGCAGACCTCAAATTTTCCACTCGCCTACTCACATTTTGCGAGTGGAAAATGAGGTCTGGCAAGGAGCTGGGCTGCCTGGGGTGGGGGGGGCGAGCACAGCGGCGGAGAGCACGGAGGAAGAGGAGAGCTGCGGGCAGAGGCGTTGCCAGGGGGGAGCAGGCCGCACCCGGGTGACACCCACCAGAGGGGTGACACCCGACCCGTCACAGCGCTTGATCGAGAGAGGCGCCACGGCTCTCTCCTCTTCCTCCTTCCCCTGTGCACTCCCGCTTTGGGATCTCCTTTCTCCCCGCGATGTTCGGGGAGGGAGGAGGAGTAAGTCACAACAATTAAACCCCACAGAACGACGGAGCCTAGGCTCCTGCTCCACACTGACAGTACATATCAGGAGGAGGATCCTAGGAGGAGGGGGAGGAACATCCATGTGGACAGAGCACGCTCGCTGCGCTGAGCTGAGGTCTGTGACTGTAGGGAGGGGAGATGGTTACATTAGGGGGATTGTACAGAGAGGGGGGATTGTACAGAGGGGGGGTTACATCTTGGGAATTGTACAGAATAGGGGGGGTGTTACATTAGGGGGATTGTACAGAGGGGGGGTTACATCTGGGGGATTGTACAGAATGGGGGGGTGTTACATTAGGGGGATGTTACATTAGGGGGATTGTACAGAGGGGGGTTACATTAGGGGGATTGTACAGAGAGGGGGTTACATCTGGGGGATTGTACAGAATGGGGGGGTGTTACATTAGGGGGATTGTACAGAGGGGGGTTACATCTGGGGGATTGTACATAATGGGGGGGTGTTACATTAGGGGGATGTTACATTAGGGGGATTGTACAGAGGGGGGTTACATTAGGGGGATTGCACAAAGGGGGGGTTACATTAGGGGGATTGCACAGAGGGGGGGTTACATCTGGGGGATTGTACAGAATGGGGGGTTACGTTAGGGGGATTGCACAGAGGGGGGTTACATTTGGGGGATTGCACAGAGCGGGGGGACACCAAATTTTACCGCACCAGGTGACACCAACCCTAGTGACGCCACTGGCTGCGGGATCGCAGAGCGGTATAGCCCACTGTTACAACATACATTGAAATTTTCTCCGCTCTGCTCACTCACAGAGCCCCGCCTCCTCCTGACCCCGTGCCTGTAATAGACAGAATGCGGGTCCAATGCTGAGATGTGTTTATCACAGGCGCGGGGTCGGGAGGAGGCGGGGCTGTGTGAGCGAGCAGAGCGGAGGAAATTTCAATGTAAGTTGTAACAGTGGGCTATACCACTCTGCGATCCTGCGTCTCTCCTCTTCCTCCTGTCATGATCTGGCCCCCAATGGGAGCACAGTGAGTCTGCAATGTGGGGGGCACGGTGAATCTGCAATGTGGGGGGCATGGTGAATCTGCAATGTGGGGGACATGTGAATCTGCAATGTGGGGGGAACTGTGAATCTGCAATGTGGGGGGCACTGTGAATCTACAATGTGGGGGGCACTGTGAATCTGCAATGTGGGGGGCACTGTGAATCTGCAATGTGGGGGGCACTGTGAATCTGCAATTCGGGGGGCACGGTGAATCTGCAATGTGGGGGGCATGGTGAATCTGCAATGTGGGGGGCACAGGTGAGGCTGTGCTGAGGGGAACTGATAAAGCTGTTGTTAATATTTATTTTTGTAACTTAATTCTGCATAAAACATTTCACAAGATAATTTATGAGGGCGTGATAGCGGCAGAATTAGGGGCGGAGCAGGGTAGGGGTTGAGTTGGGCAACTGGTGGCGAGTAACCCTTGAGGCCTGGCTAGTGGTTCAAGACTTGAAATTTTGAGCCCTGAGGTAGAGTATAATGAAATATGTAAATAATAAACATACCAGTACAGGGGTGTATAATGATAGATAGACTTACTGTGAATAAGAGAGTAGTGATCTTAGAATGATTAGCAGCCAATATATAATAAAGTAGATACACCTGCAGGCAAGTGACAGTGCTGAGCATTGGGGGTATGTTGAATTGACCTGAAGTGGAAGAGAAACAACAACAAAAACCCCTATTGTATTATATAGTGCCAAAAGGGGGAATGCCATATCAGAGGCATGATGTAACTCACCTTCTATTAGCACTTATAGAAATTAGCTACATAACCCTGGTGACTCCGGCTAATGTGGACATCCATAGAAGTCCTGGTCAGAGATAGGATGGTGTCACAAGGAAGCCTCTGAAATCCCCAGTGTTCATGGTAAATGATGTTGCACAGTTCTGATGAAATCCAATTTCAAAGATTGTGCCTGAAGGTGGGTAGAAATAGAGAGGGATAAAAGCCTCATAAGCATTATATCAAGTGTCCTAGAACTAAAGGCCCGAGCTACAGGGAAATGAAAGCGGGTTTTTACCTAATAGGATGTCCCCAGGTCAGCAGCGTCTGTCATGATCAGTAATCCTGCAGTGATGGCTGTGTTAGAACACGCTGATGCGTGTTAAAGATATACAAGCCCCAATTGCATCGTCAGCCAATCAGAGGAGCCGAGGTGACATCATCCGCAACCGCCGCAAGAGGTCAATGCGCATGCGCACCGCGGATCCCGCGCACGCGCCCTATAGGAGAAATGGACGCATTGCGCGCAGATCCAAGAGGGCAGCTCATTGGCCAGCCAAAAACGTGGTGGGAGGGAAAGAAATTTCCCATATCACCAAAGATGGCAACGCGCCACCATGGCAAAGGTGACGCATTATGCGCCCACACAGCGCCACAACAGTTCCTGGAAGCCACCCCCAAAGATGCCCACAAGGAGTCAGTATACCATAGACGGGTGATTGTCGATCCTAAAAATATACAAATATGAGAGAACAGTTAATAATAATAATGGTGCAGGTATTCAATATAAAGAGAGAATGGGCTGGTGGATTGGCCATTTGTTAAGGAATAGCCAGTCACCAAGTCCATTAGGTATAACAATATGGATTAACAAAAGTAAAGCATATGCTATACATATTCATAAGAAGACTTGCAGTTGCACAAAGAACAGGAAAACTATTGCCAAAAAAATATAAATATAAATAATAAGTAATTGCACGGCAGATGACCAATCCCAAAAAGACGCAGCTACAAGAAAGGTTTATACGATTGAGCCTCATTGATGCCAGGGGCATGAGTGGCATCAAGAAGCTCAATCCACAAGGTCTCTCTACAGAGAATTTGTTTGTCCCATTCACCGCCTCGTGGGTCACGAGGGACCACAGCAAGGGTGATGAATGACACAACAGAGGTATCAAATTTGTGATATAGGTCTAAAGCCTCGTACACACGACCGAGTTTCTCGTCCAAAACCGGCAAGAAAAGTGCCGCGAGAGCTTTTTTCTCGAGAAAACCGTTCGTGTGTATGGTTTTACAACGAGAAAATTGCCATGAATCTCGACGAGAAAATAGAGAACCTGCTCTCTATTTTCTCGTCAGGATTCCAGATTTCCTCGTCGTGTTTCTCGTCGGCCTGTTTTGTGATGAGAAAATGGTTCGTGTGTATGCTTTAACGACTCTTTCAAAAGCGCGCATGCTCAGAAGCAAGTATGAGACAGGAGCGCATTTTCTGGTAAAACAAGCCTTCGTAATGGAGATAGCACATTCGTCACGCTCGAAATTATTGCATCGTTTAAATGTTGTGCATTGAAATCTTCTTTAGAATGTTACATTAATCAAAACGAAAGAACTTCTTTTGCTGCTGATATTCACACAGAGTTATGACTATCTTTTTTTAACCTTTTTCATGCTGCTCTTAAGAAGATTTATGTGTATTATATCGTGCAAGTTTTTATGAATATTTAACATTTTTATATTTTTCAAACTGATGTTAATTTTAATTTCGCAATGTTTTGATAGTGATCTCCCATTGAATATTTTAATATATAGTTGTTAAATTTTACACCCTCTTTTTGGGAAATCAGATTCTTTTATTTTTTAGGGGGGTTGTTATCTGTCCCTTTTTTTGTCAGTCAAATGTATCTGCTTACTCCAAAGCTAAATTTTTAATTTTTACAAATACACATAGTCAAGTATGAACTTAACCAAAAACAACATTTATTCATGTTTTGTAAAAAATAAAGAGAAGGCAGCGCTGGAGAACCTGCTGCCATTTGTGCATCCCAGGGACCCCAGAGCACACATCAACCCTGTGTGGACACTAAAATTGGGAGCTTGAGAAGGCCAACATTTCTGAGCACAATCTGATGCTGGCCTCCCAGAGGTCAGGAACAGCAGCAGGTGAGATATATGTCCCAAGTCTGTGGTACTACAACAGGCTGCCTTCTGTCCGACCACAATGAAGCAAGGCCATCACTTCCTCGTCTTCCTGGCAACCTTCCCTGCAACCTTCCCTGAAGCCTTCCCTGCAGCCTTCCTTCTTCGTTTGGCTGGAGGGTGGGCCACTGGAGGGGTACTCCTGTCAGGAGGAGGAGGAGGTGGAGGAGAAGGGGGTGGCACAGAAGAACAAGGTGGAGGTGGAGGAGAAGGGGGTGGGGCGGAAGAACAAGGTGGAGGAGGAGGTGGAGGAGAAGGGGGTGGCGCAGAAGAACAAGGTGGAGGTGGAGGAGAAGGGGGTGGGGCGGAAGAACAAGGTGGAGGAGGAGGTGGAGAAGAAGGGGGTGGGGCGGAAGAACAAGGTGGAGGAGGAGGTGGAGGAGAAGGGGGTGGGGCGGAAGAACAAGGTGGAGGAGGAGGTGGAGGAGAAGGGGGTGGGGCGGAAGAACAAGGTGGAGGTGAAGGAGAAGGGGGTGGGGCAGAAGAAGAAGTTGGAGGTGGAGGAGGAGGCTGAGGTTGGGACAGTTGTGCCACCTCACAAATTGCTGTATTGGGGGTAATTTTTTCCATCACCCCCTTGTTGAGCAAGGTGATGAGCAGGGGCTCGCATAGGAGGCGTTGCTCCATGCTCATCACCTTGAACTTTGCCTCCACTAGGCCGGCAATGGCCTCTTCAGGGGATGTGGGCTCCTTGAGGGTGGCATGGGCCTCTCGAATAAGGGCCATTGCTGCCTCACTGGTGGTCCTGTCCCTCCTGCCTCTTTTGGGAATTCGGATGGGAGGCACCTGTGATCTGGTGCTTCTCCTTTGCCCTGCCACCTCCTGCCTGCCACTGGGCCCTGCCACCTCCTGCCTTCCACTGGGCCCTGCCACCTCCTGGCTGCCACTGGGCCCTGCCTCCTCCTGCCTGACAGTTTCCAGACCCTCCTCCTGGCTGATTTCATCCTGTGTATGAAAAAGGGACATAGTTTAATATGTTGCTTTAATCTTTGCATCAAAATTTATAATCATGATTGAAGCAATTAGAATGTAAATCCTGAAATCATTTTCTAAAATTTACAACTACATCAGATTGACTATTTAGCACCCAATTAAGTGCAGACTAATGTCTAGAGATCTTGATTTCACTTGTGGAACTCTAAATAGTTTATGTTTGTCATCTTGACATATTTGTCAAACATTAAGTTTATCCCAATACATTTTCATTTAATACTATACCTGGCTCCAGATGGCCAAATCAGGATCATCCAGGATGGCTGCCTCCTCTTGCTCCAGAGAAGGCTCAGGTTGGCTGCAGGGAAGTCTGGGGGGAAGAGTGGAACGAGATGGCCTTGCCTCAATGTGGTCATCCAGGAAGGACATCCTGCTGTAGTACCACAAATTGGGGACATAAACATCATCTGCTGCTGCTCCTGACCTCTGAGAAGCCAGGACCTTAGAGCGTTCAGTCCTGTAGGTGCCTCTCAAGCTCCCAACTTTAGTGTCCACCTGTTTTGCTGTGGCTGTGGGCACCTTGGTATGCACAAATGGGAGCAGGGTCTCCAGCGCTGCTTTTCTCACCCCTCTTTTTTTTGTGGATGGGGTTTTTCGTCTCCCACAGAGCGGGCAGCTCCCTTACCCGGTCTATAAATTCCGCCAGGAAATCTTTATCACTAATGAAGACATTCATATTGTATCTGCAAGTAAAATAAATAATATATAACTAATCTGAGGCAAACAGTCTCCCTAACAGTCTCCCTAACATCGTAGTCACCATATATATCCTACAACATTCTCAAGACAGTATAGGCCAACAATTTGTCCAAGTCACAAAATCACATACCTTCGTTCGCACGTCCGTCCATTGAACTCCTCTCTCCGCACACCGAACGTAGTATAGTCACATGTGTGTTTGCTATATATACACCACGCATGCGTCAAACTACGAACACGTCGCTCCGCACACGTCGCCCGCCCATGACGTTCTAACTAACATCTTTTCCCCGCCCCTTCTCTTTCGGCGCGCAGACAGATATGGCAGATTTACAGCAGGTGTCTGATAATTCCGCAACTAACGAGGAGGAGACAAGCCCGGAGACCGAGGAAACGTCACAATCAAGGAGGAGATTCAAGGCATCTAATATGTCTTTTGCGGAGATGGCGGAGATGGTGGACATCTTGCTCAAGTCGGATTATGACGCAAAGCATGGGCCGTATAGCAAACCTAATAGAAGGAAGGCCAAAATCCTGAAGAAAGTCGTGAAGAGTCTGAAGACGAATTTCGGGGTGAAACGCTCAAATGAGCAGCTCAGAAAGAGGTGGTCAGACCTCAAACTGAGGGAGCCAGAGCAGTTAAGGAGCATTAAGAGAATGCTAGCAAAAAGTAAGTAAAATGTACACTTTTCGGCTATTAATGTTTTTCGCAACTTACATGTTGCTCCTTTTTTTGATTTTATCATATTGGACTCCCTTCCAAAATGTAATATTTAGAACTTAGTTTGGCACAGTAATCGTTCGTTACGTTACAGACACTTCGTTCGGCCACTATCCGCTGTTTTGGCTTATTTTATAGCCACAAAAGTAATTAGACATATGCGTGTTTTAAAAAAAAAATTGTTCCAAATTTTTAGGCTAGATGATGTGTTTGTAAAGAGAATGAAATGCAAACTTTAGTCAGTGTAAAGGAGAGGACACTCAGCAGCTGCTTCCACATCTGTACTTTGGAGCACTATAGTGTGGGCCACCAGACCCGCCTTTTTTGGGTGTCCCACACAGGTTCATCAGTGAATTTTGGTGGTGCCTCCATGTCTAAAAACTGACAGCCAAAGGTGAATACTAAGCATATTATTGGTCAGAAATAATGCATTCATCTTTAACTTCCGCCCAAACACACACTTGTACCCCACTTCCAAGCAATTTAGCCTGTTTTTTATTTTCATAGAAAATTTCAGTGTGATAAATAGACCTTTTGTTTGATTCTCATAGGGGAGAGAAGACTGGGAGGAGAACACTCCAGGGAGCACAGGAACCCCACAGCTTCAAAACAACCCCAAACTCCCAAAGACCAACAACCTAAAGAGGAAGTTGAGGTGGAGGAAGGAGAAGTGCAGGAAGGAGAGGTGCAGGTCAGTATCTGTCACCACAGCTTCAGGTAAGAGATGTAGACCTGCAGAGTTATAATACCTTTTTATTTAGTTTTTAGGGGATGTAAATGTTGTGGTGAAGGATAGTACACGTTTCTCTGCTGACAGTGCCCTCCGAATAATACAGCAAGTGATGGAATGTAGCACGGAACTGGACAGAATTAAACAAAGAATTCATGTGATGGATCAAACATTTAAAGACATTCTAGATGTTTTGGGGAGAATAGAATAAGGCAACCAAACCCCCATTTTTTTTTCAGGAATGACTGTTCATCAACCTTTTAAACTGTTTTTGACAATGCAACCAGCCAAAAATTGAATATGCACACAGTGTGTCAACATGTGCCATCTGCCATCAGGGGATATCCATGTACGTCTTTTGGGGGTGCAACCCCTTCCTCGTATGTAAAGTAGGTGAACTGAGGAAGGGGTTGCACCCCCAAAACACGTCCATTGATCACCCCTGATGGCAGATAGCACATGTTGACAATAGGGATCAGGAGTCTAAAATCCCTATTGGAAAATAATACAAAATGTGTGCATATTAAATTTTTGGCTGGGCAAGGGGTGGCAGGACCCCATATTATGACGGGCACATAGAGACATAGTTTGTGTAAGTGAATGTCTCAGATTGCTCAGAGGTATCCAATGTTGTAATTTTTGGAATGCAACTGTTGTTTTTGTATTTTCCTAAGAAAACAATTGCCCGTTTGTGGCCAGGCCAAAAAAAAAAAAAAACATGTGTGTGAATGTGCACAGAGTAAAATGTTTGAACACAAACAACGTGTAGCTTCTTTTTCTAATACGCTCTAACATTATTTGGTGATTTTTTTAAGGTTACATAGTGAAATGGTTGTTATTATTTACTAAAGGAAAATACACTTGGCACTACAAATGCACTAAGACGAACTAGGAGACAGGAAACAAACAAAAGTTAAAACTTTAAAACAGATTTTTATTTAACTCGTTCTCCAGGAATCTTTAGCCATAGCCTGGCATAGGAATTGCCCCCCTACCCGTGAAATATTGCATATATTTGTCCCGAACCTCACGGGCATTTTGGGGGGGCAAGCCAGGACGGGCAGATTCCAGGCCCGGCAGGGGATTAGCAGGTGAAAGTCCAGCCTCAGGCAATACTGAGGCCATATATGAATTGGATTTTCTGCTGAGAAAATTGTGTAGCACACAGCAGCATAAAACGACATAGTTTATTTTGTACTCCGCCAAGTGTATGGAAGTCAGAAAAATGCGGAACCGGCTGGCCATTATGCCGAAGGCATTTTCAACGACTCTTCGGCCCCTGGCCAGCCGGTAATTGAACACCCTCTTCTCTGGGGTCAGGGTCCTCTGAGGAAATGGCCTCATAAGATGCGGTCCGAGTCCAAAGGCTTCATCAGCCAAGAAAACAAAGGGGAGTCCTTCAACATTCCCTGCATCCGGTAGCAATGCAAGGTTGTCACTCTGGAGACGGAGGGCAAACTCCGTCTGGATGAAGGATCCCCCATCGGACATCCGGCCATTCTTCCCTACATCAACATAGAGGAATTCATACCGTGCTGACACCACCGCCATCAGCACAATGCTATGAAACCCCTTGTAATTGAAGTAGTAGGACCCAGAACGGGGTGGCGGCACGATGCGGATGTGCTTCCCGTCTATGGCACCACCGCAGTTGGGGAAGTCCCACCGCGTGGCAAACTCCGATGCCACAGTCTGCCATTCCTGTGGCGTGGAAGGAAGCTGGGGAGTCAAACAAGATGAAAAAAAATTAGAATTTTAAAATCTTACATTACAAGGAGATTCTAATAAAAAACATTAGAGGCCAACATCAATCAAATTCTACGTTTATTAAGGTGTTTTAAATAAGTATAATGGAAGGCTCATGTTTCATATTCATCACCCCCTCTGATGGTCCATTAATAAATTATTTTGGGGGGGGGTAGATGTGTTTGGCCACAGGATAGCAGTGCAGTGGCGGTGCGTCCAGAGTGGGCGCTGGAGCACTGCCCCCTCTATCCTGCGCCCGTCACTCAGAACAATACATAGGTTCATACCTTGCATTAACCTATGTATTGTCAATGCCGCCCACTATTCAGGTGGATGGCCCCCTGTTAAGCGACCAACATATGAATAACTGCGGCATTTATGGGGTGAAAATTGCATATCAGAAACAGGGGGGCAAATAGGCTTGCACATTACAGCCTGAGGGATGTAATTGGCTTCATAAAAGTTAAATAGGGGACGCAGGGGGGGGCCGACATTCCTTGGGTAAACACTAACAGGCTGCTCTGCCAATCATGTTCACCAAGTCTGTTTAATGTTAACATGATTGGCTGATGCAACATCAAGGGAAGGAGAAGACATCAAGGACAGAAGAAGGATGGCGCTGACCACAAGAAGGTATGTGCAGGGCTGGGGGGAAACTGGCTGCATTGGAGGGGACAAAATGGCTGCATTGGAGGGGACAAAATGGCTGCATTGGAGGGGACAAAATGGCTGCATTGGAGGGGACAAAATGGCTGCATTGGAGGGGATAAAATGGCTGCATTGGAGGGGACAAAATGGCTGCATTGGAGGGGATAAAATGGCTGCATTGGAGGGGACAAAATGGCTGCATTGGAGGGGACAACTGGGGGCGTTTAATAGGCACCTTTGCAAAAATGGAGGAAGTTTAGTTCCTAAATTGGGGTTGGACCCCCAAACATTTGTTGCAACAGGCGCCCCTGCTGGAAAGGTTAGTGAAGGGAAATATGCATGGAGGAGAAAAAAGGGGCAATCTAAAGCTTCCAGCATGCATGAGGACAAAGGGGACATTCTCAGCATATTACAATCATGGTAATTAGGGAAGGATGATAGAAATACAATACATTAGCATACATGAAATACATAAAATGTGATGTTAATGGAGAAAACTTACCCTAATATAGTCCTCCTGCTGGACTTGTATAATGGCAGAACAGGTGTCTGGGATTATGAGGCCCAGAGCCTGGGGGGAGATGCCTGTCGTGAACTTCAAGTCCTGAAGACTTCTCCCTGTCGCCAGATAACGTAACGTGGCGATGAGCCTCTGCTCAGCACTGATGGCTTCCCACATAACGGTGTCCTGCCTGGTAATATAGGGGGACACCAAAGCCAACAGTTCCTGAAAAACGGGGTCAGACATCCGCAGAAAATTCCTGTAGTCCTCAGGATTATTCTCGACTATCTCCCGCAGCAGAGGCATGTGGCAGAATTGGTCCCGCTGGAGCAACCAATTCTTGGTCCATGAACTCCTCCTCACACCATTCATGGACTGGTCTTGGTCCAAAACAAGCAGACCAACACCAAGCGCACGCACAGCATGAACTCGACGACGAGAACGTCCAGGCGACATGGCTAGGAAACGGTCGTCTTATCAGAACGTACAGAACAGAACGCACTTTAGAACAGCAAGGCCTATGAATAACGAACTGAAAAACAGAAACGAACGGGCAAGAACGCACTGTAAAACAGATACGACCTGCCTAGATGCCCTGAAAGTCAAGATACGAACCCACAAGCACAAACTGAACCTCAGAAAACGAACTGAAAAGCACGAAGACTGAAAAGCGCGAATCGTCTCTTCCCAAACTTTTACTTCACACGCGGTAACACGAGATCAGCAAAAGCAGCCCAAGGGGTGGCGCCAAGAAAATCGATCTTCCCCTTTATAGTGCCGTCGTACGTGCTGGACGTGACCGCGGAGAACAACGAGGAAATTGGGAAATGTCAGTGTGTACGCATGGAAAGCTTGACGAGAAACTCGTCAAGGTTAACAAGAATCTCGTCGAAAAAAACAACGTGTTTTTAACAACGAGAAAATCGGCCGTGCGTACGAGGCTTAACAAACACTTTAAATTATAAGCTCCTGCTCAAATACAACAAGATGAAAGTAGTATTAAACTCCCAGCTTTTTACTTTAACTCATTGGGCAGTAAAGTATAAATTAATAATCTTGCTCCAGCTTGCAGTTTAAAACTTTTAATGCTGCTGCCGCCTACTCTTCCAGTACTGCTTTAATAAACTTCTTCTTGTGGGCTGGGCCTACACGCCCTGCGCATAGGGATACCTTTTGAGCAGAGCGCACTCATCAATGCCCAGGACCAGGCAGAGACAGCAGTTATGTGAAAAGTCTAAAGCCTCGTACACACGGCCGAGAATCTCGTCAGGAAAAAACTTGTCCCGGCCGAGTGTACACACGCTCGATTAAAAGAACCCGCGGTTCTTTGAATGTAGCGAACGCGGTGACGTAATCGACTACGACGAGCGTGCGCTCATCACATTCGACGTCGTCGCCGCCATCTTGCTACACCCTACCTATGCCTAGGAAGCTACCACGCATGCGTCAAAGTCATTTCGAGCATGCGCGGGTTTCCACGGCGACAGGTAAGTGTACACACACACACTTTTCTCGTCGAGAAACATGCTGACGAGAATCTCGACGAGAAAATGGAGAATCCTGACGAGAAAATAGAGAACAGGTTCTCGTCGAGAGAATCTCGACGAGAAAATGGAGAATCCTGACGAGAAAATAGAGAGCAGGTTCTTGTCGAGATTCTTGTCGGTTTTCTTGACGAGAAACCTGATAGCCGCGTACACACGACCTGATAGCCGCGTACACACGACCGATTTACTCTGCAAGAAAGCTCTGCCAGCAAGTTTCTTGTAATTTTTTGATGAGAAACTCGGTCGTGTGTACGAGGCTTAACATTATGGCAGTTCCCAGACTAAAGCCTCGTACACATAACCAAGTTTCTTGTCGAAAAACGACAAGGAACTTGCTGGCAGAGCTTTCTTGCCGAATAAATCGGTTGTGTGTACGCGGCTATCAGGTTTCTCGTCAAGAAAACCGACAAGAATCTCAACGAGAAAAATAGAGAACCTGTTCTCTATTTTCTCGTCGAGATTCTTGTCAGCATGTTTCTCGACGAGAAAAGTGTGTGTGTGTACACTTACCTGTCCTCCGGGAAGCCCGCGCATGCTCTAAATTACTTCAACGCATGCGCGGTAGCTTCCTAGGCATAGGTAGGGTGTAGCAAGATGGCGGCGACAGCATCGAATGTGACGAGCGCACGCTCGTCGTAGTCGATTATGTCACCGCGTTCGCTCCATTCAAAGAACTGCGGGTTCTTTGAAAGGAGCGTCTGTACACTCGGCCGGGACAAGTTTCTTGTCCAAGAATCTCGTCAAGAAAAACAACGTGTTTTTTCTTGACGAGATTCTCGGTCATGTGTACGAGGCTTTAGAGATGAGCCTTCACTGTTTGAAGCAATAAAGTACAGAGTTAGTTTGAAAAGTGCTGTCCTATGTCACTAAATACACAGTGTAACTAGTGTAGTGGTACCCCCGTAGGAGCTGCTGGTTTAAGTTTGGGCCTTGCACGTTACCTCACCTTTCGTTGTCTAGGGGATGAGATGAGAGTCTATAGAAACTTCAATGTCCACACAAGTTATAATCCTTTCTTTTTAGGCTTTATTCCACAACAACTTGCATAAGTGGAGAGACGAAGGATTAGGGGAAGGTTCAGGCACACAATGCAGATCACTGGGGAGTTTCTAAGTTTCAAAGTCACACTCACCACTTTACTTCTAGTGAGTATTGCTCACCCAGATAGTCCCCTCTCACCTGGGCTAGCAGCCGGAATTATGCACGGTCAGAAACAGGTTAACAGTCTCTGCCACAGACTCCCTGAATTAAAGATGAACTTGTTCAATGATCCTCTGCCACAGGATTCAGTAGTCGAATATCCAGCCTTACAGTCTTAGAGCCTTTAAGCCAATCCCGGGAGACTGTAAGGTAACATAGGCTGTGGTGCATCCTCCAATAAAGTTACCAGGCCTCTCCCGAGATACCAGCCTTCTGCTTGGTCCTCTCCAGGACAGGTCCTCCACTGGTTTTCTCCATTGAGTGGCTTCCTCCCGCAGGAAGGACAGCAAAGGATCACCTTCAAGTGCAGGCCCCAGTCAAGACAACTGGGCCTACCTGGCATAGATGCAGCCTCGGGCCAACGTGGCTCCGCGGCTGAAATTCCAGTAACACATGCCTCGAGCCAGGAGGGCCACGAGGCGAAGAAGAGCCCCAAGAAATGGCATCTGCCCCTTAAGTATCCTTCCCCAGCATGCTCAGTGAGGAGACCACTCCCCACTGAGCTGTTCCCGGGGGAAAATACCCAATGCACTCTGGCCTGTTTGTGTTCCAACATTGGCCTGGGGTGGTAACGCCACCTAAAGGCAAACAGTGGGAAATTCTCCCAAACACAGCCATAGCCGGAACAGAGGCTGATTTATCCTTAATTTTACAAGTCTGAGCTAACTACCAGCTCAGACTCCCACTAAATTTGAACATAGCGTCTGGTCATCAGGAGCAGGGTGCTACACTTGTATGTTACATTAGGAGAGATGTGCTGAGCCTGCACCCACTCCACCAGTCTAGTGTACCTCTGTTACATTACAGTAACCAGTAACAGAATGGGATCCTGCCTTGCACCTAGCGTGGACCTCATGAGTCCACTTATTAACTACTTCACTTCCTGAATCTCATGATTAGGCCATAGACCTCCATAACTTAAATTCAGATCTGGCTGCTATTGGAAACCGACCGCTAGGGAAGGAGCCAGACAATGACGCCCTCGCTACTGGAGGCCCTGTCACCTTGTTAAGTACCACGCCTAACGATTGGTTGCTTGTATCTTGAACTTGTTACTCTTAGCAACTACACTCCTCTTCTCCTTATCTCACAGAGGTAACCCCTCTGTAGCGGCGTTAGTTTACACCTCATAGTGCTTTACAGACCTTGGTTCTTAAAGACAGTACAGACCACAACAAAACCGACAGCTCTGGTTGGAGCCGCTGAACTAAGGATCCAACGTTAGTAAAGCGATCTACCCTACTGTTCTTTTGTGTTCTGACAGGGGGACCGACACCCCCCGCCAGAACACTCCTGTAAGCGCCATTGACTGAGAGTGCTGATCGGGAGGCGGTCGGCTGCTGGTTTTCCAGCATGCTCCTCTGGCAGAAGTCGGTCGTTTGGCCAGCTTCTGTCGGACCGGCTGCCTTACACACGGGCCGAATGTTGGACGTTTTTTATTGAACAGGCCAATGTCGCCTGTCATTCGGCCCATGTGTACGCCAGATACGCCAGAACCAACATGCACCCTTTTTGAATAACTGCAGACCAGGCTTAGAATGGTTAATTTAACTTTACTGAACAGATTGCAGCATTAGAATTTAATATAAACAACATCCATTGCCTATCCCTTATTACAGCATTGTGGCTGCTCAGGCATATCTCTGTGGTGAGAGTCCATTTTGACATTCCCCAAAACTTGGCTGTCTCCAGTGTTTTCAGCGGACTGCAAGGCACAGCAATCCTGATACCATGAACAGAACAGAACCAATCAATCTGGCAAAAAAGAGCCATGGACCTCAACCTTCCCCCTTTTTATAGCACAGGTGGGCTAGCTAGGACCAAAGGGCCGGGAAACTGAGATTACAATAGTTAAACCTTTCCCTCGGCCTGGGCCAGCCACTAACTTGCTAGAACCACACATTTCAACTTGCCTACATACGACTTCCCCTTTTCACAATCTGTCTTGGCTGCAACTTCCTATAAATAACACGGCATATACTGTATATTAACCGGTTAAGGACCATCTGCCGCAGTTATACTGCGGCAGGTTGGCTCCCCTAGGCGAATCCCCGTAGCTGTAACGTCAGGCGAGCAGCCGCCTAGGGGGCGCGCGCACCCGGCGCATCTGCGGCAATCTATTTAGTTTCAGAATCTATCAGTATCCATGCCCAGGCCAATGATTTCTGGCCTGGACCTGGTAAATGGTTCTGGCGAATGGCAGGCTGTCCTCTGCCTGTGTAAAGTAAACACAGACAGAGGAAATCATGTCACCTCCCCTCGTGGAATCCTTTTCGGTTCCAGAGAGAGGAGAGAGGACATCTAACCATGAGTTGCACCAACACTACACTGACACAGTACACATAGGCACACTTTTCACCCCCCCCAATCACCCCCTGATCGCCCCCCCAGTTAACCCCTTCACTCCCTGCCACTGTGTCACCAGGTGAAATTTTCAAATTTTTTACTGATTGCTGTACTGGTGTCATTTGTGACACTAATCAGCGTTAGGGCAGTTAGTGGTATGCCCAGGTACCCCCCTATACCCCCCTAATAAAGGTTTAACCCCTTGATCACCCCCCAGTTAACCCTTTTAACCCCTGTCACCAGTGTCACTAATATAGTGTGCAGATCTATTTTCTGATCGCCGTATTAGTGTCACAGGTGACGCTAGTTAGCCAGTTAGCTAGTTACTGTCACTGTCAGGTTTTTATAGCGTCAGGGTACCTGCCATATATTACTGAATAAGGGTTTAACCCCCTGATCGCCCCCAGTACAGGTTTTAGCATCAGTTAGGGTCAGCGTCAGTCCCAGACAGTGTCAGATTAGTGCCAGTAGCGCTAACACCCACGCACACACCATACACCTCCCTTACTGGTATAGTGTTTGAACAGATCAATATCTTTGATCTGATCAGATCTATACTAGCGTACCCAATAGTTAAGTGTTCCCAAAAATGTGGCATTAGCGGGATCAGCCCAGACACCTGCTAGCACCTGCATTTAGCCCCTTCACCCAGCCCAGCCCAGCCCACCCAAGTGCAGTATCAATCGATCACTGTCACTTACAAAACACAACACACATAACTGCAGTGTTCGCAGAGTTAGGCCTGATCCCTGCGAACGCTAGGTGCAAGGCAGGATCCCATTCTGTTACTGGGAATAATGTAACAGAGGTACACTGTACTTTTTTTGGTAGCGATTGAAGCAGTTGCTGACAACCAGTTGCTCTTTTTGCCTGGGAGTTGCACTAGTTGTACCTCTAAATTTAGAGGCCAAAATCTACGGAGTGGTCCCTGCTAAGGTAAGGCGTACCCGACCCCGTTCTCCTGTTGTTGAGATGCAAGAACCGGAGGGCTCTCGTATAGAGCAGAGAGCCAGTACTAGTGCCGCTCATCCTTCTGGTGAACTGGCAAGCACCAGCGGCCTAGTACATCCTGGTCATAGTCAAAGCAGCACTGCAGTAACATGTGGTGACGTGGCACGTCCCATAAGTGCAGTTCAAGCTGGTGCGGTGGCTAGCACAAGTAGTGCCCCACAGCCACCAAAAAGACAAACACAGGCCCATAGTGCCCTTCCCACTGCATTTGCCAATCCTAATTGGGAGCCCACCACTTCTGCAGCGCCCGTACTTCCATCATTCACTGGCCAACCCGGAATTCAGTTGGAAACAGTTGATTTTACATCACTGATTTTTATTCACTGTTTTTCACGGAAGATCTCTAAAGATCTTTTGTGGACCAATTTCATTTGTATGCTGGTCAATTCCTCACCGCTAATCCCCAGTTTACCCTTGCCAGAGATTGGAAACCTATTACGGTATCTGAATTTAAGACCTTTCTGGGCCTATCTCTCCTCATGGGCATAACTAAAAAGTGTGTGTTGCGGTCATATTGGTCCACTGACCAAATTCACCATATGCCCATGTTCTCTGCTTCCATGACCAGGACGCGATACGAGCAGATCTTGCGGTTCATGCATTTCAATCATAATAAACTCTGTCGTTCTCGGGGTAACCCTAGATATGATCGGCTATACAAAATTTGGCCCCTCGTAACAACTTCAACCAACAGTTTGCAGCCTTGTTTATTCCCGATTAAGTTGTCTGCATTGATGAGTCCCTGATTACATTTTCTGTCCGCTTGTCTTTCAAACAGTATCTTCCCAGCAACTGTGCCAGATATGGGTACAAGTTGTATAAGCTCTGCGACAGGGCAACAGGCTATACATATAGTTTTATGGTTTACGAGGGAAGAAATAGTCACGTGGAGCCCGAGAACTGCCCAGACTACATAGGGAGCGCTGGCAAGATTATTTGGTAATTGGTGTCACCCTTTTTCGGAAAGGGGTACCACTTGTACGTGGACAATTATTACACAAGCGTGCCACTTTTTAGTCACCTTTTTGATTGTGGAATTGGCACATGTGGCACCGTGTGATCTAATCGCCAGGACTTCCCCCAGCGGCTTGTAGATTCCCGACTTAGACGGGGGGGGCCTCCTTGAAATTTAATAATTTGCTTGCAGTGAAGTGGAGGGATACACGGCATGTTTTTGTTCTATCCTCCCTTCACGCAGATAGAACAGTTGAAATTCCAACGACGACTGGTGTTGTTGTAAAGCCCTTCTGTGTCCACGAATGCAACCTTAACATGGGAAGGGTGAACTTCAACGACCAGATGATGGTCGTACTTAATTGCCCGTAAGGAGAGACGCTGGTATAAAAAAGTGTCTGTATATCTAGTCCAATTGGCTCTGCTGAACGCTTGCGTACTATACGAATTGTCATGTATAGTAGTGCCAAGAACTGATTGGAAAGAGAGACTCTGCCCACATCCCTAATATAAGTACAAAAATTAAATTTTTTCCTCTTGTGGGACTTTATAAGGCAGAGAGTCTGGGTAAATCGATAAATTTGTATCAAAAAATAATTTTATTGGAATAAGTTAAACGTTATAATGGTTGGATAAAAATGGATGCAAATGTACAAAATATATGAACTTTAACCAACTCAATACAGGGAACTTTCACCCCCTTCCTGCCCAAGCCATTTTTTAGCTTTCAGCGCTGTCACAATTTGAATGACAATTGCACGGTCATGCAACACTGTACCCAAATGAATTTTTTTATCATTTTTTTCCCACAAATAGAGCTTTCTTTTGATGGTATTTGATCACCTCTGAGGCTTTTATTTCTTGCGCTATGAACAGAAGAGGGACCAGTTTGAAAAAACACAATATTTTTGACTTTTTGCTATAATAAATATCCAATTTTTTTTTTTTTAAACAATTTTTTTCCTCAGTTTAGGCCGATATGTATTCTTCTACATATTCTTGGTAAAAAAATCGCAATAAGCGTATATTGATTGGTTTGCGCAAAAGTTATAGCGGCTACAAAATAGGGGAAAGATTTATAGCATTTTTTAAATGTTATTATTTTATACTAGTAATGGCGGCGATCTGCAATTTTTATCGTGACTGCGATATTGCGGCGGACACATCGGACACTTTTGACACATTTTTGGGACCATTCACATTTATACAGTGATCCGTGCTATAAAAATGCATTGATTACTGTATAAATGTGACTGGCAGGGAAGGGGTTAACACTAGGGGGCGATCAAGGGGTTAAATGCGTGTCCTAGGGAGTGATTCTAACTGTGGGGGAGGGGACTAACTGGGGGAGGGGACCGATCGGTGTCCCTATGTACAAGGGACACACCATCGGTCTCCTCTCCCTGACAGGACGTGGATCTGTGTGTTTACACACACAGATCCACGGTCCTGCTCAGTTACTGGGCAATCGCGGGTGCCCGGCGGACATCGCGGCCGCCGGGCACGCGCATCGGGTCCCCAGTGACACGGCGGGCGGACGCCCCCCAGTTGCTCAGGAAGGCGAAGACGTTATATGACGTCCGCCCAGAACGAGAACTGCATCTAATTTTATTGAGTGGCCACGTGTCTTGTTAAACTCCCTTCCACGAAAAAGTTTTATCCCTATTGTGGGGTCACCAGTATGGTATTTGTAAAATGAAGTCATATCCCCTCTCAAGCGTCTCTTCTCCAGAGAGAATAAGTTCAGTGCTTGCAACCTTTCCTCATAACTAATATCCTCCAGACCCTTTATTAGCTTTGTTGCCCTTCTTTGTACTCTCTCCATTTCCAGTACATCCTTCCTGAGGACTGGTGCCCAGAACTCGACAGCATACTCTAGGTGCGGGTGGACCAGTGTCTTGTAGAGTGGAAGAATCATTGTTTTATCTCTGGAGTTAATCCCTTTTTAATGCATGCCAATATTCTGTTTGCTTTGTTAGCAGCAGCTTGGCATTGCATGCCATTGCTGAACCTATCATCTACTAGGACCCCCAGGTCCTTTTCCATCCTAGATTCCACCAGAGGTTCTCCCCCCAGTGTATAAATTGCATTCGTATTTTTGCCACCCAAATGCATTGTTTTACATTTTTCTACATTGAACCTCATTTAGCCATGTAGTTGCCCACCCCATTAATTTGTTCAGATCTTTTTGCAAGGTTTCCACATCCTGCAGAGAATTTATTGCCCTGCTTAGCTTAGTATCATCCACAAATACAGAGATTGCACCGCTTACCCCATCCTCCAGGTCGTTTATGAACAAATTAAACAGGATTGGTCCCAGCACAGAACCCTGGGGGACCCCACTACCCAACCCTGACCATTCCGAGTACTCCCCATTTATCCCCACCCTCTGAACTCGCCCTTGTAGCCAGTTTTCAATCCATGTACTCACCCTATGGTCCATGCCAACGGACCTTATTTCCTACAGTAAATGTTTATGGGGAACTGTGTCAAATGCTTTTGCAAAATCCAGATACACCACATCTACGGGCCTTCCTTTATCTAGATGGCAACTCACCTCCTCATAGAAGGTTAATAGATTGGTTTGGCAAGAACGATTCTTCATTAATTCCTTCATGATTACTGCTAATGATACCGTTCTCATTACTAAAATCTTGTATATAGTCTCTTACCATCCCCTCCAAGAGCTTACATACTATTGGTGTTAGGCTAACTGGTCTGTAATTCCCAGGGATGTATTTTGGGACCGTTTTAAATATTGGTGCTACACTGGATTTTCTCCAATCAGCTGGTACCATTCCAGTTAGTAGACTGTCAGTAAAAATTAGGAACAATGGTCTGGCAATTACTTGACTGAGTTCCCTCGGGTGCAAGCCATCTGGTCCCGGTGATTTATTAATGTTAAGTTTCCCAAGTTTAATTTTAATTCTGTCCTCTGTTAACCATGGAAGTGCTTCCTGTGATGTGTCATGAGGATAGACACTGCAGTTTTGGTTACTGAAGCCCCCCGATTCCCTCGTGAAGACTGGGGAGAAGAATAAAATCAAAACTTTTGCCATCTCCCCATCCTTTGTAACCAGATGTCCTTCCTCATTCTTTATGGGGCCAATATGGTCTGTCCACCCTTTTTTACTGTTTACATACTTAAAGAATTTCTTGGGATTTTTTTTGCTCTCCTCCGCTATGTGTCGTTCATGTTCTATCTTAGCCACCCTAATTGCACCGTTACATTTCTTGTTGCATTCTTTATAAAGTCAGAATGCTGATGATGATCCCTCAATCTTGTATTTTTTGAAAGCTTTCTGTTTTGCTTTTATATGCATTTTTACATTGGAGTTAAGCCATCCAGGACTTTTGCTCGCTCTTTTACATTTATTACCCAATGGGATGCATTGGCTAATGCCCTTATTTAGTATACCCTTAAAGCAAACCCATCTCTCCTCCGTGTTCTTTGTTCTTAAGATTTTATCCCAATTTATGCCTTCTAGCAAGGTTCGTAGTTTAGGAAAGTTGGCTCTTTTGAAATTCAGTGTCTTTGTATTCCCCTTATGTTTCCTATTTGTGTGATTTATACTGAAGCCAATTGACCTGTGATCGCTGTTACCTAAATTGCCCCGTATTTCCACATCCGTGATCAGGTCTGTATTGTTGGTAATCAGTAGATCCCGTAACGCTTTATTTCTAGTTGGTGCGTCTACTATCTGACCCATAAAATTGTCCTGCAAGACATTTAGGAACTGGCGAGCCTTAGATGAATGCGTGGTTCCCTCTGCCCAGTCTATGTCTGGATAATTAAAATCCCCCATTATGATAACACTTCTCATCCTTGCTGCTAATCCAAATTGTGATAGGAGATCTGTCTCCCCCTCCTCCCTCAGGTTAGGGGGCCTATAGCACACTCCCAGTATTATTTTCCCCTTAGTTTCTTCCCTTTGGAGCTCTACCCATAGGGACTCCACCTCCTCCCTAGCTCCTTTAGTGATGTCATCTCTCACATTAACTTATAAATTTTTCTTGATATATAGGCATACCCCTCCCCCTTTTTTACCCTCTCTATCATTGCGATAAAGGGTATACTCTTGAATGGTTGCCAGCCAATCATGAGAGCTGTTGAACCAGGTCTCTGAAATTCCCACAAAATCCAAATTCTCCTCGTACAACAGTATCTCTAGTTCACCCATCTTGTCCGCCAGGCTCCTGGTATTGGTGAACATGCCATGTAGTTTAGACCGGTCGCATACTATCCTCTTATTGGGTGTTCCGAGATTGCAACTAGGACTTGCTACTATACTTACCTTGGGTTTATGTGCTTTGGTTACCCTACCACTAATGCCCCCAATACTACCCTCTGGAATATGTTCCACGCTGACAATCTCTACCTCTCTCCCCCCCCCCCATCACCTAGTTTAAAAACCCCTCTAACTTTTTTTAACTCTTACCACAGAGGCCAAAAGTGTACTTTCACACCTTTCCTTACATAATCTATTACTGATCTTTCTGTAGCCTTGGTAGGTACTCAGTCTAATAAAAGGTGTCAAAAATCCTTAGTGGATGATACATATGTATGGCTCCTGGGGATCTTCAAGCATCTGCTGATACTCCCAGAATTAGAAAGACTGTTTTAGCTCTCATTGATGCTGTGCACACCACTTTAAAATTGAAAGTACTGCCTGCAAATTTTGCCAGTGCTGCTACCTGTCTTGGATCTCTTTGAGGCCCTAAAACTACTAAAGCCCTGTACACACGATCGGTTTTACCGATGAAAACAGTTCGATGGACTGTTTTCATTGGACAAACCGATCGTGTGTGGGCCCCATAGGACTTATTTCCATCGATGAAAAAAAAATTCCGATGGAAAAAAAAACGATAGGAAATTCCGATCGTCTGTGTGGAACTCCACGCATGCTCAGACTGAATTAGGATACGGGAGCGCTCGTTCTGGTAAAACTAGCGTTCATAATGTAGATGGCACATCCATCATGCTGTAACGGACTGAAAAGCACGGAGACTGAAAAGCACGAATCGGCTCTCACCAAACTTTTACTAACATGCGGTAACACGAAATCAGCAAAAGCAGCCCAAAGGGTGGCGCCATTGGATTTGAACTTCCCATTTATAGTGCCATCGTACATGTTGTACGTCACGGCGTTTGGGACGGTCGGAATTTTGTCTGATGGTGTGTAGGCAAGACTGATGGAAGTCAGCTTCATCGGAATTCCGATGGAAATATCCATCGGATTTGATTCCATCGGAAATCCGATCGTGTGTACAGGGCTTAAGACTTCATCTAAGATGCCTGGGTACTGGAGATGGTTTCCAGGGCCTGCAAGCTACAGTTCTGCTCCTTGCCCCCTCCCCTGTTCATGTCTTTAATACTTGCCTCACTGCACAGATTAGCAGATCTTCAGGCAGAGCTTTGGGATCTTCTGAATCATGGGATTATCACTTAAGTTCCTACTGCAGAAAGGTTTCAAGGGTTTTACTTCAGCATTTTCACAATACCCAAACCAAAAGTGGGTATTCACCCCATTTTGGATCTTGAGGTCTAAAATGTCATCATTTGGGTCCAAAAATTCCACCAGGTGTCATAGTATTCCTCTATCAGGGAGACTTTCTGGTCTCTGTGGACTACAAGAACACATACTTGACTGGCCCCATTTGTCAAATGAATAAGCAATTCCTTTGCTTAACTGTGGATCCCCAGTACTTCCACTGTCGGTGCTGACAACACAATGGAGATCTCATACATCTCCTGTGGCGCTGCCCGAAACTTCACCGCTATTGGAGCGAGGTGGTTGGTACTGTACACTCAACCGGGTGTTTCAAACAAAGGTACCTATAGACCCTATATGTTGTATACTAGGGGTTCTGGAGGACATGATCCCTGAGGAACTGCTCAGGATTGTATTCTCTAGGGCGCTATTTCAAGCCCGGAAACTTATTTTAATGGGCTTGAAATCAACCTCGCCACCCCTACCACCTCCTGAAAAACGCATATGGGGAATACCCTTATTATTGAAAGGTATATCTACCAACACAGGGGATGCCCGGGTAGGTTTGAAAGGCTATGGTCACATTGGCTGGACACACCTGGACTAAGTCCTAGAGAATTGGTGGTGTCCCGACCTCTACAGTGTCCCTAGAGGTGAATATGCTACATATATGACCCATGCATGATGTGATATGTGTCCATGAGGGGGCAGCGTGAAAGTGTGCAAATGTATGCTGTATGTTGATTTGTAGCAACTGCAATGTTAACTCGACTGTGTAACTGTCAATGGTCAAAAATTATGGCTTGTGCATTTGAAGATATTTAATATGTTCAATAAAGACCTTTTTGATAAAAAATAAATAAAAATCTCTTCAGTTAAGGAGTTACCTAAATCTTTACTTGAGAGAATTCTCTACTGCATGAGAATTCAGGTCCTGATGGTAGCCTCATCTGAGGCAGTCCTCTTCACCCAGTTCTATTTAGGATCAGTACAACTCAACATAATGTCACCGCTGGACAAGTCTGTTCAGTCTCTGGACAAACAAATTCACCAACAATAATGAGGACCAGAATGTCTCTGGCCTTGAGGCTCAGAAGTTAAAGTGATATTAAGGCTCCATGTACACTGAACGCTAAAAAAAGCTGAAAAAAACGCCAGTAGCTTTGCAGGGAGCCTTTTAACATTTTTTTAGCGTTTTTGCAATAGCGTTTGTAGCGGAGTCTCCTTTAAGACTCCCGGGACTACATTTCCCAGAGTCCCGTTCGGCACCTAGGGTGCAATGTTGCCACCGCAGAGACTTGTGGGAGGGAGATAAAAGGAGGAGGCGTGGAGAGCTTGGCCTCTTTTGGACACCGCACGGCTGCTGACTGGTCTTCCTGTGCGGATCTGCTGGAGTGCAGGGCCTGAAGCCTGGGGCCTTGCGCAACTTCCGAAGAGCCTTCCACCCCACTGCATATCCTGGGTGGCATCTGACTTTGTTTGCTGCGGACATCAGTTGGATCGGGGACCCGATCGTTGCAGATGCTGTGTGCGGAGACACAGCAGGTGGAAGTCCCGGACTGGGATCACATCCGGAGTGGTGAGCGAGCACCTGCTCAATTCACTAGGCTGTACTGTGTTTAGGCCTATAGACTGCCTTGGCCCACCGATCATTTGTTTGCTGTTCCGCTGGAGACCGGTAGCAGAAGAGAGTTAAAGGGTCTCCAGCATAGTGTTTCTTGTGGTTACCTACCTTGTGGATTACAAAACTATTCCTGAACGTGCACCACCATTTCAAGTTTGCATGCGAAGAAATCCTAGTTTGAAAGACTGAGTTTAATTCTGTGTCAGGCCTGACCAGGGAGGGGAGATAGAATATTTTTTAGTGCGCCACAGGGCGCGTAGATAGTAATAGCTGCGCGTGGTGGATTACCGCGCCGTGCTATTAGTGTATGCTATACCTATTGCTGCAGGGCTCTGTAGGCAAGTTACCTGTTATGTTTTAACCTGTGCCTTTTAAACTAAAGTAAAACCGTTATACTTTGCCACTTGCCATCACTGTGTTATCATTGCACATAGTGCTTATATATCCAGAGAAGTTGGGGTTGGTGGAGCTGTACTCAGGGCCTGAAATCAAACCAGCGGCTCTCTTAACTGGGGGTAGCACTACACGTGGGGGCTCGGAGTCTGGGATCCTGATACAGCAGGTGAACACGCCAAAAGTAACGGCATGGACCCGTTAGAGGTTAAAACGTTGTGCAAAGCAGCTAAGACAGAGCCAGACCAGTCGGTGGTTATCAGCCTTCCAGGAGAGGAATGGTCAACCGAGACGGTAGAGAAACTTGTGGTGTCACTGTCCCCAGATCATACACCGTGGGTGATGGACATGAAATCAGACCCAAACATCTCATATCAGTATGCGCTGATAGAGTGGTGGGACGGAATGCTGGAAACCTTTAAGCGCAAATGTGTGCGCACGCCAGACAATAGAACTTATAAGTTTGCGCACGCAATAACCGTTAAGACAGAGCCATCCCCAATGGGATCACCACAAGGGACACCCCGTGTCTCACCTGAAAGAAGAGAAAGGGCGACGCCCCCGGTGGCACCGGTCACTACCATAGCACCAGAATTATTAAACGCCCTTTCTGATCTGCTGACAAAGTGCCAGAGGACAAGCACGGTACATGTAGAGGCTAGCTACCGCAGACTCAAGACATTCTCAGGGAAGCTTCCTGTCCCTGTAGGGGAAGAAGATTTCGATACCTGGGTTGAGCAGGCACTACTAGCAGTAGAGGCATGGGAGGTGCCTGAAGCGCAGAAGAGACAGCGCGTGATAGAAAGTTTGAAAGGCGCGGCACCAGAAGCGGTGAAAAGCTTCCAGTTTGGCAATGCTGATTGCACAACTCAGGACTGTTTAGCCATGTTACAAGAGGAGTTCAGTCAGCTAGAAAAGGTGACAGAACTAGTGTACCAATTCGAACATACTTTCCAACAGCCGAATGAGAAGCTTTCAGAGTATGTGAGAAGACTAAACAAGATGCTTTGCAAGATCGTGTTAAAGAAAGGGATGTTGCCCCAAGACACAGATGCGGCAAGAATGAAGCAAGTGTTAAAGGGAGCGTTACGCTCGGATCCAGTCTGGCTTCACCTGAAAACCTCTGGAGGAGGAATGTCACTAACTTACTCTGATCTGATAAAAATTATTAGGGATGTGGAGTCACTACAGGTGGATCAACAAGTGATCAAGACACATACCTCTGCTACACCAGTGATAGTCAACTCAGTGATGACGAAAGAAAGAGACCCAGAAGTAGACGCGTTAAAATCACAGATGTCTCAGGTGTTAGAGATGCTGATCTCCCTGATTGCAAAAGATTCAAAGGTTCCTGAGAGAGAAGGACCAAGGAAGGAGTTGTTCTCAGACGCTTCAGTGCCCATTCCCCTACAAGATTGGGGGGATGTGATCTGTTTTAACTGTGGAGGGATTGGCCATATTGCAGCTGTATGTTCCAGTCCCAAGAAAAAGAAAGCAGATAACTTCAAGCCAGCGGGAAACTCCAGAGGGCCCCGGTGAAGGAGTCAACCGGGTGCCCATCATCTTCAGTGAGCTCCAAACTGACTGAGAAGCCCAAGAAAATAGAGGACAGAACTCCTCAGAAGAAGCACAGTATTCCACAGCGGGAATACACCCCAGGAAAAAAGCATAGTGTCCCTCAGCGGGTCTGTACACCCATTAAAAGGAGGGAAATCAATGCATACCAAGCCCAAGAGAGACTTAAGTCCAAAGAGAAATGGAAGGAAGAAAGTCCAAAAGGGAAACACAAAAATCCAAGGAAGGAGACCCCTTCGAAGCGATATCCAGAGAAGCTGGTGGGTCCCTCCCCGATAGCACCTGTCCAAGTGGAAGGAGTCTACACAAGAGCCATATTGGATACTGGGGCGCAGGTGACCCTGTTGTACCGGGACTTTTATGACAAACACTTAGGCCACCTGCCCATCAAGAAGATAGAGGAACTAGAAATATGGGGTATCGGGACCCAGAGCTTCCCCTATGATGGCTATCTGCCCATAAAACTGACCTTCGACCCATCTGTGGCTGGGAAGGCTGAAGTGTTTGACACTCTGGCAGTTGTGTGCCCTCGGCCGCCTGGAGCCAACAAGTGTTCCTTAATAATAGGGACGAACACGGACCTGGTCCGGAGGCTCCTGACCCCTCTTGCATGCAGGAAAGCCCCCACGGCCACCAAGATCCACCCCATGTTGAAGACAGCCTACCAGCGGTTGGTCTTGGAGCAACAGGCCCCGGAAGAGGGAGTGGGGAAGGTCTGGAGACTTGAAAAGAAGGGAGTGGTGTTGCAGCCCGGCAAAGTAACCTGTCTCAGAGCCACTGTGAAGCTTACTTGGGAGCAACCAGGACCTTTTGTTATGTTGGAACCCGATCCAAGGGAAGAACACTTGGGTTTAGAAGTAATCCCAGAAGTGGTCCCCCTGAGGGCTCTGAAGAAGGCCCACTGTAAGGTACCTGTGAGTGTCAGGAATACCATGGATGGCCCCATGGAGATCCCAGCCAGGATGTTGCTGGGCCAGATGAGCCTGGCTATCCCAGTCGCTCTGTCGGATGTGGAGAAGATGGGTGAAGGAGGGGATATTTGGGAGAAACTCTCCATGGAGAACCCAAACCTGCCCAGGGCTTGGAGAGAGAGAGCCAAGGCCCAGTTGACCAGGTGGAGGAAGATCTTCTCTCAAGATGAGTTCGATGTGGGGTGTGCGAGGAGTGCCACCCATCGAATCCGCCTCCAGAAAGACAAACCCTTCAGGGAGAGAGTCAGGCGAGTCCCACTAGCAGACCTGGAAGATCTGAGGGAACAACTCATAGAACTCAAGAGGACCGGTGTGATCCGGGAGTCTAGAAGTCCCTATGCCTCTCTGATAGTAGTAGTCAGAAAGAAGAATGGATCGTTGAGGTTGTGTATAGACTACAGGACCCTCAACAGGAGAACCATCCCTGACCAGTACACCACCCCGAGGATAGAGGATGCCCTATAGAGCTTGTCTGGAGCCAAGTGGTTCAGTGTAATGGACCTCAAGAGTGGATACTATCAGATCCCTATGCATCCGGAAAACAAGGAGAAGACAGCCTTCATAACCCCAGTGGGGTTCTTTGAATTCGACCGAATGCCTCAGGGACTGTCAGGAGCCCCAGCCACCTTCCAATGTCTCATGGAAAAGACTGCAGGAGACATGAACCTTATCGAGGTCCTTGTGTACTTAGACAATGTCATTGTCTTCGGGAGGACCTTGGAAGAACACGAAGAGAGACTGGAGAAGGTTTTGAGAAGACTCAGTGAGGAGGGACTCAAGCTTTCGCCAGAGAAGTGTAGGTTATACCAATCTTCCGTTAACTATCTGGGACACATAGTGTCTGAAGAAGGAGTGGCCACAGACCCCGAGAAGTTGGAGGCAGTTACTTCCTTGCCACGACCTACCACGGTAACAGAACTCAGATCCTTTCTGGGATTCTGTTCCTATTATAGAAGGTTCGTGGAGGGGTTAGCCCGAATTGCCAGACCCCTGAATGAGCTACTCAAGACGGAAGGGGAAGAGGATGACTCGGGTCCCAGGAACCCGGGAGAGTCAGTCCAAGACCAGTGGAACCTAAAGTGTGAAGAGGCCTTTCAGATGTTAAAAAAAAGCCTAACCACCGCCCCTGTCTTGGCCTATGCAGACCCAAAGAGACCTTATGAACTCCACGTAGACGCCAGTCATGACGGTCTGGGAGGAGTGCTCTATCAGGAGCATGAAGGACAACTGCGACCCGTTGCTTATGTGAGCAGAAGTCTGACCCCCTCTGAAAAGAACTACCCCACTCATAAGTTGGAGTTCCTGGCCCTCAAGTGGGCAGTTGTTGACAAACTTAAAGACTACCTGTATGGGGCAGAATTCACTGTGAAAACCGACAACAACCCCCTTACTTATCTCTTTACCACAGCAAAGCTGGATGCCACAGGACATAGATGGCTGGTTGCACTGTCTGGGTTCAATTTCAGCCTAAAGTACAGGCCCTGTCTAGAAGATCTCATGCCCCTACCAGTGATATAGAAGACTGGACCCAAGTGGCACCGGATGGGGTGCGGGCCCTTTGTCAAGGGGCTGAACTTCAAGCCAGAGGAGGCTCAAGGGCAGAAGAGATAGGGGTTACCATGGTAGGAGTTCCCAAGCAATCCCAGGGAGGGGAGATAGAATAATGTTTAGTGCGCCACAGGGCGCGTAGATACTAATAGCTGCGCGTGGTGGATTACCGCGCCGTGCTATTAGTGTATGCTATACCTATTGCTGCAGGGCTCTGTAGGCAAGTTACCTGTTATGTTTTAACCTGTGCCTTTTAAACTAAAGTAAAACCGTTATACTTTGCCACTTGCCATCACTATGTTATCATTGCACATAGTGCTTAAATATCCAGAGAAGTTGGGATGTGTGATCAGGTATAGATTGTGATAGAAAACATCATTAGACTAACTGTGCCATAGGAGACTAGACAAGATTGCCGGGGGTTGGTGGAGCTGTACTCAGGGCCCAAAATCAAACCAGCGGCTCTCTTAACTGGGGGTAGCGCTACACGTTTATTAGCGTTTTTCAGTGTTAGCATTTTTTAGCTTTTTTTTTTTTTTTTAATGGATCAAAAAACGCTAAAAAACGCTGGCGACCTGCGGTTTTTTAGAGTGTTTATTCGCGTTTTTCAGCGTTTTGCGTCTTTTCCCGCCGAAAAACTGCACTTTGAACGCAAATTTCTTGCGTTCAGAAAAAAGTCCATTAACTCCACTGCTCATTAACGCTAAAAAACTTCCATGTGTACATGAACACATAGGCTAACATAGAGTGCAGTTAATGGGCTTTTAAAAAAAACGCCAAAACGCCAATAAACTACAGTTTATCAGCTTCAGTGTACATGGAGCCTAAAGGTTCATTTTTATTTTTTTAAATAACAAACATGTGTAGTGATGAGATCATTTCTTTGCCCATTTACCAAGTGTATACTCTTGTTATGCAGTGTTTGTTTGCCCTTTTCCAATATGTTTGCTATGCTCTCTGTCTCACCAAGGATGAGGTCATCAAAAAGAGCAGAGCATGGCAAGGGGTTTTGTGGGTAAGTGGGTGGAGAGATACATGTGGGGAAACAGACATGTGGATAGAACAGTAATGGCTGCTAAGAGAACACAGTAAGTGCTGCTGCTGCAAATTCACCTCACTGAGAAATCCATACAGAGACTGTTAAAGCGGTTGTATGGTCAAAATTATTACTTTACCATTATTTATTACCAGCAATAATTGCAATAGTTTAGTCGTTTTATTTTTTTCCTTGCCTTTCTAGATTCGATGTTACAGCTGTTTTCTGTAGTGTCGGTCACTACCGCGCATGCGCCCGATTCACGGTCATGTCGGCGAGAAGAGCCACTGCCGGAATATCATTGTGTTGTTGTCGGGGCTGCGTCATTTCCCTATGTATACGTCAGCCCCGGCATCCCGCGATCTTTCAGCACCTGCTTACAGATTCTTCTCGCTGTCTTTTTAGTTCCTGCTTCCTGGTGTCCGGTTGAAAACTGTCCCCACACTATCTGATTGGTGGGACAGTTTTCGCCAGAACACCAGTGTAAACTGTGAATGAAATATCTTCGTTTCCATAGAAACTTGAAACGAAAAAGAGGCTTGGATATAGTGATCCTAAAGCGCACGCGCGGGATTACTGAGGACAGAAGAAACTGTGGGCGGAAATGAAATTCAATTCAAACCAGGAAGACCACAACGGAGATGGCGCTGAGTTAGTCATACAAGAAGACTGTACAAATGTCACGAAATATAAGTGTAGCGATACCTTCAACTAAGAGGGCCGCAGATTTAGTTTGGGCCCTGAAGACAGCTCCGCCAACCCCCGGTAAATTTACTCGACCCCCTACTGGCACAGTTAGTTATGCCAGCAATATAATTCTTATGCTATATGATGAAACTCAGACACCAAGGCAATAATGAAAGGGGTATCTAATTTACTTTAGATTTGTGGTAAAAAGGTTAACAGTGGTAACAGTTTACATAAAATAGGTTGCAGAGCCCTGCAGCAATAAACACACTATGCATTAAATGAACAGTAAAGGTGCGCCGCGTGGGCGACCGTTAACTAGGCGCCCTGTGGCGCAGCAACCTAATGAACTAACTAGCTGGCCAGGCCTGGCTCAGATATCTAAAACTCAGTCTCTAGGGGATGATGTTTTCTTCACCGGCAAGTCTTTAAAGGTGGTGCACATAACAGAATAACATTTGTAATCCAGTGGGAAGATTGTGATAGAACAAACACTTTACTGAAGAACCTCTGAGTTCAACTCTGATATGGATCTCTAGTGAGAGTATCAGATATAAACTTGTGGGCCACGGCAGTCTATAGGCACATCAGCAATAAACAGTATATGGTCTGAGCATACGCTCGCTCACCCCTCCGGACGCGATCCCAGTCCGGGAACTTCCACCGACTGTGTCCTCACACACACTGTCTCCAACGATCGGGTCCCTGATCCAACCAAGGCTGTGAATAAGCGAAGTCAGATGCCACCCAGTCTCGCAGCGGGGTGGAAGGCTCTTTGGTGCTGCACAAGGCCTCAGGCTTCAGGCCTTCACACCGGTACATCCCCACAGGAGGATCAGTCACTGAAGTCTCGTGTCCCAAAGAGACCGAGCCCAGCCTCGCCTCCTCCTTTTATAACCCCTCCCATGAGTCTCTGGGGTGGAAACATTGCCGAAAGGGGTTCTGGGCAAGGTAGTCCTGGGAGTCTTAAAGGGGACCCCGCTACATAAGGTAAGTATAATTTTTTTATTACAACAATATAGATAGATCACTTCAAAAATACTTTTTCATTACAAATATGATATTTGTATACAAAGTATATTAGGGTTTACAACCGCTTTAATGATTTCATGTTCCTGTTTAGAAAATACTTTTTGTTGGATGGTTCACTGAATGTTATTTCTTCAATACATGGACTTTCAAATACAATGCTGTGTGGATTACTGTCTATGTGAAGATATATTTCTCAATTGGGATTTCACTTGCTATTCACAAGCCCCAATTGAGTGGAGGCACTGTGCTTGTTAATGATCCTGTCCTGATCACACAGATTATGAAGACTCTGCTCCTAAATACTATACAGGTGGCGCCATCATACCTCAGTAGCCGCAGAGAGAGAAAAGAATAGTGCTACATTTGGAGGCTACTGCTGAGATAAATATCTTGGATCAGGACATTAGGGAACAACCATGTCACTGTTATCAACAGAAGCTGTGAGGCAGTGGGCCCTGGAAGAGGGACTTCCACCTAAAAGGACATTTGCCATTTCGTGTGTACTTATCACAGTGAGCACCCGTAGACTGCAGGAGGCACTGCAAGCAAATGAAACCTTGCAGTCTGCTGCTCTTGTGGATAAAAGAGAGGAAGATGAGAGTTATGAACTGTATACCCATTATATCTGTCTCAGTGAGGTGGATTTAAATCCAGTTAAAGGGCCCTTTTGCATATATCCAAAGGGGGCTGAAGTATTTGGTTGTGCTGTAGTATTTCCAGTAATCTCACCAACAGTAAGGTGGAAGTTACCAGCCCTGCCTGTAAAGTGTGAACCATTGAATACAACTGCTTCATCAGGAGAAACTCTAATGTTGACTGCTTCATCTGCTAAGCAGGAAACAAATATTGAACATCTGTTGCTAAAAGTCACTGAAGTCATTGCTCAGAATTTACATGTTGATTCTTATCGCAAATTAAAGGCTTTTTCAGGGGTGCTCCCTGTCCCCGCTGGCAGGGCAGGACTTAGGGTGGTGGGAGCCCCTGGGCTTGAGTCACTTTTGGGCCCTACCTTCTATACATTACAAAAATGGGCGTGGCTCGGAAAGGGGTGTGGTTAGAGTCTGAGATGAATGAGGGATGGAGGGAGAAAGAAAGCAGAGTCATGGGGGACGCCGGTGAAATGCACCTTGCACTGAGAGGGTCATTAGACACTTATACATTATATAGCGATGCAGGGCACTTAGTGAGGCATGGGGGCACTGACCATAAAGATGCACTCTGCACTGACAGACAATGAACACCGACCATTATGTTGCACATTGCAGTGAGTGAGGCATGAGGCACATACCAAAAGGTTGCACTGAGGGGGGCACTAACCACAAAATAGCACCTTGCACCGAGCGAGGCATTGGGCACTCATGCAGTATATAGTTATGCATGGCTCTTAGCGAGGCACTGACTAGGGCATGAGAGCATTGGTCATAGAGTTGCACCTTGCACTGACAGAGGCATCAGACATGGACTACTATAAAGTTGAACCTTGCACTGAGTGAGGCATGAGGCACTGAGTGAGGCATGAGGCACTAACCATGAAGTAGCACCTTGCACTAACAGAAGCCTGAAGCACTTACCATAAAAAATTGCACCTAGAACTGAATGAGGCATAAGGCACAGACCATAAAGTTACACTGACAGAGGCACTGAGGATAAAATTGCAATGAGTAAGGTATGAGGCACTGACCTGGAGCAGTATATAACGTTATGCATGACACAGAGAGAGGTATGAGGCACTGATCTGCAGTATAGAAAGTTATGCATTGCACTGATATAGGCAGCACTGACAGAGGTATGAGGCACTGTCACTGACCTGGTGCTGGTGATATAGGTAGGTATTTAGGGTGACTTTCCTGGTTGATTACTCTTCCGAGTCTTCCGTCCCCTACTACAAGCAGGACTCTTTAAGCGCCCGCCCTGCAGTGCATTCTGGGAGGTGTAGTCTCTGCAGCGTGTAGGCACAGCCCGGCCGAGTCTAGTGTGTGCTGTTGAGAACTACATCTCCCATCATGCAATGTGGTGTCAACTAGGACAGCGGTGGAGCCTGCTATTGGCTGCTGCCGCTGATGAGGGTGTAACGGGGGGGAACTTTTAATGTGTGTCGGCGGTGATGTTCTTTCTGTCACGCTAATCTGACAGAACGCCGGCCCACTCGCGGCTCACCCCGCCAGCCTTTGCCTAATTAGAGAGCCGCCTCTGCAGGCAGGGGCCCCCTAATGGACGGGGCCCATGGGCTTGAGCCCAGTCAAGCCCAATGGTAAGTCCGGCCCTGCCCGCTGCTGAAGAAAGCTTTGAGTTGTGGAAAGATTTTGCACAACAAGTGATAGGGGAATGGACCTGCTCAGAGGAAAAGAAAAAACAGCCCATCATGGAAAGTTTAAGACCACCAGCATCCATTATCATTAGAGCTTACAAGGACACTCATGTGAGTACCAGTAAACAAGTAAAAAAGGCGCAAAGCACAAGTACCTCAAGAAGTAGTACCCAATAGTCCAAGGGCAGAGGTAAGAAGGTGTGTGTGTATACACATATATATGCACACATAGAACTATATGGCAGGGAATCAGTCAGGGCAGCCACCAAGAAAACCAAAAGTCGGTTCCAGTATGCTAGGAAAAAAACAAGAAAAGGGGCTCCTCTGAGTAAATATCATAAGAATAATTTAATAAACAACAACATCCACTCACATGGAGAACAGGTAAGTTGCATTCAGGTCCGGTTGCTGGGCTAAAGAGATGGAGTGGGACTGCGAGTCACAGCAAGTCCTGTAGAGCTGGCAACACATCAGATCCGTGCAGGATGGAGTGAGATGGCTGAGCACAGCGTGGTTTTCTTCAGTGAACCAGGCTTGGGCATATCTTGGTCTATCAGAAAAAGTCAGTCTGAAGAAGATATGGGTTCCAGGTAAGGTGTATTGGAGAAGGACAAGCGTCAGTGGTTATGGCAAGCCACGCTGTGGCTTCAGTGTGCACTCTGTCTCTGTAGAGTAGGAAGTAAACACGGCTGCGCCTCTTTTTCAAGCATAAAGACTTTATGCTTGAAAAAGAGGCGTGACCATTCTTCCACCAATGGCTTGCTAGCTTTGAAACATGTCGCACGTGTGTGACGTCATTGCCGGGCGCCGTGCGTGATGCTCTCCAAGCCTCACTGTGAATACACACCCGTGTTTACTTCCTACTCTACAGAGACAGAGTGCACACTGAAGCCAAAGCGCGGCTTGCCATAACCACTGACGCTTGTCCTTCTCCAATACACCTTACCTGGAACCCATATCTTCTTCAGATGGACTTTTTCTGATAGACCAAGATATGCCCAAGCCTAGATCACTGAAGAAAACCACGCTGTGCTCAGCCATCTCACTCCATCCTGCTCAGGTCTGATGTGTTGCCAGCTCTACAGGACTTGTTGTGACTCGCAGTCCCACTCCATCTCTTCGG
Organism: Rana muscosa; assembly: GCA_029206835.1. Lineage (NCBI taxonomy): Eukaryota > Metazoa > Chordata > Amphibia > Anura > Ranidae > Rana > Rana muscosa. The sequence goes on from CM055117.1 coordinate 467,125,617, forward strand.
CCCAGCAACCGGACCTGAATGCAACTTACCTGTTCTCCATGTGAGTGGATGTTGTTGTTTATTAAATTATTCTTATGATATATACACAGAGGCGCCCCTTTTCTTGTTCTTATGTGAGTACCAGTGCTCAAGAATATATTGATGTTTTGACAGATGCTTATGGACTGCACCGTGACCCTGATCAGATGCTTGCTGATTTTAAACAGACAAAGCATAAAGAGGATGAAGATGTTTCTGTGTTTGTGAGAAGGCTTGAAGTGCTTCTGGGGAGATTGCTCACTGAAAAGGTAATCTCTCCTACGGATGTTGACAAATTAAGGACTGCTCAAATAATAAAGGGGCTACTGCCACATCACCCAATGTCACCAGTCCTAAGAGTTGTTTTGAGAGAGAGAAACTTTAATTTCACTGAAACTATGACTGAAGTAAAGAAACAGGAATCTGATATCCGTTTTAGTACCCCTTCTAAGAGCAAAATTAAACAGAGTTCTTTGGTTGAGCACAAAAATGAGACTGTTGCTAAAAACAATGAAGTGGATAAACACCCACAGCCTAGAGCTCAATCTGCTGATAAAACCTCCAGTGACAAGCCTCTCTTCCACATCAAATGTTTCCGCTGTGGACAAGCAGGCCACACAGTTCGTCAGTGTCCACTGCTGGCTGATAGTTCGGAAATTCACAGTAAAACTGGACATGTGTACAAAAGAAAACAGGGAAAATCTAGAAAACAAATGTTTACCAAACTACCTGGATAGGCCGCAGATGTACTTTCAATTTGTTTGTTAATGATATACCCACTACTGCTCTGTTTGATACTGGTTCTCAGCTGACTATCATATGCAGTAGGTGCCACCAACATTGTATATTCATCGCAATCCTATCGCGGAGATTCTCGGCGACAGGGGTGCCGACATCTCGGCGACAGGGTGGCGACACATGTCGCGCTCGCTGCAATAGCGAGGAGATGCGGCACTGTATTGAGCGGGGATCCGACGTGGATTCCCGCCAATACCAGGCACTGCGTTTGGTATGAATCCTGAGCGGGAACTCCACGCCAATTTTTAAAGAAAAAAACGGCGTTGGTTCCCCCTCCCGGAGCATACCAGGCCCTTGGGTCTGGTCTGGATTTGAAGGAGAACCCTACGCCGAAAAAATGGCGTGGGGGTCCCCCTCAAAATCCAAACCCTTATCCGAGCACGCAACCTGGCAGGCCGCAGGGGAAGAGGGGGGGAGAGAGCGCCCCCCTCTCTCCTGAACCGTACCAGGCTGCATGCCCTCAACATGGGGGGTTTGGTGCTCTGGGGCAGGGGGCGACCTGCGGCCCCCCCACCCCAGAGCACCCTGCCCCCATGTTGATGAGGACAGGGCCTCTTCCCGACAACCCTGGCCCGCAGACCCCGACAACCAACGGCCAGGGTTGTCGGGAAGAGGCCCTGTCCTCATCAACATGGGGGCAGGGTGCTCTGGGGTGGGGGGGCCGCAGGTCGCCCCCCTGCCCCAGAGCACCAAACCCCCCATGTTGAGGGCATGCGGCCTGGTACGGTTCAGGAGGGAGCGCTCTCTCGTCCCCCCCTCTTCCCCTGCGGCCTGCCAGGTTGCATGCTCGGATAAGGGTCTGGTTTGGATTTTGAGGGGGACCCCCACGCCGTTTTTTCGGCGTAGGGTTCCCCTTCAAATCCAGACCAGACCCAAGGGCCTGGTATGCTCCGGGAGGGGGAACCCACGCGGGTTTCTTCTTTAAAAATTGGCGTGGAGTTCCCGCTCAGGATTCATACCAAATGCAGTGCCTGGTATTGGCGGGAATCCACGTCGGATCCCCGTCTATCGGCAATGCGTGTCGCTCATCGTGAAAGGAACATTTTTCCTTTCCCGATGACGAGACAGCTCGGCGCTGGCTCTCGCGACGGAGCTCATAGGGTGTCAATCTCGCCGCTAGAAGCGGCGAGATTGACACAATATCGGTGGCACCTACTGTACAGGCCCTTCTATCAGCAACACTTAAACAACCTCCCTTTGCAACCTATGGACACTATGCCTGTTTATGGTGTGGGAGCAAATCCTGTATTTATGGATGGTTGTCTAGAAGTTGAGCTTCCCATTCCTGGTGTGATAGCTGATGAGGATCCCCCACTTAAAGTCATTGCTTATGTGAGCCCTCCACCTGGGGGTAATGAGTATGTTCTTATGATTGTGGGTTCCAATGTCGATGTCGTTGAAACTGCCTTCATACGGTTTCTTCAGCCCCAACAGGGAACTCCTCTACCTTCACTGCCTGTTGCTCCAGAGCTTCAAAATATCTGCCAAACCTTTGCTCCTGATCTTCCTGGAGGGTGTGTGGGAAATCCATGGCATCCCATAGAGCTTCCAGCCAGGGGAGTGAGAGTGATGCGGGTTTATGTAGAAATTTCACCAAGTGCAACCGGTAGCTTTTTCCTGTTGGAGACTGATACAAAAGAGGCTGCAAAGAATGGCTGGGAGATAGTACCAGAAAGGAAAGATTATCGTTTAAAATGTCCAAGAATAAATGTTGTTACTGTTCGGAACCCAGTTATAATACCAGCCTGGAAAGAGGTAGCCTATTGTTACCCAGTGAAAACCATTAGCTCCTACCCTGCCAAGATCGAGGAGAAAGAAACCAAATTAAACTTTCACCTGAATGATGCTGATAGTTCTGCAGAGCACAAACAAGCGCTAGGAGAGTACCTAATGGAATACGAAGATGTTTTCTCAACTGATGACATGGATGTTGGGTGTGCTAAAAGTATTCAGCACAGTATTCGCACCCCATTTAGAGAAAGACCCAGGCGCATACCTCTTAAAGATCTGGATGATGTTCGAGAGTGCTTGCACAAAATAAAGATAAAAACATAATTGTTGAGTCTAAAAGCCCATATGCATCCCCAATAGTGGTGGTCAGAAAGAAAAATGGAGTACGAATATGTGTTGATTATAGGACTCTAAATCGGTGAACGGTCCCAGATCAATACACGCTACCTCGCATTGAGGAATCTCTTGATGCCCTGCAAGGCAGCAAATGGTTCACAGTAATGGACTTAAGATCCAGTTATTACCAAGTACCAATGAGTGAGGACGATCAAGAAAAGACAGCTTTTATCTGCTCCCTGGGGTTTCTCCAGTTTGCCCGCATGCCTCAGGGCATTAGTGGTGCACCTGCAACCTTCCAGCGTCTAATGGATCGGACACTGGGAGACCTTTGTCCCACTCAATGTATTGTCTACCTAGATGACATAATTGTTTTTGGCTCCACTCTGAAGGAGCATGACCAGAGACAGTTTAAAGTGCTAGATCGTCTGAGGAAAAAAGGTCTGAAACTCTCCCTGGACAAATGTACGTTTGCTCGCTCTTCAGTAAACTTTGTGGGTCACATTGTATCTGCAGAAGTATCTGCAGAAGGGGTAGAAACTGATCCTGCTAAAGTGGAGGCTGTGGTAACCTGGCCCCGTCCCACAAATCTGAAAGAACTGAGGTCCTTCTTGGAGTTTTGTGGCTATTATCGCCGCTTCATTAGAGGCTATTCCAAGACTGCTCGGCCTCTTAATGACTTGCTCAAACAAACCCCTGGCATTGAAACAACCAGCAAAACCCCTTTCAGTGAGAGGTGGATTTCTGCTTGTGAGGACGCTTTTCTACAGCTTAAGAAAAGTCTTACAGAAGCGCCAGTGTTGGCTTATGCAGACCCACAAAAGCCATACATTTTGCATGTAGATGCCAGCTATGATGGATTAGGAGGAGTCCTACATCAGGAGTACCCAGGGGGACTAAGGCCTGTTTCTTATATTAGTCAAAGTCTAAGCCCAGCAGAAAGAAATTATCCTGTTCACAAACTGGAATTTCTTTCCCTGAAGTGGGCTATTGTTGAAAAGCTGCATGATTACTTGAATGGAGCTCAGTTTAAGGTAAGAACTGACAAAAACCCCCTCACTTATGTGTTGACTACAGCTAAGCTGGATGCCACTGATCATAGGTGGCTTGCTGCCTTGTCTAATTACTAATTCACTCTCAAGTACAAGCCAGGGCCCAAAAATATTGGGGGTGATGCTCTCTCTAGGCGGCATGGGTTGCCAGTGAACTAAGAAGAAAGAGAATGGGAGGAAGTACCTGGGCCTGTTGTGGCTGCCTACTGTGCTACAGCGGCTGTGCAAGGAGACAATATTGTTTTCTCTGACTTACGAGTTATTGACTCCTTGGGAGCTGGTGAAGAGTGTATCCCAAACATGTATTGCTGCCCCACCGCTTTAGGGGTACCAGAAAACATCCAGCTGCAAGAGAAAGATATGATCCTTCTACAAAAGAGAGATCCAGTAATCAGACATGTTAGAGAATCAGTTTTCCGAAAAGATCCTAATTACATGAGAAAAACCCTACCTGAGCAGAGTACCTCCTATCTTAAAGAATGGGATAAACTCAAAATAATTGATGGACTTTGATTCAGGGTACATTTGTTCCATGATCATCCTGGAAGAAGACAGCTAGAGCTCCCTCAAGTCTACAGAAAATCTGTTTTGAGAAGTATGCATGACCAACATGGACATCTAGGATATAACTATATCAGAAAAATCACAAGTGTATCTGATCCTAGCGCTCAAAGGAAATTGGTAAATGAATGACCTGCAATTTAGCTGCCGTTATAATATGAACAAGGAATATAAAAGTATGTTTCAATAAATAAAACATTAAAGCCCCGTACACACGATCGGATAACCTATGGATTTTCGTCCGATGGATTTGTCCATCGGAAATCCAATGAAACTGTTTTTCATCAGTCTTGGCCACACACCATCAGTCAAAAAACCGACCGTTCCAAACGTGGTGACGTAAAACACTCCGATGAGCCGAGAAAAATGAAGTTTAATGATTCTGAGCATGCGTTGACTTGATTCCGAGCATGCGTGGGTTTTTTAACCGATGGACTTGCCCATAGACGATCGGAAATTCCCATCGGTTTTTTATCCATCGGAAAATTTTAAAACAAGTTCTATTTTTTACAACCGATGGAAAAAAGACCGATGGGTACCATACACGATCGGTTGGTCTGATGAAAACCATCCATCGGACGGTTTTCATCAGTCAAACCGATCGTGTGTACGGGGCTTAACAGCGCTTACATGAGAAATGTAATCCCACCAATGATATACCCATATATCTTGCAGTGATTAGTATCAACTAAAAATCCCCTCCATCCACCATAAGGTGAGCAAGGGGTCAAAAAATCTATGAATAAAAGACAACTTTACTGGAGCCAAATGCTCCTATGTCCAGCTGCTACTGATAGCACAAAAAGATTCTAAAGTCTTGAAGAGTTAAATTTCCAAGAGTATATTCAGCAATGAAGCAGAGTCTCTCTTAAAGGAATCAATAATCAACTTGTCCAAGCAACTTAATTCATACCTCCATCACTGTCATAGTAAACACACTCCCCTTAGGTAATGTACTCACCAGACATAAGATGGTAATGCGCTTATAAGCTCCTCTCCGAAAATTTCATCAGCTGTCCTCAGGATGTCTAGTGGCTCCAGTCAGCATAAATGTGTGTGCAGCAGTGCGGGCATGTAAAACAAGAGAAGCTTCATATAGCGTAAAACCCTTTATTAAAGTAATAAAAATGCCCCCAAATACAAGAAATGCTTACTAGAAATGTAAGTAAAACAAGCATATCACTTAAGGCAAATTCGTCTGCTCACTGGGGCATGTAATGCTATCCACATTCAAACCTTCCGTGAGTCCTGGGTAGACGAACGTTCCTGTGATGGGTCGCGTGGTCACGCCCTGACGTGTTTCGTGATTGGCTCACGTCTTCAGAGGGCGTGGCCACACTTCGCGACTGCTCATATAAATAGGGCAGCGGGTTCTGACGTGTCTGCGTACATCCGCAGGCACGTCACTGCCTGGAGATGATCCCGCCCACCTAGGAGTGTCCTCAAGCTGGCTGACCCTGATCTAGCTATCAATCACATACGCATCCAGCTCACCCGACAGGTACGGGCTGGGTGTGTTGCGATACTGACATGTTACTGCTGCATATGAGCGCCATCTCCATACGCTACAAAGTGTGGGATCCATTTCTCTGGCACTTAGATCTCTCACTAATAGCGTGGATCTGGCAGCTCCTATATATCGCCAAATGTATAAAAATATATATATCTATTTTATCTAAAAAACAAATAAACAAATAAACCCCATCGTTTCAATTTGTAACGACATTATTAAATGTGGATGGAAGGTCAAAGAATAAATTCCATTGATAATTCATATCTATAAATGACATAAACTACATAAACATACATGTATATGACAAACATGATATATCATAAAATGTCTAGTCGACCAATTAAAAAAAAAAAAAAAAAAATATATATATATATAAAAGATAAATACATACATATATGATAACAAACCCATATGTATATATAACAATGTGACAATAAAAATGTCTGCTGCAAAACATATGTATCTAAATTATTGAAACATGTCTATGACCACAAAAATAATAATACTTGTATACCTTATGAGTTTCCAAAATAAACATTGATATGTTCTCTCACTAAAATGAAAATTCATCAGTATATCCAAAGTTTGCACCCAGTCTTGCGAACCTGTTCATGAGCGAGTGGGAGGATAAGTGGGTCTATAACAAGAGGGAGAAGGAAATAATATTTTACCAGAGGTATATAGATGATCTGTTCATTATTTGGCAAGGTACAGAAGAATCACTCCAGGATTTTGCGGATTTTTTGAATAGTAATAATAACAACATAAAGTTAGACTTTGATTGGAATAGACATCAAATACACTTTTTGGACGTTATGGTAATAAAGGGAGAAAAACAACTGTATACCAAAGCATTCTTTAAGGATACAGATAGAAATAGTTATATCCCAGTGCAGAGTGGGCATCACCCACAATGGCTCCGTAACATACCGAAGGGCAAATTTTCACGTATACGACGCAACTGCACCCAAGATATAGACTATCAAGCCCAGGCGACTCTGATTAAGCAGCGATTTGTAGAGAAAGGGTATAATGAACAACATCTCACTAACCTGCTAGTACAAGTGGGTACCCAGTCTCAAGAATCAATGCTACTTCCGAAATCTAGACCAATGGACCAAAAGCATGAATGGGGCTTTATATCAGGCTACCATGAACAATATCGTGAGATAGAGGGCATCTTTAAAAAGCATTGGAATATACTTGCAATGGATAAGGTACTAAAGACAGTTTTACCTTCGGTGCCACCTTTCATCTATAGGAAGACAACATCTTTTGGAGACCAAGTAGTCAAAAAAGTTCTTGACCCACCTAAACAAGTCAAAATGTTTTGGGATAGGACAGGTTTTTATGCCTGTAGGCGGTGTAAGGCATGCCAACAGGTGTCTACACATTTACGAGGGATTACAAGCTTTGTATCCACGGCCAATGGAAAAGAATTCTAAATCAAAGAATGTATCACATGTGCATCCACACACGTGGTATATGCCCTGGAATGCCCATGCGGGCTTATGTATATAGGCCGCACTAAAAGAACACTTTCTAAAAGGGTGTCAGAGCATATTTATAATATTACTATTGGATATAAAGAACACAGTGGGGCTGATTTACTAATAACAGTGCACTGCGCTGCTTCTAACCTTAATTGGTGCGCCTGATAACTCCTTCACTGGGCGCAGGAAGCAGCGGCGCACTGTTATAGTAAATAGAAATGTCAGCGGCGCTCTATTGAAAATGAATGGTCCCCTATGGGAGCCCATTGATTTGAATAGAGGTCGCCCGGGAAGTCGGATCCGACTTGCGGGCGACTCGTGTGCCGGCTGACACACGGACAGCGCGACTCTGCCAGTCGACCTGGACACGACCTGAGCGCGTGAAGCAGCCGTTCAAGTCGTGTCCTAGAGGAGACTAGCCGGCCGAGAATGTGTCCAGCGCGATGTCATCACGCTGGTCCTCGGCAGCCTCGCTGTCCCATGTTTGGTATGAATCATGAAGGGGAACTCCACGCCGAATTTTAATGAAAAAACCGGCATGGGTTCCCCTCCAGGAGCATACCAGGCCCTTAGGTCTGGTCTGGATTCTAAGGTGAACCCCTAAGCCGAAAAACGGCGTGGGGGTCCCCCCAAAATCCAAACCAGACCCTTAGGTCTGGTCTGGATTTTAAGGTGAACCCCTGAAGCTGAAAAACGGCGTGGGGTTCCCCCAAAATCCAAACCAGACCCTTATCCGAGCACGCAACCTGGCAGGCCGCAGGGGAAAAGGGGGGGACGAGAGCGGCCCCCCCTCCCTCCTGAACCGTACCAGGCCACATGCTCTCAACATGGGGGGTTTGGTGCTTCAGGGCAGGGGGCGACCTGCGGCCCCCCCACCCCAAAGCACCCTGCCCCCATGTTGATGGGGACAAGGGCCTCTTCCCGACAACCCTGGCCGTTGGTTGTCGGGGTATGCGGGTGGGAGGCTTTTCGGAATCAGGGCGCCCCCCACCCTATGTGAATGAGTATGGGGTACATCGTACCCCTACCCATTCACCTGGTGGAAAAAAATTGCAATAAAAAAACCACACAGCTTTTTAAAGTATTTTATTGCACAGCTCCGGGGGTCTTCTTCCGACTTCGGAGGTCTCCGGTGTCGTCGCCGTCGCTCTCCGGTTTTCTTCTGCCGGGCCACCGCTAACTTCTTTAGCTCTTTTGCTAGCGGGGCCCGGTCTTCTCCGTCGCCTTCTCCCCTCTCCGGTTCTTCCTTTCTTCTGCCGGGCCTCCGCTAACTTCTTTTAGCTCTTTTGCTAGCAGAGGCCCAGTCTTCTCCGTCGCCTTCTTCTCCCGGTTCTTCTCCCGCTTCTTTCTTCTGCCGGCCCCTCCACTAACTTCTTTAGCTCTTTTGCTAGTGGAGGGCCCGGTCTTCTCCGTCGCCTTCTTCTTCTCCCGCTATCCGGTACTTCTCCCGGTTCTTCTCCCGCTTCTTTCTTCTGCCGGCCCCTCCACTAACTTCTTTAGCTCTTTTGCTAGTGGAGGGCCCGGTCTTCTCCGTCGTCGCCGTTGGCGTCTTCTTCTCTCTTCTCCTCCTCGATGTTGACTCGTCGCTTCCTCTCGCAGTAATGCAAAATTTTCGGTCCGCAGAGATTAATATAGGCTTCTCATGACGTCACAGTCACATGTTCCCATGACGTCACACTCACATGCTTCGGGGCCATGTGCCCCGAAACATGTGACTGTGACGTCATGAGAAGCCTATATTAATCTCTGCGGACCGAAAATTTAGCATTACTGCGAGAGGAAGCGACGAGTCAACATCGAGGAGGAGAAGAGAGAAGAAGACGCTGACGGCGACGACTGAGAAGACCGGGCCCTCCACTAGCAAAAGAGCTAAAGAAGTTAGTGGAGGGGCCGGCAGAAGAAAGAAGCGGGAGAATAACCGGGAGAAGAACCGGAGAGCGGGAGAAGAAGAAGGCGACGTGCATGTAGCCTTATATTAACCACTTGCGCACTGCCCAGACCAAGTTTCACATTTCAGCGCTGATGCACTTTTAATGACAATTGCGCGCTCATACAACACTGTAACCCAATGAAAATGTTTTATTTGTTGGCACACAAATAGAGCTTGCTTTTGGTGCTATTTGATCACCTTTGTGTTTTGCTGACAGCTGATCACATGGTAAAGGGCAGGGATCGGCCCCTTACTCGGATCTGTCATCACCCGAGTCACAGTGACTCTGTGACCACAGCGCGCGCAAAGGGGAGGACGTTTATTGACGGACTCCCGGCAATTGAGGACCATGCTGTGGCCGTCGATCAGTTATAGCGCTGATCTCAAGTGATTAAAGAGGGTCTAAATGGGCCATTGACATGCATCACAATTCAACTTAGGAATGAGTCTTTGAAAAGTTAAACTAAATAATTTGCCCACTTTATCCTTCCAAATAATTCACTTCCTGTCACATAGCCACACAGGAAGTGAGGGAAAATCCCTAACAATGTCTTTCCTTGGGGACACACAGGTCAGTCTAAATACTTTCCCCATTATGCACATTGCACTCGAGCATATTGCGGGGTACACCACAAATTATTATTAGGTAGTTTGGACTGTGGGGTTTATTTACTAAAGGCAAATCTACTTTGCACTACAAGTGCACTTGCTGTATATCTGAGGGGGACATGCAAGCCAAAAAAAAAAAACATCTTTGCTTTTACATGATTGTAACATCCAATCACCAGTACTTTCCCTCAGATTTTCAGCAGCTACACTTTTACTGCAGAGTGGATTTGTCTTTACTAAACCCCAAACTATACATTGATTTGGGGTGTACACAACAAAGTGCTAGAGTGCAATTTGCTTAATGGGGACACTAGTTAGATTGATCTGTGTGTCCCCAAGAAAAGCCATTGGTAGGGTTTTACCTTCACTTCCTGTTTAGCTGTGTGACAGGAAGTGAAGCCAATGTTAAGAAAAGTAGACAAAGGCCAAACTACAAAAAAATATATATAAAAAAAAACACACACGCAGGGGTTCTAACACTTACTTCGTTTCCCTCAAAATGCCCACAATTAGAATTGTATGGCCTTGAGCTATTTTTAAGTGCAGTGCTCTAAATCAGTGCTTCTCAAGTACCCCAACAGGCCATGTTTGCAGGTTTTCCTTCATCTTGCACATGTGCTTTAAATCACAGTCAATGGTTTAGATTTGGACAGCAATTCTCGATAAGATAAATTCACAAAACATGTCCTGTTGGGGGTACTTTAGGACTGAGGCTGAGAACCACTGCAGTAAAAAAAGGAAAATTGAATACTTACCGCTCTGTATTTCATTTCCTGGTGACGCTCCATGGCAGCACACAATATAATCTATGCATATACCGTATTTTTCGGACCATAAGACGCACTTTTTTCCCCAAAAAATATGGGGGAAAATGTCTCTGTGTCTTATGGTCCGAATGTACATCAGGCACCGCCCTCTGCCACCGCTGTCAATGCCCCCCCCGCACGAAAACCCCCCCCTCCGACCTGTACTCCCGAGTCCCGGTTCCCGCGGCCTCCTCCCGCACAGTTAAAATATCCCAATCAGTGCACACTCGCAAGTATTTTCTGCCACCGTGGCAGACAGATTTGTAGTTTCAATTAACTGTGAGCGTGCATTCTGGGAGTTGTAGTCCTGTATGTCCTGACCTCAGAGTTTGCTGGCTGTAAGGAATACGGAATGTCACAATGGAACGTCTGCCAGATCTCACATCCACAGAAGAGGAGCAGTTACTGAGCTTTGCACTGGATGCTATAAATCATAACCTCATTCAGTTGTGTACAAAGTTTTTTATACATTACTATGCCCAGCTTATTGCTCCAGCCGCCGCTGCAGCCCTGGCCAGTGGCAAAGTGATCTGCAGCCTTGTGTAGGAGAATTTTACGGGTAGGAGAATTTTACAGAACACCGGGGTCTGGGAGCCGGGGCGTGTCTTGAGAGAAGGGGAAATCATGCCCACGGCCCTACTATGCAGCTCGACATGCCGCCCAGACTCGGGTAGGACACTATTGTAAGGGGAGAGTGGGGAGGAGTGTATGGCAGCCAAGAATTGAGTGGATAGAAGGCTGTGCAGTCTCCTAATGCTGTGTTTGGAGGACAGGTGACAGACCGCTCTGCTGGGACTAGTAGTGCCTCTGTGGGGAACTGAGATATGGCAACCTGCTCTGCTGGGACTTGTAGTGCTTCTGTGGGGGGCTGAGATATTTCAACCTGCTTTGCTGGGACTTGTAGTGCTTCTGTGGGGGGCTGAGATATGGCAACCTGCTCTGCTGGGACTTGTAGTGCCTCTGTGGGGGGCTGAGATATATCAACCTGCTCTGCTGGGACTTGTAGTGCCTCTGTGGGGGGCTGAGATATATCAACCTGCTCTGCTGGGACTTGTAGTGCCTCTGTGGGGGCTGAGATATGGCAACCTGCTCTGCTGGAACTTGTAGTGCCTCTGTGGGGGGCTGAGATATATCAACCTGCTCTGCTGGGACTTGTAGTGCCTCTGTGGGGGGCTGAGATATATCAACCTGCTCTGCTGGGACTTGTAGTGCCTCTGTGGGGGGCTGAGATATATCAACCTGCTCTGCTGGGACTTGTAGTGCCTCTGTGGGGGGTGAAATATGGCAACCTGCTCTGCTGGGACTTGTAGTGCCTCTGTGGGGGGTGAAATATGGCAGCCTCCTATGCTGGGACTTGTAGTGCCTCTGTGGGGGGCTGAGATATGGCAACCTGCTCTGCTGGAACTTGTAGTGCCTCTGTGGGGGGTGAAATATGTCAGCCTCCTATGCTGGGACTTGTAGTGCCTCTGTGCGGGGTGAAATATGGCAGCCTCCTATGCTGGGACTTGTAGTGCCTCTGTGGGGGGTGAAATATGTCAGCCTCCTATGCTGGGACTTGTAGTGCCTCTGTGGGGGGTGAAATATGGCAGCCTCCTATGCTGAGACTTATAGTGCCTCTGTGGGGGGACTGAGGATTCCTCAGTTTCCCCACAGTCTAGGGCACTACAAGTCCCAGCAGAGCGGGCTGCTCTTACAGAACAGGAGAAGCAGCTGGGGGAGGGGGGGGGTTGTACTGGGAGGGGAGAGAAGACAGCACAGGTTTGAGATGGGGGAGGATTTTTTTCTGAGAGTGAGGATTTATGCTGGGAGGGATTTCTTTGGCACAGGTCAGGCTGCATTTCACAGGCACTGGTAAATATTTTAGTAGACCATTTGGTTCAGAATATTTTTTTTTCTTTCTTGTTTTCCTCCTCTAAAACCTATGTGCGTCTTATGGTCAGGTGCGTCTTATAGAGCGAAAAATACGGTACTACCATGAAGGCACCAGGGTAGACAAATCACACCTGTTTTGTTTTGACATGCCAATCAGCTGTCACATTTGTTGCAAAGAAAACACAAAACAAACATCAAAATTTTGCATCTAATTTTATTCAACAAAACAAAAGGGAAGGCAAAATAAAAAAACATGGTCAATTTGAAACAGTTACAGACTCAACATCTTGAGCAATTTTTGGCCAAAAAAATGCAGCAGACAATTAAATCAAAGTGAACAAACAACACACATTAACAACATCAGAATTATTTCAGGGGAACATTTCCCCCACACCAAAAATATACAATCCACATAAGTTAACCAATCACTTGTTTTGCAAAGACATAACAAATAAAATACATGTGTTACAAACTCGATAAGGACACCAACATGTACATTTTACCCCCCACACACACTTGCCTCTTCTTAAGGAAATCGACCGAATGCTCTGTGAGCTTTATATAACATATGTTTGTGTGCTAATGAGGCAATTGAAAACACATGCACAGTCCATGAAACACCCAGAATGCAAGTTCTCCCAATGTAGAGACTGAAATTCAAAGTGGGCACACCTGTTAAGATGTCCTTCAATTTCTAACCCATAAAAACACTCTCCGAGTGAGCATGCCCAGAAATATCCAGGCGCTGTTCACACACAAAAAGCACGCCAAAAAAAAATAACTGGCTGGGCATGTGCAGAACAACACCAATGCAGCTAGCAAAAAATAACCCCCCCCCTCCCCCCGTCCAAAATTAAGCACATCATCCAGCATGCTACAAAATTAGAGATGGGACAATCACCCCTCCCCCCCCACCAACAAATACCATTGCAGTCTATGGGAACTGACTTGTTAATTTTGCTAGTCCCCACTTGGCTGGCTTATCTTCTAGTTATTGGCCTTAAAATGGGGGCCCAGGTCCCACCCTAAGGGACATATATCAATGTCACCAATTTGGAAAACACCAAAAACAAAACAAGGAGAAGTGCCTTTAAATATGCCAAATTGCTTAAGGGACATTTCACACCACATGCAGTGCATTGCGTTTTTTATGCATCCAAAATGCATGGAAAGTTGGTTATATGGTTCTAAATGGCAGTGTTTGTTACAGTACGTTCCAGTTCCACCAAAAAAGTAGAACATGCTGCATTTTACCTGCACTGGACTGTACTGGAACGCATCAAAACGCATCATAAACGCACTGGAACGCACAGAAACACACCTAATTGCACCAAAAACGCACTGGAACACACTTGTCCTTATCTATGGTTAATAAAAAAGAGGGGTGAAAAAAAAGCACTGGACTGCATCAAAAACTTACCAAAAATGCACCGGAACGCATGAAAAACGTGCATGCAGAAAAGCACCTGGAACGCATCCGGATTGCGTTTCTATGGTGTGAACTGGCCCTAGTTCACACTATAGAAACGCAGTCTGGGTGCGTTCCAGGTGCTTTTCTGCATGCGCGTTTTTGACACATTCCAGTGCATTTTTGAGGCGTTTTTGATGCAGTCCAGTGTTTTTTTCCGCCTCTTTTCACTTAGGACAAGTGTGTTGCAGTGCGTCTTTGGTGCATTTAGGTGCGTTGCGGTGCATTCCAGTGCATTTTTGGTACGTTCCGTTGCGTTTTTGATGTGTTTTACTGGGGTCCAGTACAGTTTTGTACCTAAAAAATGCAGCATGACCAATTATTTTTTGGCTTTCTGAAATGCACTGGAACGGACTGCAGTGGTGTGACCTATGCCATTGGCATTAATGTGATCAACTTTCTTTGCGTTTTTCAGGCATCAAAAAAATGCACTGCACTGCATCCGGTGTGAACTGGCCCTAAATATCATCCCCGGGGGGTGTCTATAGTATGCCTGTAAAGTAGCACATGTTTTCCATGTTTATAACAGTTGGAGAGCAAAATGACATTTCTAAAGTAAAATAATAGTCATTTAAAGTCCTTGCGGCTGTAATGAATTGCTGGTTCCTGTCAATACAGATAAAAGTCATTGAAAGTCTTTGCTAACCCAAAAAAAAATGTGTGGGGGTTCCCCCAAATTCCATAACCAGGCCCTTCAGATCTGGCATGGATTTTAAGGGGAACTCCACCCCAAATTTTTTTTAAAAATGGCGTGGAGTCCCCCTAAAAATCCACACCAGACCCTTTATCCGAGCACATAACCTGGCCGGCCGCAGGGGAAGAGGGGAGGATGAGAGAGCGGCCCCCCCTCCCTCCTGAACCGTACCAGGCCACATGCCCTCAACATGGGGAGGATGTCCCCATGTTGATGGGGACAAGGGCCTCATCCCCACAACCCTTGCCCGGTGGTTGTGGGGGTCTGCGGGCGGGGGGCTTATCGGAATCTGGAAGACCCCTTTAACAAAGGGGACCCCCAGATCCCGCCCCCCCTGTGTGAAATGGTAATGGGGTACAAATGTACCCCTACCATTTCACAAGGAAAGTGTCAAAAATGTAAAAAATGACAAGAGCCGGTTTTTGACAATTCCTTTATTAATGTCTTTTCTTTTCTTCCATCTTCTTCTTCTTCCATCTTCTTCTTCCATCTTCTTCTTTTCTCCATTTGGGTTTCTTCCTCCATCTTCATCTTCATCTTCCTCTTCATCTTTATCTTCCTTCTTCCTTCGGTGTTCTCGTCCGCATCTTGCCCCGGCGTCTTCCCTTCTTCTTTCTTCTCCGGCCGCTCCGTTTGAATTGGAGGTTCCCGCTGTGCGACGCTTCAGTTCGCCTCTGGGTCCGCTTACACCCGTGACCCCGCCCCCCTCTGACGCACATGGATTTCACGGGGACTTTCCCCGTGGTGACAGAGGGGGCGGAGCCACCGGGTGTAAGCGGACCAAGTGGAGAACTGAAGCGTCGCACAGCGGGAACCTCCAATTCAAACGGAGCGGCCGAAGAAGAAAGAAGAAGGGAAGACGCCGGGGCAAGATGCTGGACGAGAACACCGAAGGAAGAAGGAAGATGAAGATAAAGATGAAGAGGAAGATGAAGATGGAGGAAGAAACCCGAATGGAGAAAAGAAGAAGATGGAAGAAGAAGAAGGAAGAAGATGGAAGAAAAGAAAAGACATTAATAAAGGAATTGTCAAAAACCGGCTCTTGTCATCTTTTACATTTTTTACACTTTCCTTGTGAAATGGTAGGGGTACAATTGTACCCCATTACCATTTCACACAGGGGGGGGCGGGATCTGGGGGTCCCCTTTGTTAAAGGGGTCTTCCAGATTCCGATAAGCCCCCCGCCCACAGACCCCCACAACCACCGGGCAAGGGTTGTGGGGATGAGGCCCTTGTCCCCATCAACATGGGGACATCCTCCCCATGTTGAGGGCATGTGGCCTGGTATGGTTCAGGAGGGAGGGGGGCCGCTCTCTCATCCCCCCCCTTTTCCCCTGCGGCCGGCCAGGTTGCGTGCTCGGATAAAGGGTCTGGTGTGGATTTTTGGGGGACTCCACGCCATTTTTTTTTAAAATTTGGGGTGGAGTTCCCCTTAAAATCCATGCCAGATCTGAAGGGCCTGGTTTGGATATTTGGGGGGTACCCGCACGTAATTTTGTTTTTAAATTTGCAGCGGGGTTCCCCTTAATATCCATTCCAGACCTGAAGGGCCTGGTTATGGAATTTGGGGGAACCCCCACGCTTTTTTTTTTTGGTTAGCAAAGACTTTCTATAACTTTTCTCTATATTGCCGGGAGCCGACAATTCATTATAGCCGCGGCTGCTTTTAAATGTTTTTTTTTTTCCTTTAGAAATGTCATTTTGCTGGCGCACTGGGAAGTTCAGGGCTGCGCCTGTTCAACTTATGCAAATTAGTTTAGGTGACTTGACATTTACTAAGATTTTGCCGGCGCAGTGTCCCGGCGCATTTGAACCATTGAAATTCCCGCGCTGAGCTCAAAAAAACCTCCCGCAGCTCGAATCGTACTTGCCGGCGCAGCGGGCTGGTTTTGAAAAACGTACTTTCCCACTCTATTTTGGCCATGTTTGTTATTTGGGCAGGTGTCACTACACTTCCTCACATCACCCCACATCACCCCCATTATATTCTCACTTCCAGCTTCTTTATATTTAGATTTTAACATGCTGTGCACCAGGTCCATAGTAGCGCACTGAGCGCCTCCTCCCGGGCGCAGAGAACACTATAGTAAATGGGAAATAGGGCTGCGCTACCGGCGCTAATGTTTTGTAAATACCAAAACAGCCATTGCGCACGCAGATGCGCCAATACTCATGGCGCAAACGTTTGGTAAATTAGCCCCAGTGTGTCCCTGCATTTTAGGGAAAAACATCATAGGGACCCAAGTGGCCTGAAATTTTGGGGAATTGATAAAGCCCGCCATAGATGGAGGGGGGCTAATATGGTGCGAGAAATTTCCAAGCTAGAAACCCAGTGGTTATTTCTTACAAATCCTCTCAGTCCGAATGGCCTCAATATAGATCTTGACCTTAACTGTTTTATCAGTAATTACTAGTTAAGGAGTCCTTTAAGGGGTTTGGATATACTGATGAATTTTCATTTTAGTGAGAGAACATATCAATGTTTCTTTTGGAAACTCATAAGGTATACAAGTATATTTGTGGTCATATGCATGTTTCAATAATTTAGATACATATGTCTTGCAGCAGACATTTTTATTGTCACATTGTTATATATACATATGGGTTTGTTATCATATATGTATGTATTCATCTTTTATATATATATATATATATATATATATATTTTTTTTTAATTGGTCGACTAGACATTTTATGATACATCATGTTTGTCATATACATGTATGTTTATGTAGTTTATGTCATTTATAGATATGAATTATTGATGGAATTTATTCTTTGACCTTCCATCCACATTTAATAATGTAGTGTGAGGGGGTTAGCTCGGCAGCGGGTGTGTGTGACCCCCGGGATGGGCTCCCCACACAAAACAGGCCCAGCAAACGGAGGTTGTGGTTTTCAAAATCAAAAAGGTGCGGTTTATTTTCTATTTACAGTGACAAAACACAGCAAAGCAAAAGAAACATAACCAAAATAAATCCTGGTCAAGTTGACCTCTGACTAAACATACAGGTTTCCTAACTAACAACTGGGATCAGCCTAGTGCTGTCCTAGTCCCTAAGTCCCTGGTTTTAAATGTCCAAGCAAATAGCCACACAGGCTTTTTCTCACCGCACAGGGGTTCACTCTCCCTAGACAGTCCACACAGGTCTGGTTCCAGGCATGAGCTAACATCTAATGAAGCTGGGAGTTCTTATAGAGGCCTAAATGAGCTGACAAGCTTCAGCTGGTCTCATCAACTCCCTGTCTGCACGACGCCCAGCCCTCTCCCTAGAGGTATGAGTCATCCATGAGCCCACTAGCCTTATACAACTCTCCACCTAGTTGTATAAGTCGGCGTAAAGCCTGAATCTGGGCGAAATATATCTACCCCCCTGGATGCAACCAGGTGACTTTACCTTCCTGCTGTCACATACCCCCCCCTCTTGTTTTAACCTCGGGGTTGGAACACCAGCAATCAGGCATTCATGTACTCGAGACAAAGCATCCACATTCCCCATTTGAACGCCAGGGCGATGCTTTACTGTGAAGTTGAATTCCTGGAGGGCCAGGAACCACCTATTCACTCTTCTATTTGTTTCCTTGTTTTGAGCCATCCACTTTAACGGAGCGTGATCCGTAACCATGTCAAAGTGCCTACCTAGCAGGTAGTACCGAAGGGAATCTAGAGCCCACTTCACCGCTAAACACTCCTTTTCAACGGTGGCGTAATTTACCTCATGGGACTTCAACTTCCTGCTGAGGTAAATGACTGGGTGCTCTTCCCCGTTCCAGACCTGGGACAATACTGCTCCTAACCCCACATCTGACGCATCACTTTGTACGACAAAGTCTTTAGAGAAGTCGGGTGAGTACAACACTGGCTGGCTACATAAGGCTTGTTTCAAGAATTGGAATGCTGCCTCAGCCTCGGGGGTCCATTTAATCATGACCGACCCTTTCCCCTTCGTCAGGTTGGTTAGGGGCACAGCCTTAGAAGCAAAGTGGGGAATGAATCGCCGATAATACCCAGCGATTCCCAGAAAGGCTCGTACCTGCTTCTTGCTGTTGGGACGTGGCCAACTCTGGATGGCCTCGACTTTGTTGAGTTGGGGTTTTATTACTCCCCTCCCAATGGTGTACCCAAGATATTTGGCCTCCTCCTGCCCAATGGTACACTTCTTGGGGTTAGCCGTAAACCCCGCTTCCCGAACAGAGTCCAGGACTGCTTGCACTTTTGGCAGATGTGAGGCCCAATCTGTGCTATGGACAATTACGTCATCCAGGTAAGCCGCAGCATACTTCCGATGGGGCCTCAGCATCTGGTCCATTTTCCGCTGGAATGTGGCCGGCGCATTCTGTAACCCGAACGGCATTCTTTTATATTGGAACGCCCCGTCTGGGGTTACAAATGCGGTTTTCTCTTTGGCCGACTTGGCCAGGGGGATTTGCCAATACCCTTTTGTGAGGTCAAGAGTCGTCATGTATCGGGCTGTTCCCAGCCGGTCGATCAACTCATCTATACGTGGCATGGGGTAGGTGTCAAATTTTGTAACTTTGTTCAACTGACGAAAATCGTTACAAAATCGCCAGCTCCCATCCGGTTTAGGCACCAACACGATGGGACTAGACCAATCACTTTGGGACTCCTCTATCACCCCTAAGTTCAGCATTTTCTGTACTTCCTCCCGTATTGCCTCCCGTCGAGCCTCTGGGATCCGATAGGGTTTTAACTTCACCCTTTCACCGGGCGGGGTAATGATGTCATGCTCTACCCCAGATGTTTGTCCCGGCAGCTCAGAGAATACCTCCTTGTTGCGAAGCACAAACTCCTTAACCTCCTGTTGTTGGGGTTGTGACAAGGTGGCTGCTATTCCAACCTCAGGAATCACGCAACCAGTTTGAGCTGGTGACCAAGTGTCTGCGACTAGGGACTCTCTATCCCTCCAGGCTTTCAACAGATTAACGTGATAGATCTGTTCGGGCTTTCGCCTTCCTGGTTGTCTGACCTTGTAATTCACTTCGCTCACTTTTTCCATTATCTCGTAGGGGCCTTGCCATTTGGCAAGGAATTTACTTTCAACCGTAGGGACAAGTACCAATATCCTATCCCCCGGGGAAAAGGTACGGGTCTTGGCTCCACGGTTGTACACTCTCTGCTGTGCCAACTGCGCTTGGGCCAAATGTTCCTTCACGATGGGCATTACCTGTGCAATTCGATCTTGCATCAGGGCGACATGCTCAATCACACTCCTGTGGGGAGAACTCTCACTTTCCCAAGTTTCCTTGGCAATATCCAACAGCCCTCTTGGGTGTCTCCCATACAGTAACTCAAAGGGGGAGAATCCCGTAGAGGATTGGGGCACCTCCCTAATAGCAAACATCAAATAAGGAAGTAAACAGTCCCAATCCTTTCCATCTCTATCCACCACTTTCTTCAACATTTGTTTTAGGGTTTTGTTGAATCTTTCAACCAGCCCATCGGTTTGGGGGTGATACACAGACGTACGCAATTGCGTCACTTTGAACAATTTACACAGCTCTTTCATAACCCGGGACATAAAGGGTGTACCTTGGTCCGTAAGCAGTTCTTTACAAATACCCACCCGGCTAAAAACAAGAGATAGCTCTTTGGCTATGGTTTTGGCCGAGGTATTTCGGAGAGGGATCGCTTCTGGATAACGGGTGGCATAGTCCATTATAACTAATATGTACTGGTGCCCCCTAGCGGACTTGATTATAGGACCTACCAAATCCATGGCGATCCTCTCAAACGGGACCTCAATGATGGGTAGAGGGACCAGCGGGCTACGGAAATGTGGCATCGGGGCCAACCTCTGACACACAGGGCAGGAGGAACAATAATTTTCTACGTCCTTCATCACCCCCGGCCAATAGAATCTCTGTAATACCCTCTCTCGGGTTTTCTCTGTCCCCAGATGACCTCCAAGAATGTGCCCATGGGCCAACTCCAACACCAACTTCCTGTAAGGTTTGGGCACCACAAGCTGCTCAACGGTTTCTTCTGCCCTTTTTGCCACCCGATACAGTAGGTCCTTCTCTACGCTGAAGTATGGGTAAGTGCAGGTATTATCTGGGTTCACTAACTCGCCATCTATTTTCACTACGTTTTCCCGTGCCTTTATTAGGGCGGGGTCTTTCAACTGTTCTGTGGCAAAGTTTTCCCTGTGAACCTCAAGATCAGAAAACTCCACAGACGGTAGGTTTTCGTCTGAGGAGGTGGGCTCCTCTCCAGTTTCTTGAGTCTCCCCTGCCAATACTGACAAGGGAAATTCTGGAGAGTCCTCACCACTCTCAGAGGAGTTCTGGCTATCACATTCCTGGTGCATAGGGGCACCAGTGGGGGGCTCAGGATCATCCCACAGTTCCCAGAACTTCGGAAAATCCCTTCCCACAATGGCATCATGCGGTAATTGAGATACTAACCCCACTGGATGAGAGAGGGTACCTTTGGGGGTCTCGAAACACACTGTAGTCACTGGATACTCTCGGGTGTCCCCATGCACACAAATAACAGCTACCTTGCTATTCCCAGAGACCTCTGTTTTAACTAATTCAGCCTTTATCAGGGTCACAAGGCTACCTGAATCCAGTAATACCACAACATTTCTACCATTAATACACATTTTGCATAACTGTTTCTCAGTTCCCCGAATGGCAGTGCATGCGACTGTCGCACACAGCGACTGACGTCTGTCCATCAGAAAGTCACATTGCATGGGTTCCTCCACAACCGGGCAATTTGCTGCAATATGTCCCGCTTGCCGGCAGCGGTAGCAAACAATCCATTTGGCTGCCTCTTGAGCCCCTGACTTCCCAGGCTGTTCTCGCCAAACTTTGGGTAGAGCTCCCACCCTCTCACTCTCTCCACCCTCACCCCTTGGAATCCTCTTATCCGCCCCTGGGGATGGTCTGGTCTTAGGGTGGAAAGTCCGAGAGTCTCTGGAAGAGGCCGTCAGGTTCTCTGTAGCCAAGTATTTCTCTACACGATCCACAAGACCACCGGCCGTCTCTGGGTCTCCATGGCTTACCCACTTTTGGATGGCAGTAGGAAGAGCTCTCAAAAACCGATCCATTACAACACGTTCCACAATCTCTGGTGCGGACAAAGTCTCTGGCTGTAGCCACTTCCTGCTCAGGTGAATGAGATCATACATTTGAGACCTGGGGGGTTTTCCAAGCTGGAAAGTCCAGTTATGCACACGCTGAGCCCGGACAGCCTGGGTGACACCCAGCCTTGCCAATATTTCAGCTTTTAGCATCACATAGTCTTTTGCTTGGTCAGGCTCTAGGTCATAGTAAGCCTTCTGCGATTCACCAGTTAACAGAGGAGCCACCAGTCCAGCCCACTGCTCCTCAGGCCACTTTTCTCTTTCAGCAGTCCTTTCAAATGTGGTTAAAAATACCTCTGGATCATCCTCTCCAGTCATTTTTGTCAATAAACGACTCACCCCAAAGGACGCGGTATTAGTGGGACGGCTTTCCTCACTGGTCTGCGGACGTTGCTGCATTACTGCTTCCATTTGTTGTAGTCTCTGCTCTTGCTTCTGTAACAGGTCTATGAAGCGGGCCTCAGATTGCTGCTGGGCTTGTTGATGAGCTTGCTGCTGGGCTGCAAGGCTCCTTTGCAAACCTGCATTTGTCTGCTGTTGATTGGCATTTGCTAGAGCCAGCTGTTTCAGTATCTCCTCCATGCTGGCTTAAAAAAACTGCCCGCATTCTCCACCAACTGTGAGGGGGTTAGCTCGGCAGCGGGTGTGTGTGACCCCCGGGATGGGCTCCCCACACAAAACAGGCCCAGCAAACGGAGGTTGTGGTTTTCAAAATCAAAAAGGTGCGGTTTATTTTCTATTTACAGTGACAAAACACAGCAAAGCAAAAGAAACATAACCAAAATAAATCCTGGTCAAGTTGACCTCTGACTAAACATACAGGTTTCCTAACTAACAACTGGGATCAGCCTAGTGCTGTCCTAGTCCCTAAGTCCCTGGTTTTAAATGTCCAAGCAAATAGCCACACAGGCTTTTTCTCACCGCACAGGGGTTCACTCTCCCTAGACAGTCCACACAGGTCTGGTTCCAGGCATGAGCTAACATCTAATGAAGCTGGGAGTTCTTATAGAGGCCTAAATGAGCTGACAAGCTTCAGCTGGTCTCATCAACTCCCTGTCTGCACGACGCCCAGCCCTCTCCCTAGAGGTATGAGTCATCCATGAGCCCACTAGCCTTATACAACTCTCCACCTAGTTGTATAAGTCGGCGTAAAGCCTGAATCTGGGCGAAATATATCTACCCCCCTGGATGCAACCAGGTGACTTTACCTTCCTGCTGTCACAGTAGTTACAAATTGAAATGATGGGGTCATTACACATACCGTATTGTTTATTTGTTTTTTAGATAAAATAGATATATAACGGAAAATTTATTACCAAATACTTACCGTAATTTTCCTTTCCTGATAGACTCCATGGCAGACTACGTGTGGGTTAACCCCGCCTCCTCTCCACAGCTATAGGACCCCATACCCATAAATTTGAGCTCACCTCCACAGACAGGTGTTCCGTAACTAGCCGACTCAAATTTCAACTTTCATATTTTTAATTCATGGGTGGGAACTCCGTCTGCCATGGAGTCTATCAGGAAAGGAAAATTACGGTAAGTATTTGGTAATAAATTTTCCGTTTTCCTGACAGACTCCATGGCAGACTACGTGTGGGAAATAACTAGCCAATCCACACGGGAGGGTATGCTGAACAAAAAATATTTTAATCTTTCCCGTCAACTGACAGGATTTTTCGACCAAAATTAACAGAGGAAAGGGAAGCAGGCTCAATACAATAATGAGACATAAATGTATGAATAGAAGACCACGAAGCTGCCTTGCATATCACTTCAGAAGCCACGTGTCGAGCTGCTGCCCATGAGGCTGCCATGCCTCTGGTGGAATGAGCCGTCACCGCCTCTGGAGGAGCCAAGCCCTTTGCCCTGTAAGCCTGTTGAATAGATTGGACGATCCAGGCTGCTATTGTTCTGGAAGAAGCCCTCTTCCCTTTGTTGCTACCGGTGTGTAACAAGAACAGGTAGTTCGAGCTTCTAAAAGATGAAGTAACTCGCAAGTATTCTTTCAGAGTCTCACCTACATCCAAGGGATGAGCATCTGCTGAATCTGGAGAGTCGAAAGTAGGAAGGACTATTTCTTGGTTTTCGTGAAAAACTGATGTGACCTTTGGTTTTGACCCAAGCATGGGAATAAGGACCACTCGGTCCGGGAAGAAAGTCAAATAGGGTTCTTGACAACCCAGGAAGCTTATTTCTGAAACCCTTTTGGCTGAAGTAATGGCCACTAGAAAGGCCAGTTTGATTGATAAGTCCTTAACAGAAAGATCCTTGTTGTTGAGTGCTGAAAGAGCATCAAGGACGAGTGGAAGATCCCATTTGGGGAATCTAGGTTTCCTCTGAGGCCTGATTCTCGATGCCCCCCGAAAGAACTGTTGAACCAGGGGATGAGTTGCCCATGACGTTCCCGAAAAAGCTGATAAGGCTGATACTTGTACCCTGAGGGAACTAATCGATAAAGGCAGGTCTAAGCCTGATTGGTGAAAACTCAAGATGTCTTGAACACTAGGGTTTCTAGATGACTTTCCTGCAGTAGTCGTGAAGCTGACAAATCTGGCCCAGATTCTATTGTAAGTTTTATTTGTGTTGGACTTTCTGGAGCTCATAAGGGTAGAGATTACCCCTGAAGCACACCCAAGAGACTCTAGCCTCTCCCTCTCAAAAACCAGACCATCAGTCTCAGCATTGCTGGACAGGGGTGCAGGGTCGTCCCCTGAGAAAGAAGGTCCGGCCTGAGAGGAAGAGGCAGCGGGTCCCTGAAGCTCATTAGATTCAGGAGAGGAAACCAAGGTCTGCTCGGCCAGTATGGTGCTATTGTTACCACCTCGACTTTCTCCAACTGAAGCCGCTGTAGGAATTTTAGCATGATCGGAAGAGGAGGGAAGGCATATGCCCTGTTGAAGTCCCATTGACTCGTTAATGCATCTATTCCGAAGGCTTGATTGTACCGAGCTCGGGTGTAGTATCTGTCGATCTTGTAATTGCAGGGGGATGCAAACAGATCCACCTCTGGATCGAAATCCAACGATAGGATCCACTTGAAGGTTTGTGGATGCAGAGACCATTCGTTGTTGTCTAGCATGCTGCGTGACAGGAAGTCCGCTTGAATGTTCTGCTCCCCTGGAATGAAGACTGCTGTTAAGTTGAGCAGATTCCTCTGAGCCCAGGTCATAATGGGCTCGACCTCTTGGAGAAGGGCAGAGCTCCGAGTGCCCCCTTGTCTCTTCACATATGCCACAGCGGTGGTATTGTCCATTTTGAGTAGGACCGACTTCCCTTTCAGAAGGTGGGAGAAGGCTTGAAGGGCGCACCATGCCGCGCGTAGTTCCAGAATGTTTGAACCTGGAGAGTGGAGACGGGCATCCCATTTGCCCTGAGCCAGTTCTGCCCCACAATGTGCCCCCCAGCCCGCATTGCTGGCATCGGATGTAACAGTCACCCAATGGATGGGGGCAAGGGAGTGGCAAGTTGACAAGTTCTTGGTTTGAAGCCACCAGAGGAGACTGTTGCTCATTGACTGTGTTATCCGGATCCGCTGATTGAGATCGTCTGTCTTCCATTGCTGGAGGAATCCGGATTGAAAAGAACGAAGCCTCCACATCGCCCACTTGACCATGGGGGATGTGGCCACCATCGTGCCGATTATCTTCAGGCACTGTGATGCCCTTAGGTGAGAGAAGTCTAGAGCTAAGGAGATTCTTTCCCGAATGATCGGTATTTTTTCTTCTGGAAGAGAGATGGTGTTCTCTATGGTGTCGAACTGGGCTCCTAGATAGACCAAGCGCTGGGTCGGATCCAGCTGACTCTTCTCCCGGTTTAGGAGCCATCCGAACTCCAACAGTGTAGAGATCACCTGATCTTTGTGGACTAGCAGCTGCTGCTTGTCTTGGGACAGTACTAGTAGATCGTCCAGATAATGATACAGGCGCACACCCTGTACTCTGAGAAGGGACACAACTGCTAACAGCACCTTGGAAAAGACTCTTGGAGAAGTCGTTAGCCCGAATGGAAGACAAATAAATTGTAAGTGCTCTTGTTCGACCTGGAACCGCAGATATTTGTGAAAGTTTTCTGCCACCGGAACATGAAAGTACGCGTCTTTTAGATCTATTGAGATCAACCAGTCGCCTGGTTGAACTATTTTTTGGATGGTTGAGAGTGACTCCATTTTGAACTTCTCGTGCTTTATGTACTTGTTCAGGAAAGTGAGATCTATGACTGGACGCCAAGAGCCGTTCTTCTTTTGTACTAGGAAGAGGGGGGAGTATACCCCCTGGAATTCCTCGTCCTTTGGGACGGGCACCACTGCTGCTTGATCTTTCAGGACATTCACATATGAGAGAAGAACTTGTTGTTTCTCCTCTGACCGAGGAAGTGAAGTTTGCATTGGTCTGCATGGAGGGATCTTGGTGAAGGACCATGTGTGACCTGTTGAGACCGTCTTGATGGTCCAATAGTCCGAGATCGAGGCCACCCAGACGTGCCGGAAGAGACGTAGGCGAGCCCCTACGTCTCAAAAAGACTTGGTTGGTTCACGCCCACCGGGCGTCTGTTTCTTGCCGGACTTTTGAAAAGAAGATTGGCCTCTGTTCCAATTCCAGCTTCTCCTGAAATCCCGTCCGGGTTTATAGGAGCGTGCCTCTCTCGAGTGCTCTGTACTGCGTCTCTGTTGAGTTTTTTTCTGATTAAACTGGCGCCTGTCCTGGGGAAGAAAACCCGACCTTCCGCCTGTAGCTTTTGAAATGGCGTTGTCAAGTTTGTTCCCAAACAATGAAGTCCCTTCAAAGGGAATTTTGCACCATGCCTGCTTGGAGGCTGGATCAGCAAGCCAGGGGCGTAACCACAGTGCTCGTTTGGCCGTGACCGAGGACAACATCGATCTGGCCAGTAAACGGATGAGGTCAATTGAAGCTTCCCCCAAAAAGGCGACTGCCATCTTAAGTTCTTGCACTGCTGAACTTTGAGCCAGTTCTTCCGAGACACCTTTCAGAACGGAGTCTACATTTTCCACCCATGCCTCCATTGCTTTGGAGGTCACTGCAAGGGCTAAAGCTGGTTTGCATGCCGTTCCAGCCAGGCTATATATTCTTTTGAGGTCCTGGTCGATCTTCCGATCCAGACCATCTTTAAATGATACGGTGTCATCTAGCGGGAGGGTGACATGCTTCGCTAGGCGCATTACTGCTGCATCTACGAGGGGAGCATTCTCCAGATGCTTGACGTCCTCCGATTTAAAGGGATACAGTCTAGAGGTTTTGCTTAGCATGGAAACCTTCTTATCTCCCTTGCTCCATTCTTCCTCAAACACTCCTTTCAGCTCAGAGGGAAGTGGGAAATTGGAGCGTTCTTTCCCCAGTTGTTTAAACAGTTTTCTTTGTTTTTCTGGGGGGGCAGTGGTATCCTCCAACTTCAAAGTTTCCTTCACTGCCTTGATCAGCGGAGAGACTAAAGCGTAGTCGAATCCCACCGTAGAATCATCTCCCTCCATCTCGTCTTGCGAGGAATAATGGGAGGAATCATGGGGCTGGAATTGGCCGGGATCCTCCTGGGCCTCGTCAGCCAAGGAGCCAGACAAGGTGGTGGACTGGCTCCTTGTGTGGGGGGCAACTATTTCTTTCATAGATTGCTGTACCACACGTTTCACAAGAGACTCAAGGTTTTGATTTTCCGTCTCTTTCTCACCAACCGCTCGGGCATAACATGGGTCGCATAGCGATTTGCCCTCCGGGATTCTGGTCTTGCATCCCCAACAGGCTCTGTGGTCAGAGCGATCATCGCGGTGGTGGTGGCGGTGACTAGAGGAGGAATGGGAACATCTCCTATGTCTAGAGGGGGTATGTGAACGTCCCCTATGATGATGGGTCCTAGACGTAGTGTCGCGTCTAGACCTGGATGATGAGTGATGATGCGGCCTGGAAAGGTCCCTTTCTTGTGATCGATGAACTGAAGTTGCCGGGCTGTAAGAGATAATACAGACAGAGGGAGGGGAAAGGTGGGCAGGATGTAACCGTTAGCAACCACCAGATAGGCACAAAAGACACCACCCCCTTACCCACTCCGCACATACCTTGTGCGGGAGGGCTGGCCACATGGCGGTGAAGGAGAGTCCATGATGAGGCAAGACAAACGCACAAACTCAGAGACCACCTAAGACAAGAGTAAGCAACATAAAAAAAAAAAAAAAATATATTTCATTTTTCTTTTCCTTTTTTTTTTTTTTTTAACTGTCTCTTTAAGAGACACTTGCATAACTAACTAAAGGATGTTGCTTACCTTGTCCCAGCAGAACCGAGCTCCGGGATGCTGCCGTCAAAGCCCACAGGTTATCCCACCTGTACAGGGCTCCACAGCGTTTAAATTCCCCGCTGTAGTGACGTCACGGCCGGTCCCGCTGCGCGCATGCGCCGAGGGGACCGGCTCACTGCGCCTGTGCGGCCTCTGACCCCGCCGCCGTACCGCGCATGCGCGAAAACCAAGCCTCGGTTTCGCCGCGGCTCTGCACATGCGCAGACATACGGCGGATCGGGAGGCACGAAGTAGAGTGGCGTCCTGGAACGCAGAAGCGTTCCACACACGGCGCAAAGACACTGAGGGGAAACAGACAATAATACATACAAAAACGGTCTGCCATAATGAAGAAATCTTCAGACCTTGCCAGCCAATCCTACGTCCATCCTGGTACACTGGGCCACATCCCTTCCACCATAGGGGTATTAACTGCCCGAAACCACTCGCCCGCTGATAGCTGGGCCCTGGGTGCACCGCACAACTTGTACCTAATCCGACGGACATCCTGGACTGCACCTGAATTGCATGATGAAGGGTCCATGTGAGGAGGATAGAAAAGGAACACCTGTCTGTGGAGGTGAGCTCAAATTTATGGGTATGGGGTCCTATAGCTGTGGAGAGGAGGCGGGGTTAACCCACACGTAGTCTGCCATGGAGTCTGTCAGGAAATATATTTTTATACATTTGGCGATATATAGGAGCTGCCATATCCACGCTATTAGTGAGAGATCTAAGTGCCAGAGAAATGGATCCCACTTTGTAGCGTATGGAGACGGCGCTCATATGCAGCAGTAACATGTCAGTATCGCAACACACCCAGCCCGTACCTGTCGGGTGAGCTGGATGCGTATGTGATTGACAGCTAGATCAGGGTCAGTTCTCTAGCTTTGCTGTGAACTCAGCCTGCTCTCCCCCAATGATCAGACTTGTCCTGACACACACCCCCTGCACAGCCTTTCACTGTGAAGCTCAATGTGCTGTTGCTTCTCTTCCCCCAGCTCTTATGCAGCTGAGAACACAGGGAAGGTAATCACTTATAAAAAGGGGGATTTTTTTTTTTTTTATAATGTTTTGTTATATTTATACACAAATGTCTTGCCTTTCATTTCTATTTTAAACTGAATGGGTTGTTACAAGGTTATCGTTTACAATCACTTTAAGGTCAAAGTGGTATTGAGGCCTCTTTCCTTCCCATGGTGGTTTTGACCTTTCCCATCAAACCAGGAGATTGTTTTTCTGTCCCTCTGTCCATCTACAGTGCATCATAGTCTGGATGTAGAACATACTGTGCATGTACATCTCCCAACAACTGCTTCTATTAGAAAGACTGACTTGTTTCTTTATCATCCCAAATGATCTCTGTAAAGAGTCTCACTCATATATTTCTTAGTGCCTCAGACAGATCATTATCCGGTGTCAAAGGGGTGAAAGCCAGAGTCTGCAGAGTGGCCGCAGCTATCAAGAGCCTGGAAGCCAGACCCGCAGGAAGATGGAAACAGCAGTGACATCAACGGCCATCCTTGGCGATCGTTGCAGGCATGGGAATGTGAAAAGGGTGTTTACAATGTGTTTTGGAGGCCCCATCTCCTTTTTCAAACACTTGAAAACAGAGGCGGGCCTCCAAAACAAGTTGTACACGCCCTGTTCAAGTTCCTGTGCCTGCTACGATCGCAGAGAAAGACCGTTGATGTTGCCGCTGTTTCCATCTCCCGGCGGGATTGGCTCCCAGGTCCTTGACAGCTGCTGCCACTCTGCAGACTCTGGCTTTAACCCCATTGACATCAGGTTCCCTCCACGATCCAGCAGCACTTCTCCTGCTTTTATGTAAGTGCGCTGTTATTGTTTTTAATAAATTTCATGATGGATTTGCTAACTTTGGCCATTTACGTTCTCCATATACTGCTGAAGATCCTCCCTGGTCTGATTTGCCTGACCTGCGGAACCTGTGATTCACTCATCTACCCCATCATCCATCCATTCTTCCAATCATCCTCTATCCATTTAGTGATTCTTCTTGATGTGCCCCAGCTGCAGATCTGTCTGATCCAACTCTCCACTCATTCATCCATCCATCCATCCATCCAACCATCCATCCCTGATTTTCTACAGCTGCTCCCCTCATGCAGTCATTGCCTTTTATCATCCTCACGTGGTTTCATCCACTTTGGACCAGCAAACCCCGGAACAAGTACTATTTAATTTATTCTCATTTAAGCAGACTTGTTTGTTCAGTTTCTATAATTTTTCATCAGTACTTATAGTGCATGTGTTTGGGACTCCACACTGTGAGCGCTGAGAGAACATATTCTCTTTGTAGATTATCATTCAGGCTTATGATCTTAAAGTATCATTAAACCCAAAAGTATACTAAATGTCTTTACAGCATGCTAAACATAGTCTCTCAGACCCCTTTCACACTGAGGGTGGTTTTCAGGCATTGTAGCGCAAAAAATAGCGCATGTAAAGCGCCTGAAAAGCGCCTCTTAAGCCTCCCCAGTGTGAAAGCCAGAGTGCTTTCACACTGGGGGAGGGGGGGTTGAGCTTGCAGGACCGAAAGAAAAATCCTGCAAGCAGCATCTTTGGGGCAGCGAAATCAATGGGCAGCGCTGCGGGCAGTTTTAACCCTTTCCTCGGCCGCTAGCAAAGTTAAAAACGCCCCGCTAGCGGCCAAAAAGCGCCTCTATAACAGCGTGGCCACGCTAGCAGTGTGAAAGGGCTCTTAATCATAAAAACACTCATTGTATATAGAGTGTTAAAAACCTGGTTGACTCTGCTGGTTACTGTTGCTATCTTCTTCTCTGGGTCCCTGCAGCAGCATCATATCCATCGATCTTCATTTGCCACCCCTACAGCGCATGCTCAAAATTTCAGTGAACAAGAAAGCTGTTCACTTTCTCCTAGTCTCAGCAGGCCTATTGAGTCATGTTTGTGGGCGTATACTGAGTGTGAATAGTTCTCAGTTCAGCACCAAGCTCCTTCCTCTCTCCTCCTCCATGTCAATGTGTTCTAGTCCCAAAGCGCCTCCCCCATGTTAAGGGCATGTGGCCTGGTATGGTTCGGGGGGGGATTTTTTTTTTTATATATTTCATTGCCAGCAAACTTTTGTTTGTATTCAGCTGTCAGTGTCATTGCTTGTAAAGGATGCAACTGCTGGCTTCCTGGCACGCTCCTTAACAACCAGCGATTCTTCACACTGCATTCAAAGCGGTCGATCATTTTTTGACCAATTCAACTTCGAATTGTTCAGAAAATGTAGAATTTGTTAGAAAACGAATATACAAAACGAAATTAAACGAATTTCAACGAAATTCGTTACTTCTTCATTCGGAGATTCGGATACATCTGAGTCTCCAAATAACCAAAACTTTTTCCGAATTCGCATTCGGGCCGAAACGAATTGCACATGTCTAACACATTTGCAAATGTGGTGATGTGAGAAGTCACTGGGTGGAAGAGGATAATTTAAATCCAAGTGTGGATCATATTTATGAAATTTTTTGGGACTTTTTGGGGCTTTTTTATTTTTTGATAATTTTTATCACATTTGTTTCAGCACTGGGTGGATATATTTTATATATTGTGTTATTTATTATTACATTATATATGATTTTATCACAGAACCTCCTCAGATTTGAAGATATTTCTAATTTGTTTTACAGTTATTGTGTGTTACTTTTAAGGCGATTTTGAGCAAAAAAAATACAAAAGGACAATAAACAATATCCGATCATATATGACACTAAGACAGTAGCCAAACATGTTTCGAAGGCTCCGAGACCTTATGAGTAAGTATATTTACGTGCTAGTCTGCTATGGAATGAGACAAATCGTTTGATTTTGTTCATAAAATGAAGGTTACAATAAGGTAGGGGCATATAGGACTAGGAAAAATCATGCATAAAAGAAAGAATCAAACTAAATTAAAACCCAAAAAAAAATACAGAACAAAAAAGGAAAATTGAACTTTACCAACATTAGTTTGATATTAAACATCAATAAGCATTATACTGATTAAAGTACCAGTATTTCATGGAAGAGTCTCTGGAAATCTTGTGACCCATAGGTGCCACTTTTCTGAGAATTTAGGGATTGAGTTAGAAGAGTGAGCAAAGAATTTTTCGTAAAGGTGTTGGGTTTTAACTCTAGTTATCACGTCTGTTACGTTGGGTGCATTAGCTGTCCTCCAGAATGAGGTAATAGTTAAACGTGCTGCTATGAGGACGTGGGTGACTATACATCGATGTTGTGTAGGTATGCTTTCAATACCAAGGTTAATTAGGGCTAAAGCGGATTTGGGTAGGGAGAGGACTCCTGTAACAGCCGCTATCAGAGAGAATACTGAGTTCCAGAAACTCCTCAAACATTTGCATTCCCACATTAAGTGGAATAATGTTCCTTTGGAGCCACAGTCCCTCCAGCATAGGTTAGGAGAGTCTTTGAAAATGTGTGATAATCTTACAGGTGTCAAGTAACTCCTTTGTCATGCCGCGTACACACGTACGGTTACGGTTAGAGACGATTTGCGCTTTTCAGTCTTCGTGCTTTTAAGATCGTTCTGTGGCGTTCAGTTTGTGCTTGTGGGTTTGTATCTGTCTTTCAGTGCTTGTAGTCAGTTCGTATCTGTTTATTCAGTGCGTTCTTGTCCGCTCGTTACTGTTTTTCAGCTCGTTCTTCATAGGCCTTGCTGTTCTTCCGTGCGTTCTTTTAGTTCGTTCTGACCAGCCGACCGTTATCTAGCCATGTTGCGGCTACGTACTCATCGTAGAGTTTGTGCTGTAGTTGGTGCTGGGGTTCTTTCTTTATCCCGACTCCAGTCCATGAACAGGGTGAGGAGGAGTTCATGGACCAAGAATTGGTTGCTCCAGCGGTACCAATTCTGTCACATGCCTTTGTTGCGGGAGATCAGGGAGAATAATCCTGAGGACTACAGGAATTTTCTCAGGATGTCTGACCCCGTTTTTCAGCATCTGTTGGCTTTGGTGTCCCCCTATATTACCACGCAGGACACCGTTATGCGGGAAGCCATCACTGCTGAGCAGAGGCTCATCGCCACTTTGCGATACCTGGCGACTGGGAGAAGCCTGCAGGACCTCAAGTTCTCAACAGGCATCTCCCCCCAGGCTCTGAGGATCATTATACCAGAGACTTGTTCTGCCATCCTTCAAGTTTTGCAGGAGGACTATATTAAGGTAAGTCAGTCCCTAATTACCATGATTGTAATATGCTGTGAATGTCCCCTTTCTCCCCATGCATGCTGTAAAGTTTTTTATGCTCCTTTTTTTGCCTACATGCATATTTCCCCTAACTAACCTCTCCAGCATGCTATCCTGGGCCCATACCCACCCAGCCTAGTCACTTCCCTTTTTTTTTGTGTCTGCTCCATTGTAGTGCTTTACCCTAAACGTCCCCTAAAGTTTTCTTATGAATGTTATATTTTCTTTAAATTCAAACAGAGTGCTGCAGCCTTGATTTGTGAGGTCCCCAACTCCTCTTCAACCCCCCCCCCATTAAATGTAGTAAATGGCTCATCAGAGGGGGTGATGAATCTGATAAGTTACAGTGATAATCTTTGTTTTTTGTTTTTTTTGTTGGTTTCAAATCATCTAAAAATCTAACTTTATCCTGATGCTGGCCAGGATTGATTTAGTCTAATCTGCTTGCAATGTTTCTGTATGAAAGTATTAATTTATTTTTTTTGGTTAACTCCACAGTTCCCTTCTACGCCACAGGAATGGCAGAATGTGGCATCTCAGTTTACCCAGCGATAGGGCTGGGCGATTTTCCCCCCCAAAAAAATCTGCGATTTTTTTTATAAAAAACTCGATTTACGATTCGATTTTTTTTTTTATTATATTAATTAAAGTGCATCAACAAACAAAATTGCAAAGGCAAACCCTTTCTCTAACTGCAAAGTCAGTGTGCAACAAACACACAATATAATCCAGCGCTCATGGAACATACATTATTAACTATTGAAAACTCTTGAAACTCTGTGTGTGATTCCTTCTGTCCCAGCCTTGCTGCGATCCTGGCTCTGCATCCTTTTGGGTTGGAGGGCCCTCCACACGCTGGTCTGCCTGTTGTCCATCATTCAAGGTACTGTGCTCACACGGAGATCATGCCACAGGCTTTGTTTTGACTTTTTTAACCCCTCCTTGCTCCACGGATGTCACTGCAAGTTTAACAAGTTTGTCACCACTGGCAACTGGAGAGTTAAGATTAATTTGCCCTCTGCACATTTGGGATTGGATCCCTCTCTTTATTGTGATTAATAAATGGACTAAGCTTTTTTATCAATTCTTCAAGAGTTTTCAATAGTTAATAATGTATGTTCCATGAGCGCTGGATTATATTGTGTGCATGTTGTGTATTTTGTACTTCTGGGTACGGATTTTTTCTTGCTGCGCTGGATCCTGTTTTTTTCCCCCTTTTGGATACTTTGTACTTCCCAAAATATTTGGGATTTTTTTCTTATTATTATTATCATCCATTATATTTTTTTCTTTATCCACCAATTTAGCGCTTGTGACCTTTTGTTGTTTTTTGCAGTGTGCAACAAAGATTGTTAAACATCCAAATTATTAATACTGTATTTGGATTTAGCTAATAAAACAACAAAAAATCATGAGGTTACTCTTAGTTGAATTGAACTGTGTCCATGCCTCACTGTACACGTGTCTCACTGTGCCCGTGTCTCACTGTGCCCATGCTTCAATCACTGTGCCCGTACCTGATGCAGATTTTCATGGTATACGGATTTTACTGCTACACCGGTGGCCACTCCAGTATTCAAAAGCCGCGCCTCCTCCTCGTCTGTGATAGGCGGAACACTCAATTTCCCAGCATTCAGTGTTCCGCCTATCATGGTCATCCTCATAACACAGACGAGGATGAGAGGATGTCCGTGATAGGCTGAATACTGCCTGCTGTGAAATTGAGTGTTCCGCCTATCACAGACGACGAGGACTCGGGAGGCGCGGCTTTTGAACACTGCAATGGCCGCCGTCTGTCTGCATGACACGCTGATCAGGTAGGCAGACGGCGGCTGCAGCGAGTAGATGTAATTGGGGTAACGCTGCCCAGTGTCATTCCGGATACGCCCCCTGCAGTCCTGCTACGGAAACTTTGAAGGGAAAAAAAAAAAAAAAAATTATTTTTTTTTTTAAATCTAAAAAAATCGATTTTCTTCAAATCTGAATCGATTTGAGCTCAAAACTCGATTCAAGATTAAAATCGATTTTTTCCCAGCCCTACCCAGCGATGGAACTTTCCAAACTGTGGAGGGGCCATCGATGGCAAGCATGTATGGGTCGTGCCACCACCCCATTCGGGATCCTATTACTATAATTATAAGGGGTTCCACAGTATCGTCATGATGGCAGTGGTGTCGGCCAACTACGAGTTTCTTTACGTGGATGTGGGTAAAAATGGACGGATGTCCGATGGAGGAGTCTTTGCTCAGACTGAGTTTGGCCAACGGCTCCTATCTGATGAGCTGGCCTTGCCACCTGCGGACCAGAATGTGGAGGGACTCCCATTCGTCTTTGTCGCAGATGAGGCGTTTGGCCTGGGTCCCCATCTTATGAGGCCATTTCCTCAACGGACCCTCACACCTGAGAGGAGGGTGTTTAATTATCGGCTGGCCAGAGCCAGAAGGGTGGTGGAAAATGCCTTTGGCATCATGGCCAGCTGATTCCGCTTGTTCCTGACCTCCATCCATCTTGCCGAATACAAATGGAACCATGTGGTAATGACATGTTGTGTCCTCCACAATTTCTTAAGGGTACATTCCCCCAATTATCTATCTTTTGGTGGGCCTGAGGCCTCAATACAGGACGGAACTCATTTGTTGGCCCTGGAAGCTGGCCGTCCAGGCTTGGTCCCCCAAAGCGGCCGTGATGTGCGGCAACATTATCTTGAATATTTTGTGGGTAGGGGGGCCATTGATATGCCTGTTGAACCTTAAAGGGGTTGCTCCACCGGAAAAAAAAAATTAAAAGCCAGCAGCTACAGCTACAGCAGCTGCTGGCTTTTAATATTTGGACAATTACCTGTCCTGGAGTCCACCGACGTCCGCAGCAGAGGACGAGCGACCGCTCGTCGCTCTGCTGCTCCCTCCGCCATCCTCGCTGAGGGAACCGGGAAGTGAAGCCCTGCGGCTTCATGCCCGGTTCCCTACGGCGCATGCGCGAGTCGCGCTGCGCCGTTCTGATTGGTGCTCCTGTGTTCTGGGAGCCGAGTGTCTCCCAGAACACCAAGGGAAGTCTGCGGGAAGTGACGTAACTCCCGCAGATTCCCGGAGACAGGACTCCCGGATGTGGGTGAAAATACCTGTCTTAGACAGGTATCTTCACCCCCCTCCCCCCTGAAAGGTGTCAATTGTGACACCGGAGGGGGGGAGGCATCCAAATAGCAAAAGTTGCTATTTAGGGTGGAGCTCCACTTTAAATATTTTTTTGGAAAAAATAAAATATTTATGCTGAACAAAATTTTTCTTGTCTTTTTGGTTGTGTTTCTTTTATCTTTCTCCTAGTGCACTTGTAGTTCCATGTGTATTTTCCATTATTAAATACCCATCATTGTCAGTGTAAACACAAAACATTATTTTGCTTACTTGGCCAACATTGATATAATAAGCCACACATTAGTTTTTTTTTAAATCTTTTTACTATTTACACATTATATTTTTTTAATTGTTTTTTATTTTTACAAAAGTATGTTTTAAATTTGGAGTCTTACAAAATATTTTTGGGGGTAAAACGCATGAACAGGCATGCTTAAAAAACTTTACAAAAATGGTGCTTCAAAATTTCTACATGTACTATTATTTAACCACTTCCCACCCGGCCACTGTATATATACGGCCGGGTGGGTGCTCTCTCCTTCTGAGTGGACGTTCCTGAACGTCCTTCAGAAGGAGCGTGATCACGCGCGCGCGCGCACCCGCGCGATCCCGATACGCGCGTGTCCCGCGGACACGCCGCATCTCGGAACAGCAGGAGGGCACTGTGATTCGCCCTCCTGATCGGCACGATGGCTGTGTGTAATCACAGCCATCGTGATGTAAACACAGAGAGGGGGGCTGGCACTTGTGAGGGGATCGCGCCGCCACGTGCACGCGCAGCGGCGCGATCCCGATCTGCCTGTACCCCCCAGAGATAGAAGGTGTGTGCAAACAGGAGGGCCATGTGATTGGCCCTCCTGATGACATGACGGCTGTCCAATGACAGCCGTCATGTAATGTAAACACAGAGAAGTTGTAACTGCTCTGATCTCTTCCTCTCCTCACACAGAGCCTGTCAGTGAGGAGAGGAAGAGACAATCTGTGCTGCAGCCGGGAGATCAGTGAGTTTTTAGCTGTTTGTCTGCTGTTTACCCACTGATCACCCAGCTAGTGTCCCCAAAACAGTGTCCCCAAAACACAGTGTCCCCAAAACACAGTGTCCATAAAACACAGTGTCCATAAAACAGTGAAAACATCTGCCCGCCAACATCTTGCGCATCTGCCCGCCAACATCTTGCGCATCTGCCCGCCAACATCTGGCACAGCTGCCCGCCAACATTTGGCACAGCTGCCCGCCAACAGCTGCCCACCAACATCTGCCCGCCAACATCTGGCGCATCTGCCCGCCAACATCTTGCGCATCTGCCCGCCAACATCTGGCACAGCTGCCCGCCAACATCTGGCACAGCTGCCCGCCAACATCTGGCCGCCAACAGCTGCCCACCAACAGCTGGCACATCTGCCCGCCAACATCTGCCCTGCCAACATCTGGCACATCTGACAGTAAACATCTGCCCGCCAACAGCTGCCACACATCTGCCCGCAACATCTGATCGCCAGCATCTGACCGCCAACAGCTGCCCGCCAACAGCTGGCACATCTGCCCGCCAACATCTGCCCTGCCAACATCTGGCACATCTGACAGTAAACATCTGCCCGCCAACAGCTGCCACATCTGCCCGCCAACAGCTGCCACATCTGCCCGCCAACAGCTGCCACATCTGCCCGCCATCTGCCCGCCAACAGCTGCCCGCCAACATCTGGCACAGCTGCCCGCCAACATCTGATCGCCAGCATCTGACCACCAACAGCTGCCCGCCAACAGCTGGCACATCTGCCCGCCAACATCTACCCTGCCAACATCTGGCACATCTGACTCCCAACATCTGGCAGTAAACATCTGCCCGCCAACAGCTGCCACATCTGCCCGCCAACATCTGGCCGCCAACATCTGACATCTGCCCGCCAACATCTGACCGCCAACAGCTGCCCTGCCAACATCTGGCACATCTGCCCGCCAACATCTGACACATCTGGCCACCAACATCTGACCGCCAACAGCTGCCCGCCAACATCTGCCCTGCCAACATCTGGCACATCTGACCGCCAACATCTGGCACATCTGACCGCCAACATCTGGCACATCTGCCCACATGGCTAAACGATTCTACAGCAGCGATGAGGCTCTCCAGATACTCCAGGGTATGTCGGACGAGAGTAGCGAGGAACTCTCTCTGTCAGAATCGGATAGTGAATATTATCCAGAGGAAAGTAGTGGCTCTGAAATAGAAACTGAGGATAGAATCGTAACAAGTGAGATCAGGAGTTATGAGCAGGCGCCGCAGACATCCACCAGCAGCGCAGCACTCCAGGACATCCACCAGCAGGCATCCACCAGCAGCGCAGGACTCCATGATGATATGCAGGCATCCACCAGCAGCGCATCACGCCAGGATAGGCAGGCATCCGCCAGCAGCGCATCACGCCAGGATAGGCAGGCATCCGCCAGCAGCGCATCACGCCAGGATAGGCAGGCATCCGCCAGCAGCGCATCATGCCAGGATAGGCAGGCATCCGCCAGCAGTTCTGCAACTTTTCTAGAGGATAGGCCAAATGCTAGCAATGGGGCGTCCCATCAACAACGAGGCAGGGCCCATACTAGCCTCCCCGATCTTCTACTGTATCCAACATGGCTGCCCGATACGTCAGTAGAACCTATCATTCCCCCTTTTACAGCCCAGCCAGGCCCTCAGATACAGTCGGAAAATGCTACCTCGATTTATTATTTTGAATTATTTTTTACTGATGATATCCTAACCTACATTGTGGAGCAGTGTAATCTATACGCCAGTCAATATATAGCCAACAATCCAAATTCTTCCTATGCCCGTCCTTTTGTTTGGAAACCCCTCACCGTGGAAGAATTTAAAATTTTCCTTGGCCTAACCCTCAACATGGGGCTGACAAAAAAAAATGAACTCCATTCCTACTGGTCTACCCGACCTATCTACCACATGCCAATCTATTCATCTTTTATGAAAAGAACCCGTTACGAGATGATAATGAGGTTTCTACACTTCAACGACAATGCCCAATGCCTCCCTCGAAATCATCCCAATTATGATAAATTATTTAAAATTCGGCCCCTAATCAATTTTTTTTGCGCCAGCTTCAAGCAGATGTTTACCCCTGATGTAAATATATGTGTAGATGAATCATTAGTACACTTCACAGGAAGACTTGGAATAAAGCAATACCTCCCCAGTAAAAGAGCCAGACGTAGGGTAAAATTTTATAAGGCATGTGACAGGGCCACGGGTTACACATATGATTTTATAATTTATGAGGGAAAAGACAGACAGCTAAACCCCCCTGGATGCCCTACCTACATGGGAACAAGTGGCAAAATTGTCTGGCAGCTGATTGAACCATTGCTTGGGAAAGGTTACCACCTATACGTAGACAATTTCTATACAAGTCTCCCACTTTTTCGCCATCTGTACCAAAAGAAAACTGTGGCCTGTGGGACAGCACAGACCAACTGTAAAGGCTTCCCACAGAGATTGGTTGCCAAGAAACTGAAACAGGGGGAAATGGCCAGTATGCGGACTGAAGAGGTCCTAGCATTGAAGTGGAGAGATAAAAAAAGAGATGTCTACATCCTTTCCACAATGCATGATGACACCTTGGTGGAACTGCAGAGAAGAAGAGGCCCCGTCCAGAAGCCAAAATGTGTGCATGACTATAATCTTTACATGGGGGGGGGGGGTGGATATGAATGACCAGATGATGCAGCCCTACTTGGCCACCAGGAAATCACTGTTTTGGTACAAAAAAGTTGCCATTTATTTGATGCAACTAGCCCTTTTCAATTCTTATATCATTTTTTCTAAGTGCACCCAAAGTTCCCTAACCTATCTAAAATTCCAAGAAGACTTGATCGAAGCCCTTCTCTATCCCCATGGCCAAGCCCCTCAACTAATTCGCTCCGATGCAGTAGCCAGACTCCACGAAAGGCACTTCTCCGAAATCCTCCCTCTTACCGAAACAGGTCGCAAACCCCCAAAAAAATGTCGTGTGTGTTCAAGTAGAGGAATTCGTCGTGACACCCGATACTACTGTCCCCAATGTCCCTCCCAGCCAGGCCTTTGTATTGGAAAGTGCTTTCAGAGCTATCATACTTTACTAAACTATTACTAAAGTGAAGATGATTTTTTTTCCAGTTTCCACCATCTGCCATTTCTGTGAATGACCCGGACTGTTTTCGACTATGCCTCTGCCAACCATGTTTCTGCCTTCAACGTGAATTGACCTCGGCCTGTTAAATGACCATGCTTTTTGCCTGCCTCCTAAACTGATCATTTGAGTACAGCACAGGGGTCTCACATATTTGAGGGGCTCCAGAAAAGAGTTTCCGAGTGGAGAAAATGTTTTTCTCCAGGTTTTGTTTTTCTCGGATTAGGGTCTGGAGACTCGGAGGCTTCGTAGAGATTTGGGTGGGAAGAAGCCTCTACCCCTGTTCTTAGGTCTTTCCTGACCAAGGCCTAAATGTTATAGTGCTGCCACCTGAACTGGCCGTGCCTCTGCCTGCCACCTGAACTGGCCGTGCCTCTGCCTGCCACCTGAACTGGCCATTCCTCTGCCTGCCACCTGAACTGGCCATTCCTCTGCCTGCCACCTGAACTGGCCATGCCTCTGCCTGCCACCTGAACTGGCCATGCCTCTGCCTGCCACCTGAACTGGCCATGCCTCTGCCTGCCACCTGAACTGCCTGCTAAACCATGGACCATGTTCATAGGTTTCCATATCTCTGTTTCCCTGCTGGACAATTCCTGGACATTTCCTATGGCTGTCTGGACCAATGCTTTGACTGCTCTGGAACGGTATTCCTGCCTGCTAAAACCATAGGTGAGCCTTTTTTTTATTACCTTTTGCTCAGCAGAATGTATTTTGGGGTGTAATTCTTGGTGTGTACATGCTATGTGTTAGAAGCCTGAAGGTGCTACTTGCATGTTGGGCCTCTGTATGTGGCCAGGCTGTGGAAAAGTCTCACACATGGGGTATCACTATACTCAGGACGAGTAGCAGAATGTATTTTGGGGTGTTATTTTTGCTGTGTACATACTATGTGTTAGAAAGATCTTCTGAATTGACAACTTTGTGAAAAAAAAATATGTTTTAATTTTTTTTCCACACTTTCCAAAAACTTTTGGAAAGAAATTACATGTTCAAAAGACTTATTATGCCTCATAGAAAATACATTGGGTTGTTTTCTTTCCAAAATGGGGTCATTTTGTGGGTAATTCCATTGTCCTTGTTCTCCAGGGCCTTCAAAAATGTGATAGGTACTCAGGAAATGAAATGTGTAATTTATGCCTTTAGAGCGCCTTATGGTGCTACTTGGATGTTTGGCCTCCGTATGTGGCCAGGATGTGGAAAAGTCTCACACATGTGGTATCGCCATACTCAGGACGAGTAGCAGAATGTATTTCGGGGTGTTATTTTTGCTATGTACATACTATGTGTTAGAAAGATCTTCTAAATTGACAACTTTGTTAAAAAAAAAAATGTTTTAATTTTTTTCCCACATTTTCCCAAAACTTTTGGAAAGAAATGACATGTTCAAAAGACTTATTATGCCTCATAGAAGATACATTGGGTTGTTTTCTTTCCAAAATGGGGTCATTTTGTGGGTAATTCCATTGTCCTTGTTCTCCAGGGCCTTCAAAAATGTGATAGGTACTCAGGAAATGAAATGTGTAATTTATGCCTTTAGAGCGCCTGATGGTGCTACTTGGATGTTTGGCCTCCGTATGTGGCCAGGATGTGGAAAAGTCTCACACATGTGGTATCGCCATACTCAGGACGAGTAGCAGAATGTATTTCGGGGTGTTATTTTTGCTATGTACATACTATGTGTTAGAAAGATCTTCTAAATTGACAACTTTGTGAAAAAAAAATATGTTTTAATTTTTTTCCCACATTTTCCCAAAACTTTTGGAAAGAAATGACATGTTCAAAAGACTTATTATGCCTCATAGAAGATACATTGGGTTGTTTTCTTTCCAAAATGGGGTCATTTTGTGGGTAATTCCATTGTCCTTGTTCTCCAGGGCCTTCAAAAATGTGATAGGTACTCAGGAAATGAAATGTGTAATTTATGCCTTTAGAGCGCCTGATGGTGCTACTTGGATGTTTGGCCTCCGTATGTGGCCAGGATGTGGAAAAGTCTCACACACTGGGTATCGCCATACTCAGGATGAGTAGCAGAATGTATTTTGGGGTGTTATTTTTGCTATGTACATACTATGTGTTAGAAAGATCTTCTAAATTGACAACTTTGTGAAAAAAATATATGTTTTAATTTTTTTTCCACATATTCCCAAAACTTTTGGAAAGAAATGACATGTTCAAAAGACTTATTATGCCTCATAGAATATACATTGGGTTGTTTTCTTTCCAAAATGGGGTCATTTTGTGGGTAATTCCATTGTCCTTGTTCTCCAGGGCCTTCAAAAATGTGATAGGTACTCAGGAAATGAAATGTGTAATTTATGCCTTTAGAGCGCCTGATGGTGCTACTTGGATGTTTGGCCTCCGTATGTGGCCAGGATGTGGAAAAGTCTCACACACTGGGTATCGCCATACTCAGGATGAGTAGCAGAATGTATTTTGGGGTGTTATTTTTGCTATGTACATACTATGTGTTAGAAAGATCTTCTAAATTGACAACTTTGTGAAGAAAAAAAAAATATATATATATTTCTTAATTTTCCAAGGCATTGTGGGAAAAAAATTGCAACTTCAAAAAATTCACGATGCCTCTTACTAAATACCTCCGACTGTCTTCTTTCCAAAAAGTGGTCATTTGGGGGGTATTTGTACTGTCCTGACATTTTAGGGCCTCAAGAAATGAGATAGGCCATCAGTGCATTAGGATTGATCAATTTGCAATAATGCGTAGCTTAGTTTGTAGACTCTATAACTTTCACACAAACCAATTATCATACACTTATCAGGATTTTTTTTACCAAAGACATGTAGCAGAATACATTTTGGCCTAAATTTTTGCCGAAATTTGATTTGTTTGGATTTCTTTTAAAACAGAATGTAGAAAATGTTGGTTTTTCTCAAAATATTCGCTCTTTTTTCGCTTTTATCGCAAAAAATTGAAAATGAAATTGTGAACAAATACCACCAAAAGAAAGCTCTATTTGTGTGAACAAAATGATAAAAATTTCATTTGGGTACAGTGTAGCATGACTG
Source organism: Rana muscosa (assembly GCA_029206835.1). Lineage (NCBI taxonomy): Eukaryota > Metazoa > Chordata > Amphibia > Anura > Ranidae > Rana > Rana muscosa. The sequence goes on from CM055117.1 coordinate 467,169,451, forward strand.
AATAATTGTCATTCAAAGTGCGAGAGCACTGAAAGCTGAAAATTGGTCTGGGAAGGAAGGGGGTTTAAGTGCCCAGTATTGATGTGGTTAAACATTAAACCTAAAAATAACCTTATAAAACAAAGCAAGTTCAAAGTTATTTTGAGCCAACAAATTAAACCCGCCCAAGCACAGCCATGGTATTTTGCCTGATCTGTATCAAGTCTCCCTTTATTTTTTCAATGTCACGACACAGACCATTAGGTATTGTATCAGGATCTGTGCACTGTGACTTGTAAAAGTTTCTTGGTCTTCAGGCAGAACAGCACCTAAAAATTTCAAAAACAACATGTATTAAAAATATGCAGGCCTACATCTATGTCGTGAATCTGTGGTGTATGACACTGACCTGTTGTGGTGCCAGTTTCCACTTCCTCCACTTCTCGTTCCTCTACATCATGTGGTTGTGGGTCTCTTGTTGGAGGTATGGGATTTCTAGGCTCATGTCTAGAACCTTTTTGAAGCCTTATTGAGATTGCAAAAAAAGGTATAGTTTAGTTCATTAATAATAATTAACTTTTTTTTTTTTTAATTCTCTTTATTAAATTTTCTTTTTTTTCCTTCTCACTTTACATCATGCATTTTACACATCTTATACATCTTTATACATTCTGCATCTTATATTTTACATACAGCAAATAAAAAGGTAGAAGAAAAAATTCATCTCATCCATCCTAACATTCACATGAATAGATTTGTGTGTTTCATAACTAGAGTTGAGCGGACACCTGGATGTTCGGGTTCGACGGGTTCGGCCGAACTTCGGAAAAAAGTTCGGGTTCGGGACCGAACTTTAACCAGAACCCGAACCCCATTGAAGTCAATGGGGACCCGGACTTCTAAGGACTAAAAAGGCTCTAAAAAAGTAATGGAAAGGGCTAGAGGGCTGCAAATGGCAGCAAAATGTTGTTAAGAGCATGGCAAGTGCTCTGCAAACAAATGTGGATAGGGAAATAACTTAAAATAACATAAGAAAAATAAAAAAATATGCTGGAGGCCCCCTTTTCAGCAGAAGAGGTACGGGAAGTCATTAAGAACCTCAGAAACTCAACGGCACGATGCCACACATATGGTGGGAATGCCCCAGAATACGCCCTTTCTGGAATAAATTATTCAATTTAATGGATAAGCTAGTGGGAAAATAAAATACTTTGAAATAAAAATGTAGCGGGGTGCTAACTTTAAGGGAAGTGTTTGAGTGGTAAATAGGCTCAAACACCCTAATTCTGTAGGATTCATGGACCATTTTGTCCTCGGGGGACAGTATTGGTGTGCAGTTCCCTGCGGCCTACAGGTGGCGCTGTCATGGTAGGCTAGGGTTGAACCGCCGATACAGTGCTGTGCCTTTTGTGTCCCCTCTTGGCAGTAGTACAGCGGGGCGGGGAACCTGCTGTGCATGCCGGGAGAGCATATAAAAGGGGCAGACCTTTGGCCTGGGGGCTGATGTCCAGTGGGGTCCACGCCCAGGTGCATGTGTTCCTGTTCCATCTCGGGTACCTTTAGCCCAGGGTGAGGTACTATCCTGGAGTTCCTGCTGCCCTGGGTATGGAGGCCTAGGTGCGGGAGTAAAGTCTGGAGTCCAGAGCCTTCGTCTGGAGTCCGCTAAGGGTCGAGGAGTCTTAGGGTGCCACCTCGTGTAGGGGACCATGTTCCAGGGAAGGGAGGATCATTCTGATGGACCGATGCGGGATTCACGGTGAAGGAACGGTCTGTTGACTCCCTGGAGAGATGTCTTCCCCTTGATATGGGCTAGGTTTGTAGAAGGAGAAGCTCAAGGTCATCTTGACTGTATCAGAGGCCTTATTCACCCGGCCCGTGGCAGGGGCCTTATACACCCTGGTCTGTGGCAGAGACCAAAGTTCTCCAGGTCCGTGGCAGGGGCCTTGTACACCCGGTCTGTGGCAGAGACCAACCTCAAGGTCTGTGGCAGAGACCGTGCACCTAAAACTGTTTGAGAAACCTAAGCAGTGAAGTGAATGTGCTACGTTTGTGCCTGGACCTCCTCCACACCTTAAGCTGTCCTGTTTCTTTGCTCTAACCTTTTCTATCCGAGTAGAGTTTATTTTGAATGAGAGAATAAGAGTTGTAATTTCAGCTGGTGTGGACATTGACTTTACTGGGAATTAAAGGACTTGCCTCTACCTACAGTAGAGGTGTAAGGGTATGTACTTACCGAGGCAGAGATGCCGAGAGTGGTTCACCTTTGCGACTTGACGCACTCCACCCCCTGGAGTTGAGACAGGGAGTGGATGGCGAGAAGCGGCACCGGCTACCGGCAGGTGGTGGGTACTTGTAGACGGTCCGGTAGTGCTGAGTAGACTGAAGAAACAGGCTTCAAGCAGGAATTAGCCGGATTGGTAAAGTTCAACAGCAGGAGATAATGGAAGCCGGTGCAGGTTGAGTCCGGGTTGCAATTGCAAGGTAACAGTCCCGGCTGGGGGTCTAGCACAGTAAAAGGTAACAAGTCCAGAGAATACCGGGGACCAGGCAGGAGTTCAAAGGAAACGCGGAAGTCCAAAAGGTACAAGCAGGAGTTCAAGGATTGTAGACAGGCAGCAGATCCGAGTCACAGGCCGAGGGTCAAACACAGGAGAAGGCAGAAGTCCGTATAACAAGCCGAGGGTCAGGTCCAGGAGAGAGATCAGAGGAATCAAGCCAGTCCGGGTCACAAGGAGATTTTCAAGATAGTTTTCCAGAGTCTTGGGTATACAGGAAAGCTGACAAACCAGCAACTTGTCAGTGCAACTGGGTCTCTTTAAATAGGCCCGCCTGGATTCCTATTGGTGCGCCGCCGCACATGCGCACACGCCGCTGCGTCGGCGCGCGCACCCGAGAACGTAGAAGCACCGTCCCGCGCACGCGCATGCGCCGAAGCATCATTCCGCCGCGCACGCGCATTGGGCGCTGATTGGCGTTGTTGGACGGATTTCCCTGACAGTGCCCCCCTCCTAGGGGCGGACTCCGGATGCCCAGACTAGACATCAACTCGGGATGTTCCTGGTGAAAGACTCTAATTAGGCGGGGAGCATGTAGGTTCCTAGATGGTTCCCAACAGTTGTCCTCTGGGGGATACCCCTTCCATTTGATTAAATACTGTAACTGCCTGCCTCTTTTCCTGCAGCCCAAGATAGATTCCACCACGTACTCATTTTCACCATCAACCTCCACAGGTGGAGGAGGTGGCTCATCCCTTCCTGGGAAGGAGCTGGAGACTACTGGTTTCAACAGAGACGTGTGGAAGACCGGGTGTATCCTGTAGGAGTCGGGCAGTGCCAATTCAAAGGCCACAGGGTTGATTACTCGCTTGATTTTAAAAGGGCCTATAAATCTTGGTCCCAATTTCCGTGAAGGGATCGGCAATTTGAGGTTGGTGGCGGAGAGCCATACTTCCTCCCCAACTTTGAAGACTGGATTTTCCTTCCTACCCTTGTCGTAGTGTCTCTTGTAAGACTCCTGGGCGTTTTGCATCATTTCCTAGAGTCTCAGAAAATTAGATTGAACAAAGGCTATCCGATCTTGAACAGCAGGAACAGAGCTCTCCGGAATGTCATCAGGGAGGAAGGAAGGATGGAAGCCAAAGTTGGCCCAAAAAGGAGTTTGACTGGTGGCTGAATGCACCGAGTTGTTATATGCAAATTCAGCGTAGGATAATAGGGAGGACCAATCGTCTTGTGAGGCTGAGCAAAAACAACGGAGATATTGTTCTAGGGTTTGATTGGTTCTCTCTGTCTGTCCGTTGCTCTGGGGGTGATATGCCGATGATAGGCAAATCTTGACTTCTAAAGATTTGCAAAGTTCCTTCCAGAATTTCGACGTGAATTAAACGCCTCTGTCAGAGGTGATGCTCTTAGGCACCCCATGGAGCCTGATTATCTCCTGAAAGAAGGCTTTGGCTGTATCTGCAGCAGAGGGGGTACCGATCATGGGCACGAAGTGTGCCATTTTGGAGAGGCGGTCAATTACGACCAGAATCGTGGTAAAACCTCCAGAGGGCGGTAGATCTACAATGAAGTCCATGGACACATCTGCCCACGGACGTTCAGGGATAGGCAAAGGTTTGAGTAGTCCCCAACTCTTGGTTTTGGGTCCCTTATACCGTTGGCAACGGGTACAGGAGGCAACATAGGACTTGCAATCTTGTCTCCAACCAGGCCACCAGAAGGAGCGAGAGATTAGTTCCATGGTTTTTTTGGTTCCAAAGTGACCAGCTAGTTTGTGGTCGTGGAAAGTTTTCAGAATCAGTTGCCTTGTTTCCAGAGGGACGAAGACTTTACCTTGGGACCAGAGCAAGTCATTATGCTTCTCTAGGGAAGAGGTTACTTGGTCAGGACAATGCTTAGAGGCGGCTTTTATGGAGGTTAGTAGATCAGCCTGTGGGATGAGCAGAAAGTTTTGTGCTGATAGGATGGTACTTGGTTCCTCTGCTTGAGGGGTCTCGGGAAACATCCTAGAGAGTGCATCCGCCTTCACGTTCTTGGAACCGGGCCTATAAGAGATATGAAAGTTAAACCTGGTGAAGAAGAGGGCCCATCGGGCTTGTCTGGGTCGAAGACGTTTTGCTGTTCTCAGATATTCTAGATTCTTATGATCCGTGAATATCATGACAGGGTGAGGGGCTCCCTCCAGAAGGTATCGCCATTCTTCCAGGGCGAATTTGATAGCTAATAGTTCCCGGTCTCCGACGTCATAATTACGTTCCGGAGAAGTTAGTTTACGAGAGGCAAAGGCTACTGGATGAAGAAGGGATTTGGGGCCCTGCCGTTGAGAGAGGATGGCCCCAGTGGCTGACTCTGAAGCATCTACTTCCAGAGTAAACGGCAGTAGCGGATCTGGATGCTTCAATACAGGTGCCGATGTGAATGCATTTTTTAGTTTATCGAAGGCATCCTGAGCTTCCGGTGACCAGTGAAAGCGGTAGCCCTGGCGTGTCAGTTGGGTTATAGGTGCCACAATAGAAGAGAACCCCACAATAAACCTCCTGTAGAAGTTGGCAAAACCTATAAACCGTTGTACCCCTTTCTTGTCTGTTGGGGCTGGCCATTCCTGGATAGCTTTGACTTTCTGCGGGTCCATTGCGACCCCATTGGTAGAAATAATAAATCCCAAAAATTGCACAGTGGTTTTCTCAAAGTCACATTTCTCGGCCTTGAGGTAAAGTCTATGTTCTCGGAGAATAGTGAGGACCTTGATGACATGGATTTGGTGCAGTTCAAGGGAGGACGAAAAAATAAGAATATCGTCTAAGTAGACTACTAGGAAGTCGTCCAGGTGTTCACGGAAAATGTCATTGACCAGGTGCTGGAAAGTAGCTGGGGCGTTGCAAAGCCCGAATGGCATGACCAAGTATTCAAAATGACCGAACCTAGATCTAAAAGCCGTCTTCCATTCGTCTCCAGCCCTGATCCGGATGAGGTTGTAGGCCCCTCGAAGGTCCAGTTTAGAGAAGATCCGAGCTGATCGGAATCGTTGGAACAACTCCGGGATGAGAGGGAGCGGGTATCTATTTTTAATAGTAATTTTATTTAATTCCCTATAGTCCATGCAGGGCCTCAGAGTCCCGTCTTTCTTTTCAACGAAAAAGATTCCGGCACCGGCTGGGGAAGAAGAGGGGCGAATGAATTTCTTTTCCAGATTTTCCTCAATGTAAGACTTGAGGGCCTTCAACTCAGATTCGGACAAGGAAAAGATGCGGCCGAATGGAATTTTGGAGCCAGGCAGAAGGTCAATGGGACAATCGTAGGGACGATGTGGAGGTAGGCGGTCGGCCTGCTGTTTGTCGAAGACGTCCTGGAATTCTAAGTATGCTGATGGAACATGTGGTAGGTTATCCGGTTGAGGGGTTAAAGTAGCACAGACAGTTGGAAGTGCGGAAAGACAGTGTTGGGAACAATACGAAGAAGTGAAGTTAACTTCCCTTTTGGCCCAGTTTATATGAGGCTCATGTGCTTGTAACCAGGGGAGGCCCAGGATGATGGGAAACATGGGAGATTGGATGAGGTCAAATCGAAGGTATTCTTGGTGGCCTGAATCCGTGATAGCAAGGACGGGTTTTGTTTCTTGCGTAATTACCCCTGAACGAGGCAGGGATCCATCTGCCAGACGAACCTGAAGATAACGGTCCTTGGTTTGCAGAGGAAAGTGAAGTTGGGAAGCAAGTGAAGAGTCCAGAAAGCAGCTGCAGGCTCCTGAATCAATAATCGCCGGTAGGCGGGTTGCTCCTGTTGGTAGCTGTAGAGAAATAGAAAGAACAACATAAGTCTGTGGTAAGCCAGAAACTTGGTAGTTCAAAGTGTCTTTGAGGGTACACTTACTAGGTCTCACTGGGCAGCTCCGAAGGAAATGGCCAGTACCCCCGCAGTAAAGACACAGATTGGCCTGACGCCTGCGCTGCTTTTCCTCAGGAGAAAGGGGAGGACGAACCAGACCAAGCTGCATGGGTTCAGGCTCGGGAGGAGAAGATGCTGTAGGAACTTGGATGGGTGGATAGGCAGAAGCTGATCGGGGCAAAGTCCAGTTTGGACGGGTAGTCTGGAAACGCTCAGAACGCCGCTCCCGCAGGCGTCTGTCAAGCTGAGTGACAGACTGGATCAAATCTTCCAGAGTAGTTGGAACACCAATCCTGGCCAGCTCGTCTTTAAGAGCCTCAGACAGTCCTTGGCGATATTGGTATTTAAGGGCCGTCTCATTCCAGCCAGTGTCAGCTGACCATTTCCGGAATTCTGCCGTGTAGTCCTCCACCGGCCTTCTCCCCTGGGTTAAACTGTGGAGAACAGACTCAGCTGTAGCTGATCGCTGAGGATCGTCATACAGCTGCGCCATACTCTCGAAGAAGGTGTCCACGGAATCTAGTATGGGGCTGCTTTGCTCCATCAGGCCATGGGCCCAGGCCTGAGGTTCGTCGGTTAGAAGGGAGATGACGAACCCCACCTTTACCACTTCTGAAGAGAAAGTCCTGGGTTGAAGGGCGAAGTAAAGAGAACATGCGTTTTTGAAAGCCCGATATTTCTTACGGACGCCAGAAAATCGCTCAGGCAGGGGGACCCTGGGTTCAGGGGTAGCCATTACTACGGTGGGATTTGCCTGATCTTGAGACGTGGAGGCAACATTGGCAACGGTAGCAGCTGGTGATGCTGGTCCTGTAGCTCCAGTAAGTAGCTGAAAGCGGCCATCCATTTGGACATAACCTTCTTGTAATTTCTGAACCGCATCGGTTAGTGCGGTGACTTGCTGACATAGGGTCTCGAACGGTGAACGCACCCTGTCGGCCTCAGACATCTGGCTGGTTTGTACTGTAAGGGTATGTACTTACCGAGGCCGAGATGCCGAGAGTGGTTCACCTTTGCGACTTGACGCACTCCACCCCCTGGAGTTGAGACAGGGAGTGGATGGCAAGAAGCGGCACCGGCTACCGGCAGGTGGTGGGTACTTGTAGACGGTCCGGTAGTGCTGAGTAGACTGAAGAAACAGGCTTCAAGCAGGAATTAGCCGGATTGGTAAAGTTCAACAGCAGGAGATAATGGAAGCCGGTGCAGGTTGAGTCCGGGTTGCAATTGCAAGGTAACAGTCCCGGATGGGGGTCTAGCACAGTAAAAGGTAACAAGTCCAGAGAATACCGGGGACCAGGCAGGAGTTCAAAGGAAACGCGGAAGTCCAAAAGGTACAAGCAGGAGGTCAAGGATTGTAGACAGGCAGCAGATCCGAGTCACAGGCCGAGGGTCAAACACAGGAGAAGGCAGAAGTCCGTATAACAAGCCGAGGGTCAGGTCCAGGAGAGAGATCAGAGGAATCAAGCCAGTCCGGGTCACAAGGAGATTTTCAAGATAGTTTTCCAGAGTCTTGGGTATACAGGAAAGCTGACAAACCAGCAACTTGTCAGTGCAACTGGGTCTCTTTAAATAGGCCCGCCTGGATTCCTATTGGTGCGCCGCCGCGCATGCGCGCGCACCCGAGAACGTAGAAGCGCCGTCCCGCGCATGCGCCGAAGCATCATTCCGCCGCGCGTGCGCATTGGGCGCTGATTGGCGTTGTTGGACGGATTTCCCTGACAAGAGGTGAGAATCATCCTCTGGAGGAGTTTTGACTCCGGCTGTGGACACGGACCGTCAAGTACACCGCTCAACCTCTTTATATAGGAGGGTACGGGCTGGTAGTGCGGTGTGCCTTTCTCCCTCCTGCGAGGAGCCAACAACATAAAGGCAGGTAAGGGGGAAAGGGTCTGTGCGCTACAAAAAAATAAAATAAAAATTATAATCTTGACCTAGGAGGACGAGGTCCATATGGAGTAGGAGGTTGAGGTGGCGGTGGATGTGGCTGTGTAGGTGGAAGCGGCGGTGGAGGAGGACGAGGTAGCCAACACTGGTTCAAAAATACAACAATGGCTGGGTAAGGCCGGAGATGTGTCGAATTCTGTCCCCCGTCAAATAGTGTCCACCCTGTACTGCACTTGCTCAGTATGTAGGACAAGGGGATTTCGAAAATCTCCCAAGACCAACGACGCCTGCGTGGTGAGTTCAGGTGAAGGCCACACCATCCGTGGTTCAAGCCGAGCCAAGTGAGGCCGTGCCCGAAGCGTGGCGATCGAACCGAGCCCGTGAGGGGCCTTGTTACTATGTGCTACCGTATGTCCACTTGGATGGTGGGGCTTGAACCTGCACTCACTGCGCAGGCGCCGTTCATCTTCGGAGATTTCGTGAATCTCCTTGTCCTCTGTACTGCGCAAGCGCTGCGCCTTCGCAGTATGGGCCGGACACAATCCGATGGCCGGACAGTTTTTGTCACAACACCGGTATACATGTCTATTCTGCAGAAGGTACGGACAAGTCCTGTGGGATCCACGCCTGGTTAATTTTAATGAACGTGAGCTTGTCCACATTGGCTCTGGACAGGCGGCTGCGCTTGTCTGTGATAACGCCCCCTGCCGTGCTAAATACACGTTCAGATAATACACTGGCTGCAGGGCAGGCCAGCACCTCCAAGGCATAAAGGGCAAGCTCAGGCCATGTGCCCAATTTGAAGACCCAGAAGTTAAAGGGGGCAGACCCGTCATCCAGTACGTGTAGGCCTGTGGACACATACTGCTCAACCATGTTGGTGAAATGCTGCCTCCTGCTAAGACGTTCCATCTCAGCTGGTGGTGCTGGTTGTTGTGGCATGCTGACAAAGCTTTTCCACATTTCAGCCATGCTAACCCTGCCTTCTGAGGTGCTGCCGGTGCCCTGGCTGCGTTGGCGGCCTCTTCCTCCTCCTCTGCCTTCGCCTTGTGCTTCCGCCGTATGCCCGCTGTCAGGTGGGAATGCCACCAGCAGCGCGTCTACCAGCGTGCGCTTGTACTCGCGCATCTTACGATCCCGCTCCAGTGAGGGAATTAAGGACGGTACGTTGTCCTTGTAACGGGGATCCAGCAGGGTGGCCACCCAGTAATCAGCACCAGTTAAAATGTGGGCAACTCGGCGGTCATTGCGGAAACACTGCAGCATGTAATCGCTCATGTGTGCCAGGCTGCCCAGAGGCAAAGAAAAGCTGTCCTCTGTGGGAGGTGTATCGTCTGTGTCCTCTGTATCCCCCCAGCCACGCACCAGTGATGGCCACGAGCTGGTCTGGGTGCCACCCTGCTGTGAAAATGGCTCCTCCTCCTCCTCCTCCTCCATCTCCTCCTCCACCTCGTCATCCTCCAGAACTGTGCCCTTTCTGCCGGACAATTGTGTACCTGGCGTTTGTTGGTGCAGGAACCCACCCTCGTAGCCACTTGTGAAAGACTGCCCTGAAAGCCTTTGAAATGATCCCGCTTCCTCCTCCTCCTCCTCATCCTCCTGTGCCACATCCTCTTCCATCATCGCCCGAAGCGTTTTTTCAAGGAGGCATAGAACTGGGATAGTAACGCTGAGAACGGCGTCATTGGCACTGGACATGTTGGTGGAGTACTCGAAACAGCGCAACAAGGCACACAGGTCTCGCATGGAGGCCCAGTTATTGGTGGTGAAGTGGTGCTGTTCCGCAGAGCGACTCACGCGTGATTGCTGCAGCTGAAACTCCACTATCGCCTGCTGCTGCTCGCACAGTCTGGCCAGCATGTGCAAGGTGGAGTTCCACCTTGTGGGCACGTCACATATGAGGCAGTGAGCGGGAAGGCCGAAGTTACGCTGCAGCGCTGACAGGCGAGCAGCAGCAGGGTGAGAACGCCGAAAGTGCGCACACACAGCCCGCACTTTCTGTAGCAGCTCTGGCATATTGGGGTAACTTTTAAGGAACCTCTGGACCACCAAGCTCAGCACATGCGCCAGGCAAGGGATGTGCGTCAAACCGGCTAGGCCCAGAGCTGCTACGAGATTTCGCCCATTATCGCACACCACCAGGCCGGGCTTGAGGCTCACTGACAGCAACCACTCATTGGTCTGTTGTTCCATGTCCCTCCACAACTCCTGCGCGGTGTGGGGTTTTTCCCCCAAACAGGAAAGTTTTAAAACTGCCTGCTGTCGTTTACCCCTGGCTGTGCTGAAGTTGGTGGTGAAGGTGTTACGCTGACCGGATGAGGAGGCGGTAGAGGATGAGGAAGCGGAGTAGGAGGAGTTAGCAACAGGAGGCAAACTGAAGCGCCCCGCAATCCTCGGTGGTGGAAGGACATGCGCCAAACTGCTATCTGCCTCAGGCCCAGCCGCCACTGCATTTACCCAGTGTGCTGTTAGGGAGATATAACGTCCCTGACCGTGCTTACTGGTCCACGCATCCGTAGTTAGGTGGACCTTGCCACAGATGGCGTTGCGCAGTGCACACCTGATTTTGTCCCCCACTTGGTTGTGCAGGGAAGGGATGGCTCGCCTGGAAAAGTAGTGGCGGCTGGGCACGACGTACTGTGGGACAGCCAATGCCATCAGGCTTTTAAAACTCTGCGTCTCCACCAGACGGAATGACAGCATTTCAAAGGCCAGGAGTTTTGAAATGCTGGCATTCAGGGCCAGGGGTACTTCCTCTTCCGCTCCAATGTTTGGGAGATAGAGAGCTGAACGCTTCCATGGGACATTGTGGAGATGGTTGGTGACCCAGGTGGTAGTGTTGCTGGCAGATCCTCTGTTTGCGGGGTGGCAGGTGCCACTGTCACTACAGAGGTGGATGAAGAGGCCTGAGACTGCAGCAGAAGAGGAAGCAGGAGGAGCCAGAGACCTTTCTTGGTTTTTGAGGTGTCTACTCCACTGCAGCTCGTGCTTTGCACTTAGATGCCTGGTCATGCAGGTTGTGCTCAGGTTGAGAACGTTTATGCCTCGCTTCAGGCTCTGATTGCACAGCGTGCAAACCACTCGTGTCTTGTCATCAGCACATTGTGTGAAGAACTGCCACGCTAGGGAACTCCTTGGACCTGGCTTTGGTGTGCTCGGTCCCTTGCTGCGTTGGGCAGTAGCAGACATAATGTCTAGGGGACGGACGCTCCGCTTTTGCACCCTGCTCCCTCTTCTGCTGTGCTGGTGGCTCTGTGCGACCACCGCCTCTTCCTCCAAACTACACTGGTCACCTGCATAACGTTGATTCCATGTGGGGTCGAGAACCTCCACATCATCTTCCACCCAGTCTTCACCCCTGCCCTCCTTGTCTTTTTTGCACAATTGCGAAAGCAGCAGCAGTTGGCACCTGTGTTTCGTCATCATCCGAGACGTGCTGCGATGGTCCTCCCATGTACTCATCATGAAACATAAGTGGTTGGGCATCGGTGCACTCAATCTCTTCCACTTCTGGGGCAGGGCTAGGTGGATGGCCCTGGGAAACCCTGCTAACAGAGTCATCGAAAAGCAGAAGAGACTGCTGCATGATTTGGGGCGCAGACTGCTAGGCTGATTTGCAAGGGGGTGAGGTAAAAGACTGATGGACATGGGTTTCAGGTGCCAACTCTGATCTTTCATCAGAAGAGTGGGTGGGAGACAATGTGAAGGAACCCGAGGCACTGTCAGCAACCCAATCTACTATCGCCTGTACTTGTCCTGGCCTAAACATTCGTACAGCCTCATTAGGCGCGACAAAATATCACTGCAGGCTCGGTCGCCTACTCGCACCTGAGGAAGGTGTTTCACTTGTGCGTGTATCTGGCACAGATCCACCACATCCTCTCCCTGCAACAGGAGCTCCACCAGCAGCACCACAACCGGGGCCACCACGTCCCTTTGACCTTCTCCTCATATTTTCCAAATTTAGGATCTTGCCCTAAATGGCGTTTTTTGGAAGACCACAACACACCCACAGTACGTAACCGCTGAATTGCACAGCTACAGAACTGCAGAAAATGCTATTCAACAATTTTTTTTTTTTTTTTAGTATAGCACAGTAGAAGACAAATATATAGAAATGGTTTATTTCACACGCCTCCACATATGTATAACACACTGCAAAATATTTTTTTGTGGCCCTAAATGGCGTTTTTTGGAAGACCACAACACACCCACAGTACGTAACCGCTGAATCGCACAGCTACAGAACTGCAGAAAATGCTATTCAAAAAAAATGTTTTTTTTTTAGTATAGCACAGTAGAAGACAAATATATAGAAATGGTTTATTTCACACGCCTCCACATATGTATAACACACTGCAAAATATTTTTTGTGGCCCTAAATGGCATTTTTTGGAAGACCACAACACACCCACAGTACGTAACCGCTGAATCGCACAGCTACAGAACTGCAGAAAATGCTATTCAAAAAAAATGTTTTTTTTTTTAGTATAGCACAGTAGGAGAAAACTATATAGAAATTGTTTATTTCACACACCTCCACATATGTATAACACACTGCAAAATATTTTTTGTGGCCCTAAATGGCGTTTTTTGGAAGACCACAACACACCCACAGTACGTAACTGCTGAATCGCACAGCTACAGAACTGCAGAAAATGCTATTCAAAAAAATTTTTGTTTTTTTAGTATAGCACAGTAGGAGAAAACTATATAGAAATTGTTTATTTCACACACCTCCACATATGTATAACACACTGCAAAATATTGTTTGTGGCCCTAAATGGCGTTTTTTGGAAGACCACAACACACCCACAGTACATAACCGCTGAATCGCACAGCTACAGAACTGCAGAAAATGCTATTCAAAATTTTTTATTTTTTTTAGTATAGCACAGTAGGAGAAAACTATATAGAAATTGTTTATTTCACACACCTCCACATATGTATAACACACTGCAAAATATTTTTTGTGGCCCTAAATGGCGTTTTTTGGAAGACCACAACACACCCACAGTACGTAACCGCTGAATCGCACAGCTACAGAACTGCAGAAAATGCTTTTAAAAAAAAATGTTTTTTTTTTAGTATAGCACAGTAGGAGAAAACTATATAGAAATTGTTTATTTCACACACCTCCACATATGTATAACACACTGCAAAAATAGGATTTTTTACTCACCGTAAAATCCTTTTCTCTGAGTCCATGGACCGACACAGCTTCTCTATTGACAAAGTGGGTATTATCCGTTAATTAGGAGTGACTAGGCAGAAAAACTTGTAAAAAGTGTTGCATCACACATTCTACAGTACCGCCCAGGGGGCGGACCCTCTGGGTATAACCTCTCAGTCTGCATCTCGCAGATCAGTTCGTCAAAAAGCAGTACAAACGTAAAAGGAGGGGTGGGTGCTGTGTTGGTCCATGGACTCAGAGAAAAGGATTTTACAGTGAGTAAAAAATCCTATTTACTCTTTCGTCCATGGACCGACACAGCTTCTCTATTGACAAAGTGGGACGTCCCAAAGCAGTGTCAGAGAAAAAAACGAGGGGTGGTAACAGCATAAAAACAAATTTCACCCCAAAACACAAAACAGCACTCCTCCAACGAAGGAGTTGCAACTCTAAACAGCCGCTTGCAAAACCTTGTGGCCGAAAGAGGCATCCGAAGATGCACCTACATCAACTTTGTAGAATTTTGTGAAAGTGTGAGCGGATGACCAAGTCGCAGCTTTACATAGTTGGGAAACAGACGCTTGATGTCGGAAAGCCCAAGAGGCACCTATTGCCCTGGTCGAATGCGCCATGACAGGAAAGGGGGGCGCCTGACCCTTTAAGGCGTAAGCCTAGATTACTATCTGTCGGATCCACCTAGAGATGGTGGCCGATGAGACTGCTTGGCCCTTCTTGGGACCAGCCACCGAAACAAACAGTGAGTCTGACTTCCGGAACAGGGAAGTAGCAGATAGGTATACTCTCAAAGCTCGGACAACGTCCAAGGAATGCAACGCCGACTCCTTAGGAGTCGACGGATGAGGACACAAGGATGGAAGTACAATGTCTTCGTTGAGATGAAAAGCCGAAACGACTTTTGGAAGAAAGGAAGGCTGCGGCCGCAGCACCACCTTATCCTTGTGGAAAATCAAATAGGGAGCCTTGCAGGACAAGGCTGCCAGCTCAGAGACTCGTCTAACTGACGTAACAGCCACCAAAAAGACCACTTTCTGAGAAAGTGTCAACAGGGGAAGATCTCTAATCTTCTCAAACGGTGCCTTCTGAAGCACCGAGAGGACCAGGTTCAAGTCCCACGGAGGTAACGGGGGACGGACCGGAGGGGCCACATGTCGAACCCCCTGCACAAATGTACTCACGAGAGAGTGAGTCGCCAGGGGTCGCTGAAAAAAGACAGCCAGGGCAGATATCTGACCCTCAATCGTACTTAGGGCAAGCCTTTGGTCCACCCCATGCTGTAAAAACAGCAGGATTCTGGAAACCAAATAGGTACGCGGATGCCATTTCATTTCCTCACACATGGAGATGTAGGCCCTCCAAGTGCGGTGATAAACCTTCCTAGAGGACGGTTTTCGAGCACTTCTCATAGTAGAGATTACTGAGTCTGACAGGCCCCGGTCTCTCAGTACCTGGTTCTCAACAGCCATGCCGTTAAAGCCAATGACTGTAAAGCTGGATGGAATATGGGACCTTGCGACAGTAGGTAGGCGCCAGGGGACGTCTGCTACCAGACGTACTAGATCGGCGTACCAAGGACGCTGAGGCCAATCTGGAGCGATTAGGATCATTGGAATTCCCTCTGCCTCCACTCTGCGGAGCAGAAGAGGAAGAAGCCTTAAGGGAGGGAAGGCATAGATTAGCCAATACTGACCCCACGATGCTACCAACGCGTCCGTTGCGTCTGCCCATGGGTCTCTTGACCGGCCCACAAATCTCAATACCTTCCGATTGAGTCGGGAAGCCAGAAGATCTACGTCTGGTGTGCCCCATCTTTGGCAGAGGAGTTGGAACACCTCCGGGTGTAAGGACCATTCTCCCTGGTCCAGCATCTGGCGGCTCAGGTAGTCCGCCTGCCAGTTTTCCACACCCGGAATGTACACGGCCGATAGTGCCGGTACGCTCTTCTCTGCCCACTTCAGGATGCGAGCAACCTCCGATGCTGCAGCTGAGCTTCTTGTTCCTCCTTGATGATTGACATATGCCACCGCTGTGGCGTTGTCTGACTGGATCCTGACTGGACGCCCTTGCAGTCTCTGAGACCATTTGAAGAGGCACAGCTTGATCGCCCGGATCTCCAGGACATTGATCGGCAGGAGGGCTTCCTCTGGGGTCCAGCGACCTTGCGCCGACTGGACACCCCAGACTCCCCCCCCAACCTGTAAGGCTGGCGTCCGTCGTGATCACTATCCAGTAAACCGGAAGAAATTACTTCCCGGCCCTTAGAGCCGGAGCTGTCAGCCACCATACCAGGGATCTCCTGACTAGGTGGCTCACTCGGATTTGATAATCCAGAGATGAAGGGCATCTGTTCCATCTGGACAGAACTTCCTTCTATAACACTCGAGTGTGGTATTGAGCATATGGGACCGCCTCGAAGGAGGCTACCATGAGGCCCAACACTCGCATGCAAAAACGGAGTGACGACCAATTCCTGGAAGTCAGCTGCCGTACTGCAGCCCGGAGGGTCTGCAACTTCTCCACAGGGAGGAATACCTTTGCCTCTGAGGAATCCAGAATCAACCCCAGGTACACTAGGCGTTGAGTGGGCACCAATACTGACTTTTGCGTGTTTAGTATCCAACCACAGTCTCGAAGAGTCTGACAGGTAATGGACACGCTTACCTCTAATTCTGAGCTTGAAGGGGCCTTCAGCAGAAGGTCGTCCAAGTAACCTGTGATAGCGATACCCCGCTGTCTTAGAAGTGCCAGAATCGTAGCGAGCACCTTGGTGAACGTCCTGGGTGCTGAGGCAAGGCCAAACGGGAGGGCCACAAACTGGTAGTGGTTCTTCCCGATAGCAAATCGCAGAAACCTCTGGTGTCTGGAGTATATGGGGACATGCAGGTATGCGTCCTTGATGTCCAAGGAGGCCAGAAAGTCCCCCGGATGGAGAGCCGTGACTACAGATCGAACCGACTCCATCCGAAATCTTTGTACTTTCACAAAGCAATTGAGGGCTCTGAGATCCAAGATTGGCCGAACCCCTCCTTCTTCGGCACAATGAACAGATTTGAGTAAAAACCCTGACCCCGTTCCTGTTCTGGAACTGGAATAACTACCCCGCGTTCCAGTAGACCCTGGACCGCCCCATACAGGGCCTCCCGACGGGTCGGTAGTAGCTGGAGATTGGAGGTGATGAATCTGTCCGGTGGACAAGAGAGAAATTCTATCTTGTAGCCTGAGGAGATTACTTCGCAAACCCACCTGTCGGAGACTAGAGCAGTCCACTGAGTCGCGAATTTGCGAAGACGCCCCCCCACCCGAGAGCTGGGTGGGGGCGGACCTTCATGTGGACGCAGATTTGTCCGCAGGCTTGTTGGGTCTGCGGGACCAAGGATGCTTTTGTCCTTGGGCAGGCACTTTATCGGCCTGGGGTCTTTTCCCTGTCGCCTTAAGGGGGCGAAAAAAACGTTTGCGGGCAGTAAAGGAGGGCCCTTGCCCTTGGCGTGGCCCCTTACCCTTGCTAGTTTGGGGAAGCAAAGTGCTTTTACCTCCTGTGGCATCCTTGATGATGTCATCCAGAGAAGCCCCAAAAAGTCTGTCGCCCTTAAAAGGCAGATCCAACAGGGCTTTCTTGGAAGTCTGGTCCGCAGACCAGCCCTTTAGCCAGATCAGGCGGCGTATTGCTACTGCATAAACCGAAGCTCTTGACAGCAGGGGAATAGTATCCATGTCTGACTCGCAGACAAACTTAAGGCCCTGGACCAACTGGTCGGCCAAAGTTATCCCATTAGGAGGAGCATCTCGCTCCTTTAACCCCTGGAGTAGCAATTTTGCCCATTCAGTAAGTGTCTGAGACACTAGGGCCCCCGCCAATGCCGGGCGTACTGCCGAGCCTACCACTGAGTATAGGTAGCGAGCGAGTGCTTCAGCCTTCTTATCCACAGGGTCCTTGAAAACCGGAGCCCCTTCTACTGGAATAGTGGTGGCTCTATTAAGTCTGGACACCGAAGGGTCCACTATAGGGGGAGAGGTCCATATCTTCAGAAAACTCTCCTCAAAGGGGTACCGTACTGCAAACCTCTTTGGGGCTGTAAAGACCCTCAGTGGGTTCTCCCATTCCTTGTATAAGAGTTTGTCAAAATAAGACACACAAGGGAACACCTTAGCAGTGCGGGCAGGTTTACGAAACCCAAAGGGGACTGGAGTATCTGCTACTTCTGCAGTATTTTCCAACTTTAGCGTATCCCGCACTGCAGTAATAAGGTCAGATACCAAAGCCGTCTCGCGTACTGACCTGGACTTGGAGTCCTGCTCACTGTCCGATCGGTCACGGTCTGCAATCTCTGATGCATCAGAATCTGGGCCATGAGCTGTAGCTGGACCTGGTTCTGCATCAGAAATATCCCCAGAAGATTGCAGGGGACGGGGGCGTTTATTACCCCCTGTATTCCCGTGTGCTGCTACCACCCTGGCAGCAAACGCCTCTAGGATTGCCGACATAGCGTCCATAGACATCTCAGGGACACCAGCTGCTAAATCTGGTGTTTCAGGGGAGAAGACATCTGGCTCAGATGCCATGCTGACCACACGCTGACACCCACAGGGCTCCAGGCAAGATATCAATAGGCCACCCTCCTGTGCTGCAGAGAGGCTGGGTCACCCAGAGGACTCACCACCCTGGATAGGTACTGCTATGCTGCTGTGTGCTGCGTCTGTGATGCTGTCCCCTGCTGCTGTGTCAGTCTGCTTCTTTTATCAGCACTTCCTGTGTGAATTTTTGCGCCAGTGTAATGCACCCTAGAGGCCGGAGGCTCTCGCAAAATGGCTGCCAAAAACGTCTGTATGGAAGATAATGTGGGCTCCAAGAAAATAGCTGCGGAGCCGAAGATAGAGGTCAAGCAGCCGTAGCCCACAAAAAGATGGCCGCCGAATGGCAATATATACATACAGGGTGGACAAACATGGGCGCCGATCACCTGATAGGGGCCAGTGGGTGTGGCCGAACCACAGGAAGATGGCCGCCGGGCAGTCACAAGAGGCCAAACTTGGCATGGACCACCTCAAAATGGCCGCCGACAGCATGGAGGAGGAAGGACACACACACACACACAGGTACGCAGAAATGACATTTCTTTTAAATGTTAGTTACAGCCAGCCCCGCTCCAGTGGGACCCCTTAGGTGACCCCCAGCACCCAGCAACCTTTAGCTAGAAGCCCAGGGAGGAGGGAAAGGCAGGGAGAGAGGGAAGAAAGGGGCCACAACCACTTACTTGATCTCTCCAGGAATTTCCAGCTAAATCACCCAGCCGAGGCAGGGGAGTTTTACTTACCTATCCTGCATGTATTATGCTGGAAGACATTCCAAACAGATCATCGTCCGCGCACGGAAGGTGACTGTTGGCCAGGCATGCTGTGATTGGAACCAAAAGGGACGATCATATGTATGCCCTGGAGCGTGACGCTCACCGGACAGGCTGCTGCGACCCGGCCGTAAGGCCAGCCGAAGCTGAGCGGTCCGATGCAAGCCTTGGAGCGTAAGCTCACCGGCCAGGCTGCTGCGACTCGGCCGTAAGGTCAGCCGAAGCTGAGCGGTCCGATGCAGGCCCTGGAGCGTAGGCTCACCGGCCACCCGTGGAGCGACAGGCATGTCGTGGAAAACCCAGCGCGTAGCTAGGGTCGGCACACGCTCGATGGCCGAAAATGGGGAGACTACAAGGATCGAGGATCCAGCCTGTCACCCAGTCGGCAGTTGATCGAAGATCGCAGGAAACAACAAATGAAAAAAAAATATATATATATATATTTTCCCCCGGACCAATGGGCCCGAAGGGAGCCATGTCCTACTCCTTGCTAGACAGAAAAAAACTGATCTGCGAGATGCAGACTGAGAGGTTATACCCAGAGGGTCCGCCCCCTGGGCGGTACTGTAGAAGGTGTGATGCAACACTTTTTACAAGTTTTTCTGCCTAGTCACTCCTAATTAACAGATAATACCCACTTTGTCAATAGAGAAGCTGTGTCGGTCCATAGACGAAATAGTAATATTTTTTGTGGCCCTAAATGGCGTTTTTTGGAAGACCACAACACACCCACAGTACGTAACCGCTGAATCGCACAGCTACAGAACTGCAGAAAATGCTATTCAAAAAAAATGTTTTTTTTTAGTATAGCACAGTAGAAGACAAATATATAGAAATGGTTTATTTCACATGCCTCCACATATGTATAACACACTGCAAAATATTTTTTGTGGCCCTAAATGGGTCTTTTTGCAAGCGTACATTAACCACTTAACGACCGCCCACTGTAAATATACGTCGGCAGAATGGCACCGACAGGCAGAATCACTTATATGTACGTGATTGCCTTTGTATAGTTGGGGGGTCCGATCGGACCCCCCTTCTTTATAGTGAGCGGTCGTTTTACCTTCGGGAGCGATCCGGCATGAGGGGACGGCCGTTCGATTCCGGCCACCCCCTCTCGATCGCTCCCGGCGAATGAGAGCTTCCCCTGCCTGTGTGCTTGTTTACACAGGCTGGAGGAAGTGATGTCATCTCTCCTGCGGCGCTCACATATACCGAGCGCCGTACAGGAGAAGATGCAGGTTAGTGCACACAACACTACACTGACACCAGGACACATAGGTACATAAATCGCCCCCCCAGGCCCCCCCAGATCACCCCCCAGATCACCCCCCAGCCCCCAGTCACAGTGTCACTGATTGCAGTGACCATTTATTTAGTGATCACTGCAATCAGTGACATTTGTGACTGTAAAAGTGTCAGTACATTTAGTTTTAGGTCCAGTGTAGCCCCCTAACCCCCCCCTAATAAAGGTTTAACCCCCTGATCACCCCCCAGATAACCCTTTCACCCCCTAGTACCGCCGTCGCTAAGCGATCATTTTTCTGATCGATGTCTTAGCGTCGGTGATGCTGATCGGTAGCCAGTAATTTTTTTTAGGTTCGCCGCAGGTTTTTATAGCGTCGGGTACCCCCATATATTACCTAATAAAGGTTTAACCCCCTTGATCGCCCCCCAGGTAACCCTTTCACCCCCTATCACCACGGTCACTAAGCGATCATTTTTCTGATCGATGTTTTAGCGTCGGCGATGCTGATCGGTAGCCAGTAATTTTTTTTAGGTTCGCCGCAGGTTTTTATAGCGTCGGGTACCCCCATATATTACCTAATAAAGGTTTAACCCCCTTGATCACCCCCCAGGTAACCCTTTCACCCCCTAGCACCGCCGTCACTAAGCAATCATTTTTCTGATCGATGTCTTAGCGTCGGTGATGCTGATCGGTAGCCAGTAATTTTTTTTAGGTTCGCCGCAGGTTTTTATAGCGTCGGGTACCCCCATATATTACCTAATAAAGGTTTAACCCCCTTGATCGCCCCCCAGGTAACCCTTTCACCCCCTATCACCACGGTCACTAAGCGATAATTTTTCTGATCGATGTTTTAGCGTCGGTGATGCTGATCGGTAGCCAGTAATTTTTTTTAGGTTCGCCGCAGGTTTTTATAGCGTCGGGTACCCCCATATATTACCTAATAAAGGTTTAACCCCCTTGATCACCCCCCAGGTAACCCTTTCACCCCCTAGCACCGCCGTCACTAAGCAATCATTTTTCTGATCGATGTCTTAGCGTCGGTGATGCTGATCGGTAGCCAGTAATTTTTTTTAGGTTTGCCGCAGGTTTTTATAGCGTCGGGTACCCCCATATATTACCTAATAAAGGTTTAACCCCCTTGATCGCCCCCCAGGTAACCCTTTCACCCCCTATCACCACTGTCACTAAGCGATAATTTTTCTGATCGCTGTCTTAGCGTCGGTGATGCAGATCGGTAGCCAGTAATTTTTTTTAGGTTCGCCGCATGTTTTTATAGCGTCAGGTACCCCAATATATTACCTAATAAAGGTTTAACCCCCTTGATCGCCCCCCAGGTAACCCTTTCACCCCCTATCACCACTGTCGCTAAGCGATCATTTTTCTGATCGCTGTCTTAGCGTCGGTGATGCAGATCGGTAGCCAGTAATTTTTTTTAGGTTCGCCGCAGGTTTTTATAGTGTCAGGTACCCCCATATATTATCTAATAAAGGTTTTACCCCCTGATCGCCCCCCAGGTAACCCTTTCACCCCCTATCACCACTGTCGCTAAGCGATCGTTTTTATGATCGTTGTCTTAGTGTCGGTGATGCAGATCGGTAGCCAGTAATTTTTTTTTAGGTTCGCCGTCAGGTTTTTATATAGCGTCAGGTACCCCCATATATTACCTAATAAAGGTTTTAACCCCCTAATTGCCCCTAGTTAACCCTTTCACCAGTAATCACCATATAAGTGTTACGGGTGACGCTGGTTAGTTAGTTTGCTTTTTATAGTGTCAGGGCACCCGCCGTATATAACCCAATAAAGGTTTAACCCCCTGATCGCCCGGCGGGTGATATCAATTAGGTTTCAGCGTCAGAGAGGGTCTGCGTCACACCCCAGGCAGCGTCAGGTTAGTGCCAGTAACGCTAACACCCACGCGTGAAGCATACACCCCCCTTAGTGGTATAGTATCTGAACAGATCAATATCTGATCTGATCAGATCTATACTAGCGTCCCCAGCAGTTTAGGGTTCCCAAAAACGCAGTGTTAGCGGAATCAGCCCAGATACCTGCTAGCACCTGCGTTTTGCCCGTCCGTCCAGCCCAGGCCACCCAAGTGCAGTATCGATCGATCACTGTCACTTGCAAAACACAACACACATAACTGCAGCGTTCGCAGAGACAGGCCTGATCCCTGCGACTCCAGTGCTGTAGGAGGTGATTTCACCACCACAGTTAAAAAAAAAAAAGCATATATGCCGAAGCATTGGGGCAGCAGGGGCGGAGGAGCGAATTTGCTCCTAATGCCGCGTACATACAGTCGAAATTCCGACGGAGGCTTGCCCGTGGAAAAGTCTGACCATGTGTACGCGGCATAACTTTTGCGGGAAGATGCCCCCATGCTTCGGCATATATAAATGGTGCATGTATGCCCATCATTAGAAGTGGGTGGATGAAGGGCGGTATTCTAATGGTGGGCATACCCACCGATTAATCTTTTTTTTTCGTTCAGCCAACAGGCTGCATGAAAAAAAAGATTACAATACATGTCCAACAAGGACCAGCAACGTACTGGTATGTTGCTGGACTTTGAATGTTTATACCAGAATGATGCCTGCGGGTTTAGGTATCATCTTGGTATCATTCTTTTCAGCCAGCGGCCGGCTTTCATGTAAAAGCAATCCTAGTGGCTAATTAGCCTCTGGACTGCCTTTACAAGCAGTGGGAGGGAATGACCCCCCCCCAGATAGAAAAAGCGCCATTGGGAAATTGGGAAAGCATTTTATCACACCGATCTTGGTGTGGTCAGATGCTTTGAGGGCAGAGGAAAGATCTAGGGTCCAATAGACCCCAGTTTTTTCAAAAAAGAGTACCTGTCATTACCTATAGCTATCATAGGGGATATTTACATTCCCTGAGATAACAATAAAAATGATAAAAAAATAAAAAAATATGTAAGCAACAGGTTAAAAATAAAATAAAAAAGCAAAATTAATAATAAAAAAAAAAATAAAAATAAAAAAGCACCCCTGTCCTGCCCTGCTCTTGCCCAATGGCGAACGCAAGCGTCGGTCTGGCGTCATATGTAAACAGCAATTGCACCATGCATGTGAGGTATCACCGCGAAGGTCAGATCGAGGGCAGTAATTTTAGCAGTAGACCTCCTCTGTAAATCTAACGGGGTAACCTGTAAAGGCTTTTAAAGGTTTTTAAAAATGTATGTAGTTTGTCGCCAATGCGCGTTTGTGCGAAATTTTAAAGCATGTCGTGTTTGGTATCTATGTACTCGGCCTAAGATCATCTTTTTTATTTCATCAAACATTTGGGCAATATAGTGTGTTTTAGTGCATTAAAATTAAAAAAAGTGTATTTTTTCCCCAAAAAATGCGTTTGAAAAATCGCTGCGCAAATACTGTGTAGAAAAAAAAAATGCAACACCCACCATTTTATTCTGTAGGGCCTTTGCTTTAAAAATATATATAATGTTTGGGGGTTCAACATAATTTTCTTGCAAAAAAAAATATGTTTTCATGTAAGTAAAAAGTGTCAAAAAGGGCTTTGTCTTCAAGTGGTTAGAAGAGTGGATGTAAGCTTCCTAATGTTGTGTATAAAATGCCAGAACAGTTCAAAACCCCCCCAAATGACCCCATTTTGGAAAGTAGACACCCCAAGCTATATACTGAGAGGCATGTCGAGTCCATGGAATATTTTATATGTTGACACAAGTTGCGGAAAAAAGACAATTTTTTTTTTTTTTGCACAAAGTTGTCACTAAATGATATATTGCTCAAACATGCCATGGGCATATGTGGAATTACACCCCAAAATACATTCTGTGGCTTCTCCTGAGTACGGGGATACCACATGTGTGAGACTTTTTGGGAGCCTAGCCGCGTACGGGACCCCAAAAACCAATCACCGCCTTCAGGCTTTCTAAAGGGTGTAAATTTTTGATTTCACTTCTCACTGCCTATCACAGTTTCGGAGGCCATGGAATGCCCAGATGGCACAAAACCCCCCCCAAATGACCCCATTTTGGAAAGTAGACACCCCAAGCTATTTGCTGAGAGGTATTGTGAGTATTTTTCAGATCTCGCTTTTTGTCACAAAGTTTTGAAAATTGAAAAAAAAAAAGAAAAAAAAAAAAAATGTTCTTTCTTCATTTTCAAAAACAAATGAGAGCTGTAAAATACTCACCATGCCTCTCAGCAAACAGCTTGGGGTGTCTACTTTCCAAAATGGGGTCATTTGGGGGGTTTTGTGCTATTTTGGCATTTTATGGCCTTCGAAACTGTGATAGGTAGTGAGGAGTCAAATCAAAAATTTGTGCCTAGAAATCCTGAAGGCGGTGATTGGTTTTCGGGGTCCCGTACGCGGCTAGGCTCCTAAAAAGTCCCACACGTGTGGTATCCCCATACTCAGGAGAAGCAGCAAAATTTATTTTGGGGTGCAATTCCACATATAACCATGGCATGTGTGAGCAATATATCATTTAGTGACAACTTTTTTTTTTTTTTGTCATTATTCAATCACTTGGGACAAAAAAAAAAATTATCAATGGGCTCAACAGGCCTCTCAGCAATTTCCTTGGGGTGTCTACTTTCTAAAATGTGGTCATTTGGGGGGTTTTGTGCTATTTTGGCATTTTATGGCCTTCAAAACTGTGATAGGTAGTGAGGAGTGAAATCAAAAATTTACACCCTTAGAAATCCTGAAGGCGGTGCTTGGTTTCCGGGGTCCCGTACGTGGCTAGGCTCCTAAAAAGTCCCACACATGTGGTATCCCCGTACTCAGGAGAAGCAGCAAAATTTATTTTGGGGTGCAATTCCACATATAACCATGGCATGTGTGAGCAATATATCATTTAGTGACAACTTTTTTTTTTTTTTTTTTGTCATTATTCAATCACTTGGGACAAAAAAAAAAATATTCAATGGGCTCAACATGCCTCTCAGCAATTTCCTTGGGGTGTCTACTTTCTAAAATGGGGTCATTTGGGGGGGTTTTGTACTGCCCTGCCATTTTAGCACCTCAAGAAATGAGATAGGCAGTCATAAATTTAAAGCTGTGTAAATTCCAGAAAATGTACCCTAGTTTGTAAATGCTATAACTTTTGCGCAAACCGATAAATATACGCTTATTGACATTTTTTTTACTAAAGACATGTGGCTGAATACATTTTGGCCTAAATGTATGACTAAAATTGAGTTTATTCGTTTTTTCTTATAACAAAAAGTAGAAAATATCATTTTTTTTCAAAATTTTCGGTCTTTTTCCGTTTATATCGCAAAAAATAAAAATCGCAGAGGCAATCAAATACCATTAAAAGAAAGCTCTATTTGTGGGAAGAAAAGGACGCAAATTTCGTTTGGGTACAACATTACATGTCCGCACAATTTACAGGTAAAGCAGCGCAGTGCAAAATTCTGAATTCACCTCTGGTCCTTTAGCTACCAAATGGTCCGGGGCTTAAGTGGTTAAAGTGCAAATTTTTTCCCTAAATGGGTCTTTTTTTGCACGAGCAAAATAAAATGCAATTTTTATTTTTTTTTGCCCTTAATGGGTCTTTTGGAAAAGAGCACAATAAAGTGCCTTTTTTTTTCCCCCCTAAATGGATCTTTTTCCAAGAGCAGAATACACCCACAGTATGGAAACGGTGTATCTCTCAACGTAATATATGCAGTGCTGGTGCACTGAGCTTGCAGATAAAAGGTAGATTTTCTCTGACACTGGGCTCATGGCAGTGTAAAAAGACTGCACTGCAACACAAACAGGTAAACCTATGCAGATTTCTGAGTTATATCTCTGAATCTGGACTCCTATTCCTATATAATATATCTCTCTCCCTGAAAGCACCAACAGGAACCTGGCCCTACACTACACTGTCTCTCTATCTTTTCCCTCAGATTCCAGAATCAGGACTAACTCATGTATTTTTCAATCTCTCCCTAAAAGCAGCAGCAGCAGACAAGATCCTCTCCCTATCTATTCTGAAGCAGAGTGACGTGTGTGCTGTGTGCCTCTAGCTTATATAGAAGCTGGGTCACATGTTGCACTGACCAATCACAGCCATGCCATTAGTAGGCATGGCTATGATGGCTTCTAAGGGCACACCAGCTAATCAAAAGGTGATTGGCTGGCCCCTGAAGCATTTCTAACTGCGCCATTAGATTGCCGAACCCGAACCCGGACTTTCGCGCAAAGTCCGGGTTCGGGTTCGGGAAAAAGCTAAAGTTCGGTACGGACCCGAACGTTACAGTTCGGGTTCGCTCAACCCTATTCATAACCCTTTCCTCCATTAGTGCAGTTTTATCCCAATTCCCCATCCCCCTCCCCTGCAGCTGTCATAGTACTCTCTATCCAATTTGCCCAAACTTTCCCGTATTTCTCCTCCTTTCCTCTGTTACAGTATGTCTCCTTATACAATATCAGATTACTATTTACTACGTTTTTCCATTGTGCCACTGGGGGAGCTTCGGCCTTCTTCCAGTTCAGCACTATTGTCTTTCGTGCATAAAATAGAAGAAGGCCAAGTTGTATTCTTCTTTCTATAGAAAGCATGTTTTCCTCAATTAATCCCAGTAGGCAGATCTCTGCCTCTGGGTTAAGCTGAACTGATGTGACTTTGTTAAAGCGGAGCTCCGCCGGAAAAAAAAAATATTAAAAGCCAGCAGCTACAGCTACAGCAGCTGCTGGCTTTTAATATTTGGACACTTACCTGTCCTGGAGTCCAGCGACGTCCGCAGCAGAGGACGAGCGATCGCTCATCACTCTGCTGCTCCCTCCGCCATCCTCGCTGAGGGAACCAGCGCGAGTCGCGCTGCGCCGTTCTGATTTGTCCTCCTGTGTTCTGGGAGCCGAGTGTCTCCCAGAACACTACGAGAAGTCTGGGGGAAGTGACGTCACTCCCGCAGATTCCCGGAGAGAGGACTCCCGGATGTGGGTGAAAATACCTGTCTTAGACAGGTATCTTCACCCCCCTGAAAGGTGTCAATTGTGACACCGGAGGGGGGGAGGGTTCCAAATAGCAAAAGTTGCTATTTAGGGTGGAGCTCCACTTTAATTATTCTCAGAATCTTTCTCCAGAATACCCTTATCTTCGGGCAAGTCCAGAAGACATGGATGAAATTTCCAGGTATACCTTCACATCTCCAACAGTTTTGAGAGTTAGATGTTGATATTTTAGATAGTTTGTATGGTGTAAAGTAGCTTATATGTGTTATCTTAAATTGAATTAGTTTGTCTCTAAGTGAAATTAGAATTTGAAATGGAAATTTATATATGTAGCGATACCTCCAACTAAGAAGGCCGCAGATTTAGTTTGGGCCCTGAAGACAGCTCCGCCAACCCCCGGCAATATGCTCTACCCCTTACTGGCACAGCTAGTACTAACAGTAAATTGTATATCTTATACTGTATGAATAACTGAGCATTGAGACAATACTAAATTGCAATAAATGTAAGATTTTACTTAAGCTCTTGGTAAGGAAAAGGGTAACATCAATAACAGTTTACAGAATAATCATTAGTAATGCAGAGCCCAGCCACACTAACACACTATAGGGTTAACACATAACAAGTGCGCCACGCGGGCGACCGTTAGCTAAGTGCCCTGTGGCGCAGTAACCAAAACACCTTAGAAACCCCACCAGGCCTGGTTCTGATATCTACAACTTAGTCCTTTTTCTTCACCGGCAGATCTTTAACGGTGGTGCACATTAACAGAGTACAAACTTTGTAATCCAATGGGGTAGGTAAAGATGGGGTAGAAACTCGGCTATACGAACAGTAGGTTCAGCTCCGACAAGGGCCTTCAATAAGAATACCAAGAATAACTCGTAGGCCACGGCAGTCTATAGGCCTATATGCAGTAACAGTATATCAGTTGGGCATATGCCCTTTCACCCGCCCGGACTACGGTTCCAGTCCGGGAACTTCCACCAACTGTGTCCCACACACACTCCGTCTCTTCAGCGATCGGGTCCCCGATCCAACAAGGCTGTAGTCGAGCGAAGTCAGATGCCACCCAGGCTCGCAGAGGGGTGGAAGGCTCTTTGGTGCTGCGCAAGGTCTCAGGCTTCAGGCCTTGCACTCCGACACATCCGCACAGGAGGATCAGTCTCTGAAGTCTCGTGTCCCAAAGAGGCCGAGCCCAGCCTCGCCTCCTCCTCTTATAACCCCTCCCATGAGTCTCTGCGGTGGAAACATTGCCGAACAGGGTTCTGGGTAATGTAGTCTCTCTGCATTAAAGGGGAACACCCCGCTACACACTCCCCCCACTTGAACTCTTTGGTCCCCAAAGATAAACCTTAACAAAGACTATGTACAACTCTAGACAATTCTACAAACGATGTTGGCATAGGGAATTCCCACCAAAACTGAGGGGTAGAATTCCCTTGCCCACAGGTCACATTATCATGGGTGGCCTGCCTAGCTGTGCCAGAGAGTGAGCTGGGGTTGCCCTCCACTAAATGAACAGTGGAGGGATCCGGATTTTCAGCATTCCTCCTAGCGGTAACTACAGAGTCCTCTGAGCTATTCCCCATTTGTGGGTAGGTCAGCTTCCTAGGAGGCCGGATGACTCTTTGAGCCCTTTGCTCTCTTGGGATTTCTGGCTCTGGTGCCACAGGCTCCTCTTCCTCTGAGCAACCATCATGGGCATCTTCTAAGTAATCTGCTGAAGGACTAGAGGGGATGAACTCTGTGTCTTCTGGGTTCAGTGTTTCATCTGTGGTGTCTTCAGTGGTTGGAAGGTCTATGGTAGAAGTTCCTGGAGTTGGGGAAGGCCACAGCCAATTAAGTTCTCCCTCCTCATTTCCACTAAGTTGAGAGGCCTCTCCATCTTCAGCTCGGGAGGCCTGCGACCGAGTGTTCGGCCTAGGAGTATCCAGGATAGAGGCCGGTTCAGGGGAGTCTCCCACGGGAGGTATTCTAACTGCCTCAGCAAGTGGGAGCAGGTGGTTTCGATGCCACGTCTTCAGGGGGCCCACCTTTCCTTCCGGCTTCAACTTGTAGATAGGCAGACTCCAGGGGGCCTTGGCGTGGCTCTGTGGCTCACGCATGCGTTTGCAAATGCGTGCGGACAAACCCCTGTTTTTAACGCATACTGTTAGACAGGTTAATTGGTTGTCAGCGAGCTGGTCGGTAAGTAGGCTTGGTTTTTCCCTGGGCATTCCCCAGGCCATGTTGTTATCTGCTTTAGCCTTCCAATGCTACTTACCGTGATAGCCAGCTATAGATGGGGGCAGTGGACATGTTTTTGTTTTCACCTATGGTGCTTGTATTGGTCCAGCAGTGCACCAACACCTTTGCTGCCATTGTGCTATGCTGGGTGTTTGGTGTGCTCCTGTACCTTTAAGGAGGGGTGGCTCCCCTTCAGTCCACCTGCCCTCATCTAACCATCAGAATGCATGTGCCTCCATTGTGGGGACACTCAATGTTAGTGTAGGACCACAGACTCCAGGGGGCCTTGGCGTGGCTTTGTGGCTCACGCATGCGTTTGCAAATGCGTGCGGACAAACCCCTGTTTTTAACGCATACTGTTAGACAGGTTAATTGGTTGTCAGCGAGCTGGTCGGTAAGTAGGCTTGGTTTTTCTCTGGGCATTCCCCAGGCCATGTTGTTATCTGCTTTAGCCTTCCAATACTACTTACCGTGATAGCCAGCTATAGATGGGGGCGGTGGACATGTTTTTGTTTTCACCTATGGTGCTTGTATTGGTCCAGCAGTGCACCAACACCTTTGCTGCCATTGTGCTACGCTGGGTGTTTGGTGTGCTCCTGTACCTTTAAGGAGGGGTGGCTCCCCTTCAGTCCACCTGCCCTCATCTAACCATCAGAATGCATGTGCCTTCATTGTGGGGACACTCAATGTTAGTGTAGGACCACAGACTCCAGGGGGCCTTGGCTTGGCTCTGTGGCTCACGCATGCGTTTGCAAATGCGTGCGGACAAACCCCTGTTTTTAACGCATACTGTTAGACAGGTTAATTGGTTGTCAGCGAGCTGGTCGGTAAGTAGGCTTGGTTTTTCCCTGGGCATTCCCCAGGCCATGTTGTTATCTGCTTTAGCCTTCCAATGCTACTTACCGTGATAGCCAGCTATAGATGGGGGCAGTGGACATGTTTTTGTTTTCACCTATGGTGCTTGTATTGGTCCAGCAGTGCACCAACACCTTTGCTGCCATTGTGCTACGCTGGGTGTTTGGTGTGCTCCTGTACCTTTAAGGAGGGGTGGCTCCCCTTCAGTCCACCTGCCCTCATCTAACCATCAGAATGCATGTGCCTCCATTGTGGGGACACTCAATGTTAGTGTAGGACCACAGACTCCAGGGGGCCTTGGCGTGGCTTTGTGGCTCACGCATGCGTTTGCAAATGCGTGCGGACAAACCCCTGTTTTTAACGCATACTGTTAGACAGGTTAATTGGTTGTCAGCGAGCTGGTCGGTAAGTAGGCTTGGTTTTTCTCTGGGCATTCCCCAGGCCATGTTGTTATCTGCTTTAGCCTTCCAATACTACTTACCGTGATAGCCAGCTATAGATGGGGGCGGTGGACATGTTTTTGTTTTCACCTATGGTGCTTGTATTGGTCCAGCAGTGCACCAACACCTTTGCTGCCATTGTGCTACGCTGGGTGTTTGGTGTGCTCCTGTACCTTTAAGGAGGGGTGGCTCCCCTTCAGTCCACCTGCCCTCATCTAACCATCAGAATGCATGTGCCTTCATTGTGGGGACACTCAATGTTAGTGTAGGACCACAGACTCCAGGGGGCCTTGGCTTGGCTCTGTGGCTCACGCATGCGTTTGCAAATGCGTGCGGACAAACCCCTGTTTTTAACGCATACTGTTAGACAGGTTAATTGGTTGTCAGCGAGCTGGTCGGTAAGTAGGCTTGGTTTTTCCCTGGGCATTCCCCAGGCCATGTTGTTATCTGCTTTAGCCTTCCAATGCTACTTACCGTGATAGCCAGCTATAGATGGGGGCGGTGGACATGTTTTTGTTTTCACCTATGGTGCTTGTATTGGTCCAGCAGTGCACCAACACCTTTGCTGCCATTGTGCTACGCTGGGTGTTTGGTGTGCTCCTGTACCTTTAAGGAGGGGTGGCTCCCCTTCAGTCCACCTGCCCTCATCTAACCATCAGAATGCATGTGCCTCCATTGTGGGGACACTCAATGTTAGTGTAGGACCACAGACTCCAGGGGGCCTTGGCGTGGCTCTGTGGCTCACGCATGCGTTTGCAAATGCGTGCGGACAAACCCCTGTTTTTAACGCATACTGTTAGACAGGTTAATTGGTTGTCAGCGAGCTGGTCGGTAAGTAGGCTTGGTTTTTCCCTGGGCATTCCCCAGGCCATGTTGTTATCTGCTTTAGCCTTCCAATGCTACTTACCGTGATAGCCAGCTATAGATGGGGGCGGTGGACATGTTTTTGTTTTCACCTATGGTGCTTGGATTGGTCCAGCAGTGCACCAACACCTTTGCTGCCATTGTGCTACGCTGGGTGTTTGATGTGCTCCTGTACCTTTAAGGAGGGGTGGCTCCCCTTCAGTCCACCTGCCCTCATCTAAACATCAGAATGCATGTGCCTCCATTGTGGGGACACTCAATGTTAGTGTAGGACCACAGACTCCAGGGGGCCTTGGCGTGGCTCTGTGGCTCACGCATGCGTTTGCAAATGCGTGCGGACAAACCCCTGTTTTTAACGCATACTGTTAGACAGGTTAATTGGTTGTCAGCGAGCTGGTCGGTAAGTAGGCTTGGTTTTTCCCTGGGCATTCCCCAGGCCATGTTGTTGTAGATAGGCAGGCCCAGCAACTTCCTACAGATGACATAAGGTTCAGATCTCCATCTATCTGCAAGTTTGTGCTTCCCAGGGACCCCCAGATTGCGTAACAGTACTCGATCCCCGGGCTGTAGGTCTTGTACCCGGACCTTCAAGTCGAAGTTTCTTTTGTTTCGAGCTCCCCTTTGATCTGAGGCCGCTTGAGCTTGTTCATAGGCTACTTTCAGGCTGTGTCTGAGCCTGTCCACATATCCTTTGTGGGATGTGGCTGACGAATGGTCCAGAGAGGTGCCAAAGGCCAAGTCCACAGGTAGTCTCGCTTCTCTCCCAAACATGAGTCGATATGGGGAGTAGCCTTTAGCATCACTGATGGTGCAGTTGTAAGCATGTACTAGGGCTGCTATGTGTTTGCTCCAATGTTGCTTTTTCTCACTTTCCAGAGTCCCCAACATGTTGAGCAAGGTTCGGTTAAACCTTTCCGGCTGAGCATCTCCTTGTGGGTGGTAAGGTGTAGTTCGAGTCTTCTTGATTTCCAATGAATCCAGGAGTTTCCGGATCAGTTTACTCTCAAAGTCCCTTCCTTGATCTGAATGATGTCGCTGTGGCAGCCCATAATGGACAAAGTACTTCTCCATAAGTACCTTGGCTACGGTGGAGGCCTTCTGATCTTTGGTTGGGAAAGCTTGGGCATACCGGGTGAAATGGTCGGTTATCACCAGAACATTTCCTAGTCCACTCAGGTCGGGTTCAAGGCAGAGAAAGTCAATGCATACCAGATCCATTGGGCCTTGACTTTGTAGATGGCCCATTGGGGCAGCTTGATGGGGTAAAGTCTTCCTCTGGATGCATCGTGCACATGAGTGGCAGTACTCTTCTACCTCTGTCCTCATGCAGGGCCAATAGAACCGACTTCTGACAAGTTGAAAGGTCCTTTCAGCCCCTAGATGGCCGTGATTGTCATGCAGGGCAATCAGAACAGTCTTTCGATGTTTCTCTGGGAGGAACAGTTGCCACTTATCTTCTGAGTCATCAGAGGGGCCCCTTCGGTAGACCACTCCCTGATGTACCTGCAACCTGTCCCATTCTTTCCTCAACAGGCGAGCTTCCTTTGAGGGATGACGCAGGAGTTTGTTTGGATCCTGATTCTCCAGGGCCTCCAGGACCAATCTCCCCATGGGGTCTTCCAATTGGTCACACCTCAGCTCCTTCTTGGACAATCTCGGCAGGTTGTCTTCGTCCAATGGAGTCACTCCACAGTAGTGTTTTGGGACTCCCACCATGGTAACTCCTATTTCTTCTGCTCTGGAGCCTCCTCTGGCCTGGAATTCAGCTCCTTGACAAAGGGCCCGCACCCCGTCCGGTGCCACTTGGGTCTAATCTTCTACATCACTGGTGGGGGCATGAGATCTCCTGGACAGAGCGTCTGCGTCTCTATTCCCAGCCCCTGGCCTATACTTTAGGCTGAAGTTGAATCCAGACAGTGCGGTCAGCCACCTGTGTCCAGTGGCGTCCAGCTTGGCCGTGGTGAAAAGGTAGGTAAGGGGGTTGTTGTCGGTCTTCACAGTGAACTCCGCCCCATACAGGTAGTCTTTGAGCTTGTCTACTACCGCCCACTTAAGGGCCAGGAACTCCAGCTTGTGAGTGGGGTAGTTCTTCTCAGAGGGGGTCAGGCTCCTGCTCACATAGGCAACAGGCCGTTGTTGCCCTTCGTGTTCTTGATAAAGTACTCCTCCCAGACCATCATGACTAGCATCTACGTGTAGTTCATAGGGTTTGGTTGGGTCTGCGTAGGCCAAGACTGGAGCAGTGGTCAGGCTCTTCTTCAAGGCCTGGAAGGCCTCTTCACACTTCTGATTTCACTGATCTCTGATGGACTCTCCCGGCTTCCTGGGCCCTGAGTCATCCTCTTCTCCCTCAGTCTTGAGCAGTTCATTCAATGGTCTAGCAATTCGGGCGAATCCCTCCACAAACCTCCTATAGTAGAAGCAGAAACCCAAGAAGGATCTGAGTTCTGTTACTGTGGTGGGCCGTGGCCAGGAGGTAACTGCCTCCAATTTCTCGGGGTCTGTGGCCACCCCTTCTTCGGACACTATGTGCCCCAGATAGTTCACAGAAGACTGGTAGAACCGACACTTTTCAGGCGAAAGTTTGAGTCCCTCCTCACTGAGTCTCCTCAAGACTTTTTCCAGCCTCTCCTCATGTTCCTCCAGGGTTCTTCCAAAGACTATGACATCGTCCAGATATACAAGGACTTCATGGTTCATGTCTCCTACAGTCTTCTCCATGAGACGCTGGAAAGTAGCTGGGGCTCCAGACAGACCTTGGGGCATCCGGTCGAATTCAAAGAACCCCACTGGGGTTATGAAAGCTGTCTTCTCCTTGTCTTCTGGGTGCATAGGGATCTGATAGTACCCGCTTTTGAGATCCATAACGCTGAATTACTTGGCTCCAGACAAGCTCTGTAGGGCATCCTCTATCCTTGGAGTGGTATACTGGTCGTCTATGGTTCTCCTGTTGAGAGTCCTGTAGTCGAAACAGAGCCTCAATGACCCATTCTTCTTCCTGACCACCACTATCGGGGATGCATAGGGGCTTCTAGATTCCCGTATCACTCCAGTCCTCTTGAGTTCGGAGAGTTGTTCCCTTAGATCCTCCAGATCTGCTAGGGGGACCCGCCTGACTCTCTCTCTGAAGGGCTTATGTTCCTGGAGGCGGATCCGATAAGTGGCACTCCTTGCACACCCCACATCGAACTCATCTTTAGAGAAGATCTTCTCCCATCTGTTCAGCTGGGCCTTGGCTCTCTCTTTCCAAGCCCTGGACAGATTCGGGTTTTCCATGGATATCTTCTCCCAAGCATCTCCTCCTTCGCCCACCTCTGACAGGTTGACAGGGGCAGCAGGGCTCACCTGGCCTAGCAGCATCCTGGCTGGGACCTCCATGGGGCCATCCGTATTGTTCCTAACACTCACTGGGACTCTACAATGGGCCTTCTTTAGGGCCTTCAGCGGAATCACTTCTGGTATCACTTCCAGACCGTGGGACCCTTCCCTTGGATCAGATTCCAACATGACAAAGGGTCCAGGCTGCTCCCAAGTAAGCTTCACAGTGCCTCTGAGACAGGTTACTTCGCCGGGCTGCAGCACTATCCCTCCTCTTCCAAGTCTCCACACCTTCCCTATCCCCTCTCCTGGGGTCTTCTGCTCTAAGACCAGCCTTTGGTAAGCTGTCTTCAGCATGGGGTGGATCTTGGTGACCGCTGCCCCTTTCTCTTTCACTAGAGGGGTCAGAAGTCTTCGGACCAGGTCCGTGTTTGTCCCTATTATCAGGGAACTCTTGTTGGCTCCTGGTGGCCGAGGGCACACAACTGCCAGGGTGTCAAACACTTCGGCTTTTCCAGCCACAGATGGGTCAAAGGTCATCCTGACAGGCAGATAGCCATCGTAGGGGAAGTTCTGGGTTCCGATCCCACATATCTCTAGTCCCTCTATTTTCCGGATGGGTAGGTGACTCAAGTGCTTATCATAAAAGTCTCTGTATAGCAGGGTTACTTGCGCCCCAGTATCCAAGATTGCTCTGGTGTAGACTCCCTCCACTTGAATGGACACTATAGGAGATGGGCCTACCAGCTTCTCCGGATATGGCCCGGCAGGGGTCGCTTTCTTCAGACTTTTTCTCTTTGAACCTCCTCTCGTCCAATCCTCTTTGAACTTCAGTCTTTCTTGAGTCTGGTATGCATTGACTTCCCTCCCTTTACTGGGTGTAGGGACCCGCTGAGGGATACTATTGTTTTTCTTAGGTGTGCACCCCCTCTGGGGAGTGCTGTGCCTCTTCTGAGGGGTCTTACCCCCTTTCTCTGTAGTGTATCTCTGTTGAGGAATGTTGTGTTTCCCCCGAGGCGTTTTATCTCCTGTTTTCTGCTTTGCTTTCAGCTTGGAGCTCACTGAAGGTGATGGGCACCCGGTTGACTTCTTCACCGGGGCCCTCTGAAGTTTCCCGCCGGCTTGCGGTTGTCTATTTTCTTCTTCTTGGGACTGGAGCATGTAGCCGCAATATGTCCAATTCCTCCACAGTTAAAGCAGACTATATCTCCCCATTCTTGTAAAGATGCGGATGCTGAGGCAACTGGGAATAATTCCTTCCTTGGTACTTCTCTCTTGGGACCCTCTGTGTTTTTTTCCATCAGAGAGGTCAACATCTCTAACACCTTGGACATTTGAGCTTTCAGGGTGTCTATCTCCGAATCTCTTTCAGGGGTCATTACTGGATTGACTAGCACCTGTGCGGGTACAACATTTTCCTTAATCATCTGCTGGTCCTGTTGTAGTGCCTCCTCATCTCTGATGATTTTTATCAAGTCAGCATAAGTCAGCAACGTTCCTCCTCCTGAGGTTTTCAGGTGCAGCCAGACAGGATCCGAGCGCAGCGCTCCCTTTAAGACTTGCTTCATTCTTGCCGCATCTGTATCGTGGGGCCTCATCCCCTTCTTCAACACAATCTTGCGCAGCAACCTGTTCAGTCTCCTAACATACTCGGAAAGTTTCTCCTCTGGTTTTTGGAAAGTGTGTTCAAATTGGTAGACCATTTCTGTCACCTTTTCTAATTGACCAAACTCTTCCTGCAGCATGGCTAGACAGTCTTGAGCCGTGCAATCTGCATTCCCAAACCGAAAACTTTTCACTGCTTCTGCTGCTGCGCCTTTAAGGCTTTCCATCACTCGTTGCCTCTTCTGCGCTTCAGGCACCTCCCATGCCTCTACTGCCTGCAATGCCTGCTCCACCCAGGTGTCAAAGTCTTCTTCCCCTGCGGGGACAGGGAGCTTCCCTGAGAAAGTCTTTAGTCTCCGGTAGCTGGTTTCTACATGCACCGTATTCGTCTTCTGACATTTGGTCAGCAGATCCCCTATCGCACCTATCAGTTCTAGTGATATAGCAGTGATAGGTGCAGGCGTCACCGGAGGCGTCGCCCTGCCTCCTTTTTCCGGTGGGGTACGGGCAGTAGCCTGCGGTGATCCCGTTGGTGATGGTTCCTTTTTTTCAGTTACTGCGTGCGCCAACCTATAAGTTCTGTTGTCTGGCGTCCGCACACACTTGCGCTTACAGGCCTCTGGCATCCCGTTCCAGTACTCCACTAATGCATACTGATATGAGATGTCTGGGTCTGACTTTATCTCCGTCACCCACGGTGTGTGATTTAGGGACACTGACTTCATCAACTCCTCTACCGTTTCAGTCGACCATTCCTCCCCAGGGAGGCTGATGACTATCGACTGGTTTGGCTCTGCGTTAGAGGCTTTGCACCACTCTTCTACCGCTCGTGGATCCATGGGGTCCATGCCGGCACCTCTGGCGTTCACTTGCTGCATCAGGATCCCGGACGAGAACCCCCACGTGTAGCGATACCTCCAACTAAGAAGGCCGCAGATTTAGTTTGGGCCCTGAAGACAGCTCCGCCAACCCCCGGCAATATGCTCTACCCCCTACTGGCATAGCTAGTACTAACAGTAAATTGTATATCTTATACTGTATGAATAACTGAGCATTGAGACAATACTAAATTGCAATAAATGTAAGATTTTACTTAAGCTCTTGGTAAGGAAAAGGGTAACATCAATAACAGTTTACAGAATAATCATTAGTAATGCAGAGCCCAGCCACACTAACACACTATAGGGTTAACACTAGGGATGAGCTTCGAGTTCGAGTCAAACTCATGTTCGACTCGAACATTGCCTGTTCGCCCGTTCGCCGAACAGCGAACAAATTGGGGTGTTCGCGGCAAATTCGAAAAATCTATGGGAGAAATCTAAAGTGCTAATTATAAAGGCTTATATGCAAGTTATTGTCCTAAAAAGTGTTTGAGGACCCGGGTCCTGCCCCAGGGGACATGTATCAATGCAAAAAGAAGTTTTAAAAACGGCCGTTTTTTCGGGAGCAGTGATTTTAATAATGCTTAAAATGAAAAAATAAAAGTGAA
The DNA here is from genome assembly GCA_029206835.1 of Rana muscosa. NCBI lineage: Eukaryota > Metazoa > Chordata > Amphibia > Anura > Ranidae > Rana > Rana muscosa. The sequence goes on from CM055117.1 coordinate 467,207,218, forward strand.
ATATTCCTTTAAATTTCGTACCTGGGGGGTGTGTATGATATGCATGTAAAGTGGCGCATATTTCCCGTGCTTAGAACTGTCCCTGCAAAAAATGTCATTTTTGAAAGAAAAAAAGTCATTTAAAACTGACTCGCGGCTATTAATGAATTGTCGGCTCCCGGAAATACATACAAAAGTCATTGATAAAAAAAGAAAAAAGCGTGGGGGTTCCCCAGAATTCAATTACCAGGCCCTTCAGGTCTGGAATGGATATTAAGGGGAACCCCGCCGCAAATTTAAAAAAAAATTGACGTGGGGTTCCCCCAAATATCCATTCCAGGCCCTTCAGATCTGGCATGGATTTTAAGGGGAACTCCACCCCAAATTTTAAAAAAAAATGGCGTGGAGTCCCCCTAAAAATCCATACCAGACCCCTTATCCGAGCACGCAACCTGGCCGGCCGCAGGGGAAAAGGGGGGGACGAGAGAGCGGCCCCCCCTCCCTCCTGAACTGTACCAAGCCACATGCCCTCAACATGGGGAGGATGTCCCCATGTTGATGGGGACAAGGGCCTCATCCCCACAACCCTTGCCCGGTGGTTGTGGGGGTCTGCGTGCGGGGGGCTTATCGGAATCTGGAAGACCCCTTTAACAAAGGGGACCCCCAGATCCCGGCCCCCCCTATGTGAATTGGTAAGGGGTACATTGTACCCCTACCATTTCACGAAGAAAGCGTAAAAAAATGTTTAAAAAAACACACAAACACCTTGAAAAAGTCCTTTATTTAAAAAAATAAAAATAAAAACATTCCAGCGGTGAAATCCAGTGTCCCGCGGCGATTCCGATGTCCAGCGCTGTCCTTCATTGGTTGTGCCTGAGCGGACCTGATGGGGAACTCCCTCTCAGTATTTTAAATGTATAGACCCGCCCCTTCTAAAGTTCCCCATCAGGTCCGCTCAGCGGACAAGATGCGGAACATGAGAAGGGGCGGGTCTATACATGTATTACACAGCGAATGAAGTTCCCCATCAGGTCCGCCCCCTCGGTATGTCGGACCCGCCTACGTCATTGGCTTGAGCGGGGAACTTCCTTCACTGTGTAATTTAAATTTACATAGTGAAGGAAGTTCCCCGCTCAAGCCAATGACGTAGGCGGGTCCGACATACCGAGGGGGCGGACCTGATGGGGAACTGCTCTCACTTTGGTAATACATGTATAGACCCGCCCCTTCTCATGTTCCGCATCTGGTCCGCTGAGCGGACCTGAAGGGGAACTTTAGAAGGGGCGGGTCTATACATTTAAAATACTGAGAGGGAGTTCCCCATCAGGTCCGCTCAGGCACAACCAATGAAGGACAGCGCTGGACATCGGGATCGCCGCGGGACACTGGATTTCACTGCTGGAATGTTTTTATTTTTATTTTTTTAAATAAAGGACTTTTTCAAGGTGTTTGTGTGTTTTTTTTAAACATTTTTTTACGCTTTCTTCGTGAAATGGTAGGGGTACAATGTACCCCTTACCAATTCACATGGGGGGGCCGGGATCTGGGGGTCCCCTTTGTTAAAGGGGTCTTCCAGATTCCGATAAGCCCCCCGCCCGCAGACCCCCACAACCACCGGGCAAGGGTTGTGGGGATGAGGCCCTTATCCCCATCAACATGGGGACATCCTCCCCATGTTGAGGGCATGTGGCCTGGTACAGTTCAGGAGGGAGGGGGGGCCGCTCTCTTGTCCCCCCCTTTTCCCCTGCGGCCGGCCAGGTTGCGTGCTCGGATAAGGGGTCTGGTATGGATTTTTAGGGGGACTCCACGCCATTTTTTTTTTAAATTTGGGGTGGAGTTCCCCTTAAAATCCATGCCAGATCTGAAGGGCCTGGAATGGATATTTGGGGGAACCCCACGTCAATTTTTTTTTAAATTTGCGGCGGGGTTCCCCTTAATATCCATTCCAGACCTGAAGGGCCTGGTAATTGAATTCTGGGGAACCCCCACGCTTTTTTTTTTTTTTTTATCAATGACTTTTGTATGTTATGCCGGGAGCCGACAATTCATTAATAGCCGCAAGTCAGTTTTAAATGCATTTTTTTCTTTCAAAAATGAAATTTTTTGCAGGGACAGTTCTAAGCACGGGAAACATGCGCCACTTTACATGCATATCATACACACCCCCCAGGTACGAAATTTAAAGGAATATTTCACTTTTATTTTTTCATTTTAAGCATTATTAAAATCACTGCTCCCGAAAAAACGGCCGTTTTTAAAACTTTTTTTTTGCATTGATACATGTCCCCTGGAGCAGGACCCGGGTCCCCAAACACTTTTTAGGACAATAACTTGCATATTAGCCTTTATAATTAACACTTTAGATTTCGAACGTTCGAGTCCATTGTATTTAATAGGGTTCTAAAGTTTACACGAACATTTTGTCTGTTCGCAGGTTCTGGTGCGAACCGAACAGGGGGGTGTTCGGCTCATCCCTGGTTAACACATAACAAGTGCGCCACGCGGGCGACCGTTAGCTAAGTGCCCTGTGGCGCAGTAACCAAAACACCTTAGAAACCCCACCAGGCCTGGTTCTGATATCTACAACTTAGTCCTTTTTCTTCACCGGCAGATCTTTAACGGTGGTGCACATTAACAAAGTACAAACTTTGTAATCCAATGGGGTAGGTAAAGATGGGGTAGAAACTCGGCTATACGAACAGTAGGTTCAGCTCCGACAAGGGCCTTCAATAAGAATACCAAGAATAACTCGTAGGCCACGGCAGTCTATAGGCCTATATGCAGTAACAGTATATCAGTTGGGCATATGCCCTCTCACCCGCCCGGACTACGGTTCCAGTCTGGGAACTTCCACCAACTGTGTCCCACACACACTCCGTCTCTTCAGCGATCGGGTCCCCGATCCAACAAGGCTGTAGTCGAGCGAAGTCAGATGCCACCCAGGCTCACAGAGGGGTGGAAGGCTCTTTGGTGCTGCGCAAGGTCTCAGGCTTCAGGCCTTGCACTCCGACACATCCGCACAGGAGGATCAGTCTCTGAAGTCTTGTGTCCCAAAGAGGCCGAGCCCAGCCTCGCCTCCTCCTCTTATAACCCCTCCCATGAGTCTCTGCGGTGGAAACATTGCCGAACAGGGTTCTGGGTAATGTAGTCTCTCTGCATTAAAGGGGAACACCCCGCTACATATATTTTGCCCCAGTTTTCTACTGATAGTCTTGGAATGTCTCTCAACCAACATTCCCACGATTTATTTGCGTCTGACAACTCTATCTTAAATAAATGATTATATAGGATTGAGATCATCCCTTTTTCTCTTCTCTTTCTCACCATTTTTTCTAGACCTGTTTCTATTAACTGTGGGATACCCTGTGGAAACTGGGCTGACACCGCTTGAACTAGTTGTATATATCTAAAGAGATAGCTCTCAGGGATTTAATAATAATTAACTTTGAAAATCAGCCCTGAAAGAGGAATATGAAACATTCTTTTGAAGTGTGGTACAATTGTCTTTTTTGCCAAAGTTCAAAGCTGAACACATGATTGTATCCATACCCAAAACAGGAACATATCTAGATATTTTTATCAAGTTTCACACATGGAAACACCCCCAAGTATATACACTGTTTCACCTGTATGTGACACCCTAAAAAGGTTGTTCTGTTGGGCCACACTTGTGTTACTGAGTCCAGATGTTTAACCAGCTGCTGAGCATTCTCTCCTTGACGACATTACAATGCATACACTTATATTTGGAAAATATAGTTCCCCAAAAATCTATTCAACCATCATGTCCAAAAAAACATCTCACCAAAATAGGCATGGTAACATTTTTCGAAACGCTGTATCAGCCAAAAACATTGCATTATTAAGTGAACGTACGAAAGAGGTTTACTACGACCGATTACTGTGCCCACGAACATGAAAGTTGCTATCTTTAACTGTACTACATTAAAGAAAAACACATGCAGCAACATGCAAGTAATAATAATATGAAGTTCAAAGACATGAAAAATACTTACTTTTTCCTATAACTTTCTTTATTCTTTTGTATTGGTCTGGCTCCCGCAACTTGAGGTCAGACCATCGTTTTCTGAGCTGTTCCTTAGTTCTGCACACCCCGAATTTATAGTGAAGAGTTTTAACTACTTTCCCCAATAATTTTGGCCTTGACAAGATTAGGCTTTTGATACGGCCCATGCTTGGCATCATAATCCTCCCTCCTCAAAATGGCGACCATCTCCACCATTTCCTCGAATGTCATGTTGGATGCCTTATATCTCCGGGATTGGGTCTTTGGTTCCTCTTGAATTTCATCCTCTGTTGATGTAATCTCAGCCACCTGAGTCTCCGCCATGTTGTGTAGCACTACGACGAGCGAGAAGGAGCGGGGAAAGTACTATATCGAACGTCAGGGGCGGAGAAAAACATGCAGAGTTTCACGCATGCGCAGTGTATATAAAGCTAATACGCATGTGTTGTAACTACGTTCATTGTGCGGAAGAAGGAGTAAAGCAACGAACGTGATAACGAAGGTACGTAACATTTTTCTGATTTTTGTTTCATCAATTGATGAGATTGTGGCCTTTATATGGTCCTAAAGATTATTTGAAGAGTCTTGACTGACACTAGTATTTTTGTGTTGTTTTTGACTTTCAGCAAACATGCAGGCTTGCAAAAGTCCAGAATTTATGGGGGAGTTCCTGGACAGATGGAAGGAACTTCCTGTTCTCTGGCAAACCAAAACTGCAAAAAATAAAAATAAAGCAGCCAGGAAGGCAGCACTGGTGAGCCTGCTTGAATTTGTCAAGACCCAGATCCCCACAGCAACCCTCCAAGATGTGAACACCAACATTTCTACCATTAGGGGCACATATAGGACTCAGCGGAATATGGTCCTGAAATCCCAGAGGTCAGGAGCTGCAGCAGAGGAAGTTTATAAACCCAGTCTGTGGTACTAGAGCAAATGATGCTTTCTGGATGACCATCTGGAAGTCAGGGATTCTCTTTCAATTCTTCCCCCCAGACGTCTCTCCAGCCTTCCCTGCAGCCAACCCTCCAGCCTTCCTTGCAACCCAGCTCTGCCTTTGGAGGAACAACCAGAGGTCCTTGAGGAGCCGGATTTGGACATATGGAGCCAGGTATAGTATTGATATCAAGATTTATATGTAATAAAAGTAATGATGTAAAATAGATGTTACTATTGCTAACTATTTAATGCTTGAAAAAAAAGTGTTTTAAATATCAATAGACAGTAGTGGTCGAAATTGATGGGGACAAGAATAAAAAATGCAGGGGTCAGAATCATTGTCTTTTAAATTTCTTTTTGCATTCAATTTGCAAATGTCATGAGGTGAAAAATGTGTGTGATTGATGAAGCAAAAAATATAAGTATGTCCCTTTTTTATACACAGTGTCAGGGTCACCTGTGGCCAGGTGACAGATGCACACCGTAGGGGGACAGGAGTGCACCGCGAGGTAGTGAACCCTATGGCTGGCTTCTGCGGATAGGAAACTGGGTGGTTGTGGAAAGCGGGACCAGAGGAGCACAACCGGGATCCTAACGGAAGCTAGAGCCAAGATTCCCCAGGGCGCGGAGTCTAAGACCCAGCTGGTCTTCTCCAGGGCCTCTAGTGGTGAGGATGTTATGCTGCAGGCTGGGACCAGGTCGCGGCCCCTGGAGTTTCCTAGCTCACGCCCCGTAGGATAAGGGGAAAAGAGGGGAAGCAGCAGCACAAGATAAGAGAGAACCGAATAACAAGCTGAAGGTCAGGGGCCACAAGCAGACAAGGATAAAGAAAGAACGAGCCGAAGGTCAAGGGTCACGAGCAGACAGGGATAGTCGGGGACAAGCCAATAACGTAACAGAGAGACAGCCGTAGCACACGGCAGGCAGGAACCCAAACACACAATGCCTAACAAACACGTTGATCAGCAAAGCAGGCTTGCAGTGCACAGGTTAATATAGTGTTCTGTGATAGGGCCTGGGGTGGAGTCAGGCTGGGAGGAGATTATAAAGGAAGCCAGGTGAAGGAGGTCTGGTCTCAAAGATGAACACATGAGGAGGAAGGTAAGATGGCAGACAGACATTAATGCATATCCATGACAGTACCCTCCCTCTTACGAGGCCTCCCCCTTCCCCGCCTGGGCCCAGGTTTAGAGGTAAACTTTAGATGAAACTCCTTTAACAGACGAGGTGCAAAGACCTCAGATGCAGTGATCCAAGACCTCTCCCCAGGACCAAACCCTTTCCAATGAACGAGGTACTGAAGAACGCCTTTACAGAGTCGGGAGTCCAGAATTTGACTGATCTCGTACTCCTGATTATCCTCAGAGACAGGCGCCACGGTAGGGAGAGGACGAGAGAATTCATTGAGGACTAAAGGCTTTAGAAGAGCAACATGAAAGGAGTTAGTGATTTTAAGGCTCTTAGGAATCTGGAGTTTGAAACAAACCGGATTCAGTTTAGCAGTTACCGTGTATGGACCGATGAATCGTGGAGCAAACTTCAGAGAAGGAACTCGGAGCTTGATGTTCCTGGTAGAGAGCCAGACTTTGTCCCCTGGCTGAAGAGAAGGCGGTTTACGCCTGCGGCGGTCGGCAAAGCCTTTGAATTTTTCAGCAGCTGCCCGGAGGGAATCATGAACGTGACCCCAAACGGAATTGAGAGACTCCTGAACCGAAGCCAAAGCTGGAATGTCTGGAGAACAGATCATGGGAAGAGGAAGTTGAGGGTGTTTTCCATAAACTGTGAAAAAGGGTGTCTTCTGCGAACTGGTATTCACATGATTGTTATGGGAGAATTCTGCCCACGGGAGTAGAGAGGACCAATCGTCATGGTGAGAAGACACAAAGGTGCGAAGAAAGACCTCTAACTCCTGATTAACCCTCTCAGTCTGTCCATTGGATTGGGGATGGTAAGAAGAAGAAAAATCCAAGACAATATTGAGGGATTTGCAAAAGGCTCTCCAAAAACGAGACGTGAATTGGACTCCCCTGTCGGAAACAATATGAGAAGGGACCCCATGTAGGCGGAGAATTTCTCGAATGAAAATGGGAACCAAGGCAGGGGCAGAAGGAAGACCAGGAAGAGGAACAAAATGAGCCATCTTGGAGAATCGATCGATTACCACCCAAATGACTGTATTATTCTCAGACAGTGGGAGATCGGTGATAAAATCCATGGCAATATGAGCCCAGGGTTCCTTAGGAATGGGCAAGGGCATAAGGAGACCAGCAGGAGCTTGTGTGGAGGATTTGGACTGAGCACAGACATGACAAGCTTTAACGTAGTCTTTGACGTCTGAGCGGAGATTAGGCCACCAGTAGTGACGACTGATGAGTAGGAAGGATCGGAGGAATCCAGAATGCCCTGCCACCTTGGAATCATGTCCCCAACGAAGGATCTTAGCTCTTAGCTCAGTGGGGACAAAGGTCTTACCAGGCGGAATTTTTGACTTCAGGGTGGTAGAGTGGGCAACAATGCATGAGGTTGGAATGATCGGCTCAGGTTCAGGGGCGGACTCCTCGTCCAAAGTGTCAAATGACCTAGAGAGCGCATCAGCCCGACCATTGCAGGAACCAGGTTTGTAGGTAATCGTGAAATTAAAACGGGCAAAGAAGAGACTCCACCTGGCCTGTCTAGGATTCAGACGTTTAGCATTCTGTAGATACTGTAAATTCTTGTGATCGGTAAAGATTGTTATGGAGTGAGGGGAACCCTCCAAGAGATGACGCCACTCCTCTAACGCCAATTTAATTGCGAGAAGTTCCCGATCACCGATGGCATATTTCCTCTCTGCCTGAGAATTTTTTTTGGAGAAGAACGCACATGGTTGGCGTCTCTTCTCAAAGACTTGAAGAAGCACAGCTCCCACCCCCATTGAGGAAGCGTCCACTTCAATAAAAAATGCATTCCCAGGATTTGGTCTCCTCAAGAGGGGGCCAGAAACAAAGGCCTGTTTCAGGTTGTGAAATGCAGAGACAGCTTCGGGAGGCCAGTCTCTGGCATTCACACCCTTCTTGGTCAAAGCGATAATAGGCGCGGCAATGGAAGAGTAATTCCTTATGAACTGCCTATAATAATTAGTGAAGCCAAGAAAGCGCTGTGTGGCCTTGAGGCTAGCAGGAAGAGGCCAGTTGGTGATAGCCAAGACCTTCCCAGGGTCCATACGAAGACCCGAACATGAGACGAAGCACCCCAAAAACGGGACCTCAGAACATTCAAAGGAACATTTCTCCAGCTTGGCATAGAGATTGTTCTCTCTAAGACGTTGAAGTACAGTGCAGACATGGTTTCTGTGGACGAGCAGATTTTCAGAAAAGATCAGAATGTCATCCAGATAGATGACAACAAACTGGTACAGCAGATCTCTGAAGATTTCATTGACAAAGTTTTGAAACACGGCTGGAGCATTACACAGACCAAAAGGCATCACCAGATATTCGTAATGCCCGTCTCTAGTGTTGAATGCAATCTTCCATTCGTCATCCTCCCGTATTCGAATGAGATTGTACGCGCCTCTGAGATCCAACTTGGTGAAAATGGAGGCACCCTTCAACCTATCGAATAGCTCAGATATTAAGGGTAAGGGGTATCGATTTTTAATAGTAACCGCATTTAAACCCCGATAATCGATGCAGGGTCTTAAGGTACCATCCTTTTTGGCAACAAAAAAGAACCCTGCCCCTGCAGGCGATGAGGATTTCCGGATGAAACCTCTCTCCAGATTCTCTGCGACATACTCCGACATGGCCTGGGTCTCTGGGATGGACAGAGGGTAGGTACGACCCCTGGGTAGAGTTGCTCCGGGGACAAGATCAATAGCACAGTCAAAAGACCTGTGGGGAGGAAGCACCTCAGCTGATTTCTTACAGAACACATCCCGGTAATCGCTGTATGCAGCAGGAAGATCAGAAGAAACCGAAGTGGCAGCAACCGGAAGACTCTCCTTGGGGGTCACCTTGAGAAGACACGACGAGAAACATGAGGAACCCCAGGCCAGGATCTGCCCAGAGACCCAGTCCACATGTGGAGAGTGGAGCTGTAGCCAAGGGAGGCCCAATACAACTGGGGTAGAGGCCTTGGGTAGAATAAGAAAGGATATCCACTCCTGGTGGAGAATCCCTACCGACATCCTAATGGGTAGCGTCTGGAAGCGAATAGGGCCCCCTGGGAGAACAGTGCCATCAATTGCCGAGACTACCAATGGGGTAGTGAGAGGTGAAAGGGTAAGCTTCATAGAAGAAGCAGTTCTCCAATCCATAAAATTGCCGGCAGCCCCGGAATCCAGGTATGCAAGGGTTGACTGAGGAGAAGTGCCTACATGAAGGAACACCGGCAAGAGCAGGCGAGAAGGTGATGTTTCTGGGTCCAATACTCCACCTTCCAAATGTATTAGACCCGAGCGTTTCCCGGACGAAGCGAGCAGGAGTCACGAAAATGACCCGTGCCCCCACAATAGAGGCACAAGCCCAGAGCACGTTCTTCGGGGGTTAGTCTGGTCCGGCCCAGCTGCATAGGTTCTTCAGCAGGTAGAGGATGCTCCACGGAATGAAGGGAGGGGAGCTCAGACTGGCTAGGACCCAGAGAGTGCTGGCGTCTTTTTTCTAAGGACCTCTCTTGAAAACGAATGTCAATCTGGTTGCATAATGAAATTACATCGTCCAGACCGACGGGAATGGGTCTTCCCGCTAATTCGTCTTTCACTCGGTCAGAGAGGCCATGTAAAAAGGTAGCGACCAGGGCCTCATTATTCCAGCTCAATTCAGCTGTGTGGATACGGAACTGAAGAGCATATTGCCCCACTGAACTAGATTCTTGGCGAAGACGTAAGACAGCACTAGCCGCTGAAGAAGCCCGAGCCGGCTCTTCGAAGATATTACGAAAGAGCTTCAAGAAATCGGACAGACTGGAAACCACCGGATCGTTCCTCTCCCACAGGGGGGCAGCCCAGGCCAAAGCTTCACCGGAGAGGAGGGAAATGATATAGGCTACCTTAGCCCGGTCAGACAGGAAGCTTTGAGGCTGAAGCTCAAAATGAATTGTGCATTGGCTGAGAAAGCCCCTGCAGGCCTTGGAGTCCCCAGAGAAACGGAACGGAGCTGGCAATCTTAGTGAGTGTGAGGCTGCGACTGGTGCGATAGGTACAGCCGCTGGTTGTACTTGGGGTTGCGGATTCGGGGTTCCCAAGGAGACCTGAAGCTACTCGAATCGAGAAGCCAGATCCTGGAGGAATCGCATCACCTGAGTCTGATTTGATTCCTGGGTTTCAAGTCTGCGAACTATGCCCTGCAATGGATCATCCGCGGGGAGCGGGATGTCAGCCGGGTTCATGGCTGATCATACTGTCAGGGTCACCTGTGGCCAGGTGACAGATGCACACCGTAGGGGGACAGGAGTGCACCGCGAGGTAGTGAACCCTATGGCTGGCTTCTGCGGATAGGAAACTGGGTGGTTGTGGAAAGCGGGACCAGAGGAGCACAACCGGGATCCTAACGGAAGCTAGAGCCAAGATTCCCCAGGGCGCGGAGTCTAAGACCCAGCTGGTCTTCTCCAGGGCCTTTAGTGGTGAGGATGTTATGCTGCAGGTTGGGACCAGGTCGCAGCCCCTGGAGTTTCCTAGCTCACGCCCCGTAGGATAAGGGGAAAAGAGGGGAAGCAGCAGCACAAGATAAGAGAGAACCGAATAACAAGCTGAAGGTCAGGGGCCACAAGCAGACAAGGATAACGAAAGAACGAGCCGAAGGTCAAGGGTCACGAGCAGACAGTCGGGGACAAGCCAATAACGTAACAGAGAGACAGACGTAGCACACGGCAGGCAGGAACCCAAACACACAATGCCTAACAAACACGTTGATCAGCAAAGCAGGCTTGCAGTGCACAGGTTAATATAGTGTTCTGTGATAGGGCCTGGGGTGGAGTCAGGCTGGGAGGAGATTATAAAGGAAGCCAGGTGAAGGAGGTCTGGTCTCAAAGATGAACACATGAGGAGGAAGGTAAGATGGCAGACAGACATTAATGCATATCCATGACACACAGCCAGAGCTGAGCCAGGAAGAGGGGGACGTTGTGGACCAGGAGGAGGCAGGGCCCAGTGGCACACAGGAGGAGGCATGGCCCAGTGGCACACAGGAGGAGGCCAGGCCCAGCGCAAGAGCCCAGATGCCTCCCCTCAAAATTCAAACCAGAATGCCCAGGAGGGTTAGGCAGGTGGAGGAGAAAACACGTGCCTTTATTCGAGAGGCTACTGCGGCCCTCAGAGAGCCCCCCTCCGTTGAAGAGGGCTATGCCGCAGTACTGGCACACAAACTAGCCAGAATGGACATTGGACAACGGCTCTTTAGTGAGAACCTAATGTTGAAGGTCATCAACAGGGGGTTGCTGGGCGAACTAACCCATTTCACTGACCTAGTAGAGGTCGTCCCTCCTCCTCCTCCCCCTCCTGCCACAAGCTCTCCTCCTGAGACACAGCCTCCGAGGAAGCGCTTAACGAAGGCTGCAGAGAAGGCTGGAGAGAAGGCTACAAGAAAGAGAAAGAAATAATGGCCTTGCTTCTGAATGGTCTGACAGAAGGCACAGACTGTTCTAGTACCACAGACTGGGGACATATATCTCAATTACCTGCTGCTGTTCCTGACCTCTGGGAGTCCAGGACAAGATTGTGCTCCTAATCTTTTTTTTTTTAAAACATATTTTGGTGTTCTATTCTTTGATGTTTGCTGTGGGGTCCAAATGATGCACAAATTCGAGCAGGGTCTCCAGTGCTGCCTTCTCCTTTAATTTGTTATGTGCCAGAATAAATGGATTTTTGATTTACAGTAAATACTTGACCATGTGTTTTTAATTCAAAAAGAGAGTTTGCTAGTAAGTAGGCAGGGACATTTAAAAAATAGATTTTATAATTAACAAGGGACACCAACCTCCTTGAGGGGAAATAATACAAATTTATAATGTTGGTGTGGTAACTTGACACACAAAAGAAAAAAACAAAAAAAAAAAAGATTCAGAAATCTACCATAAAAAACAAAGGCTGATCTTTTAATTAATATATTTTAAACTAATTTAGAATTTATTACGGAGATCTGGCTTACCAACAAAAAATTAAATTCATGAGATCACTAAAAATTACTAATAAACAAGTTTGTCATAACTTGGTTGGAATATCATTAGCAAAAGAAGTTCATTATTGTAGCATTATATAAAGAAGAAATGAATGCGCTGCATTAAACGATGCAATAATTTTCAGCATTACAAATGTGCTATCTCCATTACAAATGCTAGTTTTACCAGAACGAGCGCTCCCATCTCATACTTGATTCTGAGCATGCGTGTTTTTTTCCCCTCGTAAAAGCATACACGTTAAAAAGAACGACGTGAAAAACGACGTGAAAAAATAGAGCAGGTTCTCATTTTTTTTAGGCCATTCTTTATACTCTACTGCAGGGGTCCTCAAACTTTTTAAGCAGGGGGCCAATTCACTGTCCCTCAGACCGGTAGAGGGCCGGGTCCTTCAATGCCGCCCCCCCACCCGCCAAAAAAAAAGCTGAAAGTCCCCCGACCCATGCCCATCATTGCCGCCTCACTGTGCCCATCATTGCCGCCTCACAATCATTGCAGCCTTACCGTGCTCTCATTGCAGCCTCACCGTCACTGCCGCCTTACTGTGCCCTCATTGCACCCCCCCACCATCATTACAAGCCCCCCTCACCATCATTACAAGCCCCCCTCACCATTTCAGCCCCCCTCACCATCATTACAAGCCCCCCTCACCATTGCAGCCCCCCTCACCATCATTACAAGCCCCCCTCACCATTGCAGCCTTACTGTGCCAACAATGCCTCACCAGTCAGTGTGTGCATGGGGATCTCCTGCTCCTGCTGTGTCACGGAGCTCACTGAAAAGTTTGGGCACGCTGTGATAAAAGTCCCGCCCTCCTCCTAGACTAGCTTGTGTGATACAGAACACTGTGTCTATCACACAAGCTGGTCTAGGAGGAGGGCGGGACTTTTATCACAGCGCGCCCAAACTTTTCAGTGAGCTCCGTGACACAGCAGTCTACCGCTGTGTCCGCTGTGTGTTACAACCGGCCCTGCGTGCGGTGGGCCAGATAAATGTCCTCGGCGGGTCGCATGCGGCCCGCCGGACGTATTTTGAGGACCCCTGCTCTACTGTATTTACTTGCATGGAGGGAATAAGGTATTTGTAAACTCCCAGTGGGAGATCTTTTCTGAGTAAGGGTGTACCTTGAGTAGTTTGTTCATGTAGAGCACCCCATGCAATCAATGTAGCATCAATTGAAGGGAATTTAGCGTAAAATAATGGTCTTCAAGTCAATGCTGCTAGCAAAAGTGAAGGTAAATCTCTTTGTGATACTATTGTTCTTTCTATATGTACCCATAACTTATCAGTCTCTTGGTCAAACCAAAACTTCATCTGATCCAAAAGAGCTGTGTGGTAGTATTTGCGCAGGCTAGGGAACCCTGCTCCCCCTTTTTGGCTTTGTTTGAGTAAAATAGGATAGGAAAGCCTAGCCACTTTACCGTTCCACAAAAATCTCCGGAGCATTTTTTCAACCGTGGAAAAAAAGGAATTGAGTAGGCATATGGAGATTGCGAAAGTAGTAGATTATTTTGGGCAAAAGTTAAATTTTTAGAGCTGCTATTTTCCCTAGCCAGGTAAGTTCATGGGAGGAAATGTGTTCTAAATCTTTTTTAATTGTGTTTAATAGGGTATGTGACACTAGAAGGAAAGGGTGATCCCTAGGTATTGAAGACTTTTTGTAGCCCACTGAAATGGAAATTGCAATTTTAACTCATTTAATATAGAGTTAGGTAAATACATAGGTAAGATAGAGGATTTGGTAACATTGAGATTGTAGTACAACACAGACCCAAAATAATTCAGTATTCATTGTACCTTATTCTAGGGAGGTAACCGGAAAGGTTAGGGTTAATACCACATCATCCGCGAATAAGCAGATTTTGTGGTCTCTATCAGCTACTCAAATGCCCTTAATAAGTTTAATTCTTCTAATTTTCTCTGCCAGGGGCTCCATCACCATCACCAATAAAAAGATCAAAGGGGATAGTGGGCACCCCTGACGGGTACCATTAGTGATGAAAAATTTATCGGACATAGCATGGGAGGTGTATACGCACGCAGTGGGCACTGTATATAGTGCTGAAATCGATAATTATATAGGTCCTGTAAATCCGAATTTGTTAAGTGTCCTATGGGTGCCATCTGGGGCCTGCCATCCCTTCGCAAATCCTACTTGGTCTGCTTTTATTAAGTAAGGGGTTATTTCTGCTAGTCTGTTGGCTAGAATTTTTGCATAGATTTTTAAGTAATTATTGAGGAGGGATATAGGCCGGAAGTTCTGGGGGGTGTCTGGTTTCTTCCCTGGTTTTGGCAGAGCCACTTTAACAGCTTGGAGCATCTCTTCAGGAAAAGAGGCGGAGGAAATTGCTTTGTTAAAAAGTTTACGCATATATGACACTAGTATGGTCTGAAAAGCCTTGCAGTACTCAGCTAAAAAGCCGTCTGCCCCTGGCGATTTGTTGGTAGTAATGAATGGATGGCCCGAAGAATTTATTTTTCTGAAATATCAGAGTTTAAAGAAAATTGTTACTGTTGATATCAGTAGGTTGGGGTGTTGAAGAGTCCAATTTTAAATGATATAAGTCTTTGTAGTATTTGCAAAATGCGTTTTCAATGTCTGTAGGGTGATGTACGGGTTGAGCCATGCTAGGATCAATTATATGGGATTATGTCGCTTTTTGCTGTTTTCTGAGTATATTGGTAGCTAAAAATTTACCAGCTCTATTTCCCTGTGTATAATGAGTTGCCTTGAGTTTCTGCATATGTCTGGTGATCAAAAATCAAATGCATTCTGATGTCTTGTCTGCACTGGAATAGTGCAGATTGTATTAGAGGGGTAGGATTGGCTTTATGGTGCACTTCAAGGGATTTGAAGAAAAAACAGTTGTCTCTGGTACATCAATGCATAGAAAGAAATCATCGATCTGACCATGCAATCAGTCTTGGTATATAGGATTTTTCAATATAGCCATGTTATTGCACCATAAATGTACTGGTGCTGTGTTATAGTGTTCTTTGATAACCAGTGAGACGGGTGCAGGGTCAGACCATTTTATTGAATGAATGTTAACCGATATAACATTTTGCAAAAGTGGCAGTTCAGAACAAATAAATCTATTCTCGAATATGATTTGTGAGGAGCTGAATAATAAGTAAAATCTTTTTTTCCGGAATTGGCACAGCTCCACATATAATATAGGTCAGAAGAATGCAGGAAGGGCTGTAGTTCACGTGCAAAATGATGGGGGAAAGAGCAGTCCAGTTGTTTATTGACCACACAGTTAAAGTCTCCACAGTATAGCAAGAAGCCTTTCTCAAGCTTATCAATTCTTTTTCGCAGGGAGTGTAGAAAGGATAGGTGTGACAGGGGGGTCACTTTGGACACAGGGTGAGCCAGGAAATAATGGACATTAAGAAATATATCTTGGACTACCTAAAATGGGTCTGTAATATTTATCCACCATATTCCCAAGGATATCTGTAAAGGACTATTTACTTATTCTGAACTCAACAGGTTAATTGAGAGATACTGAGGTGTTCAGCCTCAATCACCTGTCTGCCTAGTGTAATGCTAATGAATTCCAGCTTCTAGAAGACCTGTTCATTGTTTGTGGTGATGTGGATTGGGGAAATTAAGTGTGTCCTTGTGCGTATTGTAAAGTAACAGACAGTCTGGTGAATATAAAGGTCATGCATAGTTATTTAAACATAAAGGGGATTAGAACCTGTTGTCTCCTAGCAGACGTCAAAATAATGTGTATTGGGGCTTGTTATGTTGTGGGTGGAGCTGGACCATTGTTCATTCAGGTTAATGCAGTATTGGATGTGTATAAGAGTTTCAATGTTTTTGCCAATAAAGGGAGTCTATTTTTGGAAAGATACAGAGCGTGTTGTCTCGTTCTTTGGAAGGATTAATTCCTATGGGAAGTGGTCTTCTGGCTGTGAAGGATCGACAGTGAAGTTGTGTCCAGGAGAGGGAAAGGATCTAAACGGCGTTGCCCCCTTTCGTATTTGGGGTGCCATTACAATAGGTATATCCACAAAGGATTGCTGAGTGTGAACACCCAGGAAAATGGGTACAAGATTAAAACACGGTGGTACAGGACACCTGACCTCATCCACAAATTATTTCCAACTGTTTCAGATCAGTTCTGGAGATGTGGACAGTACTTGGGCACTTTCCTCCACATTTGGTGGAAGTGCCCACTGATTCAGCCATACTGGCGTGGGGTACATGATGCGACGACTGCGGTCTCCTTGCTCCCACTGGAGTTCTTACCAGCACAATACCTTCTTCATCTCTCCAAAATATCCAGGAAGAGATACCATAAGTCTGTGGCGATCCATATGATCAATGCTGCTAGGTTATGCTTGCCGGTTATGCTTGCCAGTTCATTGGAGGTCTGCATTACCACCTTCCATGAAAGAATGGGTGACACGCATTAATCACATTGCAGCGATAGAGGATCTGATTTACACTGCACAAGATAGGATCTCAAGCTTCTCCAATATATGGGAAGCCTGGTTTAAATTTCAGAATTCTACAAGATACCAAGATCTACTGCAAGATAATGGTTAACTGGGATTCCTCGGCAGAGTTCTGTTTAGACTTAAACGGGAGCATTGTGATCTAAGAGCTGACACATTTCAAATAGCAGAAGTAGATGGAGAGGGTAGCTGGTGGCCCCCCCACCCCCTCTCCTGGCATTTACCTTCTAGACACTCCCTCCCCCCCCTCGTTCCTAACCTATATCTTCCCTTCTTACCCCCCCCCCCCCATCTCTTTCTTCCTTTTCTTTTTCTATCTTCTTTTTTCTCATAAATAATCCTGGAGTGGAGAATTTGGGATAATGGGTTTACCTAGTGGTTGACCCCTCCGCCCATCCTTTCCAGGGTATGCGGATGTTCAGAGATAGGTACAGGAATTTTAACAAAGGCTCTGACCTTCCAATAACTTTGACGGGACTTTAGGCATCTGACTGCACTCGTAATGACATGGTCCTGCAACGATATCTTGATGTACGCCTTCTGTATTTCTATGCTAGAAAAGTTGTTTATAATGTATGCTGGGAGTACCTCATGGGCCTTGTCACTATTATATATTGTGTAGTTGTACTCCAGTTGGAGCCGCAGCCTTTCTGTTTTTGCATTTTTTTTTCTTCTACCCGTCGATGTTTCTGTAGTATCTGTTGAATTATTCAATAAAATCTTTATGAAACAAAAAAAAAGAAAGGAAAGTGGACCGGAATTGGGAGCATATAGGTTAACAAGAGTATAAGTGACATTATTCAGGTCACAGATAAGTATTATATATCTAGACGCTTTATCTATGATAATGTCATGTAAGTGGAAAGCAACAGCATGATTTATGGCGATTAATACTCCGCATTTTTTAGTAGGACCGGAGGCTGTGAATATCTGAGGGAATAGTTTGTTCGTATTGTAAGATTGGGGGTTGTTAGCTCTTGTGGTGGATGCGTATTTCCAGTGATGCAAGCCAGTCAGCAACTCTGTTTAAGGGCATGGTAGCCCATTTTTATTTAAAAAGCACGAAAGTTCACAAACACATCTGTAGTATTCACATACTCATACAGTTCCACCATTCCTGTATCTTTCATACTAACAGTAGCCTCGTAGCTTTACCTTCTAGCGATCCAGGCCTTTAGCCTAGGCCTGACGGTCTGTTCCTCAGACCCACACAGTGTCCAAGAGTTTCAGCTTTCTCCTAGCTTCTCCTGGTCAGCACCTTTGTTGCTGTATCACCAACGGTGTCTGCCTCCTGCAGACATGCACCGCCTTTGACTCCACTTCAGAGGATGAGAGCCCACCTGGCTCTCATGCACACAGACTTCCTCTCTGTTGGGTGGAGCCCTGTTCCATAATCACCTCTGAACTAAATAGCCCAAGACACAGCTGTTCCATCAGCGTGTCTTTCTTTACCAAATCTGGCATAAAACAACCCTCTTGAAGGTCGCGCAAAGTCGCACCCTCACATACCCTCCCCCCTTGTTTCGAACCGGAGGGAGGAACACATGATTCCGTCACCATAAACGGCACACCTCTGTGCCAGCCATTGGCTGCGTAGGCCCATTTCTTTTTCGGGGTATGTGTCCACCAGCACTTCACCTTGGCGCCTCTGTGCCAACTATCCATAGCAGTAGTCCTAATCTGCCCAACCTTTTCTCTAAAGGGGCACTCCACCCACATCTTCTTCCGGGTGTACTTCCACCAGCCCTTCTTCCTGAATCATGGGCTCCCACTAATCTCTCCATCCCTTCTACCTTTTGGCCTCAGGACCCTTCTTTTTCCTCTCACAGACCTACTCTCCCGGGACAGTTGGGGACCTACTTTCATGACATCTGTCAGGGACTGGCCACTCTCACTACCTGACGCAACATTAACCATCAACATTTGTTTCTCAGGTTCACCAACCCCTGTGTAATCACTCTTGGCCACCAAACCATCTGTGATTAATACCATATCCTCAATAGCAATGTTCCACAAGGGGTTATTCAACACAATATTGTCATTCAGACCTCTTGTCCTGTTTGCTAGGACAGTGTCTATGGAGGGACCATCTACAGGCAAGCAGTTACTCCCTATGGGGCAGTCCCGTAGTTTCACATCGCACCCTGTTGTCCAACACTCCAATAACAATTGTCCTACCAACGCACATGTTCCACCACATTTTCCCACACCAATCTCTTTAACCATTTCTGTGTCCATTGGTACCTCAACCAATAGCTCGGGGTTGTCTGACAGTGCTCCACAGGGCTTCTCATACATATTTCTGTTACAGTTACCATCACTGTTATTTCCTGTCAAAGTGTCTCCGGGTACCTCAAACTGCACCTCTCTGCACGTGATGGACTAAATTCCCACTACCGCCACGTCCGTTCCGGGCCCTTCCTTTACATGAGGTGTAGCGGGTGAGACAGTACGCACGCCACGTACCAACCACTGCTCAGCCGCACCTCGGACCGCACCAGCAGGAATACACCCCATCACACCCGCATACGGAGAGACTTCCACTATGTCCAATATCTCTAATTTCTCAAACAGTTCCCCTGAGCGCCTTCCGCACATAACCCCTGCTGGAAGCACTCTCGCGGAGAACTGCGAGACAACTTTCCACAAAAGCAACCAACAGTGTAGCAACCAATTCTCATCAACATTGCTTAACAACGCATGTATCACCTGCGTCCACCGATTGGTATTGTGCAGTACCATGTTGCCCTTCTGCTATGGATACACGCAGGTGTACATTGGAAAGATTCTCACCAATTCCCACAACATCTCAGAAATTTCTAGACATGCCGTATCTAAACACAGAACTCTAGGAACTTTACCTTTACCAACAATGTGGAGGGACTCATTTGCTAATGTGTAAGAGGCCGGGACACTTAAAAAGACCTCTACCTCAGAGGCAACTAACAAAATTTGCGGCTCCCGCTGAGCACTGCCAGTCGCATGTGTCACACTCATCCTCTCACCTTCAGCAACACTGAGCCCTTCCAAATCGCTATCCACTACCTCATCAATCTGACATTCAACATTACTCATCTCTTTTGCTGTGGACAAAACCTCTGCTATGTATGCGCCCTTTTCAGATCCTTCCAACTGGAGAGGGTTAATTTCTGCAAAAGCCAACGCACCCGTGTCTACCGACTCTGCAGCCTCTCTATTTAGCATAGCAGAAATTGTGTCCACTCCACTGTTACCCACTAAGCCTTCCTTGTTTAAATGCACTTGTGGCAAAACATTTTCAAACACAACAGGCGGCAATAACATAACTTCACCACTTTGCTCGGGTGGCGCTTCACTAAACCCATGAGGACTGTCAGCAGTGACAGACCGTAACAACTCCTTATCAGTACAAGAAATTTTAAACATTTGAGTTTTACCATTTTTCCCATCACCAAGGTCAAGTACCCTCTTATCTATCAGAGCGGCACCACAGTTGTCCCAGGCAACCTCTGGCTCCAACACACAGAGCTCCCTGGAGGTTTCTAAGGACACCTCTGCAGCCTTAGCTACTGTTGCCAAGGGGAATCGCATATCCTGCTTAGCGATCACCCCTACCTCATTAAGCATCACATTACCATCAGCACATGTGTCATCAGCATGCATAAACATAGCAGTTTTATAAACTCTATCAAATTGTCCTTTATCAAAACGCATGGCACCCTGCGTGCCACTCAGCACACCACCCTTCCTCTCCACAGGAATAATTTTGCCCACTAGGGCGTCTTCACAGTTGTCCTGGGAAACCACTTGCCCCACCACTGCAGGCTCCTTGGTGGTTTCCCTTGGCAACTGCACAGCACCTGTCACTAGGGAACATGGCATACCAACTGCTTTGGTCACCCCTAGCACATCCTTTCCAGCACTCCGCTGGATTACCTTAGCTGTACCCAGAGTCCATATGTCCCTTTCAATTTTTGACCTCGCTGCAAGCAGGGTTTTAACCTGTGTCTCATCACTGATCTGGGTAGCACACTGCAGCAAGTTAATTTTTTCACCTTCAGTGGATCTCCGCTCTGGGGTCACTTCCACTTCATTGTGAGCAACCACACAGTCAGCCTTTCCCATGATTTTAACCGGAACAGTCTTACCATTCTCTTTAGCATGGGTTGAAGACTTCAATTGAGGGCGTTGTCCCTTCTTTGCCATGCTCTCACAAGATGACGCCCCCTCCTGGAAACAGGGTAACATTACATCCCTCTTGGATTTTCCATCATCGCTTGCAGGCAAAGCATTAAGCCCAACAACACGATCAGCAGCTGTATTCCACAAGCTTGGACAAGAAAAGATCCCGTGGCCCAGCTGACCATATTCCAGGCATGGCACTTGGCGACTTTCTCCAGTTGGTATGGGAGACCACCTTCTCCCCGCTGATCTCTTGTAGCGCTCTCTAGACTGGACTGCTCCTAGAAAATTATCGTAGTCATCTCGGTTACTATACATCCCACGGTACACCTCCTGGTACTCCTCGATCAGAAAAGGTTGCACCAACTCAACCGAGCGATTTCTGGGCCATCTTCTGTAGGAAGCAATCATCGCAAACTCATCCAAAAAGTCCTCAACACATTCAGAAGGCAACATAGGCCGTATGAAGTCAGCTGTACGAATTTATGCTTTGTTGCCATGGGCAACCACACCCATCTTCTCACTCTTTACACTCAGAGCAGGCTTCTCATACCTTTGCTTTGGTGCAGCCTGGGACAAAGGGCATTTAGGAACTTCATGCCCCCACTCACTGCACCGCAAACAGCGCACTTGGTTCTTAACCCTTTGCACATTGATAGCTGGCCATCTTGCACCAGCGTTGCCAGGGGCAACATGTCCTTCCCCTTTCACTTGGTTCAGTGCGGCCAAGTGTCGCCTGCACCAATCCACTGCAGACTCAGACTTTGGTGAACTCTCCATACTTGCAGACACCTGTGCATTCCTTTCACCAGTGTTGCTAGGGACAACACCAGCTCTGTCTCTCATCTCAGCAAACATGGCTTCCTTTTTGCGTTTTGACCTCCCCATCTCTGCAGTCAGGCCAACAACGTTTTTTTTTGTTAGTTTTTTTAACACAGTTCCATTTAACACAGGAAAATTTTGAAGTACTGTCTCCAAGACTTGCAAACAGCACACTTTCACATGCAGACTTCACTCTCTGTTTGAGCTCATTTCCACAGGCACATCACCTGTATACAACACAGTCCATTAATTGAACTCCTGTGCAATGCAGTTCGCCTGGCTGCCACACACAGCTAGCAGCAGTTCACCGCAGAAAACTTGAACTTTTCCTTCAGATAGGCTGTTCATCACAGTATTGCTGTTAAACACACAGTTTCTTTTTACTCACTGTTTTTGGTATGCGAGGATCTGGAACTCTTCCAAAAACTGCCCAAAGCAATATCTCCACCACTTGTAAGATTGGGGGTTGTTAGCTCTTGTGGTGGATGCGTATTTCCAGTGATGCATGCCAGTCAGCAACTCTGTTTAAGGGCATGGTAGCCCATTTTTATTTAAAAAGCACGAAAGTTCACAAACACATCTGTAGTATTCACAGGGGGGTTCCACCATTCCTGTATCTTTCATACTAACAGTAGCCTCATAGCTTTACCTTCTAGCGATCCAGACCTTTAGCCTAGGCCTGACGGTCTGTTCCTCAGACCCACACTGTGTCCAAGAGTTTCAGCTTTCTCCTAGCTTCTCCTGGTCAGCACCTTTGTTGCTGTATCACCAACGGTGTCTGCCTCATGCAGACATGCACCGCCTTTGACTCCACTTCAGAGGATGAGAGCCCACCTGGCTCTCATGCACACAGACTTCCTCTCTGTTGGGTGGAGCCCTGTTCCATAATCACTTCTGAACTAAATAGCCCAAGACACAGCTGTTCCATCAGCATGTCTTTCTTTACCAAATCTGGCATAAACCAACCCTCTTGAAGGTCGCACAAAGTCGCACCCTCACAGTACATTTAAGCTGCTTTTGTTGTGCAAAGTGTGTCTCTTGTATGCACAGAACATCGCCTTTCAGAGACTTTGCCTCTTGCCGCATAGCCCGTTTTTTGAAAGGGCTATTGAGGCCATGGACATTCATAGATACAAACTTAAGCACAATTTTTCAAAGAAAGGGAAATGCTGTATAGGGGTAGCTTAAAGGCTGTTGATAAGTGCGCATAGAAACAGGTACCTGTACATGGTGGTATGAAGCTACTTGGATAGGTGCGAGAGAGTTTATTTAGTAGGTGGTAGTGGTGGGTGGGTTCCAGAGAGATATCATTGATTCTTCCATTGTAGAATGTAGGTGGTAAAAATGGGGAAAATAAAACAGTAAAGTCAATAACAGAACAACATAGGTAACTTAAAAAAGAGAGGAGATAAACCTCAATGTGCAAAGGATTTTGCATAGGAGCAACAGGGGAAATAGCTCCAAACATCCAGCTTTAACCCTTGCAGGTGTTAAACAGCACCCTTTTGGGTCAAAAATTGTAAAGTTCCAAGAGTATGCTCAAGTGGCATCTACTTGTCTCCACTCTGGTGAGACATGCCCTGGAGTAGTGGTTGTCAGGTCTACATCTTAGTCCTGAGGGACTAAGCTCCATTTTTTGGTTAGTCGGAATCCCTCTTCCAGAGACTTGACAGCATAGGTGCGACCATCTTTTGTGATGAGTATCTTAGTTGGGAACCCCCAGGAGTAGGAGAGACGTAGTAGTTTAATGGGATTTAATGGGATGCACTAGTTTCTTGCGTGCCATCATAGAAAACTGGAATAGATCAGCATGTATTGCAATTCCTGTGTACTGTTCAGGTAGTGGAGAGTGCTGTCTTGCAAAACGCATTAGGTCATCTTTTACGTGAAAAAAATGTATGCAGACTATGAAGTCTCGCAGGATTTTATCTGGGGGGTGTTGTGGCTTAGGCAGTCTGTGGGCCCGATCTACAATAATTCCACCAGCCGGTGTATCAGGAAGCAAGTCTGTTATTGGTTGTTGCACATATTGCCGAAGCTCTAAAAGGGGGCACAGATTCCACTACGCAAATAAGTTTAACATTGTTTCTGTGGGACCTGTCCTCCAGGTCCGCCATCTTGCTTTTCAGTGACTCCAACTCCTCATCTTTATCATCATGCGCATCTACTAGCTCATTGTGAGCTGATGCAAATTCTGCCAACTTGTTTTCAACATGATTAACGCGATCCCCCACTTCAGCTATTTCAAATTTCATTTGCGAGACATACTCCATCAGGTCTCCTATGTATAAAGCCCCGCAGAGATACAAACATCTCCTTTATTGTAGTGTCACTAAGGAGTTGCCCAGTAGTGGGGAAATCATGTATTTGCTCACAGAATTCAGTGGTGCTGTTTTGTGACACATCTCCCCCCTCCTTTCACCTACATAGGCATGTGCTGAGGAGTGTCTCGACGCTGTCTTCTGTGGGCTGTACACTGGAGTATTGCCTAAGGAGGAACGGCTGCTGTTACTGGGAGAGAGGGAGCCAGGTTTGTGTCTGCCTCATCTTTCCCCTCGTGAGCTGCTTTGAAAGCCACGCTACTGTGAGGAGGTTGCGGTGCCATCTTGGGAACACGGTGTGCTGGCTGACATGAAAAAGTCTGTCAGTTTGCGGGGGCCATTTTTGGGTTTTACACATGATGATCGGAGAGTCAGTGGGAGCCTCAGGGATCCAAATGGGTTGTTTATGTCGTTCCGCGTTGCTGCTGATAGGCTGGGACAGCTGGGTTGCATGGAGCTCTCTCCTTACGCGGCCACCTTCCTCGGCAGCCGGCCATGCCCCCGCAAAGAGTATTTTTCTTTTTTTATGCAGGAAAGTGTGCTTTTTTTGAGCACAGAGTTGTGTTGTTTGATTTTAATTGTATTACAGATATTTTTTACACAAAGCATGTACATGCTTACAATTACACCCCAAAACACATTCTGCTACTGAGTATGGGGATATCACATATGTGAGACCTTTTGCACTGCCTAGCCACGTATATGGGCCTAAATTCCAAAGAGCACCTTCGTGCATTTCCTGACTATCTATCATATTTTCATTGACTCTGAAGTAACAGGACTGTACAAACACACTCAAAATGACCACACTTTGGAAAAGTAGTTGTGATCAGCAATACCGGAGGAACTGGTACTGTGTTTTGTCGTGCTCACCCAAGGCATGGGGTCTAAAAGACAGTTGGTCTTTACTAGAGATCCCAAAGGTAGAGAAGAGACCCTAGTAGTACTGGTTTTCTTCACTGCAAACTATCACCAGGTCATGACCCTCAGGATTCTCCCACTAAGAAGATAGCAGGAACAGAATAGCTATGGTGTGGAGATTGTACACTAGGCGGGGGTCAAGGCAGATGGCAAGCAAGAAAGTTGTCAGATCAAGGAAAGGGTCTTAACAGATGGCAAATGAGAGAGTATCAGGTCCAGACAGGCGTTGATGTCAGGTGACGAGAGTGTAGTCAGGTCAGTCTAGGTTGGTAAAAGACAGGCAATCTCACAGGTAGGTATTATAACTACTTCCACAATGATAGATGATGATAGAACACAGCACTAGTCTTTATAAAGGCTGATGTATAAACACCCTTCCAAGTTAGGGGACATGCCCATTGTTGTTACTAGGAACTCTGGAAGTCCTGGCAGGGATTCTGCAAGTACCATTGGTAGTCCTGGCAGGGATTCTGAAAACACCATTGGAAATCGTGTAACAAGTAACATTTTGAAGTTCTGGCAGGGATTCTTCAAATAGCAGAGTTTCTGCAAGTACCATTGGAAGTCCTGGCATGTATTCTGTGAGTACTGTAATATGGCCCCCTTATGGGAAGCCTCCAGATTCTTTCAGGGTCAGCTTTCAGTGATCATTCAAGATGTGTTGACACAGCGTACTTGTTCCTAATAGTTTTCTTCCAGGCCAAACCCCTTCCACTTAATCAGGTACTGAAAACGGCCTGTGACTCATTAGGAATTCACACTTGTTTTAATCTCAAACTCCCCTGTGCCATCCACAAGAGCTGGAGGAGATGGAGGAACAGACCTGCCAGGAAAGGGGTTTGAGGTTACAGATTTCAGACAAGAAGTGTGAAACTCTAGTGAAATCTTTAGAAAATCTCGGAGTTTGGATTTTATCTGCTACATAATAGATGGGTTTTTCAATTGGAAATGGTCTAATGAATTCCAGATCTAGCTTTTCAGAAGGGCACCATAGCTTTAAGATAGAAGTGGAAACTCATACAAGATCCCCAGACTTAAGAGCAGGACCCTCCCTTAATTTCTTGTTGGCCTCAGTCTTAAAAATAGACTGGGCTTGGTAACGGTGTATCTGCTGTCATTCCTTCCACTATTGAGGCCAAGAAGGCAAGATGGTCTAATCCCATCTATGTAATGGAGATGAAGGTGAAGGGATAAAGACACAGCCTGCATAGGTGACAATGAGGGGTGAGCTCAGTGTCCGGTCCAAACATCAGTTTAGGGCATTCAGTGTGGATAAAAATGCAACATTTTCCAGCTGTCAATGATTGCTAAGGAAATAGCATGTGTTTGCACCCATTGCGTCCTTACCAACCACTGGCATCAACTTGGCCATCCACTTACATGGCTGGGAATCCAAGGCCATGTAAGAAATTGGACAGGGGTTGGAAGAGTAACATCATTGTCTAAATATGGCTACTTGGCCATAATTTGGCAGTGATGACACCACTATCTCTACCCCTTCCCTTATATAATGTAGCTCATGACAGCTCAGGAAGCTGTCATGTAGCTATGAATAGCACCAGGATCTATCACGTGCGTGGAGTCGTTTTTTTTTTTTTTCTTCAGCAAGTCGGAGAGCAGTGGGCAATGTGACTGAGGATGGATTTACAAAGATGGACTTTTTGGGGGATTTTTCATTTTTTAAACAATATAACAATAAACAACATTACACATAACTAATGTGTATGGTGCTGTATTCAAAAATGTATATTAAACTTCAGCTTTAAAAACAGTCTTGCTTTTATCGTTAGAAATTATTCTTTTTTTTTGTATCCTAAATTTTATAAATATAGATTAAGAAAAAAAAAATACTTCTCCGATAAACGTTCTCAACAACAATGTTATCAATGAAGGCTCCAGATAGTAAAGTATAGCTAAAAACAGCTTTTATTACAAAATAGAAATACACATTGCACTCACTTGTGATAGTGCTACTCAAAGCACTAGTGTAAATCGCTCATTCTTTTGGAATCCGCCTGTCGCTTCATGCACTTGTTGAAAAAAAATTCCCAGCTTCTGTTGACTACCTGATGGCAGTTTCTCAGCAGCCGAATAGGATGAAAAGCCAGTGCATGTCCAAGCTCCTCCCAATGCATTTTATCTTTTGGACTTTGTCAAGGCAAAGTCCACAGGACAAAATTCACAAGCTGCATAAACACAATAGAGGGCAATGGAGATCTCTCCATCCACACTGTTAGCGTAGATGAGGGAACTAATTACTTTTCTCCCACGGGCTGGCCAACAGTAAAACAAGCCATGACAGGCAATGTAAAGTTAGGGATCAGATGGTTAAACCACTGTAATCAAAATAAAATTATATTTCATTTATCATTTTTCTGTTGACTATGTGCCAATTACTCAGTGGCAAATTTTCAAACTTTCACTGTTTTGATCATTCTCTAGCCTGATTTTTATACCTTTAAAAAAAGCTGCAAAATTCGTTGACACATAACATTAGAAACACAGTGACCTTAGTCTGCCTGTATTTACAGTCTCCTTTTAAATGAACCTTTGCATAAAATATACATTATCAAGGTGCAATACACACATTTACTGATAGCTGATCCAAATTTGTGCTACCAATGGGTAAGAATCTCCCTGCAGGCATCCTATATCTGTTTTTGCACTTCTAGATTTGTCATGATTTGTAAATTGAGACTCCAATTATTTCCCTAGTTTTGTTTTTAAAAAGTTTCGCTTTCAATATTGTCTTGCTAAGCTTTACATTTTTCACTTAAAGTGGAGCTCCACCCTAAATAGCAACTTTTGCTATTTGGAACCCTCCCCCCCTCCGGTGTCACAATTGACACCTTTCAGGGGGGAGGGGGGTGAAGATACCTGTCTAAGACAGGTATTTTCACCCACATCCGGGAGTCCTGTCTCCGGGAATCTGCGGGAGTTACGTCACTTCCCGCAGACTTCCCTTGGTGTTCTGGGAGACACTCGGCTCCCAGAACACAGGAGCACCAATCAGAACGGCGCAGCGTGACTCGCGCATGCGCCGTAGGGAACCGGGCATGAAGCCGCAGGGCTTCACTTCCTGGTTCCCTCAGCGAGGATGGCGGAGGGAGCAGCAGAGCGACGAGCGGTCGCTCGTCCTCTGCTGCGGACGTCGCTGGACTCCAGGACAGGTAAGTGTCCAAATATTAAAAGCCAGCAGCTGCTGTAGCTGTAGCCGCTGGCTTTTAATTTTTTTTTTCCGGTGGAGCAACCCCTTTAAGGCCAAATTGTCAGTACAATTCTGCAGTCCATATAAAATTGATTTAGCTATTTATTTAATTGCATGATTGATGAGAGCAGGACAGCCATCAGTATAATTGTCTTTTTTATTCCTTAAGATATCAATCAGTGTAATTTTATTTTCCTTGGAAATTGAAATGGCTGCCATTATAATTACATTGTTTAATGTTAATAAAATTGCCATCAATACAAGTTCCTTTTTTTTTTTTTTTAACATATAATGTCCATCAGTATAATTACATTCTGCTCTTAATTTAATTAACATGGCAATCAGAAACATGCATTTTTGTCTCTCTTCTGCATTTCTAATATACAGTATATGTAATATATATATAATATTTATGCCTGGGCACATCCTAATCACCCAGTGTGGCGCAGATTCCCCATGTTTAAACCCCTGATATTTCACCAAAGCTCCCTGACGGGGCTCCTAAAAAAATTGTAAAAAAAAAATAAATAATTAAAATAACTACTGACACCATCCATTACACAATCAGTATATACAGTCAGGTCCATAAATATTGGGAGAGCGACACAATTCTAATCTTTTTGGCTCTATACACCACCAAAATGGATTTGAAATTAAACAAACAAGATGTGCTTTAACTGCAGACTTTCAGCTTTAATTTGAGGGTATTTACATCCAAATCAGGTGTAGGAATTACAACAGTTTGTATATGTGCCTCCCATTTTTTAAGGGACCAAAAGTAATGGGACAGATTAACAATCATAAATCAAACTTTCACTTTTTATTACTTGGTTGCAATACCTTTGCAGTCTATTACAGCCTGAAGTCTGGAACGCATAGACATCACCAGACGCTGGGTTTCATCCCTGGTGATGCTCTGCCAGGCCTCTACTTCAACTGTCTTCAGTTCCTGCTTGTTCTTGGGGCATTTTGCCTTCAGTTTTGTCTTCAGCAAGTGAAATGCATGCTCAATCGGATTCAGGTCAGGTGATTGACTTGGCCATTGCATAATATTCCACTTCTTTCCCTTAAAAAACTCTTTGGTTGCTTTCGCAGTATGCTTCAGGTCATTGTCCATCTGCACTGTGAAGCGCAGTCCAATGAGTTCTGAAGCATTTGGCTGAATATGAGCAGATAATATTGCCTGAAACACTTCAGAATTCATCCTGCTGCTTTTGTCAGCAGTCACATCATCAATAAATACAAGAGAACCAGTTCCATTGGCAGCCATACATGCCCAGGCCATGACACTACCACCACCATGCTTCACTGATGAGGCGGTATGCTTTGGATCATGAGCAGTTCCTTTCCTTCTCCATACTCTTCTCTTCCCATCACTCTGGTACAAGTTGACCTTGGTCTCATCTGTCCGTAGGATGTTGTTCCAGAACTGTGAAGGCTTTTTTAGATGTTGTTTGGCAAACTCTAATCTGGCCTTCCTGATTTTGAGGCTCGCCAATGGTTTTCATCTTGTGGTGAACGCTCTGTATTCACTCTGGTGAAGTCTTCTCTTGATTGTTGACTTTGACACACATACACCTACCTCCTGGAGAGTGTTCTTGATCTGGCTCATTGTTGTCAAGGGTGTTTTCTTCACCAGGGAAAGAATTCTTCGGTCATCCACCACAGTTGTTTTCCGTGGTCTACTGGGTCTTTTGGTGTTGCTGAGCTCACCGGTGCGTTCTTTCTTTTTAAGGATGTTCCAAACAGTTGATTTGGCCACACCTAATGTTTTTGCTATCTCTCTGATGGGTTTGTTTTGTTTTTTTCAGCCTAATGATGGCTTGCTTCACTGATAGTGACAGCTCATTGGATCTCATATTGAGAGTTGACAGCAACAGATTCCAAATGCAAATAGCACACTTGAAATGAACTCTGGACCTTTTATCTTCTCCTTGTAAATGGGATAATGAGGGAATAACACACACCTGGCCATGGAACAGCTGAGCAGCCAATTTTCTCATTACTTTTGGTCCCTTAAAAAGTGGGAGGCACATATACAAACTTGTAATTCCTACGCTGTTCACCTGATGTAAATACCCTCAAATTAAAGCTGAAAGTCTGCAGTTAAAGCACATCTTGTCCGTTTCATTTCAAGTCCATTGTGGTGGTGTATAGAGCCAAAAAGATTAGAATTGTGTCGATGTCCCAATATTTATGGACCTGACTGTATACACATGCACACACATATATGTGTTTGAGCTTTGAGGTGCACACCCTAATGCAGTGTTTCTCAAATCCAGTCCTCAAGGTGCATCAACAGGTCACGTTTTCTGGCTTTCCATTATTTTGCACATGTGATTTGATCAGTTTCCCTGCCCATACACACTATACAACTTTTGTTGTCAGATTTCCTTTAGATTTACCAAAACCATGTAGTGCAAGGGCCTGCCCGATTGCATACAAATTGAAACTCTTAAGGTTTGACCTTGTAACGACAGGGGTTAACGTCGTTTAGGATATTCCATTCTCGAACACACGCCAGCTGCCAGACACTCCAACCAGCCGAATAAGACCCCATACAAATATTTCTCCCCGCACAAACGAGACAACGCTCTGTGTTGAAGTTCCAAAAACAGGGAATGATTCTTTATTACAAGCACATGGTAACACACTTCCCTTCAAAACACTTCCCTCCCATCCTTGGGGAACAGGGCGGGTTAAACTGTCCAATGACAATAGTGATACAGGTCAGGTGTGTTCAAACTTCTCCTTCAGTAAACAGTCTTAGCAGGAGGGGTTGCTGGAGCGATTCCCCCCCCCCCCTTTCCTCACAGCAAGACACTTAAACATCCCATAATAGGCAGCCAGACGGTCTACCAGCTCCAATCCACATCACCACAAACAACAATGAAAAGGTCTTTGGAAGCTAGTCTGGATTTAATCTACATTACACAGGCAGCCAGGTGGTTAGAGTTGAACACATCAGCATCTCTCAATTAACCTGTTGAGTTCAGAATCAAACGACCAGTAAATAGTCCTTTACAGATATCCTGGGAAATACCGTGGATTAATATTACAGACCCATTTCAAAGCAATCCAAGACATATTCTCAATGTCCATTATTTTCTGGCTCATACTTTCTAAGAACTTCTGGGTTCCACGGGCCCTCCCGTTACAGACCTCATATTATATGGTTTTGGTAAATCTGAAGGAAAAAAATCTACAGAAAATTGTATAGCGTGTATCCAGCTTTAGTAATTACCACAGCCGTTTCAGCTGAGGGAAATCCTGAAAACATGACCTGTTGGTGAAATTGAGAAACACTGCCCTAATGCAATAGGCTGTGCACACCTATGTACCGTATATACTCAAGTATAAGCCGACCCGAATATAAGCCGAGGCACCTAATTTTACCACAAAAAACTGGGAAAACGTATTGAATCGAATATAAGCCTAGGGTGTCCATCTGCATGCCTCACTGTGCCTCACTTTGCCTCACTGTTTCCATGTGCATGCCTCACTGTGCCCATGCCTCACTGTGCCCATGACTAGACTGACGTTTAACATGAGAATCTAAGGAAGGGGTGCCCGGCTTTGAAAAATCGGTGCTCCCAGACCGTAGGTCCCCCAGACAAAAAAACTTTGCCCACTTGTAGAGGAGAAATGGGGCTACGTGTTTGCCAAGTTATGACCGGCCAGTACCGGGTCCCCAAATTCACCAGAGAAATTACCATTTAACATGGGAGTCTATGGAAGGGGTGCCCGGCTTTGAAAAATCTATGCTCCTCGGCCATATGTCCCCTGGACAACAAACTTTGCACACTTGTAAAGTAAGAGGGCTACATGTGTGCCAAGTTTGGGCTCCAGGAGACCTACGGCTGGCCAGTACCGGGTCCCCAAATTTCGGGAGATCAGGCGCAAAAAGGTGACTCGAGTATAAGCCAAAAAATGTGCTGAAAAACTTGGCTTATACCCGAGTATATGCGGTATGTAGTTCTGTACAAAAAATGTTGGTTTGTTGCATTACTCAATTTACATAAATATTGTGTTAATTAAATGTAGAACACACATTAAAATAATTAAAAATGTATCCAGTTAAATCTAATACATATACATGTATATGCAACTAAATGATTGCCTCATCCCTGGGCTTTAAATTCTCATACATCCTTTGCTGACTCAGAACGCCCACTCATGATCGCTGGATCAAAACATTACTGTGGGTGTTCTGATGCAGCTAATGCCATGCATTGCTTTAAAAGTCTAATGGGAGCAGCTTTCAATTAAACGCCATCCATGTAGAAATAGAATTTACCCACAAGTAACTTGTCTTTTGGAAAAACTTATGTGCATACCTACAAAGTGTTACCTGATTTCTCATTTCTCTGTACTGTGTTCAATTACATTTTTAAAAATAGTGACCACAAGGACTTTTATATTTAGAATGCGGCCTGGAGTTTTTGTGTATCAATGCACACCAGGAAATGAAGTGTATGTAAACCCAATCCCTACAATTTTAAGCTTTACCATGTTAAGAGTAATTGTCAGGTCAAAAGTAATTTTCAATTATACTCTACAGCATTCATTAAAATAACATGGAGATCTTGCTATGAAGGTTCTTGTGGAAGTACTTCATGTTATAGGTTGACTTGACAACTTATTGTCCCTGTCTCCCAATTTTTCTCCTGCCTTGGTTCAATGTTGTCACCAGAAAACAACTTGTATCAGCTGCTCAAGTGCATGCACCTAGACAGAAAGTGACTGTGGAGAGGCTAAATGATATCAGGAGCCCCCCCCCCCCCCCTAGACAGAACAAACCAGTCAGCGCTCGCAGCCATTGACTGCAAGCGCTGATTGGATGCCGATTGGCTGCTGGTTTTCCAGCATGCCCATATGACCGAAGCCGGACAGGCTGTTGTACACATTGTCCAAACTTTAGCTGGTTTCTGTTGAATGGGACGACACCAGACGATATTCAGCCACTTGTGTACCAGCCTTTAGATCCAGAATCAGACTGAATAATCACTATCAAATTGAATAATATATCAAGCGTGCTGAACGGGTTGATCACACCAGAATGTCAAAATAATAGACATGGAACATTTTTTTCAACAGAGCACACCACACCACATCACTACACCATGCATGTTTTAGAGGTGTGCTGCCTTCATGCATTGGGACAACACTAAAAATGAATTACACTGCTGCGCACTGACACATGCATAGTGTGTAGCCATATGTTGAAATAATGTGCACATTGCAATGCAATCCACCACAAATGACAGGTGTGAATGGGCCACTTGTTCAATGGGAATGATAAAAATGGCAAAACCTGCTAAATGCTAGAGAGACAAAAGCTGAGCTAAATAAACTTGAGCTGGGGTGTTCGCAAGTGCAAAAAAATTTGTGGAATGTTAATAAAAAAAGATTAGTTAATTTATCACTCTTCTTGCATACAAAATGCATCTTATATGGAAAACATTCCTAATTTACATAAAAATGTATGTAATAAAAATTGTGTATGTCTGTTATGGGGTTAGTGTATTAACGCAAAGTAAAAGGTAATATTAGAGACCACCTTGAAAGTATATGTATGACCTGTATAAAATGCAATAAACGTTTAGCCTATTTTACTGACAGATGACTTTATGTATTATGCAATGCATACCTGCATATCTAATATACAGTATATATATACAGGTCCTTCTCAAAAAATTAGCATATTGTGATAAAGTTCATTATCTTCTGTAATGTACTGATAAACATTAGACTTTCATATATTTTAGATTCATTACACACAACTGAAGTAGTTCAAGGCTTTTCTTGTTTTAATATTGATGATTTTGGCATACAGCTCATGACAACCCAAAAATCCTATCTCAAAAAATTAGCATATTTCATCCGACCAATAAAAGAAAAGTGTTTTTAATACAAAAAAAGTCAACCTTCAAATAATTATGTTCAGTTATGCACTCAATACTTGGTCGGGAATCCTTTTGCAGAAATGACTGCTTCAATGCCGCGTGGCATGGAGGCAACCAGCCTGTGGCACTGCTGAGGTGTTATGGAGGCCCAGGATGCTTCGATAGCGGCCTTAAGCTCATCCAGAGTGTTGGGTCTTGCGTCTCTCAACTTTCTCTTCCCAATATCCCACAGATTCTCTATGGGGTTCAGGTCAGGAGAGTTGGCAGGCCAATTGAGCACAGTAATACCATGGTCAGTAAACCATTTACCAGTGGTTTTGGCACTGTGAGCAGGTGCCAGGTCGTGCTGAAAAATGAAATCTTCATCTCCATAAAGCTTTTCAGCAGATGGAAGCATGAAGTGCTCCAAAATCTCCTGATAGCTAGCTGCATTGACCCTGCCCTTGATAAAACACAGTGGACCAACACCAGCAGCTGACATGGCACCCCAGACCATCACTGACTGTGGGTACTTGACACTGGACTTCAGGCATTTTGGCATTTCCCTCTCCCCAGTCTTTCTCCAGACTCTGGCACCTTGATTTCCGAATGACATGCAAAATTTGCTTTCATCCGAAAAAAGTATTTTGGACCACTGAGCAACAGTCCAGTGCTGCTTCTCTGTAGCCCAGGTCAGGCGCTTCTGCCGCTGATTCTGGTTCAAAAGTGGCTTGACCTGGGGAATGCGGCACCTGTAGCCCATTTCCTGCACACGCCTGTTCACGGTGGCTTTGGATGTTTCTACTCCAGACTCAGTCCACTGCTTCCGCAGGTCCTCCAAGGTCTGGAATCGGTCCTTCTCCACAATCTTCTTCAGGGTCCGGTCACCTCTTCTCGTTGTGCAGCGTTTTCTGCCACACTTTTTCCTTCCCACAGACTTCCCACTGAGGTGCCTTGATACAGCACTCTGGGAACAGCCTATTCGTTCAGAAATTTCTTTCTGTGTCTTACCCTCTTGCTTGAGGGTGTCAATGATGGCCTTCTGGACAGCAGTCAGGTCGGCAGTCTTACCCATGATTGCGGTTTTGAGTAATGAACCAGGCTGGGAGTTTTTAAAAGCC
This sequence comes from Rana muscosa, assembly GCA_029206835.1. NCBI lineage: Eukaryota > Metazoa > Chordata > Amphibia > Anura > Ranidae > Rana > Rana muscosa. The sequence goes on from CM055117.1 coordinate 467,242,221, forward strand.
TCAGGAATCTTTTGCAGGTGTTTAGAGTTAATTAGTTGATTCAGATGATTAGGTTAATAGCTCGTTTAGAGAACCTTTTCATGATATGCTAATTTTTTGAGATAGGAATTTTGGGTTGTCATGAGCTGTATGCCAAAATCATCAATATTAAAACAAGAAAAGGCTTGAACTACTTCAGTTGTGTGTAATGAATCTAAAATATATGAAAGTCTAATGTTTATCAGTACATTACAGAAAATAATGAACTTTATCACAATATGCTAATTTTTTGAGAAGGACCTGTATATATATTAAAAAAAAATTATATACTAGATAGATAGATAGATAGCTATAGGGAGAGAAGTTTATTTATTTCCTAACCAAACTGGTCCTAGCGTGTTAATGCTAAAGAGACCATTTATAATCAAATTAGACAGGCACCGATGCAATTTATTAAATATAACAAAAATCGAATTTATAAAAAAAAAAAAAAAAAATCAACTAAAGTGAAGCTATCTACTGGCTACTTGAATTATGTAAATCAATGAAATAAAATAAAATATGAATTGGACCACATCCATCTGCTGTTTATTTTACAGGTCTAATGTAGAAAGGAACTGTAAAATGTGTGTCTGAAGCTGTTTTGCTTAGAAACAGCTGTATATATAAAATTATTAAATCTGTTTCCTATTTTAAACCAGAAGATGAGAACCCCTTACTGGGAGGCCTATGCTGATTGCTAGAATCTCCCCCATTGGACTCCACTGATTACAGGACCACTTGAGCGCAGCTCCAAGTACTTAAGCAGTCTTGAAGTTCTTGAGTAGCCCTGATTGGTGGGGGAAAGAAATCAGGCAACACTCACCAGACATTATAAGTGCCCCTACCAAGATTGATTTACCTTCCTGGTAAAGTCTCAAAATTAACAAAGACAGTTTGGTGTTGCTTTAATTATAATGACGTATTAAGAAAAATGTTACCAACATTACCACCATATTTGTGACAGCATCCTTCTGTAAAAATAAAAAGCTAGGTTTTAGTACATAGTCGGGCATCTGTTTTAAAGCATATAACATTGTTATTAAATATGTATAAATATATCAAACCAAAAGATAAGTTGCACAAAAAGTGTCACCAAATAGTAAAAAATAATAATTTCTCAGTGACAGCTGCACTCACAAAATGTCCACATAAACATTATGCATATTAATATTAATGAAAAATGTGTTGTGCTATCAATATAAAGTGCATAAATTCATAACAATTAATCAATACAGTAAAAAATTCATATAGATCAAAAACTGTAAATAAGAATGTGTTAAAAAAACATTCATAAATAATCCAGTAAAGTCTATCAGAAAAAAGAAGAAGAGAAGTGCTCTTGTGCAAAGCCCACTGTTGAACATCTTGGTTGTATGGTAATCCATCCTGGAATCTTGGCTCCTGATATCCATCCATCCCATGATGATACTGGGATAAAGCACAGCCAGACCCTATCTTGGGGTCAGAGTAGCTGGTAAGCGGCTTGAGAGTTGGGTGTGCACTTTTGGGTGTAAAAATTGTGTTTTCCACCCTGAAATGTATTTTTGTTAATACACAAGTATAAATCAACTTTTTGCACAAGAGCACTTCTCTTCTTTTTTCTGAAGGACTTTACTGGATTATTTATGAATGCTTTTTAAAACATTCTTGTTAACAATTAATTATTTAAGTAAAACATTTGGAACCTGGAAAAGGGGCCAGGGATATTATATATCAGTGGTCTCCAAACTGCGGCCCGGGGACCAAATGCGGCCCTTTGGTTGCCATTATCTGGCCCTTGAGGCACTATTCTTCCACTGATACGAGACACTTTTCTGTCAACTGACACCAACATTGGGGCACCATTTCTCTCATTGACACCAACAATGGGCCTCCCAATGATGGGCCACTATTCCTCTACCCTATACAAAAATGTGGCAATGTTTACTTCCACTGATGAAAGGAAAATTTGCACTTCTTCTGGCCACAGTCCGGACCCCCTAAAGTCTGAAGGACAATAAACTGGCCCTTTGTTTAGAAAGTTTGGGGCCCCGCTTATATATCGTACCCTTCAATGTAAGTTTAACATATTTACCTTCTTATTGACAGCACAAAAGTAATCGTTATATTCTCTTGAGTAATAAGAAATATTCAGTGTTAGCATGGCAGGGAAAAAAACATTATTGCATAAGTAGACAAATAACATATGCAAGGTAAGCTCTAAAGTTTTTAGAGTATACAGGTTCTGACAAATATTGCAAGTATGCTGTGTAATACATTTACAATAAAAAATATCATTGACTCTTTGAATCAGGGATCCTCAAACTACGGCCCTCCAGCTGTTGCGGAACTACAAATCCCATGAATCATTGTAAAACTCTGACATTCACAGACATGACTAGGCATGATGGGAATTGTAGTTCCTGAACACCTGGAGGGCCGTAGTTTGAAGACCCCTGCTTTAAATAATATGATAAAGTGGTAAAATAACTGTAGAATCTGTATAACTAATAATGTACTGTATGTTTTGGTTTGAATATAATGGGTGGAAAACATTGTAAAATAAAAAAAACGTATCAGATTTTTAAAAAATATGTATAAATATAAATTTTACTAATAATATGGAAACCATATCTAATAGCAGAAAAAAAAACATGTTGTATAACTTAACATTGATTCCAGAATAGACAAATAAGGGAATGAATGAGTAAGAGAATGTGCCTGCTAAGTCACAGCTCTTCTGGACAATTCTCTCATGTATGTGTCAGCAGTAATTTAGCTGGCAGTTCTCCTCTGACAAGGTTAGTCCAGCCATGTGCAATAAGGTGTGAATACTGCTCAAAGCTTTGACAATGGGAAATCCTGCAATGTTACTGTTTTACTGTCATCAAAAATTTTGTTGGTTTCGTGCTAAACTGTGGTATCCATTGACCTAACAGCAGTTGACATAAAAAAAAAAAAAAAACATTTGTAACCTGATTACACCAAGGAATTGCCTTAGTAGAGTCTTGATTACCCATACAGTATCTGTTTTTCAATGATAGCACAAAAGGGTTTGCCCTTTTTTTTCTTTGAACTTCACTTTAGATTGTGTGTGAACAGTGAGATGGCAACAGCTGGTAGAGATTACAAAAATGGCCATCAGGGCCCAAGTCAAACTTTGAAGGGGCTCTTTTCTTCCCTTCTAATTTGACCACTAGAAGTACCATCATGATGTGTTTTTGTCAGCTGATGTTTTATTAATATGTCATATTTGTAGGTATTTATGTGCATAGTAACAGGTATTATTTTATGTGTAGAGGCCACATAACTTTGGTCACACTTACATTAGAGTTCTTCATTTGTTTCTCTAGTCTAAATGATTATGCTTACAGGACTATGCTTAGATGCTAATAGGTAAAAAACAAACATATTCATGTCAATTTCTGATTAAAGCAAAGCAAACCTAATGTAAGCCCACATTTGTACATGCTGCGTTATATGGAATTGTGCTATCATATTGATTTTTTTTACTGTACTGCAGAGTAGGATATTGTTGGGGGGGGGGGGGGGGGGGGGAACTAAGTCTATAGGGCATCAAAGGAAATCAATGTTGAAATAATTAAAAACTTTAAAATGTGTTGTGCTCATTTGTTAGAGGCAACTGAATTATAAGTATTTTTGGTTATGGCATGGTATTTTATTTGGCATTTTAAATAGGTGAACCCTTGTTATTTTTTACAGTACAGCTGTCATCATGTTAAGCTCATAAAATACCATTCTTTCTTTACAATCCTCCCTTTAAATAGCATACATACGGTATATAAAATATTGCTTTAAAAAATGACTCTCAAACACTCTAATGGCCCGCCTTTTGCTATGAGTACATTCTGTGGGGTACATTTTCTTTAGCCCACAGAAAATTGCACCTCCTATAAAAAGTCCAAGTGGTTGTACTGGCTACCAGTGCTTCCCTGATGTAAAACATGTCACTACAGTTACCTTTTTTTAAAATATATTTTTATTGAAGATTTTAGTAACATACAAAATGAACATAAGCCACAGTGCAAAAAAAATTACTTAGTCTGGCATTTACAGAAGTAGGATACTCTGAGTCCGAACACTTATACAAAGTAGTGAGAATAGCATTTATATAAATGATTCTGCAAGTCAGTTACTGTATTTAGACTAAAGTAATGTGCCTGGAAGGTGAGTAACAAACTTTTACAGACCAGAATGCATATATACTTAAAGGGGTTGTAAAGGTTTGTTTTTTATTTTCTAAATAGGTTCCTTTAAGCTAGTGCATTGTTGGTTCACTTACCCTTTCCTTAGATTTCCCTTCTAAATATTTTTTTTCTTTGTTTTCTTTGCCTGAATTTCTCACTTCCTGTTCCTCCTCAGTAAGCTGTTCAGTTAGCTGTTCTGGCTGACTCCACACCACTCGGATGGTGTGAAGTTTAGTGAGGGGAAACAGGAAGTGAGAAATTCAGACAAAGAACAAAAACATTTAGAAGGTAAATCAAAGAAAAAAAAGTAAGTGAACCAACAATGTACTAGCTTAAAGGAACCTATTTAGAAAATAAAAAACAAACCTTTACAACCCCTTTAAGTTGCTAAGATAAAATATTTGGGATTTAAAGAATTAATAAAGGTGACTAAATGTTTATCATTGTACCTACATATTCATAAGGAAAAAAAAAACAAAAACAGTCAACTTGACGAGAAACAGAAATTACAAAACCGAAAGAGTGAGTGTCAGATAACTTTAGTGTACCATAGGATTGCTCTTGTATTGTGAGACTTTACAGCCTAATTTTATAGTACGAACACCATGGTTGCCATTGGTATTCACTACAGTTACCTTTTAAAACAAAACGCAAGACATAAAATAATCTAGTAAACAACTGCGGTAGTGTGGTACCCCACCAGTGTATGAATACAGGATTCTCAACCAGGCAGGTTGAGGGGCTCCAGGGTATTTGCTTGTTTGGGAGGAAACTGGCTTTTTTTAGTTTCCTCATGATTTACTAAAGTCCACTTTGGGACTTGGAGCTTGGGGATTTCTTAGAGATCCGGGTGGGATGAAATCCCCAGTCCTGGATCCGGGTTTTGAGACTCAACTGCACACTGATTGTTCAGGTGTGTGTGGGCCTGATAGTAGAGTCAGGACCAGCATTCTGGGCTCCACCCTCCCGATGAGTGCAGGTGTGCACTGGGGAAGCCAGAGAGTGCTTGTGTGCACAGTGGAAGCCAGAGACCCAAGTCTGAGGATCAGAGCAGTGAGGGGCTGCTATCTAAACGGATGGTCTTTGCAAGGGAATAGTCTGTAGGAGACAGATGAGAGCCTGAAGTAGAAGGACTGAGCAGCACTGCTGTATGTATAAGCCAGGAGGCTGAATGTCATTTTGTTGATGAAAATGAGTGCTGAAACCCCTGCGAGGGAAACCTTTGATTTTGTTTTGAACTTCTTTTTATAAAAATGGGCAAACAAAGCCCTTAACAAGAAGAACCAGCGAGTGGCGGTGTCCTTCAAGCTTTACCTTTGATGCTAGTCCTTCACACAACTATTTAATCTAAGATGCTATCTTTACATTCCACTACTTGTTATGGGCATGCTGCCAATAGATGTACCAATTGCAACAATAACAAACCTCAATAATACATTTAGGGTACATGTACACCACTTTCACTGGACTATACTGCCTAATGCAAATCATGTTGTCTTCATCTCCACAACTTTTTCAAGATTCACCCCTTCTTAAACAGGAAGTAAGCCTCAGGCTGAATTTTTTTTCTGACCTGTAAAGTAAAGGCATAATGTGCTAGTTTGCATTGCATACTAGCACATTATGTGAAAATTATCTGCAAACGAAGCCCTCCACCGAAGCGTTGTCAGCGCTGGAGACCGCATCCATCTTCACCCATCTTCCTTCCTGGTCTACGGCTGTGTGACTGGCCGAAACAATGTGACGTCACTCCCACGCATGCGCGCGGGACCTGCCAGTCACGGCACAGGGCTCTGAGGGAACGGCGCGGGTGGCCGGTCCTTCAGAGCACATGCACCGATGATGTCATTGGCTGCATATACAGTAAATTTCTCCTAAACAGTGCACGTTTAGGAGATATTTACAGTATCTATAGGTAAGCCTTAATATAGGCTTACCTGTAGGTACAATTCATCTATGTAAATTTACAACCACTTTAACATACGCAACCAGAAAGCTCCTAATTCACTCCTTTGTTACCTTTCACCTCCAGTACTGCAACTCCCTTCCCTTGGCTAACCTTTCTATAGGCTACACACCCCTTGAGCCTAGTATACACTATGAGATTATCAGACGGATGCTAGTCTCATATTGAAAATTAAGAGGTTACTAAAGTACGAAAATTCTCATATGACAGAATAAAATTTTCGGATGAAAACTGTACTGATTAAATCAAAAAATTGTACGATCCGGTATCGTATGAGAAAAATTTTCATGTTTGTGCCTTCGGATAATTGGGGACAAAAGCTGTGTACTAACGATCAGATTATCATACGATCGCTTCAAAAGCAGTATTTTTTTGTACAATTTGATGATTGTGTGTATGGGCCTCAAGTCTTTCATGTATGTTGCTGCCAGACAAATCCACCTATCCAGCCCCTCAGCATCTAACAACCCTCTCTGCCAATCCCTCCGCTGGTTTTCGCTCATCCAGTGCATAGAGTTCAAAATACTAACAACAGTACACAAAGCCATTCACACCTCCTGCTCCAAGCTACATCAAAAGCGTCATCTCAAAATATTACCCAAACCATCCTGGTCTTCAGCTCTATGGTCACCTCCTCCCATGCTCATCTTCACATCTCTTTAGTGAAGTCTATCACTCCTCTGCCAATGTTACCTTCTCCATTACCTCATCACCCAACAGTTATTACCTTTTGTATCATTTGCCTCTTTCTTTAAATTCTATGCACTTATAAGCAGGGCCCTCCTAACCCTTTTGATTGGATTGTAACAATGCTATCTCTCTTATGCTGCGTACACACGATCAGAATTTACGACAACAAAACCTTGGATTTTTTTCAACTAATGTGAGAGAGAGGGACCTCCCGTACAACCCCGTCTCAGAGACCACTGGAGTGGGGACAGTGGTGATAAGAGCACGGTGAGGTAAGGGTGCCTGTCTGATCCTCACTGCTTGGAGTGGTGGAGCTGAGTGGAGACTGGAACGGCTGGTACCGGAAGCAGCGGATGCAGGTCAGCAGAGCAGAGAACACAGGTCAGCGGGTGCAGCTTGCAGAGCAGAGGATGCAGGTCAGCAGGTGCCGGTTTGCATTGCAAAGGATGCAGGTCAGCGTGTGCAGCTCACAGAGCAGAGGATGCAGGTCATTTGGTGCAGGTTTGCAGAGTCAGACAAGCCGGGTCATACATATCAAGGTAAACATCATAAGTGGCAGGCAGAGAGTAGTCAAAGTCCAGGCTGAGTCTTGGCAACAGTCAGACTGGCAGATAACTGAGCAGGGTCAAACGAGCCGAAGTCAGGACTGGAGACAGAAGCGTGGTCAGGAAGCCGGGTCAAACACAGGAACAGGATACAGGCACAGAATCAGGAACTCAGGGAACAGAAGCAGATCAAACCGCAAGGGGCAACATCTCTGGAACGTCTTTTATAGGAAGTTCATGGGAGGAGCAAGGGGTTCAGGGTTCAACAGCAATCAAGACGCCAAGCAGAGTAGTCTAATGGATCAGCTAGGTTTATCCAGCAGATCAGGCAGGGAACTGTCCAGCATCCCAGATAGCTCAGTGGGAAGAGTCAATGCCAGATACAGAAGAGGTCACAGGTTCAAGCCCAGTACGTTCCTGACAGAAGTACAATGATTCCGAGCATGCGTCGAATTGATTCTGAGCATGCGTAGGCTTTTTGTGCGTCGGAATTGGATACACACGATTGGAATTTCCGACAAGAACTTTTGATGTCGGAAAAATTAAGAACTAGCTCTCAAACATTTGTTGTCGGAAATTCCGACAGCAAATGTCCGATGGAGCCTACACACGTTTGGAATATCCGACCAAAAGCTTACATCGAACATTTGTTGTCGGAAATTCCGATCGTGTGTACGCGGCAATAATATTATTAATATTAGTATTAGACAGGTGTACTGAATATATTTTTTTCTTTTGTCCAGGCATACATTTTAAGATTGCAGAGCTGGTATGAAAATAGACCTTTTATGGAAAAGTAATATTACTGGATTTATTTTCTACTGAAATCTGGTGCTATGTTTTAACTATGAACTTACAGCAGTGCTGCAGTTAATACTCTTTTAGCAATTTTTGTAGAGACTGATACAATCTTTTTTGAAATTATCTAGGGAAACATCGCTTGTGGCAGAAATTACTCTGAGAAGACTTTAAAGTAAAATTTTAACAAATGTTTCTTATCAAACCACTATTTTGAGAGATTTTTTTTTAGCACAATGATAGTTAATGGTGCTTGGTCTTTAGGGTTTTAATTGTAGGTGTATATAGATATGTAGCAATACCCCCGTAGGAGCTGCTGGTTTAAATTTGGGCCTGCCGTTACCTTTCTGTTCCGTATGCTCATCTCAGGGGTTCTCCTTGAAGAGTTGTCCAGAAGAAGTTTGGACCAACACAAAGTCTCTTTCAGGGGTTTTATTGAACAAAGTTTCAACAGAGGGGGGTTGAAGGGATGGGGAGGACTCAGGTACCTTGGTTGCGGATCACAGGAACTTTCCTAGGTCCAGAGGAACAACTGTCTCCACGCTGGACTCAGCAAACATCGGATAGGCCCAATCTCACTGGCCTAGCAACCAATGCGTAGCTCGATCACATATAGTCTCTGCCACAGACTTAGTGAAAATAGAACAGTCTTTGCCACAGACTTGGTGAAAATAGAACAGTCTCTGCCACAGACTTGGTGTAACCCTTCCCTGGGTTACCTTCTGAATAAGGAACACAGCTCTCAGTGCCAGGATCTTCCAACCACTCCGGCAGCACTGTGAGGTAGACTATGATCTGGATGCATCCTCCAATTGAGTCCTCAATTGCTGGGTCCCTTCCAGCAGGCAAGGCGACACAGGATCATCCCCAGATCAGTAGGCCCCCAGTAACTTCTGGGCCTTCATTTCAGTAACGGAGCCTCAGGCCAACGTGGCCCCGAGGTGGAAACTGCCAGCACCTCCCTGAGGCCATGAGGGCCCTCAGGTCGGGATCGGGCATGTGTTGTCCACCACCCATGAACGAGGACCCCCAACTCTCCAACTCCTCTTTCCAATGGCGCCTGTCACTTAAGTACCCTCTCCCAGCATGCACAGTGGGTACACCAGGCCCCCTGGGCTGCTGTTGGGAAAGAGATACCCAATACGTCCAGCCTGTTGCCTTTCCAACCCTGGCCAGCGGTGACAGCGACACCCACTGTCAGGAGGAAAATCATGCAACCAACCAAAACAGTGCCATAATTGAAATGAACAATCTCTTTGGGCTAAACTAATGCCCAGACAAGTACATTTCAAATATACTGCCCACTCATTGGGAGCAGGGCGCTACATACTTCCCCCTCCACAACAGACGATGTCCTCATCTTCGAGGAAAGTTTGACCCTAAATCCTGAGGGTCAGCTACCCGAGACCCAAAACTCGGATAGGGAAGGGAAGGGTAAGGTAACAAGAAATACACATTTTACATAGACATGCAATAATCATATTACTATACACTACAGTATTCCTATCTCTCTATCTAACCCACCCAACTTTACAGTAGCTTGAAAGGAGATCCAGGACACCTGAAAAACAAAACCGCACACACAGGTAGATATTCTAAAATTTTCTGTACAATGGAAGCAAAGCCTTACTTCCTGGGAAATAAAACAGTCTTTCCTATATAAATATAGATTTCTAAGTGCAAGAGAGGTATGTAGCTAAGTAAAGAAAAGTCCAGTTTCCGCTGACCAAGCAAACCTACGCCACCTAGTGATCGAAGAACATCATAGCAAAGTTCCTTTTTGGTCCAAGTGCTGGACCGGGTAGAGAATCTTGGCTCGAAGTCTCCAATGCCCTAGCACTAACTAGCTAGTCCCCCCCAAGTCCTTTAAATAAGAAAAAGATAAAAGAAAATCTTTTCCTTTGCAAAAATGACAAAACTGTAACAGTCAACATTTATCATCACCAGTAAAAGCAAGGGTCAGGCAGTGTTAGTGATTTCCGTTGTCTGTCCACAGTACTAACAAAATAAACGTAGTCCTCCTTTCCAGGCCGGCAGATGACTACCTTGTCCGCATAGATTTGCCGACCATAGCTCCATTGCAACAAGCATCCTCTGAAGTGTTCATCCATGGCAAAGGAATGGCCTACTTTCCGGAACAGTTTAGGTACATCAAGGTGGTCCCACACAGCTTCACTGTACTATTCCGCTCTATTGGCCTCAATCTCTTGCAGGGTTTCCCTGGGAACATAGGGGAACTCTAGTCCATACTCCCTGGCTACCCGTTTGTTTAGCAATCTTTGTGATCGGGCAAGCCTGGGAAAAGATCTGGTACTTCCATATCCAGGCGGTATACAAGAAACTGCAGACTTGTGTACCATGCGATTTGCAGGCAGTTTTCCGAACCCATATGAACTGGTAACTTTGGGCAGGACTTCACTGGTAACAACCAGAGCTTCCACTCTGGGTGTTGTCTCCCCGGAATCCATGGCTGTCAAATCCTGAAAAACGATGTACGGAGGCAACATCCTCCATGTTGCTCCACAGCAATTCTTGAGACATAGACTTCAATACGTTTCCACAAAAATCTGGCAAGGAATTATTTTCCTCTGACAGCAACCAGTTGCGTACAGTCTCAGGCACTTTTTCCCCAGATGTCTTACCGGTTCCTGACGTGGACCTCCCGGGAATATCATCTCTCTCGGGGTCCGGTTCTGGTATTCTCTGGGGTGGACCTCTACCGCGGCCGCGGGAGGCCTTTACGTATCCCACCTTCCTCTGTACAGGTGCAGCGAAGATCGGTGCAGCGACAGTAGACACAGTCGAGGAAACAGTGGAAGTAGCATCCGCTGGTAACCCACTCACAGGGGGAACAGTAACATCCCCTTCTGAATTACTTACAGCAGCAGATGCGGCGGGCATGGGCCGGACAATTTGGTTGAAGGCAGCAGCTTCTTCTGTCTTGTTGCCCGTGACCCAGTCCACTTGGTAAGCGCGGGGTGGCATGGTGGGTTGCTCCACAGAAAACAGGTACTCCCCGCATCGTAAGCATCGAACAAAAGGACGGGGGTGCATAGCCAGTCCATCACACCTGTTACACAGCATACCCAGGGCCTCCACACCACCGATCGAGTAGAGCATGAACCGCCCATGCGGCTTCAGTCGGATGCCAGTGTCCGTCAGCACGGTTCCCGGCATCAGGGTACTTGCAGCGGTGCCCACAGGAAACATCCTGGGCTCAAAAGCAGACTGCAGCGATAGCACTAAAGACATGGCGGTGCTCTATTTCTCTAAGTGCTGAACACACATGCGGCGTCTTACGCAGCAAACAAGCGGGAGCTCCTCCCACTTGCTCTCTTGGCACGTAGCTCGCAGGCTTTTCTTTTCCTTGACTCTGCCCACGGCCCACACGGCCAGAAAGTGATCGCAATTTCTTCCCCGTTTTAGCACAGTCCTTCTCCCTATGTAGAATAGGTCCCCAAATGAACAGTCTATTTTAGTTGCGAGAGGTAACGGCAAATCCCGGACACGAGTCCCCACATGTAGCGATACCCCCGTAGGAGCTGCTGGTTTAAATTTGGGCCTGCCGTTACCTTACCGTTCCATATGCTCGTCTCAGGGGTTCTCCTTGAAGAGTTGTCCATAAGAAGTTTGCAACCACACAAAGTCTCTTTCAAGAGTTTTATTGAACAAAGTTTCAACAGAGGGGGGTTGAAGGGATGGGTAGGACTCAGGTACCTTGGTTGTGGATCACAGGAACTTTCCTAGGTCCAGAGGAACAACTGTCTCCACACTGGACTCAGCAAACACCGGATAGGCCCAATCTCACTGGCCTAGCAACCGATGCGTAGCTCGATCACATATAGTCTCTGCCACAGGCTTGGTGAAAATTGAACAGTCTCTGCCACAGACTTAGTGAAAATTGAACAGTCTCTGTCATAGACTTAGTGAAAATAGAACAGTCTCTGCCGCAGACCTGGTGAAAATAGAACAGTCTCTGCCACAGACTTGGTGTAACCCTCCCCTGGGTTACCTTCTGAATAAAGAACACAGCTCTCAGTGCCAGGATCTTCCAGCCGATCCGGCAGCACTGTGATGTAGACTATGATCTGGATGCATCCTCCAATTGAGTCCTCAATTGCTTGGTCCCTTCCAGCAGGCAAGGCGACACAGGATTATCCCCGGATCAGTAGGCCCCCAGTAACTTCTGGGCCTTCATTTCAGTAACGGAGCCTCAGGCCAATGTGGCCCCGAGGTGGAAACTGCCAGCACCTCCCTGAGGCCATGAGGGCCCTCAGGTCGGGATCGGGCGTGTGGTGTCCACCACCCACGAACGACGACCCCCAACTCTCCAACTCCTCTTTCCAATGGCGCCTGTCACTTAAGTACCCTCTCCCAGCATGCACAACGGGTACACCACGCCCCCTAGGCTGCTGCTGGGAAAGAGATACCCAATAAGTCCAGCCTATTGCCTTTCCAACCCTGACCAGCGGTGACAGCGACACCCACTGTCAGGAGGAAAATCATGCAACCAACCAAACTGAAACAGTGCCATAATTTAAATGAACAATCTCTCTGGGCTAAACTAATGCCCAGACAAGTAAATTTCAAATATACTGCCCACTCATTGGGAGCAGGGCGCTACATACTTCCCCCTCCACAACAGACGATGTCCTCATCATCGAGGAAAGTTTGACCCTCAATCCTGAGGGTCAGCTACCCGAGACCCAAAACTCAGATAGGGAAGGGAAGGGTAAGGTAACAAGAAATACACATTTTACATAGACATGCAATAATCATATTACTATACACCACAGTATTCCTATCTCTGTATCTAACCCACCCAACTTTACAGTAGCTTGAAAGGAGATCCAGGACACCTGAAAAACAAAACCGCACACACAGGTAGATATTCTAAAAATTTCTGTACAATAGAAGCAAAGCCTTACTTCCTGGGAAATAAAACAGTCTTTCCTATATAAATATAGATTTCTGCAAGAGAGGTATGTAGCTAAGTGAAGAAAAGTCCAGTTTCCGCTGACCAAGCAAACCTTCGCCACCTAGTGATCGAAGAACATCATAGCAAAGTTCCTTTTTGGTCCAAGTGCTGGACCGGGTAGAGAATGTTGACTCGAAGTCTCCAATGCCCTAGCACTAACTAGCTAGTCCCCCCAAGTCCTTTAAATAAGAAAAAGATAAAAGAAAATCTTCTCCTTTGCAAAAATTACAAAACTGTAACAGTCAACATTTATCATCACCAGTAAAAGCAAGGGTCAGGCAGTGTTAGTGATTTCCCTTGTCTGTCCACAGTAGTAAGCATCCTCTGAAGCGTTCATCCATGGCAAAGGAATGGCCTACTTTCCGGAACAGTTTAGGTACTTCAAGGTGGTGCCACACAGCTTCACTGTACTATTCCGCTCTATTGGCCTCAATCTCTTGCAGGGTTTCCCTGGGAACATAGGGGAACTCTAGTCCATACTCCCTGGCTACCCGTTTGTTTAGCAATCTTTGTGATCGGGCAAGCCTGGGAAAAGATCTGGTACTTCCATATCCAGGCGGTATACAAGAAACTGCAGACTTGTGTACCATGCGATTTGCAGGCAGTTTTCCGGACCCATATGAACTGGTAACTTTGGGCAGGACTTCACTGGTAACAACCAGAGCTTCCACTCTGGGTGTTGTCTCCCCGGAATCCATGGCTGTCAAATCCTGAAAAACTATGTACGGAGGCAACATCCTCCATGTTGCTCCACAGCAATTCTTGAGACATAGACTTCAATACGTTTCCACAAAAATCTGGCAAGGAATTATTTTCCTCTGACAGCAACCAGTTGCATACAGTCTCAGGCACTTTTTCCCCAGATGTCTTACCGGTTCCTGACGTGGACCTCCCGGGAATATCATCTCTCTCGGGGGCCGGTTCCGGTATTCTCTGGGGTGGACCTCTACCGCGCCTTTACGTATCTCACCTTCCTCTGTACAGGTGCAGCGAAGATCGGTGCAGCGACAGTAGACACAGTCGAGGAAACAGTGGAAGTAGCATCCGCTGGTAACCCACTCACAGGGGGAACAGTAACATCCCCTTCTGAATTACTTACAGCAGCAGATGCGGCGGGCATGGGCCGGACAATTTGGTTGAAGGCAGCAGCTTCTTCTGTCACGTTGCCCGTGACCCAGTCCACTTGGTAAGCGCGGGGTGGCATGGTGGGTTGCTCCACAGAAAACAGGTACTCCCCGCATCGTAAGCATCGAACAAAAGGACGGGCGGGCCCTCAGGTCGGAATCGGGCGGGTGGTGTCCACCACCCACGAACGACGACCCCCAACTCTCCAACTCCTCTTTCCAATGGCGCCTGTCACTTAAGTACCCTCTCCCAGCATGCACAACGGGTACACCACGCCCCCTAGGCTGCTGCTGGGAAAGAGATACCCAATAAGTCCAGCCTGTTGCCTTTCCAACCCTGACCAGCGGTGACAGCGACACCCACTGTCAGGAGGAAAATCATGCAACCAACCAAACTGAAACAGTGCCATAATTTAAATGAACAATCTCTCTGGGCTAAACTAATGCCCAGACAACTAAATTTCAAATATAGCGCCCACTCATTGGGAGCAGGGCGCTACAGATTCTACTTTTTGAAATCCATCATATGACTTGAGTGAGATGATCATAGTGATTTTGCTCGCTGAACTGCTAAGGCAAAATTTTCATCCTTGTACAAGAATTGTCACATTATGTTGTTATTAAGCCTTTTTTCTATTGTCTTTGAACACAAAATAAATAATTTTTAAAAATGCTTTAAATTTTACTTTATTTTTCTCCTTATTTTGATCATGTTTTGGTATATTTTAGGGTAGTTTATTTTATTTTATTTAGAGGTTTATGTTTTCATACAAAATTCACACATTTTTTAAAATAAATTCTTGGGTGAAAAAGTGTGAATCTTAGATGAAAATTGCATGAATCTTATTTGAAAACATTGATAAATAGACCCTTTTTTGCTTTTTGCTATTTAAGTGTGTGTATTTTTATTATTTCCATACTGGATTTATAGTTCACTATTTTCTCCTGCTGTCTGTTTTTTTTGTTTGTGTGAAAGAATAATTGAGCTAAGAAATGGCAATTGGCGCAAGAACAGGCCCAGGTTCCAGGTCTAGAATAATTGAAACATGATTTTGTTTTTGTTTTTTGTAAACCAACAGATTGGGCGTTGCTTGAACTTTCACCCACCAGGTATCTTTCTTTCTTATTATAAGACAAGTTAACAAGGACAGACTGAATTATTAATATCCCTTCTTTGATAACTCAAATGGTGGGTAAATTAAAGTGGTTGTATAGTGATTTTTTTTATAATAAGGCTTACCTGTAGGTAAAAAAAAATATTCCCCTCGCAATGAGCCGCTGAATACAGCGGCGCATGCGCACAGGGGATTCTCGGCTGAAGGCCCGGCGGACGCCGGACCTTACCGGAACGAAGTCTCCCGCGCGCATGCCTCTCACAGCGCAGGAGCCGCGACGATACCCGGAAGACATGCCGAGGCAAGATGTCATCTCCCTCGGCGTGGACCAGGTAAGTTACCGACACCTCGTTCTAAGGTAAGTATTTCATAATGAGCTAGTATGCGGTGCATACTAGCTCATTATGCCTTTTGAATTACAGGGTTAAAAAAAAAGAAAAGTTCAGCGGGTATACAACTGCTTAACTGAGATTACAATAACACTAATATTGAGTATGTATTGATAAGGATTACAGGGCCATATCTATGGGAATAGGCTGGAGATTTGGGAAGATTACTTGAAAGATGAAGCACTGTTAATATGAATCAGACAGCATGCAGTATTAATTCTAAAGAACCTATAAATTAAAACAACAGGATCCCATTTCTTTATCAATACCACACTTTCCTTTCTTCGTTTTTTTCTTCTTATTTTAACCAATATAAAGTCTACATGAGGCATATGTTGAGATTGAGAATTTTCAGCAATAAGCAGTTTAGACTTGGTGATTAGGAAAGTTAAAAACAATATGATTCCTACGTATGTTTGTTGTGTGCTGGGTGTTCAGCACAATGTAGCCACCACTTATTTAAAGCGGAGGTGCAGCTTGTTTTTGTTTTTTTCAAAAGTCAGCAGCTACTAACAGTGTAGCTGCTGACTTTTAATAAGGACACTTACCTGTCCTACTCGCCTGCGATGTCGGTCCCGCCACGGCCATCAATTGCTGCTACCAGGCTCCCGGCTCCTCCATCCTGACTAAGGCTTACGGCTTCACTGCCCGTTTCCTACTGCACATGCGCCACTCGCACAGCGCTTTGTGAATGGGCGGCTTGCCTCCTGGGATACACACAGTTCCCAGAAGGCAGCGCGCCCCATTCACAAGAAGAGGAAGCGGAAGGAGACCAACCACGGACGAGAAGAGGCACATTAGAGGCAGATTAGGGGACTTCCGCATAGCAACAGGCATTTAGGGTGAGTATAAAAATAAAAAAAAATCTATAAATTTATTTTTTATTTTTTATGTATTTTTTTTTCTGGGTGGACCTCCGCTTTAACAGTCAATTAAATTGCAATGTCATGTTTGTGTTTATTTATTCTATATACTGTATGTCTGCATTTGCAATCTGTTGTCATAGCAAGGCATTAGTAGTATGACTTTTAGAGCATATCTTTACAGTAATTGTTTTTGATAATTAACTTTTAATAAATAACACTTTGTTTCTGCCTAGGGTGTTCTTGTGATCCTTCTTAATAGTGATAACATCATTTGTAATTCTAATAGGCCCATTTATAATCATCAACAAAATAATTGCTTGTAAATTTGCTGCATTTCGCTCAGTTTCAGTAATAAACTTCCTCTTTCTGGTCTAGTGTGTAAAGTATCAAATTGCAGTGTCAAAGTGATCTGTAAAAAAAAAAAACTTTGATAAACAAAAATAAAATAATGCAAAGAAGGTCAAATTCAGCAAACATTTAAAGCCTATTTGAACCTCCAACATAAATCAGCTACAATACAGAATACATTCCAGGTATATCAAAACAACACTGGACTTTTTTGCCGAAATGAGCTTTATAATTTATCAATTATGCCAGATAGGAGTGGTATAAATAATCGATGAGGTTTTTGTCCGACAAATAGGCAGTTTATAATGGTACAATCTACTTACAAAATATGACACCAGATTATTTCTACTTATTTTAATTAATTATTATTTAAGTAGTAAATGTTAAACATGGGTGAAGATTCACCAAAAATGTAAAATATTAGTATCCACCCATCCATAATAGGTTTCTGCACCTGAATTCACATGCTTGTAAAAAGATTCAGTTCAGTAAAAATAGCCAGGGCTTTGTAGTTGTGTAATGAATAACATAATGAAAAAAATAAACTAAAAAATATATAGTGACTCCGAGAAGTGTGATCTGGTGAATTTGCAGGATGTTCTAGGTGCTAATAAGGAAGGTCAATAGGCTAAACATGATTTAACATTTATGCATTCTACTATAAATAACTACACACAACTGTAGTCCAAACTTGTTAATCACATTAGTCATTAAAATATAAAAAAAATATACTTGCAAAAAAAAATCTAAATGATTGCAAATGATTGCATGGTAACATTCTGCATGATTTAAATGTATCCCCTGTATTATATATACAGTATGTGCAGCGGAAATATCAAAGCCCTGAGGGGCTAAATATATTTGTTTAATCACTGGGTACATTTAGATGCTTTTAGAAGATACAACTGTTGGTCGCTGTATGATAAATTGATTTTACAGGATAGTTCAGATGTTTATGTGAAAAGAGCAGGCTAGTAATATAAGGGAATGTATTGTACATCATGAAAATTACAGATGCAAAACAACTGATATTCCTGAAAGAGGAAAATATCATTGGTATCTATTTCAGGTTTGAATCTTGTTTTTTTGCTTTTATAACTCTTGTTTTTCTGCAATTACAAAATTTGTGTTTAAATGCAGGTCAGTTCCCTACAGGCTTCCTTCCAGGTAAAGGCTAGGGCAAAGGTCTCATTAGTATGTCCCATAGTACCTCTGCAAAAGACACTGGGGGAATATGAAACTCTATCTCTCAAGAGAATAGTGCAAGATAAAAATAATAACAATACTTCTGTGGTATTGCAGCAATACAGGTTATGATATGAGTTCATAATGAGCCGTGTACTAAACTATATCACTGTTAAAAGTTTTGATCATCATAACGAATAGTATCTATTTTATTTATATAGAAATGTATTAGAAATTCTGCAGGTCTTTTTATTTTGTACAGCTTTTTCTCTAGAACCCTTGTAAAGAAAAACACCCCTATTTGCTACATGTGACAAGACATGAAGGTAAAATAAGGTAACAATCTAAGCAACCACTGATATACATAGTTGAAATGTATGTAAATGCTGTAAATGCATATTTTATTACCTACCAAAGGACATGAACAACGTTCCTTGTGATAGCTTGCACAGTGAAAGGTACTCTTTATTGAGAGATCAGGGGTCTATTAGATCCCTCCTGTGCCCTCCAAGGCCAAACTGATCTCAATTTAATCTGTGCTTCTCATGCTGTTGTTGAACAAGTAAACTAGCACCGAAACTGGAAGTGGTGAAATCCTCATTGCTTCCGGCTTCATTCATCACAGAAGAGGGAGAGGAACAGATGTTTCCCCTTCCTCTCTGTGAGCAGCTGACCTGACCGATTACAGTGGTCCCAGGCTCCCCAGTGGAACATAGGCGGGATGGGGCATCCTTTCAAACCCTGTAAAAGGGGTTGTATAGATGCTCAAATCACTATTACCTATCACTATTACCTCACTATAAGCCGGTCACTGTGTGAAAAACTTAATAGCAGGATTACATGTTGAGATGGATCGAAGTGGAACAGAGTTAGACCAAAGGAGGCCAGGTAAGTAAAAAGGAGAGATAGAGATATTTTCTAATTTTAGCCAAGGGATTTTAGGTCTTGAAATTGGGCTGATTGTGCTAGTCTGCATGAAATATAGTATGTCCAAAGCTGTGGGTGTCCTAAACCTTCAGACCTATGGGCATGATACAAGACTTTCTTTTTAATATCTTGGGGATTTATCATTCCATATAAATGTATTAGTTGCAGACTGAAGTTTATTTAAATATGTTTTAGAAATGATAATAGGGAGCACTCTAAAAAGATAATTTAGGTAATATATTAATTTTAATAGCAGTGACTCTACCCCCCAGTACAGTGTTTGTGCCTAGTGCCAACTAATTTAAGCCACGTAATTATCTGATCTTGTTTTTAACCATACGAAAAGTTATTAAGTGGTTCAGTACTTACAGTATGTGAAAAAGAACTATCTTACAATCTTATCTTTAACAACTATAAACTGTAAGGACAATCATTGTGTAGGAGCGTAAATAGCTGTAAATACTAAGTATGCATTAACCACTTGCTGACCACGCTATAGCCAAAAGACAGTTACAGCACGGTTGTCCAGTTCTGGGAGGGTGTCTATTGATGTCCTCCCAGAACCCCACCCTCTGCCTGCCCCTGGGGTGTGCATTGGGCGCACTCTGTGACTACAGTGTCTTTTGGACCCAGTTGATTACAGGTCAAGGTAAAGGACCTTTACTATGTGATCAGCTGCGTCCAATCACAGCCGATCCCATGTAAACAAATGCCGGTTTCAGCATTTCCTTTCCTCAGCACTGTCACTGTGTGAGGAAAGGAAAGTTGATAACCTGCAATCCTGTGCAGCCCCGCTAGTGACAATCAGTGCCCATCAGTGCAGCTTATTAGTGTTCTTCAGTGCAGCATATCAGTGCCCATCAGTGCAGCATATTAGTGCCCATCAGTGCAGCATATTAGTGCCCATCAGTGTCGTATATCAGTGCTGCCTGTCAGAGCCGCCTATCAGTGCCCATCTGTGCTGCCTTATCAGTGCAGCCTCATCAGTGACCATCAGTGCCTCCTCATCAGGGCACATCAGTGAAGAAGAAAAATAAATTTTTTGCTAAATTTTAGAACGAAACAAAGAAAACATTATATTTTTCTAAATTTTCTGTCTTTTTTCGTTTGTTTAGCAAACAATAAAAACCAAGTGGTGATTGAATACCACCAAAAGAAAGCTGTATTTGTGTGAAAAAAATATATAAAAAATGAATATGGGTACACTGTTGCATGACTACGCAATTGTCATTCAAAATGCAAAAGCACTGAAAACTGAAAATTGGCCTGTTCAGGAAGGGTGTGAAAGTGCCCAGTAGGCACGAGGTTAAGAACAACTAAAGCAAATACTAAATAAGGTTAATATGATGGATGATCGACAGAAGCAATTTGTGGTAAAATTGTTCAAATTAAGTTCTAACTTTAGAGAAAAAAAAAAGGAGAGATGGCTGAGCCGTTATCAGAAAAGTCAGATGTAGACCTGAGGCAGCCCATTCTGGAAGATAAGTAATAGAGCACGTTCAAGTAAAATAGAAATATAAGCAGTCTCCAGTATAGCTACTACCCTTATGCCCACATTAGGATAAATGGGGAAAAGGGAACCCTTTTACTTTTGAGGATATTGCTGTGGTATTCTCAAAGGAAGAATGGAAATTACTGAGTGCTTAGCAGAAGGGGATTTATATGGAAAGCATAGAAGAAATGTATGAGCTTCTTGTGGTTTTAAGATTCCTGTCCATTTGAAAACAAAGAGAAGGGGAACTTGGGACTTTATATGAGGCAATGACTGGTATGTTCATATACCTCCATCCCTGGTACATATGAAGAAACACCTATTTATTATTATTTGGCATTATCTGTGACACATTTCTGCCATTATGGTTCTCATTATGACACAAGGACCAAACTTGGATCATTACTGAGGGTAGCTCTGGCTTTCCTCATTCCCGGGAGCTGCGACACGCACAGGGTCCTTCCCCTCCTCTCCCTACCCTATTAGACGTGGAGTAACGGGTAGGCATTTGATGCAGGTCAACACCATGCCCACATGTCGAGCGTGTGGCATCAATCTTGACGCCATGCGTCAACATGTTGTTTATCCAACTGCGCCCACCACAAGGGAGTTTTGAACGGCAAACGCAGAGCATCATATGCCGCTCAGGCACTGGCGCCGTCCCCTCTTCGATCACGCAGCGTGACGTTGGTGGTTACTTGTGGCTGATTGCCGGTACTTATACCACACCTTCACTGAGCTGACACTCTGGTTTGTTTCATTCTTGAGACACTTTTGCACCATTCTGGACTATTCCTCTATTTCACATAAGTACTATGTGGCTTATCTCACTTACCAATTTCTACACTGCTACCTTTTTCTCATCACATTATCTAGGTGAGATACATTATTTCTTCACTTGGCTTTCTTGTCATTGTTATATGGCGGTTTGGGTTATAATTTCTTCCTTTTCTTTCCTCAGTTTATCAGTTGTGCAATCATCCTAATGATACAATATTCATTTTCACAGATATTCCTTGGAATTATATATAGCACTATATAATACAGCTGTTAATTGGGGATCATTTACCAATGTTCACTCTTTGGTGTTGGTGCCGCCGCTTTGCCGCAGTCATTGCCCCTTAGCTCCCAGGAATGATATTTCCCATTATACCTCCAGCTATTTCATCAGTATTTTTATTTTTATACTACAATTAGGTAAGAGTGTTTGGGATCCCTCATTGTTCCCCCTCTTTTTCCTTTCCCTTTTATCAATTACCATCATACTATTTTGGCATTTATTTTATTATAGATACTTCTTATCTGAATCTGCTCCTGATGAGTGGCAAATTGTCCACGAAATGTGTTGAGCTTTCCTTCGATACTGTGTCACAGTAATCATGTGCTACATTTTATTCAATATTTTTTATTATAAGGAACTGTTCCCATCATTTATATTATGCTAATATGCTACCTGCCTATTGACTCTGGGTACACATACTTTGGGTCAATTTTAATGTATATCATGTTGGAATACTTGTGTAGTATATATGTAATGTTTAAATGCTATATATTGAGATTTTCATATACAATTTTTTACTGTCCTATGTGGTATGTGTGCTCCTATGCAATATTAAACAATTAAACATTTATTACTATATAATCATTGGTTCGTTCATTCCCAGCTGTGTGCTTCATGTAATGTCCCAATCCCCCTTTCTTTATACATTCCTGTCCATTTGTTATGGGATAGTATTACTCAAACAAAATGTTGGAGAGACACCCCGGTTGCAAGGAAGAGAAATGGAAGAGAAAATGTAAAAACTACAGTATGTATTATAATCTGGATGGGTCCATTGAGAGAAGCAACGCCTTTCCTGGTGAAAACAAAGGATACTGTCTCCACCTTGTATTTTATTTTTTATTTTATCAGATGGTCTACTTGAAGAGGGAAAGTTACAAGGCAGTCAAATATTGCAATAATATAATTTGAGGGCAATCAATAAGGTTCTTTTGCCAGGCTGAGATCTTTTTTTGTGTCCGGAGTAAAAGAAAGGGTCAAGGAATGCATTTCGTTTTTACAAAGCGTGGCTGATCTTATAATTCATGAGAATGGTCATGTTCATGGAAGGCATATGTATCCTGCTTGCAAAGTGTTATTCTCTAATGAAATTATCTTCTTCTGGCTCTTATCTGTAAGAGCGGATCAAGCCGCACTGAACATTACAGTTTTAAAACTTTACATGGGAGTTTAAAAGTTCTGTCTTATTTGGGATCTCTATGCCAAAACTCTGAAAACCTGAACTCTGTGGCATTGACATGTCTTAAAGTGGTAAATTTCGATCATACTAAAAGATTGTTTTTTTTCATCTGCTCTCTAAGCATATAGTCAACTTATCTCTGCATTTAACTAAACTGGATACATGTAATTTCTTACCTATGTCCACCAGAGGTTACTTTCAGCAAGTAATATATACGTCTTAGCCCTAAAAAAAGTTAACCCTTTGAATGCATGCTTATCTTTTAAGAAAGGAAAAATTAAGTGTTTTTTTATTATCATAGTTAGCCTGGCAAATGAAGTTAAAAATAAGTCCTCAAGAGTCCCTTTAGCACTCTAGGTTTAACAGCACTTATACATTTCATCTTATTCTACAGTCAGAAGTAAGATAGGTGAAATATAATGATTTAGTAAAAGTAAAAATGATACATTTTTTAGGGATATGGTTATGTCCCACAGGTTTCTGCAACTATCACTACTCCTATTAATCATTCGATAAAATTGCATACCCATTTTAGGCAGATCAACATAGAAAGGACCTAGTGGTGGCTCGTGCCTAGTGGGCAGTTCGATGTCTTCAGCACGTCATTACTCAGTAATGATTATGTTTTTCCAGTCCTACAGAAAGTAGAAAAAGGAAAGCCCAGGAGCCACGAAGGTGGAATGTGCCTTGACCAATGACCGAAAGTTGTGAACGAATAGGGGACTCTCTTGGTTGCTGATGCCTGTTGGACTGCATTTGTGGGGAATCAAGCCTTCTTGAAAACATAAGATAAGTGGAACAGTACTTAGTTTGATTTGATCAGTTGTTATATGATATGTATGTTGTAAGTCCTCCCAGTGTATACCATGAATTAATAGTGATTATAGTGGTAAATTAGATTAAGCTTATTATTAGTGTATGAAACAGTTAACAGCTTATTAGCAAAGGAAACTATAAATGTAGACTTCATGTTAATTCAGAGAGATAAATAGAAGAATATGAATTGGAGTTTAAATATTCCAGACTAAGGTCTGGCGCTCACATAGTATATTCAAATAAACATGCATTAAATTCCATAATACAACAATTGATAAAAATAAAAGAATAAATGTAGCCCAAATAATACTCTATTTAAAGTCCTACTCGACAGTGTGTGAAAAAAAAGAAAACGGTGTTCCTATAATAAATAGGTAATTATCCACTTCTTCTTGTCTCCCAGTGCTTCACCACAAGTGACAATCCAATGCACTCACCACAACTCTACGACTCCTTAAAAAGAAGGTCATATGCGCTTAATCCTAGGGGTCACAATTACATTCCAGCTGTAGGGTAATATGATGGTAATATCTCTTTATAGATATCTCTTCCCCAGTGGTAATACTAGTTCCTCTCATAAAATAGCTATAGACAGCAAAACTACATACATTTTCTCTTGGTGCAGTATTTATTTAAAAGTGCACAAATTCATAACACCCAAAATGTAGACACTCACATTTAATGGTGCCCAGTTTCTCGGCACCAATACAAGCAGCCTGTATTCCGCACCACGGCTCTGCTCTGGAGCTTCCTCATGATGCAGCTTAGCAAAACATGCAGAGGCGGTTACACATGTGTCATATCTGGTCTGCGCGGTACGTACCTCCATGGTGATGTAATTTCAATTTCTGGCAATTGGAACACACGCCGGCTCCAACGAGCAGAGCAGCGGCACAGTGGACATTCCAGCAGCCGAGGACTTTCAGCATACTATCTCCATCAGTGTGCTAGCAGCCTTCACTTTACCATCTCTGACAAGGCTTTGGTCCACAATTGGGTATATCACATGGTTGATTACTACAGAACCACCCAGCTACATTATGTTCTTCATTATGACTTTTCCAACTAAAAGCTACGGTAATTAAAATAGATTTTTATTTGACTTTTACCGGTAAGTTCCAATAAATTGTTTGATACTACAATGGGACTCTTTTTTTTCTTTTTTTAACATTAAATTTTTTATTTAGTTATCAGAACATAAAATAACAAATAAAGGCATTAAGAAAAGTATAACAGGATTCACACCATTACAGTTACATAGTATTGCAAATGAATCAAGTCGACGCATGCTCAGAAGCATTAAACGTCATTTTTCTCGGCTCATCGGAGTGTTTTACGTCACCGCGTTTGGAACGGTCGGTTTTTTGACTGATGGTGTGTGGGCAAGACTGATGGAAAACAGTTTCATCGGATATCCGATGGACAAATCCATCGGACGAAAATTCATAGGTTATCCGATCGTGTGTACGGGGCTTAAGAGGGAAGTTTCAGGAAAAAAACTTTCTACAGCCCCCTGCGTATAACACGCAGGCACAGTTTACTCTCTATTTTCAGGGTAAAAAAGTGAGTGTTATACGCCAAAAAATACAGTACGTTATAATTTTTAAGTGCTAACAGTAATTCGTAGTACGCCTGGGTGTTGACTCTAAGTATAATGGGACTCTTATGAACTGGTCTTTACCCATACTGAGACGTTGTAGAATTACAGGATTACATGTAGTCACAGTGAGGGATATAATATGAAGTCCTAAGTGCTCTTACAGAGAATATTGGATGTGTTTTATTTATTCTGACCCCTCCAAGGGTTATCTCTAGCAGCTATTAATTTTTGTTGTTTGTTCCTATTAGTGCCTTATCTTTTTTGATGTATGGTTCTCTACAATATGAGTCTGTGTCTGTACAGTCCTTATTGGTGCTGTGCCAGTCACGTGACTAAAAAAAAAAAAGTTTCAAAAAAGCAATTCCAATGAAATTATAAATATCAAATACCTGTTTTACAGATATTTTTTTAACCATCAAATGGTTTATTTTTTTCTGTGCATTAATATGGTGTAGGTAGACTCAAAGATGATTGACACTAGCTTTTATTTTGTTCACACGGTATCTGCTTCCAAGGTTCTTTTTTACGTTACAGATATTAGCAATCACATTTGATATATTTAATACTGATTTATAATAAAACGTTTTTTGTAAGTCTGTTAGCGAATGTAATTAATCAGCATGCTATAACCCTTTCCAATAGTATTTAGCAATAAGTGTTCATGGAGGAGGAGAAGGGGAAGGAGGGGAGTGTCATTTACTAGTGTGTATACACTCACATGTGTGACTCTATAGTCACGTGGGCTGCACAAATAAGAAAACTTATGACATAAAGAGCTTAAAAGGGAACTGAAATTAAGCATGCCCCATAGAGGACACCAGCTGGTCTATACAATCTCAGGCTGCATTGGTGACACAGAGAAGATAGGAGGGACAGCTGAAAGTAGAATAAACCAGGTATATTGATTGTATACAGCACATCAATACCCCTTTCGGTCCTTGGCTCTGATGTCACCTGGCTCCACCCTATGTGCATCGTCTCCGGTCACATGACTTAAGAACCCCTGATGAAGTCACGTGATTGGAGATGATACACGCAGGGTAGAGCCAGGTGATGTCAGCGCCACTACAAACACAAGTGCCCCAAGCAGCTTGCTATGTTGGTAAGTATGACGTGTTTATTATTTTAAAGGAAAAAAAGCAAACCTTTACAACCACTTTAAATACAAAACTTATAAACACTTTCAAGGAAACAAATATGGGGGGGGGGGGTTGGCAAAGACAGCAACAGCAGTTGATTCTGACTTACAAGTAGCCCTTTCATATGACTTATGGTTTTGGTCTTGAAAGGACAGTAAAAGCATAGTGAGTGCATGTGGGCTTTAAGTCCCGTCTGTGTTAGGCGTGTGAGATGTGCTCCTATTCCTGTTGCAGCTTCCATTAAACTGGCCACACATCCTCCAGCACCATTCCGAGCCATGTGCTAATGAGTATGGCCACACACCAACAACCTTTGGATTAGCTAGTGGCGCTATAAACCAAACAAAATTAGAACATACAAATCCTCCGCTATATATATTTTGAGTAGATTAATACTCCCAAAAAAACAACCAAAAGCTGTTTTGAAGATGGACAAAGTAACGTACATAGCATTCTTATTGATATACTATTCAAAATTAAAACTTCATTACACAATATACACATTAATGAAAAATCTCTAAAACCCCAATATATGCCTCCATAAAACCAACACTATCCACATGTTCCCATTTCTAGAATGTACTGTCTTCCCCGATGTTGTAAAGCGCTGCGCAAACTGTTGGCGCTATATAAATCCTGTATAATAATAATATTAATAATAATATGCAATATATCCCTTACCGACCAGCTCGCTGACAACCAAATAACCTGTCTAACAGTATGCGTTAAAAACAGGGGTTTGTCCGCACACATTTGCAAACGCATGCGTGAGCCACAGAGCCACGCCAAGGCCCCCTGGAGTCTGTGGTCCTACACTAACTATGAGTGTCCCCACAATGGAGGCACATGCATTCTGATGGTTAGATGAGGGCAGGTGGACTGAAGGGGAGCCACCCCTCCTTAAAGGTACAGGAGCACACCAAACACCCAGCATGTAGCACAATGGCTGCAAAGGTGCTGGTACGTTGCTGAACCAATACAAGCACCATAGGTGAAAACAAAAACCATGTCCACCGCCCCCATCTATAGCTGGCTATCACGGAAAGTAGCATTGGAAGGCTAAAACAGGTAACATGGCCTGGGGAATGCCCAGGGAAAAACCAAGCCTACTTACTGACCAGCTCGCTGACAACCAAATAACCTGTCTAACAGTATGCGTTAAAAACAGGGGTTTGTCCGCACGCATTTGCAAACGCATGCGTGATCCACAGAGCCACGCCAAGGCCCCCTGGAGTCTGTGGTCCTACACTAACTATGAGTGTCCCCACAATGGAGGCACATGCATTCTGATGGTTAGATGCTACTTGCCGTGATAGCCAGCTATAGATGGGGGTGGTGGACATGGTTTTTGTTTTCACCTATGGTGCTTGTATTCGTCCAGCAACGTACCAGCACCTTTGCAGCCATTGTGCTACATGCTGGGTGTTTGGTGTGCTCCTGTACCTTTAACCACTTAACCGCTCACTGTATATATACCTCGGCAGAATGGCACCGACAGGCACAATCACGTAGAGTGTACGTGATTGCCTTTGTACAGTTGGGGGGTCCAATTGGACCCCCCTTCTGTACAGTGAGCGGTGGCTAAGTGTCCGGGAGCGTTCCGGGATGAGGGGGCAGCCATTCGTTTCTGGCCACCCCCTCGCGATCGCTCCCGGTGAATGGAAATGCCCCCTCTGTCTGTGTCAGACAGAGGGAGCAGGAGGAAGTGATGTCATCTCTGGTGCGGCGCTCACATATACCGAGCGCCGTACAAGAGAAGACATCAGGTCAGTGCACACAACACTACACTGACACCAGGACACATAGGGACATAAATCGCCCCCCCAGGCCCCCCCAGACACCCCAGATCACCCCCCAGATCACCCCCCCAGCCCCCAGTCACAGTGTCACTGATTGCAGTGACCATTTATTTAGTGATCACTGCAATCAGTGACATTTGTGACTGTAAAAGTGTCACCAAAGTTTAGTCTTAGGTCCAGTGTAGCCCCCTAACCCCCCTAATAAAGGTTTAACCCCCTGATCACCCCCCAGATAACCCTTTCACCGCCTATCACCACTGTCGCTTAGCGATCATTTTTCTGATCGCTGTCTTAGCGTCAGTGATGCCGATCGGCAGCCAGTAATTTTTTTTAGGTTCGCCGCAGGTTTTATAGCGTCAGGTACCCCAATATATTATCTAATAAAGGTTTAACCCCCTTGATCGCCCCCCAGGTAACCCTTTCACCCCCTATCACCACTGTCACTAAGCGATCGTTTTTCTAAACGCTGTCTTAGTGTCTGTGATGCAGATCGGTAGCCGGTAATTTTTTTTAGGTTCGCCGCAGGTTTTTATAGCGTCAGGTACCCCAATATATTATCTAATAAAGGTTTAACCCCCTTGATCGCCCCCCAGGTAACCCTTTCACCCCCTATCACCACTGTCGCTAAGCAATTGTTTTTCTAAACGCTGTCTTAGTGTCGGTGATGCAGATCGTAGCCAGTAATTTTTTTTAGGTTCGCCGCATGTTTTTATAGCGTCAGGTACCCCAATATATTATCTAATAAAGGTTTAACCCACTTGATCGCCCCCCAGGTAACCCTTTCACCCCCTATCACCACTGTCACTAAGCGATCGTTTTTCTAAACGCTGTCTTAGTGTCTGTGATGCAGATCGGTAGCCGGTAATTTTTTTTAGGTTCGCCGCAGGTTTTTATAGCGTCAGGTACCCCAATATATTATCTAATAAAGGTTTAACCCCCTTGATCGCCCCCCAGGTAACCCTTTCACCCCCTATCACCACTGTCGCTAAGCAATTGTTTTTCTAAACGCTGTCTTAGTGTCGGTGATGCAGATCGTAGCCAGTATTTTTTTTTAGGTTCGCCGCATGTTTTTATAGCGTCAGGTACCCCAATATATTATCTAATAAAGGTTTAACCCCCTTGATCGCCCCCCAGGTAACCCTTTCACCCCCTATCACCACTGTCACTAAGCAATTGTTTTTCTAAACGCTGTCTTAGTGTCTGTGATGCAGATCGGTAGCCGGTAATTTTTTTTAGGTTCGCCGCAGGTTTTTATAGCGTCAGGTACCCCCATATATTATCTAATAAAGGTTTTAACCCCCTGATTGCCCCTAGTTAACCCTTTCACCAGTGATCACCATATAAGTGTTACGGGTGACGCTGGTTAGTTAGTTTGCTTTTTATAGTGTCAGGGCACCCGCCGTGTATATAACCCAATAAAGGTTTAACCCCCTGATCGCCCGGCGGGTGATATCAATTAGGTTTTAGCGTCAGAGAGGGTCTGAGTCACACCCCAGGCAGCGTCAGGTTAGTGCCAGTAACGCTAACACCCACGTGTGAAGCATACACCCCCCTTAGTGGTATAGTATCTGAACAGATCAATATCTGATCTGATCAGATCTATACTAGCGTCCCCAGCAGTTTAGGGTTCCCAAAAACGCAGTGTTAGTGGGATCAGCCCAGATACCTGGTGGCACCTGCGTTTTGCCCCTCCGTCCAGCCCAGGCCACCCAAGTGCAGTATCGATCGATCACTGTCACTTACAAAACAAAAACACACATAACTGCAGCGTTCGCAGAGACAGGCCTGATCCCTGCGACTCCAGTGCTGTAGGAGGTGATTTCACCACCACAGTTAAAAAAAAAAAGCAAATATGCCGAAGCATTGGGGCAGCAGGGGCGGAGGAGCGATTTTGCTCCTAATGCCGCGTACTTACGGTCGAAATTCCGACGGAGGCTTGCCCGTGGAAAAGTCCGACCATGTGTGTGCGGCATAACGTTTTTGCGGGAGGATGCCCCCATGCTTCGGCATATATAAATGGTGCGTGTATGCCCATCATTGGAAGTGGGTGGATGAAGGGCGGTATTCTAATGGTGGGCATACCCACCGATCAATCTCTTTTTTCGTTCAGCCAACTGGCTGCATGAAATAAAAAGATTACAATACATGTCCAACAAGGACCAGCAACGTACTGGTATGTTGCTGGACTTTGAATGTTTATACCAGAATGATGCCTGCGGGTTTAGGTATCATCTTGGTATCATTCTTTTCAGCCTGCGGCCGGCTTTCATGTAAAAGCAATCCTAGCGGCTAATTAGCCTCTGGACTGCTTTTACAAGCAGTGGGAGGGAATGCCCCCCCCGGATATAAAAAGCGCCATTGGGAAATTGGGAAAGCATTTTATCACACCGATCTTGGTGTGGTCAGATGCTTTGAGGGCAGAGGAAAAATCTAGGGTCTAGAAGACCCCAGTTTTTTCAAAAAAAGAGTACCTGTCACTACCTATTGCTATCATAGGGGATATTTACATTCCCTGAGATAACAATAAAAATGCTAAAAAAAAAAAAATACTTGGAAGGAACAATTTAAAAATAAAATAAAAAAGCAAAATTAATAATAAAAAAAAAAAGCACCCCTGTCCTGCCCTGCTCTTGCCCAATGGCGAACGCAAGCGTCGGTCTGGCGTCATATGTAAACAGCAATTGCACCATGCATGTGAGGTATCACCGCGAAGGTCAGATCGAGGGCAATCATTTTAGCAGTAGACCTCCTCTGTAAATCTACTGGGGTAACCTGTAAAGGCTTTTAAAGGCTTTTAAAAATGTATGTAGTTTGTCGCCAATGCGCGTTTGTGCGAAATTTTAAAGCATGTCGTGTTTGGTATCTATGTACTCGGCCTAAGATCATCTTTTTTATTTCATCAAACATTTGGGCAATATAGTGTGTTTTAGTGCATTAAAATTAAAAAAAGTGTATTTTTTAACCCAAAAAATGCGTTTGAAAAATCGCTGCGCAAATACTGTGTAGAAAAAAAAAATGCAACACCCACCATTTTAATCTGTAGGGCCTTTGCTTTAAAAATATATATAATGTTTGGGGGTTCAACATAATTTTCTTGCAAAAAAAAAAATGTTTTCATGTAAACAAAAAGTGTCAAAAAGGGCTTTGTCTTCAAGTGGTTAGAAGAGTGGATGTAAGCTTCCTAATGTTGTGTATAAAATGCCAGAACAGTTCAAAACCCCCCCAAATGACCCCATTTTGGAAAGTAGACACCCCAAGCTATATACTGAGAGGCATGTCGAGTCCATGGAATATTTTATATGTTGACACAAGTTGCGGAAAAACGACAATCTGTTTTTTTTTTTGCACAAAGTTGTCACTAAATGATATATTGCTCAAACATGCCATGGTGTGGAATTACACCCCAAAATACATTCTGTTGCTTCTCC
Organism: Rana muscosa; assembly: GCA_029206835.1. Taxonomy (NCBI): domain Eukaryota; kingdom Metazoa; phylum Chordata; class Amphibia; order Anura; family Ranidae; genus Rana; species Rana muscosa. The sequence continues at coordinate 467,273,874 of CM055117.1, forward strand.
TGAGTACGGGGATACCACATGTGTGAGACTTTTTGGGAGCCTAGCCACGTACGGGACCCCAAAAACCAAGCACCGCCTTCAGGCTTTCTAAGGGTGTAAATTTTTGATTTCACTTCTCACTGCCTATCACAGTTTCGGAGGCCATGGAATGCCCAGATAGCACAAAACCCCCCCAAATGACCCCATTTTGGAAAGTAGACACCCCAAGCTATTTGCTGAGAGGTATTGTGAGTATTTTGCAGATCTCGCTTTTTGTCACAAAGTTTTGAAAATTGAAAAAAAAAAAATATATATATATATATTTTCTTTCTTCATTTTCAAAAACAAATGAGAGCTGTAAAATACTCGCCATTCCTCTCAGCAAATAGCTTGGGGTGTCTATATTCCAAAATGGGGTCATTTGGGGGGGTTTTGTGCGATTTTGGCATTTTATGGCCTTCGAAACTGTGATAGGTAGTGAGGAGTGAAATCAAAAATTTGTGCCTAGAAATCCTGAAGGCGGTGCTTGGTTTTCGGGGTCCCGTACGCGGCTAGGCTCCTAAAAAGTCCCACACATGTGGTATCCCCGTACTCAGGAGAAGCAGAAAAATGTATTTTGGGGTGTAATTCCACATATAACCATGGCATGTGTGAGCAATATATCATTTAGTGACAACTTTTTGTAATTTTTTATTTTTTTTGTCATTATTCAATCACTTGGGACAAAATAAATATATTCAATGGGCTCAACAGGCCTCTCAGCAATTTCCTTGGGGTGTCTACTTTCTAAAATGGGGTAATTTGGGGGGGTTTTGTGCTATTTTGGCATTTTATGGCATTCGAAACTGTGATAGGTAGTGAGGAGTGAAATCAAAAATTTGCGCCCTTAGAAATCCTGAAGGCGGTGCTTGGTTTCCGGGGTCCCGTACGCGGCTAGGCTCCCAAAAAGTCCCACACATGTGTATCCCCGTACTCAGGAGAAGCAGCAAAATGTATTTTGGGGTGAAATTCCACATATAACCATGGCATGTGTGAGCAATATATCATTTAGTGACAACTTTTTGTAATTTTTTTTTTTTTTGTCATTATTCAATCACTTGGGACAAAAAAAAAAAAATTCAATGGGCTCAACATGCCTCTCAGCAATTTCCTTGGGGTGTCTACTTTCCAAAATGGGGTCATTTGGGGGGGGGTTTGTACTGCCCTGTCATTTTAGCACCTCAAGAAATGAGATAGGCAGTCATAAATTTAAAGCTGTGTAAATTTCAGAAAATGTACCCTAGTTTGTAAACTCTATAACTTTTGCGCAAACCAATAAATATACACTTATTGACATTTTTTTTACTAAAAACATGTGGCTGAATACATTTTGGCCTAAATGTATGACTACAATTGAGTTTATTCGATTTTTCTTATAACAAAAAGAAGAAAATATCATTTTTTTTCAAAATTTTCGGTCTTTTTCCGTTTATATCGCAAAAAATAAAAATCGCAGAGGCAATCAAATACCATTAAAAGAAAGCTCTATTTGTGGGAAGAAAAGGACACAAATTTCGTTTGGGTACAACATTGCATGTCCGCACAATTTACAGTTAAAGCAGCGCAGTGCAAAATCTGAATTCACCTCTGGTCCTTTAGCTACCAAATGGTCCGGGGCTTAAGTGGTTAAGGAGGGGTGGCTCCCCTTCAGTCCACCTGCCCTCATCTAACCATCAGAATGCATGTGCCTCAATTGTGGGGACACTCATAGTTAGTGTAGGACCACAGACTCCAGGGGGCCTTGGCGTGGCTCTGTGGCTCACGCATGCGTTTGCAAATGCATGTGGACAAACCCCTATTTTTAACGCATACTGTTAGACAGGTTATTTGGTTGTCAGCGAGCTGGTCGGTAAGTAGGCTTGGTTCTTCCCTGGGCATTCCCCAGGCCATGTTGTTAATATATCCCTTAAAGTGTAATAATATTGCTTCAAAATGGCAAAAATTACCAACACAGAGCTTGGTTCCTAATGATATACATCAAAAAAATATCTCAGTACACATTAATTACATGAGTAACAGTTCAAACATTTTTGAACACTATTTATCTAGTGCTGCTTGGTAGAATTTATTTATTTGTCTACTGCCCCATACACACGATCGTTTTTCATGCCGTTAAAAATGCCATTTTTAAAAATGGGCATTAAAAACGATCGTGTGTATGCTCCAGAGCATTTTTAACGACGTGAAAAACGGCCATTAAAAATTTCGAACATGCTCTATTTTTTCACGTCGTTTTTCATGTCGTTTTTTTTAACGACGTGAAAAACGATAGTGTGTATGCTCTCACGAGGAGAAAAAAAACGCGCATGCTCAGAATCAAGTATGAGACGGGAGCGCACGTTTTGGTAAAGCTAGCGTTGGAAATGGAGATGGCACATTCGTCACGGTGGAATTAATAGCATTGTTTTAATGCTGCGCATTCCGTTCTTCTTTTGATAATGCTTAAATAATTACCTTCTTTTGCTAATGACATTGAGAGTTATGCCAAACTTGTTTCTTAAGTAATTCCTAATTGATCTAATGATTGTAAAATATTCTTTTGAAGCCACATCTCCCTCATAAATTCATAAATAAATGTAAAGATCACAATTATTTTTATTTATATATATTTTTTTTTTATTAATTAAGTTAGCTTTATTTATTTTTTTTGGCTTCTTTGATATATGTAGGCTTTTTTTAATTAATTTTTTTTATTTTTGGATTTTGCTTAAATTATTGGTGTGTAAAGTGACCACACCAACCTTCAAAATTTGTCTCATTTTGCCTCAAGGAGGTTTGTGTCCCTTGTTAATAACAATAATATTATTTGAAATGTCCCTGCCTACTCCCTAGCAAAGTCTCTTTTGAAATACAAATCACATAGTCAAGTATTTGAAGCCAAAAAAAAGAATCCTTTATTTAGGTACATTACAAATTAAAGGTGAAGGCAGCACTGGAGAGCCTGCTTGCATTTGTGCATCCTTTGGACCCCACAACAACCATCCAAGATGTCAAAACCAAACTATTTAATAAAAAAAAAAAAAAAAGGAGCCCAATCTTGGCTTGAACTCCCAGAGGTCAGGAACAGCAGCAGATAAGTCATATATGTCCCCAGTCTGTGGTACTACAGCAGACATTATTTTTTCCTCTTCCTTGTAGCCTTCTCTCCAGCCTTCTCTGCAGCCTTCCCTGCAGCCTTTGTTGCTTGCTTCCTTGGAGGCTGGGGATCAGGAGGAGAGGAGGTGGCAGGAGGAGTAGTAGGAGGAGGAGGAGGAGGTGGAGGAGTAGGGACAACCTCAGTGATGTCGGTGAACTTGGTCAGTTCACCGAGCAACCCCTTGTTAATGACCTTCAGCAGAAGGTTCTCACTATATAGTTTTTGCAGAGGGTGCCTCTCTGAGGGCCACAGTAGCCTCTTTTAGGAAGGCTCTTGTTTCCTCCTCCACCTGCCTAGCTCTCCTTGGCCCTCGTTGTTTCATTATCAGGGGAGGCATCTGGGCTCTTGTGCTGGGCCCAGCCTCCTCCTGTGTGCCACTGGGCCCTGCCTCCTCCTGGTCCCCAACATCACCCTCTTCCTGGCTCTGCTCTGGCTGTAAAAAAAGAAAGGGACATTCTTTAATTTTTGCCACCATCAATCACACACATTGTTCACCTCCAGACATTTTTTAATTGAATGTCAAAAGTTATTAAATTTGCATAGATTCCGCCTCCTGATATTGTTGCCTTGTCCCCATCAAATTTGACCACTACTGTATCTTGCTCTTTAAATCCTAATTTTTTATAACATTAAATACCTAACAATACTAACATCAATTAAAAATCATCACTTTTGTAACATATAAATGTAGATATCAATACTTTACCTGGCTCTATATATCCAAATCTGCCTCCTCAAGGACCTCATCTTGATCCTCAGAGGAAGCCAGAGCAGGGTTGCTAGGAAGGCTGGAGGGCTGGCTGCAAGGAAGGCTGGAGGGCTGGCTACAAGGAAGGCTGGATTGACCTCTGGGGGGAAGGGTGGACAGAGATTCCTGCACTTCCAGCTGGTCATCCAGGAAAGATAACTTGCTGTAGTACCACAGACTGGGTTTATAAACCTTATCTGCTGCAGCACCTGACCTCTGGGACTTCAGGACCATATTCCTCTGGGTCCTGTATGTCCCCCTGATGGTAGCAATTTTGGTTTTCACATCTTGGAGAGTTGTTGTGGGTATCTGTGTTTGCACAAATGCAAGCAGGCTCTCCAGTGCTGCTGTCCTGGCCACTTTATTTTTATTTCCACCACTTTTTGTCTGCCAAAGGATAGGGAGTTCTTTCCATTTATCAATGAACTCCCCCATAAACTCTGGGTTTTTGAAACTATTCATTCTCTCTGTAAAATCAAGAAACAAGAAAATACATATGTTTCAGGCAACATTCATCAAATCAGCATTTTCGACAGATTTTCAAGCCCCAAATCTCCTCCTCTGATAAAACCCAAATCCTTAAAATGTTATGTACCTTGGTCAACACGTTCGTTGCTAACTCCCTCTCCCGCCAAATGAACGTATTTTCGACACATGGATCTTCACTTGATATACACTGCGAATGCGTGAAACTCTGCACGCTTTCCCCACCCCTGACGTTCGATATTGTACTTTCCCTGCCCCTTCTCGCTCATCGTAGTGCTTAACAACATGGCGGAGACACAGGTGGCTGAGATTACCTCTACAGAGGAGGAAATTCCAGAGGAGCCCAAATCCCGATCCAGGAGATATAAGGCATCCAACATGTCATTCGGGGAAATGGTGGAGATGGTCGCCATTTTGAGGAGGGAGGATTATGATGCCAAGCATGGGCCGTATAAAAGGCCTAATCTTGTCAAGACAAAAATGATGGGCAAAGTGGTCAAAACTCTTCACCAAAAATTCAGGGTGTGCAGAACGAAGGAACAGCTCAGAAAATGATGGTCTGATCTGAAGTTGCGGGAGCCCGACCAATACAAAAGAATCAAGAAAGTTTTAGGAAAAAGTAAGTACTTTTTCTTCATTTTCCCTGCTAAAGATTATTACTTGTATTAAGTCGTGTATATTTGACTTTGATATAGTACAGTGCAAGATACCAACTTTCATGTTCGTCCGCACAGTAAACGGACGTAGTAAACCTCTTTCTCCGTACAGTTCCAAAAACGATGTTTTTGGATCATCCAGTGTGAACACCCAAATTTTTTTTTTTTTTTTTTGGGGAGCAAATTTGATAAACAATTTGCTTTATTTTTATAATCCAAACGACATTTAAAAAAAAAAAAAGGGTATGCATTGTAATGTTAAGGGAGAGAATGCTCAGCAGCTGCTTAAACATCTGAACGCAGTAGTACAAGTGTGGGACAAAACCCCTAAATTTTTAGGGTGTCACACACAGGTGATCCTGTGTATATACTTTGGGGTGTTACAATGTGTCAAACTTTGTTTCAAAAAGTGTATGCTCTGGTTTTGGCTATGTATCCAATCATGTGTTCCGGTTGTCACTGGGGGTACATTTAAAAATGGACCACACTTCCAAATAATCTTTACAAATCAATTTTTCATGCTTTTTTGTGGCCAAAAAATTATTAGTTACTAATGAAACTATACCTTTTATTGCAATCTCCATAGGGCTTCAAAAAGCTACGTCAGATGAGCCTAAAAATCCAACACCTTCAACAATACCCCCAGAACCACATGATGGAGAGGAACATGAAGTTGTGGAAGTGGAAAGTGGCACCACAACAGGTCAGTGTCAAACCAGACAGATGCAGGTTAATAGATGTAGGCCTACATATTCTATACTACATGATTTTTTTTATTTAGGTGCAGTTCTGGCCGGAGACCCCGAAAAGTTTACACATCACAGTGCCCAGATCCTGATCCAATACCTCATGGTCTGCTGTCGTGACCTTGAAAAAATAAAGGGAGACTTAATAGAGATCAGGCAAAATACCAAGCGGGTTGAGGAAAAGCTGCAAAATATCATGGCTGTGCTTGGGCGTGTATAATGTTTGAACACAAAATAACGTTGAACTTGCTGTGTTTTGGCAGGTTTGTTTTTCTTTTAAGCTTTAATGAATAGTACATGTTTACATTTTCACAATATTTTTTTTGATATTTTTTTTATGCATGGCTGTTCATGCGTTTTAACCCCAAAAATATTTTTACGACATCTACATTTAAAAGGAAGTTTCCTCCAAAAAAATTAAAAAAGGTATTTTCTTAACAAGAATTTGTGGCTTCATTATGTAAATGTTGTGCAAAGTGAACTAATCAATGTTTTGTGTTTACACTGACAATGAAGGCTAATTAAGAATGCAAAATACACATGGCACTACAAGTGCACTATGTAAACCTACGAGAAACCTAAAAGAATATTAAATGAAAACACCAAAACAATATTTTCTCAAAAAAAGGTTTTATTTTTACAAATAATAATGTTAAAATTCATCAGGCATATCAATGGCCCCCCTACCCACAAAATAATCGACATATTGTTGACGGACCTCACGTCCGGTTTGGGGGGCCAAGCCTGGACGGCCAGCTTCCAGGGCCACTAAATTTTCAGCTTCCAATAATGAGGCCTCAGGCCCAGTCAAAGTCATATAATTGGTTGAATGCACCCTGAGAAAATTATGGAGCACACAACAAGCCATTACAACATGGTTCCATTTGTAAGGGGCAAGGTGGATGGAGGGGAGGAACAGGCGGAATCGGCTGGCCATGATGCCAAAGGCATTTTCCACCATCCTTCTTGCTCTGGCCAGCCGATAGTTGAACACCCTCCTCTCAGGGGTGAGGGTGCGTTGCGGGAATGGCCTCATCAAATGGGGACCCATGCCAAACGCCTCATCCGCCACAAAGACAAATGGGAGTCCCTCCACATTCTGCTCCGCTGGTGGCAAGGCCAGCTGATCCAAAAGGAGCCATTCCCCAAACTCCGTCTGTGCAAAGACTCCTCCATCAGACATCCTGCTATTCTTGCCAACGTCCACATAGAGGAATTCGTAGGTGGCCGACACCACTGCCATCATGATGATGCTGTGGAACCCCTTATAATTATAATAAAAGGATCCCGAATGGGGTGGTGGGACGACCCAAACATGTTTGCCGTCGATGGCCCCTCCACAGTTCGGAAAGTTCCATCGTTGGGCAAACTCAGATGCCACATTCTGCCATTCATGTGGTGTAGAAGGGAACTGTGGAATTAAATAAAAAATAAATTAATACTTTGAGACAGAAACATTGAAAGCAGATTTAAGAAAACCATTCATGGCCAACAACAAACCAAAAACAAACCCAAAATAAAAACTGGGGGGGGGTTGAAGATGAGTTGGGGAGATCACAAATGAAGGCTGTAGCACTCTGTATGAATTTAAAAAAAATGTAACATTCCTAGGCAATCTTTAGGGAGCGTTTAGGGTAAAGCACTACGATGGAGCATAGATTAAAATACATGGAAATGACTAGGCAAGGTGGGTATGGCCCCAGGATAGCATGCTGGAGAGGTTAGGTAAGGCAAATTTAAATGTAGGCCTAATAAAAACATTCCCAAAAATAAATAACCATGTGGAGAAAGGGGACATTCCCTGCAGCTAAGAATCATGGGAATTAGGGACTGCTAATAAACCCCCAAAAAAAAATATTAACAAAGAAATACATACAATGTGAGGTTTGAAATAAGAACACTTACCTTAATATAGTCCTCCTGCAAAACTTGAAGGATGGCAGAATACGTCTCTGGTATAATGATACCCAGAGCCTGGGGGGATATGCCTGTGGAGAACTTTAGGTCCTGCAGGCTTTTCCCAGTCGCCAGGTATCGCAACGTGGCAATGAGCCTCTGCTCAGCACTGATGGCTTCACGCATAACGGTGTCCTGCCTGGTAATGTAGGGGGACACCAAAGCCAACAGATGCTGAAATACGGGGTCAGACATCCTGAGAAAATTCCTGTAGTCCTCAGGATTATTCTCCCTGATCTCCCGCAACAAAGGCATATGACAGAACTGGTGCCGCTGGAGCAACCAATTCTTGGTCCATGAACTCCTCCTCACCCTGTTCATGGCCTGGAGTCGGGATACAGCATGAACCCTGGCACCAACTACAGCACAAACTCTACGACGAGTACGTAGCCGCAACATGGCTAGATAACGGTCGGCAGCTCAGAACGAACTAGAAGAACGAACGGAAGAACAGCAAGGCCTATGAAGAACAAGCTGAAAAACAGGAACGAGCAGACAAGAACGCACTGAATAAACAGATACGAACTGACTACAAGCACTGCAAGACAGATACGAACCCACAGGCACAAACTGAACTCCACAAAACGATCTTCAAAGCACAAGACTGAAAAGCGCGAATCGTCTCTCACCAAACTTTTACTAACACGCGGTAACACGAAATTAGCAAAAGCGTCCCAAAGGGTGGCGTCATTAGAACGGAACTTCCCCTTTATAGTGCCGTCGTACGTGTTGTACGCCACTGCGCTTTGCTTGAACGTTTTTTTAAATGATCGTGTGTACGCAAGACTTGAGAGGAAACATGAAAAAAAACGACGTGAAAAACGTCGGGTTAAAAAATGGCATGAAAAACGATTGTGTGTACGCCGCATACTATTTTTTACGCATTAATACTGGGATATTTAGAGCAGCTGTGGGATTTATATAAAATATATTTATACACATTCATTTTACACTGTAGGAGCGCAGAGTGGGATTTTAATTTTATTTTTATGTACATTAAATACTCCCCAAATTATATTTTACATTACAAGCATGCAGTTGCCATGTGTAATTCAAGTATAGTTTAGGAGGGGGCCACACATTCCCTTCCTTTCCTGGTCTGTCAGCCTGAAGGAACCGAGGTCCATCAGGTCAGTGGCAGTGACCTTATTCACAAGGTCTGTGGCAGAGACCAACCTCATGGTCTGTGGCAGAGAACGTGCGCCAAAACTGTTTGAGAAACCTGAACAGTCAGAAGAGTTTGAGCTACGTTTGTGCCTGGACCTCCTCCACACCTTAGGCTGTCCTGTGTCTTTGCTCCAACCTTTCTTCTATCCAAAAGACTATGTGTTGTGCAAGTGAAAATAAATATTGAGTTGGACTTTCACCTGGTGTGGACATTCACGTTCCTGGGGAAGTTAAGGACTTGCATCTACACACTGTAGAGGTGAGAATCATACTCAGGAGGACTTTAGACTCCGGCTGCAGACAAGGCCCAAAAATAACACCGCCTAACCTCTTAACACAGGAGGGTACGGGCTTGTGGTGCGGTTTGCCTGTCGGTTTGCCTGTCTCCCCCTGCAAGGAGCCGAGTTTAATGCAGGAGGGGGATAGGTGGGTGCGCTACATTTGTTTTTTGCAAGAAGTCTAAAAGCCTGCTACACACGATAACACTGATTAGAAGTCTAAAGCCTGGTACACACTGATAGTTTTTTTTCGCTCAACCCAATGGGTTGAATGAAAAAAACTGACAGCTCCAGTCAGATCTTCTGTACTAACAGTCTGACGTTGGTACAGTGATCTCCCACGCTGAGCTGTTGTGTTCTGACAGGGGGACAACCTCCCGCCAAAACACCCCGGTCAGTGCTCTCAGCCATTGGCTGAAATCGCTGATCAGGAGCAGGTCGGCTACTGGTTTTCCAGCATGCTCGGCCGTCTTCTGTCGGACCAGCTGACATACACACAGGCTGAATGTTGGCTGGTTTTTATTGAACTGGTCGATATCTCCCGACATTCGGTCCGTGTGTACTAGGCATAAGGGTCTGGGATATATTTTCAGAGAGAACGCCCATGTCTTTTTTTTTTTGCATAGGGTCCCTTATTACCATCTATACCAAACCCTCAGCTAACATAAGGGTTAGTATAGCCACTTTACCCCTGGCAGATGTACCCCACAGGGCCATTTTTTACTATACAGCACTGTTACTTTAACTGACAATTGTGTGGTCATGCAACGCTGTACCCCAAGAAAATTTATGTAATTTTTTTCACACAAGATTTCTTTTGGTGGTATTTGGTCACCACTGGGTTTTATTTTTTGTGCTAAAGACAAAAAAAAGACTGACAATTTTGAAAAAAAACAAAAACGATTTTATACTTTCTGCTATAAAACATATCCAATAAAAAACTTTTAAAATTCAAATGTTTTCATAAATTTAGGCTAATATGCATTCTGCTACATATTTTTGGTACAAAAAAATCCCAATAGGCGTATATTGATTGGTTTGCGCAAAAGTTCTAGCGTCTACAAATTATGGTATACAGTATATACTAGAATTTTTTTTTTTTTACTAGTAATGGCAGTGATCAGCAGCTTATAGCGGGACTGCGATAATGTGGTGGACTATCTGACACTAACTGACACTTTGTGGGAACCAGTGATACTAATACTGTACTAATGATACTGGCTTGGAAGTAGTTAAACATCTAGGACAATCAAAGGTTTAACTGTGTCTAACGAGTGTTTATGTGTGTACTTTCAGGTGCTTTTACTAAGGGATGTGCTGGATTTTATTCCCTGCTTTGTAGGGAAACAAAATCCATCACATCCCTGCTGACAGGACAGAGCTCTGCCTTGTTTACATAGGCAGAGCTCTGTTCAGCAAGGAAAAGGACAGGGTGCGCCAGACTCAGTGTAGTATTATAATATTATTTTAATGAAATAAGCAAATAAAGCCAAATGGCTACTCACAAAGGCAGATAATGAACATGCATATAGAAAGTGGGGTTCCGGGGTCACTGTGCATTCCACGGTGGGTGATGTGGATATCCGTGATTGTTGTAACCGGCCGCAGGATGGTGGAGTAGCGGTGGTAACTCTGTCTGTGTCCGGAGAGCTGAAAAGGCTGCACGCCGTGTGATGTCAATGGTGTCCGTAGACAGGAATCGGAAGTGCGTCCCATCGTGGAATGCAAGCTCCGTAAACCGGAAGTGAGGGGCCGTACCGTATATACTCGAGTATAAGCCGAGTTTTTCAGCACATTTTTTTGTGCTGAAAAAGCCCCCCTAGGCTTATATTCGAGTCCCGCTGCCTCACTGTGTCCATCTGCAGCCTTATGATCTCCGGCGCTGTGATATGCAGTCTAATGGGCGGCCGTGCAGTGTAATAAAGCCCTGCCTTCTCCTCATCCGTGATAGGCTGAACACTGACTCACTGCTGGGAAACTGAGTCAGTGTTCCATCACGGATGAGGAGGAGGAAGAGGCGGGGCTTTTTTTACACTACACAGCCGCCGACTAGACTGCATATCACAGCAAGACAAAACAAAAATCACAATGTCGGAGATCATAAGAGATGCATATCACAGCGTCGGAGATCATAAGAGATGCATATCACAGCACCGGAGATCATAAGGCTGCAGATGGACACAGCGCCGGTACATGAGGCACAGATCCAGTACATGAGGCAGGGAGATGTGCACAGTGAGGCATGCAGATAAGCACAGCGAGGCTGAGGCATGCAGATGGACACAGTGAGGTTGAGGCATGCAGATGGACACAGGGAGGCTGCAAATGGGCACAGTGAAGCTGCAAATGGGCACAGTGAGGCTGCAAATGGGCACAGTGAGGCTGCAGGTGGGCATTGTTGACCCTCTTTTCCACTTACAGTAGCTGCTGCATTTCTCACCCTAGGCTTATACTCGAGTCAATAATTTTTCCTGTTTTTTTGTGGTAAAATTAGGTGCCTCGGATTATATTTGGGTTGGCTTATACTCAAGTATATACAGTATATATATATATATATATATATATATATATATATATATATATATATATAATTCTGCACAGAGCAGCCGCCCTGTAGCGGTACAGGAGTTATCATTTCTTTGTAAATGTAAGATTTTATGTATTAGGTTGTTTACATCTTACAGATGCACCACTTTACAGGCATGTAAAGGACATCACACAGGTACGAAATGTAAAGGAATTTTTCATTTTAATGTCTTACTTTCAGCTTTAAAGGCTAAGTTCACCTTTTTTTTTCCCCCTACAATCCAGCTCCCCTATGTAACAATATACCAGTAATGTTCCTCTGTTGCACAAAAATACAAGTTTTCTTTGGTTTTGAAGACCATGCCTCACCTCCATCCATTGCTGTAGTTTGCAGATCACTTCAGAAACTTTCTGGTAGACAGAGGACAGACACACAGGATGGACCAGCCAGTATGACCCAGGAAAGAGTTTACCAGCTGTCCTCATTAGCACACCTTCACACATCAACTAAGTTTTCACAGTACCCCTGGCATTCCCCCATGTGTGAATTTGCCTGACTTCCCCAGCGTATCTTCGGACAGGCTCAGGTTGCATGCTAAATTACCTGGGGCCACATGCAGCCTACGGGGACATCCCTGATGTAGTGCAAGTTCCTGCCTGATTGGATACAGAGTGATTGGATTGATGGTGTCTCCTCCTATTATATAGTTTTGGTAAATCTAAAGGAGATTGTAAAGAGATTGTACAATCAGATTGTATAGTGTATGGCCACATTTATACACCTAAAATTACCTAGTTGCGCTTTCAGTGTCATTAATTGTTAACGCCACATGAAAAAACAGGTGAAAAATGCAGTAACAAATTTACCAAATTGTCCTATGAGCTACTTTGTCAGGTGGAGCACAGCCTATTGAAATCGACTGGCTGCCCTATGTGTGTCACTGGAAAAACGAGCCAAAAAACATGCACTCCCACAACTCTAGGTGTGAATGGGGCCTGAAAGTGAAATTCGTGCAGTTATAGATGAACAATGAGGCTCCATACACATCTGTGTGCTTACAAATGCATGGCAAACTGCACAGAAAATGTGCGCTTTGCCATGCGTTTCATAAATGCTGCAAACGTGCATCGTGTTTGTGTTGTCATCACATGTTAAAGGCTCCCAAAGTGCGGCAAACTGCAGTAACGCACCATGCGCCACTCCAAAAATAGCTCTGAAGCTTCTCTGGGGCGATTGTTGCGTGTAGGGCAGTCTATTCAAGTCAATGTGCTGCCCTATGCGTGACGAGTGAAAACACTCCAAAAAACACAAAACAAACGCATATGGAAATGTGAGTTTTTGTTAGGTGGAGATGTTAATGAGGCCTCATAACTGAGTGTCTCCATCCACTTCTTCCTATATACTTGTATAAAGATGCCATACACTATGCAATCTGATTGAATGACATGAAGTTTGCCAGTACCGTATGCTGAAAAACAGTTCCACACCATTATGTTCCCACCTCCAAACTTCACTGTTGGTATGGTGTTTTTGGGGTGATGTGCAGTGCCATTTGACCTCCAAACATGGTGTGTATTATGGCATCCAAAGAATTCCATTTCGGTCTCATCTGACCAGACTATATTCTCCCAGTATTTAACAGACTTGTCTAAATGTTGTGCAGCAAACTTTAAACGAGCTTCAACATGCTTTTTCTTCAGAAATTGAGTCTTGCGTGGTGGCCATGGTGCATTACTTGTTGTTTTCTTTACAACATTTGTACCTGCTAATTCCAAGTCTTTGTGAAGCTCTCTACAAGTAGTCCTTGGCTCTTGGACAACTCTTCTGATAATTATTTTCACTCTTCTGTCAGAAATCTTGCAAGGAGCAACTGGTCGTGACTGCTGTATGGTGAAATGATGTTCTTTCCACTTTCGGATTATGGCCCCAACAGTGCTCACAGGAACATTCAGTAGTTTAGAAATCTTTCTGTAACCAATGCCATCAGTATCAATTTTCAATATTGCAGCGCTTACAGTGTTGCCAAATAATATAATACAAATAAAAATATAATAAATAAATGAATAATTAGAGTGACAAAAAATATTTTTTTAAAGTCCAAATATTGTGAAAAAATTCCTTACTCCAAATAGTGATGCAATCAATAAGTATATTATCCTCCTATAAAGTGTTCGGTGCTCCAAATTTTATAGAAAAAAAGTGCTGAAGTGCCTCAGATAAACATGTTGTGTAATGTGCCACACTCCCCTCTTGCATCCCTACTCGCCAGAAATAATGGACCCTCAGCTTTTCAGTCTGGCGGTCAGACAATCTTATATCTGGTGGTGGGGGTGCCACAGGACTTTTTTGGTATCCTTAATTTGGGTCTCCAAGTTGCTGCTCGTAAGAACAGCTTGAATTCCACCATACTCAAAGAAGAGAAAAGGTACTCTTACTGAAGTAATGGATAAAATCAAATTTAAAATTCAAATTCACTTACTAAATGTCAGGAACAAACAGGCGTTTCAATACTATGCTAGCCAGGGCTCTTCCGTGTTCACCGACGCTCAGCGTGCGTTCCACGGATGGCGGAAGTGACGTAGTTGGTTAGGGAACTGGAAATTGCGTCAACGTGTTTCGCCCCTCCCACAGGGCTTTATCAAATACATAATTTCCGGTCTCCTAGTACTCAAATTTATACATGGGAGAAGGCACCTCCCTCTCGTATCACAATGTGATTACATAATTTCCTATAAGGTGTACTGATTTCTTTCTCAGGCTGACACAGCTCGGATCCTATACCCAAACTATCTTATATTACTTCCTTAATATATCCCAGACTACATTCCTATATTGTGTCTAAAATCTCCTCTACCTGCACAATTTTATGGAAGTTTTCAAAATTGTGGTGGAACACGTTCTAGAAAAGTTGAGGATAAATCCTATTAGGCGGAAAAAAGATATTGAAAGAGGCCTGCAACAATTAGAAAAAAAGAAACAAATTGTCATTAGACAAAGGGGGGATTAGTAATCCTTAATAAGACAGACTATTTAAATGAACTGAATAGATTAGTGGGAGATACAGAGACTTATGAGGAATTGAAAGAAAACCCAACTAACAAATATAAGGTGAAACTTAAAAGACTAATTAAATGGGCACAGAAAGTAAAATAATCAATAAAAAAAAGTGGATAGGTATTTAATGCCAGATGCTCCCAAAGTCATATATCAACTATCAAAAGCTCACAAGGACCCCTGGGAAGATCCGTAGAAAGTGGGATTGATTCCCTCTTTTCTAGGATGGGGGAATATCTAGACTGCTTCTTGCAACCATTGATCCAACAATGTCCTGTAAAGATCTTATAAGTTTATTGAAACACATTGAAGTAGATAGTGTATTGTGGCCAGCATAGATGTTAATTCCTTGTATACCAATATTCGACATTATGCATTAGAGGCAGTTACGTGAGCCATGAAAAAAACCAATATGAAAACTAAACAAAGAGATTTTCCATTACAAGCGCTTGATCTACATATATATGTATATGTATATATATGGAAATATATTTGATCTAAAAAAAAAAAATTATATACATTTTTTTATTAGATTTTTTCTATACATACACGTACATTTTTCTGAGGTTCATAGCAAATATAAAGAGATTTCCAAGCTCATATTTGTTTGACATATGTTGCCCTTCCAGTGCTCCTTGCTACAAAGACCAGTTATAGGTGGGGGCAGTGGCCACTTTTTTGTACCTTGAATATATTGGTCAGGCAACTCACTGACACTTTTGCTGCCATACTGCTATGTGCTGGGTGTTCAGTGTAACCCTGTACCATTAAGGAGGGGTGGCTCCTTCCAGGCTCACCTGTCCCCTACCTATCCATTATAAATGCATGCGCCTCCAAGATGGAGACTTTCAGTAGTTAGGGACTGCAGGAAACAGGGTGCCTTGGCGGAGCTTGCAGCTTACGTATTTGTAAATGTGTGGAACTAAACCCGTTCTTAACGCATGTTGTTAGACAGGTTAATTTGATTGGTCGCTGGCTGGTTGGTAAGTTTGAGCTTGGAAATCTCTTTATATTTGAGTAAACTGTGTCAGCCTAAGAATAAAGGTAGTACATCTTATAGGAAATTATGTAATTACATAGAGACACGAGATGGAGGTGCCTTCCCCGTGCATAAATTAGAGTACTAGGAGACCGAAAATGATGTCCTTAATAAAGCCCTGTGGGCTTTGACACAATTTCCAGTTCCCTAACCAACAACGTCACTTCTGCCATCCGTGGAACGGACGCTGAGCCGCAGCGAACTCAGAAGAGCTTTTGCTAGTATTGAAACGCCTGTTTGTTCCTGACATTTTGTAAGTGAATTTTAATTGCGTTATTTTATACAGTACTTCACTAAGCATACCATCTCTCTTCTTTGAGTCTGGTGGAATTTGAGCTGCTCTTAGGAGCAGCAAATTGGAGACCCAAATTAAGGATATTAAAAAAGTCCTGTGGCACCCCCACCGCCAGATATAAGCTTGTCTGACCCCCAGACTGAAAAGCCGAGGATCCATTTTTTCTGGTGAGTAGGGATTCAAAAGGGGCGTGTGGCACACTACACAACATGTTTACCCATAAGCACTTCAGCACTTTCTTCTATGAAATTTGCAGCACCGAGCACTTTATGGTAGAATAATATACTTATTGATTGTATCACTATTTGGATTAAGGATTTTTTTCATAATATTTGGACTTTTAATATATATTTTTTGTCACTCTAATTATTTATTTATCATATTTTTATTTTTATTATATTATTTGCCAACACTGTAAGCACTGTAATTTTGAAAATTGATGTGACAAGTGATTTAGCACTTGGTGTACAGCAGCTGCAGGGGATTGAATTTATTAATCAACACATAGCACAAGTATTTATATGTTTTTTCTAATACCATCAGTATGTTTTGCAACAATAAGGTTACAAAGGTCTTGAGAGAGCTCTTTGCTTTTACCCATCATTAGATGTTTCTTGTGTGTCATCATCTTAAAAGTCAAGTTGTTGAGATTGGTTTACCTAGCGTGACCCCTGCTTCAGCCAAAACTTTATTTAGTTGTTTTCTATAGACTGGGGAAGGATTAGAACCAGTGACGGCTGGGGAAGTTTTAGGATGGGGGGGCGCCAGACCCCGCCCTTCCTTTTTGATCCTTTTTTAAGCCCCTCCTCTTATAGAATCCACCCACTCTGTCCCCTGTATTCCACTAGCTTCCACCCATAGTGTCAGGAGTATACAGCCCCAGAATCACAGGACAGGAGTATACAGCCCCAGAATCACAGGACAGAGTATACAGCCCCAGAATTGCAGAACAGGAGTATACAGCCCCACAATAACAGAACAGGAGTATACAGCCCTATAATTGCAGGACAGGAGTATACAGTCCCAGAATCGCAGAACAGGAGTATACAGCCCCAGAATCGCAGAACAGGAGTATATAGCCCCAGCATCACAGGACAGGAGTATATAGCCCCAGAATCACAGATCATGGTATTTCAGCCCCAGAATTGCAGAACAGGAGTATACAGCCCCAGAATCACAGAACAGGACTATACAGCCCCAGAATCTCCGGACAGGCGTATACAGCACTAGAATGGCAGGACAGGAGTATACAGCCCTAGAATCGCAAGACAGGATTATACAACCCCAGAAGGGCTTCCAGCCTCATCCTCTGTCTAATATGTGGCCAGCACCATGACAAGCTGCTGCCACCACCTGGGAATGGAGAAAGAGGGGGTACGAGGTCAAGTGAGACAAAGAATAGAAGTGTTATGTACCATGGAAAACGTAGCTTGCTTTACAAGGATGAAGAGGGAAGATAGAAAGAAAATGAGAGAGAGAGAAAACAAGAGAGAGATCTGCATTGAAAAGGGTTACTGCACAATACTGCCACCCCCGATCCCCGGACTCACCCTCAGGCTCTGGCTACACTCAGGCTCAGCACTGCCAGCTCCATGCCCATCCACCATAGCACAACAGTGAGCCAGCCAGGAAACAGGAAGTCACGCTTGGTGCCGAAAAAGCACCGCCCAGTCGCCCTCCGGTCCTGGCCAATAAAAAAATAGGACAGGAGCCAGAGGCAAATGACTGGAGTGTGGGAGTGTTTGCGGGCGCATTGTTTGCGCCATAAACACGCCCTAAACATGGGCAAATCAGCTTCCAAGCTTGCAATCAGCTGATTCTGACTGATCAGCTGATTGCTAGCTGGGAAGCTTCCCATAGACAGCCATGTGTTCAGCTCCCGGGCACTCTTAAAGTGACTTTTTTTTTTTTAAAGCTGAGGGGGGGGGGGGGCGGCGCCAGTGCGCCCCCTAAGGACAAGCCGCCACTGATTAGAACCCTATTGTCATTTGCATTTTTGGGTATAGAGCAATGTGACATACCAGATTGGTTACAACCACTTAGGTGGAGACAACGAGGAGGGGGAACCCAGACATCAATAAGAGAAGGACCCACATAGGTTTTGGAACTGGCCAGTGAATCCGGCTTAGAGAGAAGGAATACTGGACATGAGTTAACGGGAAGAAAACAATTTATTTTTGTCCCCCTTTTCTTTTTATCTGGTATTTGTATATTCTTTAGGAGTGGATTAGAGATCGGGAATATATGACTGAATATTTCCACCCCTTTTTATTTTTATTTTTTTGGGCTGCTTTTTTTTTTTCTCACTCCTTTTTGCCCTCTTCTCTCTCTTTTGTTCTCCCCCACCTCCCCCCTTTTTTTTTGGTCTCCCCCCCCTTTCTTTTTTTTTGGTTTCAAAAGTTTTTTATTAAAGCATAATATTGAGTACAACAAGAAGTAGTCAGAAATGGTGAATGTATATTGTTCTGCCCTCACAATGTGTTCAAAGGACAAAGCTTGGCAGACAGCTAACAGCTTCCCAACAAAGACTCAGGAGGAAGGGCTTATAGTTGAAATCTTTACTGAGAATAAGTTTTTTTGTAAAACTGCAAAACACAAATTATAAAAATATGCATTAGCATTTAACATTACATCACAAATGCAAATAGTAACAGGCATGCTACAATACTGTTAAGGCACTAGCTAGCAAAAATGTGGCCTAGCTGAGTGAACTTCCTGACAGACACATAAAATGTAGTTGCATTAGTAGAACATATACTGACTAACTGAAAACTAATGACTGCTTACTTACAGACTTATGCTTCCAAGGCCTGTATTAAGAAATAGTGGAGGTCTTTAGCATGCTTCCTTCTCTGTAGAAAGATTATTTAATATGACTGCTGACTGCTGAGCAGGAAGTGGGAGGAATATACTACAGTTCCTGCTAGTAATGGATGCCAATTTAAAGCAACAGTACGATCAGTAAATATATACCTTATAATCAGAACACTCCCCACCTGGCATAATGAACATTATACCACTATGTTTCCTTTTTAAGAAGTAAAACAACTTCAGAGATAGGCCTAAAGTACACCTTAGGGGTGCCCTGTCTCATGACTTTAACTTTGACCTTTCTAACCTTACTATCATTACTAGGTACAGTCTCGACAATGAGTCCAACTGGCCATTCGTTTCTGT
Organism: Rana muscosa; assembly: GCA_029206835.1. NCBI lineage: Eukaryota > Metazoa > Chordata > Amphibia > Anura > Ranidae > Rana > Rana muscosa. Next base: position 467,293,157 of record CM055117.1, read on the forward strand.
GGACCTGAGCGTCCTTTAGTAGGACGACATCTCCGACTTGTAGGTTAGGCTTGTCAATTTGCCATTTTCTGCGTGACTGGAGCGTCACCAGGTACTCTTGTTTCCATCTATTCCAGAAGATGTCTGCAAGACTCTGAACTTGCTTCCATTGCTTGGTGTAAAGATCTTTGAGACCAAAATCTCCTGTGGGAGCTGTCACTGTTTCCATCTTCTGGGTCAAAAGCATTGCAGGTGTCAAAACTGTTGGCATTTCTGGATCGGTAGACACCGGAACTAAGGGTCGAGCGTTCATGATAGCCATGACTTCAGCCATAAGTGTGATGAGAACTTCATGTGTAAGGCGAGTAGAGCTAACCTTCAGAAACATGGCATCCAGAATGCGACGAGCCACTCCAATCATCCTCTCCCAAGCTCCTCCCATATGTGACGCATGAGGAGGATTGAAGGTCCAAGTGCATCTTTGATCTTGAAGATAAGCACTCGTCTCAGAGTCTTCTGTAAGGATCCTTAACTCCTTACAGGCCCCAGTAAAGTTTGTGCCCCGATCTGAGCGGAGTTGCTTCACAGGTCCTCGGATAGAGAAAAATCTTCTCAAAGCATTGATAAAGCTTGAGGTAGACAGAGACTCGATGACTTCAATATGTACTGCTCTTGTACTCATGCAAGAGAACAGAACAGCCCAACGTTTACTTTCTGCACTGCTTCCTCTGGTCCGACGTGAGGAGATGTTCCAAGGACCAAAGACATCTAGGCCAACATGAGTAAAGGGTGGGTTTGAAGCAAGTCTATCAGCAGGTAAGTCTGACATCTTCTGCTCTTCAAGTTTCCCTCTGATTTTTCTGCAAATTACACATTTGTGGATGACACTGGAGACTAGTCGTTTACTCCCTATGATCCATAATCCAGCTGACCGGACTGCTCCTTCAGTGAAGTGGCGACCCTGATGTGCAACTTGTTCGTGATAGTGTCTTACTAACAGAAATGAAATGTGATGATTCTTGGGCATTATAAAAGGATGTTTCTCTTCGACCGTCATATCCACTACTGACGAGCGACCTCCAACTCTTATCACTCCATCTTCATCAAGTATTGGGTTCAGTTTTTTGAGTGGACTGTGTTTGGAGATCTCTTCTCTTTTAAGAAGGCACTTGATGTCTTCTTTGAAAACTTCTTGCTGAACACATCTAATGATGATAATTTCGGCTTGCGTAAGATGATTGCTATTGCACTTGTCAGTGTTTGTAGCTCTACAGAAGAATTTGGCTAGGTGAATAAGCTTTCTTATAGCTCGAATGAGTGACTTCCAGCTGGAGAATCTTTCAAACCGGTGTGCGCCAAGGTTGCCTCTAGTAGTTATGGTACTATACGCCGTTACTTGTGCACGTACTTCTTTGTCATTATCTGGTTCTACAAGTTCAAATGTCTCAAACTGAGTGGTCTCTTCGGTTTCTGATCTATTCAAAAAGGATGGTCCTGAGAACCAGTTAGTGTGCTTCAGGACAGCTGCTAGAACCGGTCTAGTCCCATGATCGGCTGGATTTTTATCCGTACTGATGTAGTGCCACTGTTCTGGCCGTGTGGACTTTCTGATGCGTATCACTCTGTTTGACACGTACATGTAGAATCTTCTCGAAGCATTGTGAATATATCCTAACACAATCTTGCTGTCTGTGTAAAACTTCACTGCATGAATTTCAATGTCCAGTTCAGCAATGATCATGTCTGCCATCTCCACTGCTAAGACAGCAGCACAAAGCTCCAAACGTGGAACCGTGTGAGCAGGACGTGGAGCCAGTTTGGACTTTCCCATGATAAACCCAACATAGTTTTGTCCTTCAAAGTCCATTACTCTAAGGTAGGCTACAGCTGCTATAGCCATAGTAGATGCATCTGAGAATACACACAATTCTCTTTGCTTCGTGGCAGACAGAGAAACAGGGACATATGACCTTTGTATGATAAGTTGTTCAAGCTCTATTAATGAGTCCTTCCACAACTTCCACTGCATTTCTTTCTCCTTAGGTAGAGGTGTATCCCATTCACTTTGTTCATGTTCAGTAGCAATTTCTCTCATAAGAGCCTTGCCTTGCATGGTTATGGGGGCTACAAATCCTAGGGGGTCATAAAGGCTGTTGACCGTGGACAAGACACCTCTTCTCGTGAACGACTTCTCTTCTCTGGATACTCTAAATGTAAAGCTGTCGGTTTTCAGATCCCAACTGAGCCCTAAACTTCTTTGAAGGGGCAGTGAATCTGTTCCTAGATCCAGGTCCTTGAGGTCTTTTGCACGGTCCTCTGAGGGAAATGCTTCCATGATTTTGCTGCTGTTGGACGCTATCTTGTGTAACCTTATGTTAGATTCTGCTAACATCTCCCTTGTTCTCTTCAGGATGTCGATAGCCTCTTCATTGCTAGAGAAAGAAGCAAGTCCATCGTCCACATAAAAGTTTCTCATAACAAAATGTTTGGCATCTGTGCCGTGTTCTTCTTCACCTTTCTGTGCTGCTCGTCTCAGGTTGTAGATAGCTATAGCTGGAGAGGGGCTGTTCCCGAACACATGTACCTTCATCCTGTATTCTGTGACATCTTTGTTGAAGTCATTGTCTTCATACCACAGGAACCTCAGGTAGTCTCTGTGATCTTTGCGGACAAGAAAACAGTAGAACATTTGTTGTACATCTGCTGTTACTGCAACGCGTTCTTTTCGGAACCTGATGAGGACTCCAAGGAGTGTATTATTCAGGTCAGGTCCACTGAGGAGGACATCGTTTAGGGAAAGGCCTTCATACTTTGCACTGGAGTCAAATACTACTCGTATCTGTCCTGGTTTCTGAGGATGATACACTCCAAATATTGGTAAGTACCAACATTCTTGTTTTTCTTCCAATGGTGGTGCTTTTTCAGCTTGACCACTGTCGAAGATCTTCTGCATGAAATCATGGAAGTGTTCCTTCATATCTGTCTTTCTGTCTAGAGTGCGTCGCAATGAGGTGAGACGCTTCACTGCTTGTCTTTTGTTGTTAGGAAGGTGATGTCGGGGTGAACGGAAAGGTAGTGGAGCTACCCAGCTGTTTGACTCATCTAGAAAGACTTCTCTGTCCATTATCTCAAGGAAGAGGCTATCTTCAACAGATGGTGCTGGTTTGTCATCATCTCGCGTTCTTTCAAACACCTTGCATCCTAGCTCATCTGTATCTTCAGATGAGGTGATAGCCTCCATGTAACTCCGAACTTTCTGCTGTTGTATTGGGTTGACTAGTCTTTCTTTAATCTGTTTCTTGTTGGTACAGGGGCTAAGACATGATGTGCGGCCATTTTGCAACATGTTTGTTTTGTAGACATTCACTTTTGATGGCTTGTGAGCTCCATCCAGACATACATCACCAATTATGACCCATCCAAGGTCAAGACGTTGTGCAAATGGTGCATTGTGTGGCCCATTGTATTGCTCTCTGACCTTGTGCACTCTCAATATGTCTCTTCCAAGTAGAAGGATAATTGCAGCACCTGGGTCCAGTACTGGAATCTTGTCTGATATTTGCATCAGATGAGGGTAGTGACGAGCAATTTCAGGTGTGGGTATCTCTGATCTATCATCTGGTATCATATCACATTCAATGAGAGTGGGCAGAGTCAGCTGCGTTTTCCCATCTAATGATTCAATGATGTAGTTGTTTGCTCTCCTCCCTGATGTCTCCACAACTCCTGAGCATGTCTTCAAAGTATACGGAGTTGGACTTCCTCTGTCACCGAAGAGGTCAAAGAACTCTGTTCTTGCCAAAGATCTGTTACTTTGTTCATCTAGAACCGCATACATTCTGATTGCCCTCTCTCTGAGGCCTGCAGGATGCACCTTGACTAAACATATCTTGGAGCATGATCTCGAGTTAAATGTGTTTGTGCAGATTTCAGTGCACTTTGAGGTTATTGCTGGTAATGCACTCTCTTTTTGCTCCCCACCATGATCTTCTTGGGTTACCGGATTCTCTGTTTTCCATGGTGCTGGTCCTGGGTGTAAAGCAGACAGATGGTTGTCATTATTGCATTCTTTACATCGAATTGTTTTCACACAGTCTTTAGCAAGATGTTGAGTTGAACCACAGCATCTGAAACAAATGCGCTTGTCCTTAAGATAAGATTTGCGCTCCTCTATCGTCTTGCTTCTGAAACCGCGACATTTTCTCAGTGGATGAGGCTTGTTATGTAGGGGACACTGCTTATCTGGGTCCTCAATTTGCACTCCTGAGCTTTTATCCTGGTTGGCCTCAAACTCAGTCGGTACTTCTGTCTTCCGTACAGATACTGTTGCTCTGCGTTCTTTATTGTACACTGAAAGTTGTTTCTCTGTCTTTACAGAACTGGAGCCTCCCCTGTTCAAAAGGGCGAAGCTTGGGTCATTGCATATTTTAGCTTGCTTCACAATGAATTTGGCGAGGAAGGAGAAAGGTGGAAATGCCACCTGATGATCTTCCTTGTATTTTGATGCTTGCGTGATCCATCTTTCTTGTAAGCTGTAAGGAAGCTTCTCGATTACCGGTTTGACTCCGCGTGCTGTATCCAAATATGAGAGGCCTGGGAGGTATCCACCAGCCTTTGCCGCTTCCAGCTCTAAAAGTATGTCACCAAGCTCTCTCAGCTTCTGATTGTCTCTATTGGTTAATTTTGGATAATTTTCAATTTTCTTTAGAAGTGCATCTTCAATTACTTCAGGTGACCCATAGCAGTCTTCCAATCTCTGCCATAACATTGTAAGCCCTGCTGTCGCATCATGAACATGTACTGACCTGATTCTTTTGGCTTGCTCGGTGGACTCTGGTCCGAGCCATTTGGAGAGTAGGTCAAGCTTTTCCCTGTCTTTCAGATTTAAGTCTTGGGTGCTGCTTAGAAAAGATGACTTCCAGGCCCAATAATTTTCTGGACGGTCATCAAACTTCAGGAGACCAGAGCTCACCATTTCACGGCGTATCAAGTATTTTGTCACCTCTGTGGCTCCTGCTGCCTCAGGTGGGCATTTTCTGGGAACAAACACAGGGCATGTCTGTGGCTGGTAAGACGGTTGGGATGCTTGGTAAAATCCACTATAGTCGTGTGGTTGTTCTCGTTTACTGCAAGTCTTCCTGCTATAGGCCGGATTTATATTTTCCCAAGGAGGGATTATGTCACCATTTGTTTGATTTCCTGAAGGACCAACAGATTGGTCTCTGAGTATGTAACCACTTGGCTTGTTATAGTAAAGTTCTGGTTCAGTCTTGTGGCATCGAGCGATATCAAAGTTGTCTGCTGCTAGTGGGACCTTTGACGATTCCAATGCATCATTAGACTGTTGATCCGAGCGCATGGTCGCGTGCAATTGCACATACTCACTGGTGCGTTGGATTGCACTAAGTGGTGTCATTTGGGTATCTATCACAGAGTGCTCTCTGTACTGTTCTTCGGCAGCTCTCATGAGCACCTCGGCTTCAGCTAAGGCTGCTGAAGCAGTTTTTTCTTGCTTGATAATATGTAAAGATGCTTTCACCTCTGCTTTTCTTCTAAGTGCTTCAGCTTTACTTTTAGCTTTAATCATATGATGTTCTTCATCTATGCAGCCCTGTTCTCTTATCATTTCAGCTTCACGTATTGCATAGGAAGCCAGTGCACGCGCAGCTTCTGCTTTTGCATGGGCCTTGGCAGCTGCAGCACTGGTGGACGACAGGTTAGAGCAGCTTGAATGTCTAGAGCTAGTGCGCTTGGACCTGGCAGATTCAGCACTAGCTGATGTCTGATCCGACTGACTAGAGACTCTGGAGCTTGTGCAGCGTGACCTGTTGGTTGTCATATTTTGTATGCTTTCCTCTGCTTGTGTATGCTGAGGGATGACTGGTGTATTATCCTTGTCTGTGTGTTGCATGATGAAACAGATTACTTCTTTGTAGTGTCTGTGGCTGTAGAGGTTAGCTGATGGTGAGCAGAATGCATCCACTCTTCTTTAAACTATGCCCGCTGTGTTAAAAGTCTTTTTACTCTTCTGCCCTCACAATGTGTTCAAAGGACAAAGCTTGGCAGACAGCTAACAGCTTCCCAACAAAGACTCAGGAGGAAGGGCTTATAGTTGAAATCTTTACTGAGAATAAGTTTTTTTGTAAAACTGCAAAACACAAATTATAAAAATATGCATTAGCATTTAACATTACATCACAAATGCAAATAGTAACAGGCATGCTACAATACTGTTAAGGCACTAGCTAGCAAAAATGTGGCCTAGCTGAGTGAACTTCCTGACAGACACATAAAATGTAGTTGCATTAGTAGAACATATACTGACTAACTGAAAACTAATGACTGCTTACTTACAGACTTATGCTTCCAAGGCCTGTATTAAGAAATAGTGGAGGTCTTTAGCATGCTTCCTTCTCTGTAGAAAGATTATTTAATATGACTGCTGACTGCTGAGCAGGAAGTGGGAGGAATATACTACAGTTCCTGCTAGTAATGGATGCCAATTTAAAGCAACAGTACGATCAGTAAATATATACCTTATAATCAGAACATATATCGTTCACGTTACATATAAAGTATAACTATTACAAAACATCAGAAAATTAGTGAATTAAGTGCTATCATTTGTCGCTGATCAATATTAGGGAGGGTGTTGACACGGTGGCATCAGTGTGTATCAGCGGGGGTGGTCCCCAGAACTTCGACAACGGGTAATGTTATGCGTTTACATCAGGTTCATGGGGTATCAGAAAATGTGAAATCACAGCCTCAGAGGCCTGTTCTTGTTGAGGGAGTAAGGGAACATGGGTACAAGCGGGGTTCGCAGAAGAGGGATAGGCGCGTGAGGAGAGGAGGGGCACATAGGGGAAATAGAGAAAGAGAGAGAAGAGAGAAGGGGGAGGGGGAACGTTGTCGGCGGGGCCGCGGTGTGGCCAGGGGGGCCACCACGCGCAGTGGTAGAGGTAGGTGGAAGATCATGGGATAAGGAGGTTGGGATCAAAGTCCCTTTCTTTTTTTTATCATATATTTCTTACATATATCTCTCCCGTCAGGGTTGGGGGAGATGGGGGGAGGAGTTTAATAGAATCAGGATTTGTTAGAGAGTTTAAGACTGAAATGTTAATAGTGGACTCTTGTTGTTTCTCTCTCTCTCTCTCTCATGCCTCCCGCCTCCCTTATTCCGCCCTTTATGCATTCTCCCTAGCTACTCCCGGACTTGTCCGGGCGCTAGATTTTTTTTTCTCCCCCCTTTCTTCTGCGTATAATAGGATGTAATGTCTAATATACCAATGGGTGGAGAATATGTGAGAGGTGTAGGATGAGATGGGGGTAGAGATAGGGGCAGGAGATTGTAGAATATATGAGAATATATGAGATGGATGCCTATTAGTAGGTGTCTGTATGTGTCAATCCACACTGGATAAGGGAGAGTTAGGTTGATTTAGAGGGTACACAAGAGGATTAGTATAGGGGTTAAAGGGGCTCACAATAGTAGAACACATGGTAAACTGGGAAGTTTAGTAATTATAAGGAATCACAATAAACACAGGAATCACATAAAATAATTAGTAGAGATTGATAATTTGAGGATGGGGGGTAGGTGGGAGGGGGGAAAGAGACACGAGTGACAATAGAAGAGTTGAGAAACCCTCGTATAACACAGAAGTGGGTCTATTAAACACATACACTTTATATTTAATTTGTTGGATGGGTATGGGTTTATATACTCACATATATTTAATAAATTGAGAACAATATCTCAATGGAATACACTGGAACAGGGGTATACATGAGTATTAGCACACCAGTGTGGCAAAAGATACATAGATAATGGGGGGATGGTGGTTGGGGGACGGGGGGGGGAATGGGGAGACTCGAGGTGGTGGTGGTGGGGGGGAGGGGAGAGGGGGAGGGAGAGTATGCATATGTTATGCGATATGGTAATATGTTCATGATATGCTGTTTGAGGGGAGGGGGGGAAGGAAGCTTAAGCAACTATAATTGCAAGTAATATCCTTAATAGGAAGCAGATGTCTGTGATGGATATAGAATGTATTAATCTGAAACTGAAATCTGAAGTCTGAAATTATTTTGAAATTATTGATTTGAAACAAAGATGTGATGGAAAATGTATTCTATATATCAATAATCAGCTATACAGAAGCTGTGATGGACTCTAACGTGTAGGTGGATAATATACTGTAATCTACTTTAGTATATACCCCTTTTAAGAAGTAAATGGTAAAGCAAAAGTTAGAAAATAAGATTTGTTTAAACATGCAAGGGTTATGAAAAAGAAAATAACCGTGGAGCATGGTGTTGGAAGGAGGGGAGGTAAAGAGAGGGAGAGGGGGTGGAATTAGGAATTATTTACTCTATTTCGTTTGGTTTTCGTTCTTTTTTTCCCTCCCCTTTTTTTTGGGTGGTTTATTTTTACATATTTTAAGTAAAAAAAAAACAGCCATGGGGATATGGCCCATTGCTCCGCTATTCCGGCCGCGGCTAGACAAACCCCCCATACTCGGTATCTACGGGCAAATAGGTAATCCCAAGTAGGTACTGGTGTTATAATATATAAATATGATACAGGAAACTCATTTTAAGGAAGGAAAATTCCCATATCTTCAAAATAGATACTTCCCCAATGTATATTTGGCATCAAACAAAGAGGCCAAAACTAAGGGGGTGGCTATTTTAATATCCAATAGAATAGCATGGTCCTTGTTGGATAAATACGCAGATCCAGGAGGGAGATGTTTATTTTTGAAAGGATTTATTGGGAATACAAAAGTAACTTTAGCTACCATCTATACTCCAAACGTAAATCAAGATAACTTTATCAGAATTTTTTTATCAAAATTGACAAAATTTAAAGAAGGGAAACTAATTCTGGGGGGGGGGGGTCTTAATATACCTTTAGATCCAAGAATTTATACCTCTAGAGGTTCCTCCTCAGTATCTATTGGGACAAGGAAGCGTATTCTTCAGAAACTTCATGAAAATCAACTGATAGACGTTTGGCGTATCCTGCACACTGAAGAGAGGGATTATACATATTTTTCTAATACACACCAATTATATTCAAGGATTGATCTTTTTTTGATACCGCAGCAATTAATCTCCAGTGTGCAGGATATAGCAATTGGTAGCATAACTTGGTCAGATCATGCTCCAGTCATAATAGAACTCTCACTATTAGGGGCAGTTCATCCTATGGAATGGAGCTGGAGATTGAATGAGAGCTTATTACAATCACCAGAAATTCTAGTAGATCTGAGTAAAGAAATTACATGGTATTTCCAAATAAACGATAGTGCAGAAAGTGACCCTGGAATTGTATGGGAAGTACATAAAACAGTTATAAGGGGGATCTTAATTAAACATGGTTCCCGAGTAAAGAAGGCCAGAGAAAAGGAAATAAATGAGTTACTGGGAAAGATCCAAGAATTGGAGATACTACATAAAGAGACATCAGAAAGGGGAGTAGGAAATGAATTAGCACATTTAAGACGAAAGATATCAGATATCCTACGATATAAAGCAAAGGCGGTACTACAAAGAGGGAGACGGGCTACATACGAATCTGGAGACAAGTGCGGCAAACTATTAGCAAAAAAACTGGAAGAACAACAAACACGATCATATATACCCTATATTAAGGGAAAAAGAGACCAAAAACTCTCGATCCCGAAAGACATCGCATCGGAAATTTGGGGAGTATTACTCATCATTGTACAATTTACCACCTCCTCTTTTGCCTCACTCATCTCTAGATGAATATCCAGCCTCGGCACAATTAGCCCGACTATCATCTCCGGTCCGAAGAAAATTAGAAGCACCCATTACATCTGAGGAAATATTTACAGCAATGCAAACGATAAAACATGGAAAGGCTCCTGGACCAGATGGTTTTTCGATACAATACTTTAAAAGTTTCTACTCTTTATTAAGCCCATACATGACTAAACTATTTAATGGCATCGGACAGGAAACTACCTTCACACCAGATACATTAAGAGCACATATTACGATTTTGCCAAAGGAAGGTAAAGACTTGACGTGCTGTAGTAGTTATCGACCGATATCTTTATTGAACACAGATTTAAAACGGAAAATTTATATCAAATACTTACCGTAATTTTCCTTTCCTGATGGACTCCATGGCAGCCTACGTGTGGGTTAATCCCGCCCCTCATACCTCATAGGACCCTTCTCCCATAAATCTTTGCTCTGGGCCAGAGGCCGTGTTCCATAATTTAGCCTACTCCAGCCACTGGGAGGGAACTCCTGCTGCCATGGAGTCCATCAGGAAAGGAAAATTACGGTAAGTATTTGATATAAATTTTCCGTTTTCCTGACAGACTCCATGGCAGCCTACGTGTGGGAAATAACTAGCCATACACACCCGGGTGGGCAGAGTGCTGGACAAAAGAAAAAAGGTTTAATTGGCACCATCAACAGACAAGATACGTAAACCACTATGCAGTAGTGTGCCATGAACGTGTTAATTGAAGACCACAAGGCCACCTTGCAAATAACTTCTGGAGGCACGTGACGTGATGCCGCCCATGATGAAGACACTTCTAGTTGAGTGAGCAGTCACCGCTTCTGGAGGTGCCAAGCCCTTGGCTTTATAGGCCCACTGAATGGCCTGGACAATCCATGCTCCGATAGATCTGGAAGAGGCACGCATTCCCTTATACTTCCTGTGAAAAGAACGAGCAGGTGGTCGGTCTAACGGAAAGAAGCTGTAGCTTCAAGATACTGACTCAGAGCTTTTCCAACATCTAAGGGATAAACACTGGAATCCTCGGTAGATCTGAACGTTGGAAGAGCAATCTCCTGATTGTCATGAAACACAGATGCCACTTTGGGGTTTGAACCCAACATAGGAATTCAAAAGTTTAGAAATGGCCCCTTGCATCCCTGAGAGCTGATTTCAGAGACCCTCTTGGCCGATGTTATAGCCACCAAGAAGACAACTATTAGAGAGAGTCATTTGACAGAAGATTGATCTTCATGTTCCAACTCTCTACCTAAGAAAAAATCCAGGACAAGGAGAAGATCCCAATTAGAAAAACTTGGCTCTGAGGTCTGAGCCTTATTGCTCCTCTGAAAAACTACTGAGTAAGAGGGTGTCACTGTCTAGCCCAGGAAACACCCGTAAAGGCAGAGATTACAGCGATTTGGACTCGCAGCGAGCTGACTGACAATGAGAGATCCAATCCTGATTGTAAGAAGCCCAGGATATCATGTATCTTTGGGTTATTGCAAGAACCTGCAGTGGAAGAGGTGTAGTCTGAAAACTTTTTCCAAATCCTCTGGTAGACCCTGTTGGTGCCTGTTCTTCTGGCATTTAATATTGTGGAGATGGCCCTACTTGGACAGCCTAGGGCCTCCAACCTTCCCCTCTCAAGAACCAGATCATCAGATGTAGATGGGTCGGGCATGGATGTAGAAATGCCCCTTGTGATAGGAGATCTGGTCTGGAGGGTAGAGGAACTGGGTCCCGGAAGCTGAGTTGCATCAGCAGTGGAAACCATGGCTTGTTTGGCCAGTACGGGACTATTGCCACTATCTCTGCTTCTTCCATCCTGAGCCTCGACAAAAAACGGAGAATGACAGGAACCGGGGGAAAGGCATAGGCCCTGTGGAACCGCCAATGGTCTGTCAGAGCATCTACCCAAAAGCCTGGGGATACCAAGACCTTGTGTAGTATCTCACTAGTCTGAAGTTGCATGGGGAGGCAAACAAGTCTACTTCCGGAATGACTCCCAGGGACAGGACCCACCTGAAGACTTCGGGGGGAAGTCCACTCGTTGTCCAGAGAAACTCTCAACAGAAAATCTGCCTGAACATTCTGGACTCCAGGGAGATAGACAGCTGTCAGGTTGGCCAGGTTTTTCTGGGCCCAGATCATGTTGGGCTCTATTTCCTTTGACAGGGAGAGACTGGGAGTACCCCCTGTCTCTTGATGTATGCGACTGCCGTTGTGTTGTCCAGTCTTAGGAAGTCTCCTGCTGTTAAGTGGTAAAAGGCCTGCAGAGCGCAGAACGCTGCCCGGAGTTCCAGAACATTGGAGACTATCCTGTGAGAGAGAAAATTCCATATGCCTTGGGCTACTTCTGTCAGCCCCTGTTGCTGGCATCTGTAGTGATGGTGACCCAAGACACAGGTGCGATGGAGTGACAATTGAGGAGGTTCCTCTGTTGTAGCCACCAAGGAAAGCTCTCCTGCATGGATGAGGTTATTTGGATAAAGTGATCCCGAAGCCCTGGATTATACTGCTGGAGGAAACCCTTCTGGAAGGGCCGCATTTTCCACTGAGCCCACTTTACCATGGGTAGTGATGAGCCGAACACCCCCGGGTTCGGTTCGCACCAGAACCCGCGAACGGACCGAAAGTTCGTACGAACATTAGAACCCTATTAAATACAATGGATGCGAACGTTCGAATTCTAAAGTGCTAATTATAACAACTATTATGCATGTTATTGTCCTAAAAAGGGTTTGGGAACCCGGGTTCTGCACCAGGGGACATGTATCAATGCAAAAAGAAGTTTTAAAAACGGTCGTTTTTCGGGAGCAGTCATTTTAATGATGCATAAAGTGAAAAAAAAAAAGTCAAATATTCCTTTAAATATCGTACCTGGGGGGTGTCTAAAGTATGCCTGTGAAGTGCCACGTGTTTCCCGTGTTTAGAACTGTCCCTGCACAAAATGACACTTCTAAAGGAAAAAAAAGCCATTTAAAACTGCTTGCGGCTTTAATGTAATGTCTGGTCCCGGTAATATGGATGAAAATCTTTAAGAAAAATGGCATAGCTACCCCATGACCCCCCCCCCTACCCCAGCCCATTACCAGCCCCTTTGGGTCTTGTATGGATATTAAGGGGAACCCCGCACATAAAATAAAAAAGGCCCTATATACTCTGAACAGCCGTATACAGGCGGTGCATACAAGACAGGGACAGTAGGTTTGTTCTTATGTAGAATCTGTTTGTAATTTTGAACAGGTACATTGTTTAAGTGTAGCTCCAGCCCAAAAATCTATTTTTAAACTTTTTGGAAAACATAGGTAAGGGTTATCACCCCTGTAACATTTGTTTTGCTGTCTGTGCCCCTGTTCAGAACATTTCACCTCACTTTCCGTCCCAATGACAACTGTTTTTGAAATGTGGTGTTTTTCTTGAAACAAGGATTGCTGATAAAGCATCAGTACAGAGGAGACACCTTTCTCCCATATTAATTCTTACAGGAGAGAATTTTCCTTCCTAGGGGTAGATTTCCTCTCACTTCCTGTTGTCTTCTTGCGTTTGCAAGTAGGAGTCGTTTGTAAGTTGGATGTTTGAAAGTAGGGACCTGCCGTAGATACTCTGCAGAAATAGGCCCCTTAGTTGTTGGTGTTGGCACAACACTGTAAGCACTCACAGTTACTCTTGGTTGGTGCTGGAACGCCCTGCTGTCAACTATTATATCAGGAATTGTAATTACATATAATTGTTGAACAGTGGTAGTAAAAATTGGGCCTTTGATGGTGGTGCTGGTGCCACAACACTGTAAGCCCTGACAGTTACTCTTGGTGGGTGCAGCAATGGGCCCTGCTGTGAATTATTAGATCAAGAATTGTAATTGCATGCCCCTGTTGAACAGGGGCTGAAAAATTGGGCCTTTGGTGGTGGTGGTGGTGTTGACACAACACTGTAAGCCCTCAGAGTTACTCTTGGTGGGTGCAGGAATGGGCCCTGCTGTGAATTATTAGATCAAGAATTGTAATTACATGCCCCTGTTGAACAGGGGCTGAAAAATTGGGCCTTAGGCACTGGTGGCACAACACTACAACCCCTCACAGATACTGTACTTGGAGCACAGCAATGAGCCCTGTTGCAAAGTATTGCTTCAAAAATTGTAATGACACGCCCCTGTTAAACAGGGGCTGAAAAATTGGGCCTTAGGCACTGGTGCCACAACACTCCAACCCCTCACAGATACTGTACTTGGAGCACAGCAATGAGCCCTATGGCAAATTATTGCTAAAAAAATTGTAATTACACGCCCCTGTAAAACAGGGGCTGAAAAATTGGGCCTTAGCCACTGGTGGCGGCACCCATAAACAAAAATGATCTTCCAAGCTATCATCATCAATCGTATCATTGAGGACTCGGAGGAGGAGGATAGCCAGTCAACATAACAGCACAGACACTCAGCATCAGCATCAGTCTTGAAGGGATGTGACATGTTAAAATCAATTAGTCTGTTATATCAGCATCAGGTGTGTGGTAGCTGGTGGTGATCCAAGACTGGTTCATCTTGATGAAAGTCAGTCGATCAACCGAGTCGGTGGACAGGCGCACCCTGTGATCCGTGACAAATCCTCCAGCAGCACTGAATGTGCGTTCCGAAAGAACGCTGGATGCAGGACAGGCCAGTAGCTCAATTGCATACTGTGCAAGCTCTGGCCAGTGATCCATCCTCAAGACCCAGTAAGCCAGAGGATTTTCGGTGGGGAAGGTGTCCAAGTCTGACCTTGCCCCTAGATATTCCTGCACCATGTTTATCAGACGCTGGCGATGGTTGCTGGAACCAATCATACTTTGGGGCTGCGGACTAAAGAATTGTCTGAACGCATCGGTCAGACGGCCACCTTCCCCACCGCTCCTTCTTTGACTGGCCGAAGCCTCAGCAACTCGTTGTCCTGGACCAGGAGTTTGTAACCTCCCAGTCTCTGGGAACGCGTTGCACAGACCTTTCTGCAAGGCCTCCCGGAGTTGTCTCATCCTCTGCTCCCTCTGCGACGGTAACATAAGGTCCGCAACCTTACCCTTGTACCGTGGATCAAGGAGAGTGGCCAGCCAGTAATGGTCCCTCTCCTTGATCCGAAGAATACGAGGATCCTTCCGCAGACTTTGCAGGATCAGGGAGGCCATGCAGCGTAGGTTTGCTGAGGCATTCGCTCCGGAGTCCTCTGGGTCACTAAGGACGACATGATCCGCAGTCACCTCCTCCCAGCCACGTACAAGTCCACTGGTTTCTTGGGACTGTAAATCATCCCTAAAAGACTGCTGCTGATGATGCTGAGTGGCAGCCTCCACCTCCATGCTGACACAATCCTCCTCCTCCTCCTCCTCTTCCTCTTCCTGTGTGATGGGTGGGACAGAAGGAACACTGTCTGGGTAAAGGGGGCCTTGAGAGGCAAGGAAGTCCTCCTCTTCCTGCCTCTGTTCTGCCTCAAGTGCCCTGTCCATTATTCCACGCAGCGTGTGCTCCAACAGGTGGACAAGAGGTACAGTGTCACTGATGCATGCACTGTCACTGCTCACCATCCTCGTGGCCTCCTCAAATGGTGCCAGGACAGTGCATGCATCCCTGATCATGCCCCACTGGCGTGGAGAAAAAAAACCAAGCTCCCCTGACCCTGTCCTGGTGCCGTAGTCGCACAGGTACTCATTGATGGCCCTCTGCTGCGTGTGCAGCCGCTGCAGCATGGCCAACGTTGAGTTCCACCTGGTGGGCATGTCACATATAAGGCGGTTCTTGGGCAGGTTCAACTCCTTTTGCAGCTCAGCCAGGCGAGCACTGGCATTATAAGATCTGCGGAAATGCACACAGACTTTCCTGGCCTGCCTCAGGACATCCTGTAAGCCCGGGTACCTGCCCAAGAACCGCTGCACCACCAGGTTAAGGACGTGAGCCACACAGGGCACATGGGTCAGTTGTCCCTGTCGGAGGGCGGAGAGGAGGTTGGTGCCATTGTCGCAAACCACCATTCCTGGCTTAAGCTGGCGTGGCGTCAACCACCTCTCGGCCTGGCCCTGCAGAGCAGACAGGACCTCTGCCCCAGTGTGGCTTCTGTCCCCCAAACACACCAGCGCAAGCACGGCATGGCATCTTTTTGCCTGCGTACTTGCGTAGCCCCGTGAACGGCTACGGAGCACCGCTGGTTCATAGGACAAACCACAGGAAGAGGCCATGGAGGAAGAAGAAGAGGAGGGGGTGGAGGAGAGAGGTGTGTCACAACCAGTAGTAGCATTTTGGAGGCGTGGCGGTGGGACAACCTCCAACACTACTGCACCTTGTCCTGCATCCTTCCCAGCTGCCAAAAGAGTGACCCAATGGGCCGTGAAAGAAAGGTAACGTCCCTGTCCATGCCTGCTGGACCATGAGTCAGCGGTAATATGCACCTTACCGCTGACCGCCCTGTCCAGCGAGGCCAAGATATTGCCTTCCACATGCCGGTAGAGAGCCGGAATAGCCTTCCGTGAGAAAAAGTGGCGTTTGGGAACCTGCCACTGAGGAACCGCACATTGCACAAACTCACGGAAGGGGGCCGAGTCTACCAACTGAAAAGGCAGCAGTTGAAGCGCTAGCAATTTAGCCAAGCTAGCATTCAACCGCTGGGCATGTGGATGGCTGGGAGTGAACTTCTTTCGACGGTCCAGCAGCTGGGGCAGGGAAATTTGCCTGCTAGAATCGGACGTCGGTGTACTGCTAGCAGAGTGGCCGCAAGTACTTGGCTGTGACACACCTAATTCTACACCTTCATTCCTCTCAGTGCATGTTTCAGAGAGGACTGAAGTTATAGTGGGGTTGGAAATCCCAGCTGATGCGGTGCAAGGAGAGGTCCGCTTTGTTCTTTGGTGTGGGTCTTTGAGGTAGGCTTGCCAACAAGCTGCATGGCAGGTCAACATATGTCTGGTCAGGCATGTGGTACCCAAGCGGCTGATGTTTTGGCCACGCGATATACGCTTGAGACATATGTTGCAAACAGCAGCTGTGCGATCTGATGCACTAGCCTCAAAAAAGGCCCACACCAAGGAACTTTTTGAATGACGGGCAGAGGCAGCGCCCTGCACAGGCGGAGCTCTGCAGTGTGATTCCGTCGGTGTACTGCCCTTACGCTGGCCACCAAAGGGCATCCTGTCTCGTTGGAGATGTGCCTCCTCCTCCTCCTCCTCCTCCTCTCTCCTATTAGGCACCCACGTGGAGTCAGTGACCTCATCATCCCCTCCCTCCTCATCACTGGAGCCAATCTGGCAGTATGCTGCAGCTGCTGGAACATGACTGCCAGATTGGTGTCCTTCTTGAGCATCCCCTCTGTCTGCTCTCACCCTACTGCCTTCCTGTAGCTGGGTTTCATCATCAGACCCTTCGAAACGCTGGGCATCCTCCTGGAGCATGTACCCAACACTGTGCTCAAACAGTTCGGGGGACTCCTCAGGAGGAGGACATGGTGGGTCTAGGGAAGGAGTGACTGATGATGAGTCTGACATTGATACCAGGGAAGAGGACGCTTTGGCAGCTGCTTTGCCAGTACCCTGAGCCTGGGTGAGAGAGGATGAGGAGGAGGAGGGCTTGGTCATCCACTCTACCAAGTCTTCGGCATGATGTGGCTCAACATGTCCAGCTGCGGAAAAGAAGGACAAGCGTGTCCCATGGCCATGTGCTGATGACAATGCACCGCGTCCACGACCAGCACTGTTGCCCCCAGACACAGAGCCTGCTTGCCCTCTTTTATTGCCTCCTGACTGTCTGCCTCTCCTTGTTTGCCTTCCAGACATTCTAATAGATGGCCTGCAGGGAGATGGGAAAAAAGCAATAAGGGCTACCTTCAGGTGTCCTTCTCTGTCCCTTGAAACAAGGACTTGCACAGTGAAAGAAACTGACACTCTCCCTACCTACAGTTTTCTGTCCCTAGAAAAAATGTTTTTTTTAAGCACAATATAGCACAAGGAGAATTCACTCACTGTCCTTCCAGGTCCCTAGAAACAAGGACTTGCACAGTGAAAGAAACTGACACTCTCCCTACCTACAGTTTTCTGTCCCTAGAAAAAATGTTTTTTTTAAGCACACTATAGCACAAGGAGAATTCACTCACTGTCCTTCCCAGTCCCTAGAAACAAGGACTTGCACAGTGAAAGAAACTGACACTCTCCCTACCTACAGTTTTCTGTCCCTAGAACAAATGTTTTTTTTAAGCACAATATAGCACAAGGAGAATTCACTCACTGTCCTTCCAGGTCCCTGGAAACAAGGACTTGCACAGTGAAAGAAACTGACACTCTCCCTACCTACAGTTTTCTGTCCCTAGAAAAAATGTTTTTTTTAAGCACAATATAGCACAAGGAGAATTCACTCACTGTCCTTCCAGGTCCCTAGAAACAAGGACTTACACAGTGAAAGAAACTGACACTCTCCCTACCTACAGTTTTCTGTCCCTAGAAAAAATGTTTTTTTTAAGCACAATATAGCACAAGGAGAATTCACTCACTGTCCTTCCAGGTCCCTAGAAACAAGGACTTACACAGTGAAAGAAACTGACACTCTCCCTACCTACAGTTTTCTGTCCCTAGAAAAAAAGTTTTTTTTAAGCACAATATAGCACAAGGAGAATTCACTCACTGTCCTTCCAGGTCCCTAGAAACAAGGACTTGCACAGTGAAAGAAACTGACACTCTCCCTACCTACAGTTTTCTGTCCCTAGAAAAAATGTTTTTTTTAAGCACAATATAGCACAAGGAGAATTCACTCACTGTCCTTCCAGGTCCCTAGAAACAAGGACTTACACAGTGAAAGAAACTGACACTCTCCCTACCTACAGTTTTCTGTCCCTAGAAAAAATGTTTTTTTTAAGCACACTATAGCACAAGGAGAATTCACTCACTGTCCTTCCCAGTCCCTAGAAACAAGGACTTGCACAGTGAAAGAAACTGACACTCTCCCTACCTACAGTTTTCTGTCCCTAGAAAAAATGTTTTTTTTAAGCACAATATAGCACAAGGAGAATTCACTCACTGTCCTTCCAGGTCCCTGGAAACAAGGACTTGCACAGTGAAAGAAACTGACACTCTCCCTACCTACAGTTTTCTGTCCCTAGAAAAAATGTTTTTTTTAAGCACAATATAGCACAAGGAGAATTCACTCACTGTCCTTCCAGGTCCCTAGAAACAAGGACTTACACAGTGAAAGAAACTGACACTCTCCCTACCTACAGTTTTCTGTCCCTAGAAAAAATGTTTTTTTTAAGCACAATATAGCACAAGGAGAATTCACTCACTGTCCTTCCAGGTCCCTAGAAACAAGGACTTACACAGTGAAAGAAACTGACACTCTCCCTACCTACAGTTTTCTGTCCCTAGAAAAAATGTTTTTTTTAAGCACAATATAGCACAAGGAGAATTCACTCACTGTCCTTCCAGGTCCCTGGAAACAAGGACTTGCACAGTGAAAGAAACTGACACTCTCCCTACCTACAGTTTTCTGTCCCTAGAAAAAATGTTTTTTTTAAGCACAATAAAGCACAAGGAGAATTCACTCACTGTCCTTCCAGGTCCCTAGAAACAAGGACTTACACAGTGAAAGAAACTGACACTCTCCCTACCTACAGTTTTCTGTCCCTAGAAAAAATGTTTTTTTTAAGCACAATATAGCACAAGGAGAATTCACTCACTGTCCTTCCAGGTCCCTAGAAACAAGGACTTGCACAGTGAAAGAAACTGACACTCTCCCTACCTACAGTTTTCTGTCCCTAGAAAAAATGTTTTTTTTAAGCACAATATAGCACAAGGAGAATTCACTCACTGTCCTTCCAGGTCCCTAGAAACAAGGACTTGCACAGTGAAAGAAACTGACACTCTCCCTACCTACAGTTTTCTGTCCCTAGAAAAAATGTTTTTTTTAAGCACAATATAGCACAAGGAGAATTCACTCACTGTCCTTCCAGGTCCCTAGAAACAAGGACTTACACAGTGAAAGAAACTGACACTCTCCCTACCTACAGTTTTCTGTCCCTAGAAAAAATGTTTTGTTTAAGCACAATATAGCACAAGGAGAATTCACTCACTGTCCTTCCAGGTCCCTGGAAACAAGGACTTGCACAGTGAAAGAAACTGACACTCTCTCTACCTACAGTTTTCTGTCCCTAGAAAAAAAGTTTTTTTTAAGCACAATATAGCACAAGGAGAATTCACTCACTGTCCTTCCAGGTCCCTAGAAACAAGGACTTGCACAGTGAAAGAAACTGACACTCTCCCTACCTACAGTTTTCTGTCCCTAGAAAAAATGTTTTTTTTAAGCACAATATAGCACAAGGAGAATTCACTCACTGTCCTTCCAGGTCCCTAGAAACAAGGACTTACACAGTGAAAGAAACTGACACTCTCCCTACCTACAGTTTTCTGTCCCTAGAAAAAATGTTTTTTTTAAGCACAATATAGCACAAGGAGAATTCACTCACTGTCCTTCCAGGTCCCTGGAAACAAGGACTTGCACAGTGAAAGAAACTGACACTCTCCCTACCTACAGTTTTCTGTCCCTAGAAAAAATGTTTTTTTTTAAGCACAATATAGCACAAGGAGAATTCACTCACTGTCCTTCCAGGTCCCTAGAAACAAGGACTTGCACAGTGAAAGAAACTGACACTCTCCCTACCTACAGTTTTCTGTCCCTAGAAAAAATGTTTTTTTTAAGCACAATATAGCACAAGGAGAATTCACTCACTGTCCTTCCAGGTCCCTGGAAACAAGGACTTGCACAGTGAAAGAAACTGACACTCTCCCTACCTACAGTTTTCTGTCCCTAGAAAAAAATGTTTTTTTTAAGCACAATATAGCACAAGGAGAATTCACTCACTGTCCTTCCAGGTCCCTGGAAACAAGGACTTGCACAGTGAAAGAAACTGACACTCTCCCTACCTACAGTTTTCTGTCCCTAGAAAAAATGATTTTTTTAAGCACAATATAGCACAAGGAGAATTCACTCACTGTCCTTCCAGGTCCCTAGAAACAAGGACTTGCACAGTGAAAGAAACTGACACTCTCCCTACCTACAGTTTTCTGTCCCTAGAAAAAATGTTTTTTTTAAGCACAATATAGCACAAGGAGAATTCACTCACTGTCCTTCCAGGTCCCTAGAAACAAGGACTTACACAGTGAAAGAAACTGACACTCTCCCTACCTACAGTTTTCTGTCCCTAGAAAAAATGTTTTTTTTAAGCACACTATAGCACAAGCACAAAACACACTGACACTCTCCCTACCTATCCTTCTCTTTCCCTAAACTAAAGGAATCCAGGTTAAGCAAGAAAGAAATAAAAGTCACTGTCCCTGCCTATGCTGCTCTATCCCTGCTCCGGAACACACTACACTAGGCCGCCGTGCTGGCGGCCTTTTATAGTGTGGGGCGTGTACTAAACACCCTCAGCAATAATTGGCCACAGGCATCCTGCCTGTGGCCAATCATTGCTCTCCTCGCTGCCGGCGCTGTGATTGGCCAAGCATGCGGGGTCACAGTGCATGCTTGGCCAATCACAGCGCCTGGATGACACTGCGATGGCGTAGTGCATTGTGGGCCGTTCGCGTCACTCGAATTTGGCGCGAACGGCCCAAATCGTTCGATCTTCGTCGAACGATCGAACAGCCGATGTTCGAGTCGAACGTATGTTCGATTCGAACACGAAGCTCATCCCTAACCATGGGTGTTGTTGCACCATGGTACCAATGATCTTTAGGCATTGAGAGGCTTGGAGATGAGGACGACATTGCAAGCCAAACTCTGTCCCGGATCACTGGGATTTTTCCAGGGGTAACAAGATGGTGCTCTTGATAGCGTTGAAGTGTGCCCCGAGGAATACCAGGGACTGCGTAGGATCCAGATGGCTCTTTTCCAGATTCAGAAGCCAACCAAACTCGAGTAGAGTGGAGATGACCTGGGATCTGTGGATTAGCAACTGCTCCTTGTCCCGAGACAACAGCAGGTCGTCTAGATAGTGATACAGACGGACACCTCTGGTCCTGATCAGAGCCACGACAGCCAACAAGTGTTGAAAACACACGAGGCGACGTAAGCCCGAAGGGGAGACAGGTGAACTGCAGACGGATTTAATCGACAGCAAAGCGAAGGTATTTCTGGAATTCTGACGCTATCGGAACATGGAAGTAGGCGTCCTTCAGGTCTATAGAGACAAGCCAATCGCCTGGTTGGATTGCTTGACTGATCATGAGTAGTGTCTCCATCTTGAACTTCTCCTTCTAGATAAAATAATTCAAGTGGGTTAGGTCTATAACTGGCCTCCAGGAGACGTTTTTCTTCAACACCATGAAGAGGGGCGAGTAGACCCCTTAAAACCTTTTGTCATCTGGAACTGGAATTGCAGCGCCCTGAGCCACAAGAGAGACAGGAGAATTCGCTTTTTCTCTTCCGAGAGAGGCAAGGATGCCGACTTGCTCTGTTTTAGGCAGGTGAAATATCATAAAGACTTAGGGGATTCTTGTCCACCGGAAGATGCCCCTTTTGAAAAGTTCTGGCCTGAAGGCTGTTTTTTCTTCCAGGTCTTCTTGAACTCACGGCCAGGCCTATAGTAGCGAGCATTCCTTGCTCGATCTGAACTTTGCCTGGGCTGTGTTCTCTTCTGGTTTAGCAGACGGCGATCCTGGGAAAGGAACCCCGACTTGCCCCCTGTGGCATGGGTGTTGGCACTGTCCGATATGTTCCCAAAGAGGGACGAACCCCCAAATAGAATCCTGCACCATGCCTGCTTGGAGGCAGGGTCAGCTACCCATGGGCGCAGCCACAAGGCACGCTTAGCCGTGACAGATGTCAGCATGATCCGAGCCACCAGGCGAATTATGTCTAGGGAAGCCCCACGAGAAAAGCCAACGTCAACCTTAGCCCATGAATAGGTGAGCTCCTGGCCAGTTCTTCCGAGATGCTCCTCAGAGAAGCATCTACGTCGTCTGTCCAGACTTCCATCGCTTTAGAAAGGGCTGCGAGAGCTAGAGCTGGTTTGCAGGTCATACCCGCTGTAATGTAGATCCGCTTGAGGTCGGTATAAATTTTCCACTCCAGGCAATTCCTAAAGGAAACAGTATCCTCCAATGGGAGTGTGACGTGCCTCACCATCCTTATTAGGGCCGAGTCAATGAGAGGAGCCGACTCCAGGTGTTTTACATCCTTGCTTTTAAATGGGTACATTTTTGATACCTTCATTAACAGGCAATTCTTCCTTTCAACACCACCCCATTCGTCGGTAATTATTGCGCTGAGTTCACCCAAAAAGGAGAAATTAGGGTGTTCTTTTTTGAGGTGCTTAAAATATTTCCTCTGTTTGGAGGGTGCCTCCACTGGCTCTTCCATCTCAAAGCTTCTTTGACAGCTTTTGACCAGCTGTGGTACTAGGGCAAATTCAAAACCTGCACCAGGGTCATCTACCTCCACCTCACTGTCTGAGGCTTCAATTGAGGAATGGCTCGGCTGTGAAGGGCCTGGAGCCTTGAGATCATCCCTAATAGGGACTGACATAGTGTCTCCAGCAGGGTTGTGGGTATGACCAGAATCCCCTTTACTCAGGGACTCATGGACCACCTTTCTGACCAGTGCTTCCACTTGTTGGTCTCCACCCTCTCTTTCTTATGCGACTTTAGAAAAGCATGGCTCGCAGAGCGATTTGCCTTTAGGAACCTGGGCCCCGCATACCCAGCAGGCTTTCCTCACAGAGCGGCTGGAGTGGCGGTGAGAGTGACGCCCAGAGGTGGTTTTAGACTCCTATCTGTGGTACCTAGATCTAAAAGGAAGATCTGACGCCTGGACCTTGAAGAGGAGTGACAACGTTGAGACCTAGGACGGTCTTTGCCGTGCTTTGGTGTTCAGACCTAGAAGAGCTGAGTGAAAAAGAAAGGGTTAAGAGCTCCAGAATGAGTGAACCCAAGCATCACAGGTAGAAAATAAATAAATCCTACCTGCAGCGCAAGGGTTGGCCACAAGAGGGCGGTGACAGATCCATGGCAAGGCAGTTTGAAAGTGAAATGAATCATTAAAGCGTTATGAGAAACAGGAGGAGTGACAACAGGCATGAGAGAGCACATAACAAAACATAGTGTAAGAGAACTGATAGGAACTCTCCTGCGCAGGCGCGCGTTCGCCAGCAGTCTCGGAATACTGGCGCGCGCACCCCCGGGCTGCAGCAGCCCTTCCAGAGTGCTAGTACACATGCGCGTGCGCGGGGACGACGTGCACGCGTGGGTGCGCGCCCCTAATCTCCTTTGGCGCCAGTCTGCAAGGATCTCACCTCCTGGTGGTAATGCATGTTCCACGGACTGTAGTACCGGTGTCCACCAGCGGGTGTATTCCGGCAGTGTGGGACAGGCAGCACTTCCTGCCCTCAGCTGTGACCTGAAGCCTGATTACAAGACTTCCTATCTATTTAAGGAAGTCCTGACTCTCAAGCAAGTGCTGACTGGTCTTCAGCTGTGTCCTGAAAACTTCCTGGTTCCTGTTATGCTGCTTGATAACCATTGCTGACTGTGGCTTTCCCTGACTCTGTCTTTGGACTCTGAAACACTTCCTGATTACTGGCTTCTGATCCCGGCTTCCACTGACCCTGCTTCTGATTGATCCTTTGTACCGTGCCGCCTGTCTGTTGCTGAACCCTGGCTATCCTCCTGACCTCTGTTCCTGTGAGCTTCATTCCCAGAACCTGCAAGTGGGTTGGAGTTCCCCTCAAACCTCTACCCATCCTCCAAGTGTTCCTGTGTCCAGTGTCTGTCCGGCTGTCTGGGTCTCCAAGCCACATCTGTTCCAGCAAGTCCTGCAAGCAACTTCCTCAGGCACTCGTGTTCCTCCTGGCCCTAGCCACCATCTGTTCCACCCTCAGTGGGGCTTGGACTGGAGATACAAGAGAGGCCGACCTCATCATATCAGACTCCTACCAGGTACGTGACAGTACCAGTCAGCCAGGGATGGAGTCTGAAAGGGAGGTCTCTCCACCAGAGGACTTGTTTGAGACAATCTCTACACTCACACATGTCGTGCAGAGTTTACAGAGCGATCTCAGTCGCATGGAGGAGCGACTCTCTGACAAGATAGGAGTCGCATCAGCTTGCGTTTCTCCCTCTGTCGCAGATCCCTCTGCTCAAACCGATTCAAGTTCATTCCATGGAATTATTCCTCTCCCGCAACCCAGAGTGCCTATTCCCGAATGATTTTCCGGAGATCGTACGATGTTCAGAACCTTCCGGAACTCCTGCGAGCTCTACTTCTCCCTGCTGCCCCGGACCTTTAGATCTGAAGACATTAAAGTGGGATTTGTGATCACCCTTCTCGTGAACGAACCACTCTCCTGGGCTCATCACCTCCGGGAGCAGCATGACCCAGTTCTGGCAACCACAGTTTCGTTCTTCTCGGCTATGGCTCAGCTATATGCTGACCCCTTCCGCCAGCAGTCTGCAGAATCCAAGCTTGGCAGGTTACAACAGGGGTCAAGGCCTGTTGAGGAGTATATCACTGACTTCCGTGTCCTGAGTGCTGACACTCGATGGAACGATCCTGCTCTTCGCCATCAGTTTCGGCTTGGTCTTTCCGACACTCTCAAAGATGAACTGGCCAGAATTGAAGTTCCTACATCCTTGGAAAGACTGATTAGCTCAGCCATCCAAATCGACCGGCGACTACGTGAGAGGCAAGACGAAAAGACTCAAGGAATCCTTTCTGTGACTTCTACACCCAGCATATCTGCTGCCCCGTTGAGCACATCTTTTGGAAAGAAGTTTCAGCATAAGACATGCCACAGGAGTTTCCCCAGATCGCCTCTTTCCCCGGCAGAACGTCTCAGACGATTACGTGCCAATCTATGCCTCTATTGTGGAGAAACAGGTCACTTCATACAGACTTGCCCGGCAAAAACCAGTAGAACCTGCCTTCGTCAGCTTCCTGTGGAGCATCCTTCTGGAGAGGTTCGGTCTCACATCTCTCTCCCAGTTAATCTTTTTGTTGCCGGAAGGACACTCTTAGTATCCGCCATAATAGACTCAGGGGCCTGCAGCTGTTTTGTGGATTCCTCATTTGTTTCTTTACACCAGCTTCCCGTGTGCCCCAAGAAACAGGGATTCCGGGTTCACCTGGCCGATGGCTCTGGTATTAAATCAGGCCCGGTCACACAAGAGACTGCACCTATTTCCTGTCAAGCCTCCTCTGGTCACCATGAATTCCTTCGGTTGGATGTCATAACCTCACCTATGTTCCCCATCATTCTTGGCATTCCCTGGCTAAAGGCACATAATCCGCACATTGATTGGCTTACAGGAGACGTCACCTTTTCCTCCAGCTATTGCCAGACGCACTGTTTCCCTGAAAGGACTGCTAGTACCACTCCTCTCCTGAGTCTACAGCCTGACCCAGAAACCATTAATCTGGTTCCTGCTGCTTACCACGAATACCTGGACGTATTTAACAAGAAGGGTGCGGACACCCTTCCACCCCATAGGATTTATGATTGCCCTATTGATCTCTTACCAGGGGCGGAGATTCCTTTTGGTCGGATCTATCCCCTCTCCGAACCTGAACTGGAAGCCTTACGTGTCTATATCGACGAGAGTTTGAAAAAGAAGTTCATTCGGCCCTCCACGTCACCAGCAGGTGCCGGTATCTTCTTTGTAGAGAAAAAGGATCACGCCTTAAGACCTTGCATTGACTACCGGGACCTTAACAAAGTTACAGTCAAGAACCGGTACCTCCTTCCGTTAATTCCTGAACTTTTCCAGAGGCTGCGGGGGGCACGGATATTCTCCAAGCTAGACTTAAGGGGTGCGTATAATCTCGTCAGAATCAGGGAAGGGGACGAGTGGAAGACGGCTTTTCGAACTCGCTTTGGCCACTTCGAGTACTTGGTCATGCCATTCGGGCTCTGCAACGCCCCAGCTACGTTTCAACACCTAGTGAATGACGTTTTTCGGGATTATCTTGATCTATTCGTCATAATCTACTTGGATGACATCTTGATATTCTCTGAATCCATGGAATCTCATCAAGCTCATGTTAAGAAAGTGCTGGCCCGACTCCGAAAACACTGTCTTTATGCCAAAGCCGAAAAGTGTGACTTTGAGAAACAAACTGTTAATTTCTTGGGACTTGTCATCTCTGCCGACGGTATCTCCATGGATCCGCAGAAAGTTACTTCCGTTCTGGAATGGCCTGCCCCTACAGACAGAAAAGCTGTTCAGAGGTTTGTGGGGTTTGCTAATTTTTACAGAAAATTCATCAAGAACTTTTCTGGTATCATCGCTCCCATCACACAACTAACTAAGCAACACATCCCTTTCTGTTGGACACCAAAAGCTCAAGAGGCCTTTGAACAGTTAAAACTTTTATTTACCTCAGCTCCCATCCTGAAGCACCCTGATCCATCCTTGGCCTATGTATTGGAGGTTGATGCTTCTGAAAGTGCAGTCGGGGCTATATTGTCCCAACGTCAGGGCCCGAAATCCTTACTCTACCCTGTGGCTTTTTTCTCCAAGAAATTAAATCCTTCCGAGAGGAACTATGATGTGGGAGACCGGGAACTGCTGGCCATCAAGGCCGCACTTGAAGAGTGGCGGTACCTCTTGGAGGGTGCTGCCCACCCAATCCTCATATTCACGGATCACAAGAACCTAGAGTACTTGAGAACAGCTAAGCGATTAAGACCTCGACAAGCAAGATGGGCGCTGTTCTTCTCCCGTTTCTCATTTCATATTACTTTTCGTCCTGGTTCTAAGAATGGCAAACCAGATGCCCTGTCCCGTATGTTTAATGATCCTGTGAGTCCCTTGGAGCCTGATACCATTCTCCCGGCCAAGAATTTTTCGTTTCTTCAAGCTGATCTGTTATCTCAAATTAAGACCAGTGTGGTTAACCAACCACCCTCCCAGGACTTGGCTCTTCAATCAAGGAATGGCCTTTTCTTCCATAAGGAACAAATCTTTGTCCTGGAGCAGTTTCGAGTGTCCATTCTGAGTCGCTGTCATGACCACCCTCTAGCAGGACATTACGGGATCCGCAAGACTGCCGATCTGGTCTCCCGTACCTTCTGGTGGCCCGGTTTAATGCAGGACTGTAAAAATTACGTTAGATCCTGTATTACATGCCTTCAAAACAAAACCGACAGAACTAAAACTTGGGGTCTCTTGGAGCCTCTTCCCATACCTCAGAAACCATGGAGTATGATCTCAATGGACTTTATTGTAGAACTCCCTCCGTCTGAAGACTTCACTACCATCTTTGTCGTGGTAGACCGCCTGACCAAGATGGCGCACTTTGTACCCTTACAAGGAACTCCTTCCGCTACTGAGACTGCCTCAGCCTTCATCAAAGAGGTCGTTAGATTGCACGGTATTCCTGATAGCATTATCTCCGACCGTGGGGTGCAGTTCACCTCTAGATTCTGGAGGGCTCTATGCGAAGCACTTAATATTGAACTCTGCCTCTCTACAGCTTACCACCCACAAACCAATGGACAGACTGAGAGGACGAATCAAACCCTTGAACAGTATCTACGGTGTTTTTCCTCTTTTGCTCAAGATGATTGGTTATCCCTCCTTCCGCTTGCGGAGTTCTCATATAATAATACCATCCACTCAGCAACCAAACAGTCCCCCTTTTTTGCCAATTTTGGGTACCATCCCTCTTTTCTGCCGGAAATACCTGTTGAGTCTTCTTTACCTGCTGTGCAAGACCGATTAGACTTCTTCAGTACTAACAATCAGGTTTTACAGGAGACGATCTCCAAGACCCAGGCTAGCAACAAGAAGTTTTTCGACAGAAAGAAGAGGGGTAACCTGGATTTAAAACCTGGGGACAAAGTCTGGCTGTCCACGGCAAATCTAAAGTTAAGCTGTCCTTCAAAGAAACTCGGTCCAAAATTTTTGGGCCCTTTTCCTGTCAAGCGGAGGATCAATGCAGTAGCTTTTGAATTGGTGCTACCCAAAAGCATGAAGATACATCCAGTATTCCACGTTTCTTTGTTGAAACCCACCACGCCTAATCCCTTCCCTTATCGGGTGTCTGGAACCCCTCCTCCGATTCTCATTGAAGGTAATGAGGAATTTGAAGTGGAGGCCGTGCTGGACTGTAGACGTAGGAGTAACCAGATGCAGTTCCTTGTTAAATGGAAGGGCTACGGCCCTGAGGAAAATTCTTGGGAACCAGCTTCTGATGTTCATGCCCCAAGACTGGTACAAGCCTTCTTTCAACGCCACCCGGAAAAGAGAGACTTGAGGGGCATCCGGAGGCTGCCCCTAAGGGGGGGGCAATGTAAGAGAACTGATAGGAACTCTCCTGCGCAGGCGCGCGTTCGCCAGCAGTCTCGGAATACTGGCGCGCGCACCCCCGGGCTGCAGCAGCCCTTCCAGAGTGCTAGTACACATGCGCGTGCGCGGGGACGACGTGCACGCGTGGGTGCGCGCCCCTAATCTCCTTTGGCGCCAGTCTGCAAGGATCTCACCTCCTGGTGGTAATGCATGTTCCACGGACTGTAGTACCGGTGTCCACCAGCGGGTGTATTCCGGCAGTGTGGGACAGGCAGCACTTCCTGCCCTCAGCTGTGACCTGAAGCCTGATTACAAGACTTCCTATCTATTTAAGGAAGTCCTGACTCTCAAGCAAGTGCTGACTGGTCTTCAGCTGTGTCCTGAAAACTTCCTGGTTCCTGTTATGCTGCTTGATAACCGTTGCTGACTGTGGCTTTCCCTGACTCTGTCTTTGGACTCTGAAACACTTCCTGATTACTGGCTTCTGATCCCGGCTTCCACTGACCCTGCTTCTGATTGATCCTTTGTACCGTGCCGCCTGTCTGTTGCTGAACCCTGGCTATCCTCCTGACCTCTGTTCCTGTGAGCTTCGTTCCCAGAACCTGCAAGTGGGTTGGAGTTCCCCTCAAACCTCTACCCATCCTCCAAGTGTTCCTGTGTCCAGTGTCTGTCCGGCTGTCTGGGTCTCCAAGCCACATCTGTTCCAGCAAGTCCTGCAAGCAACTTCCTCAGGCACTCGTGTTCCTCCTGGCCCTAGCCACCATCTGTTCCACCCTCAGTGGGGCTTGGACTGGAGATACAAGAGAGGCCGACCTCATCATATCAGACTCCTACCAGGTACGTGACACATAGCCAGCACCCAGGGAGCCTGCAGCAAACAATTTACCTTGTAAACCAGAGCCCAGTGCCTGGGTAAATACCGCATAAGCCTGCAAGTCATCCCAAGTAATAGCTGCTTTGACAGCTATTTAAATCTGCCACCGTAAACGATGTCACCGCCCCATAGCGGTTGCCATCCGGTGGCGGCCAATCGCATGCGCGACCGCCGCCGCCATTTTGGCGAAACTGCGCCTGCACGAACCAAGCACGGAATCTTTGTTCGCGGCTTGCGGATGCGCAGCGACTTCCTGAAACGGCGAGCTGGAACGCAGCTGCGCTCCAGCCGCCGTGGCCACTCACTGGAGCTTGATAGAAAATAAGGAGACACACAAAACACAGAGATACGGCTGCCATATAAAAGGAATATCTTTGTACATTACCACCACCACGGCACGATCCGGACCAGAACCTGTGACTGGGGAGCTGTTCGCTCGACCCACCGCACGATCGGGCGTTTACAAAGCCTCCCGCTAATAGCTGGGACGTTTGGCCATATTGCCTGCTAATGGCCAGGTTAGTAAGCTCTTCATGGTATCACATCATATCGCCCATGTCCACCTGCTAATAGCTAGGATTGCTGGACTGCAGAGAGGATCACCGCTAACCACCAACGTATCGCCGTGCACACCGCCAGGCCTGGATTACAGGAAAACTTCATGAAAAGGTAAGACTATATCTTGGTCCTAGGAGGAGGACAAAAAAAGGAACACGGCCTCTGGCCCAGAGCAAAGATTTATGGGAGAAGGGTCCTATGAGGTATGAGGGGCGGGATTAACCCACACGTAGGCTGCCATGGAGTCTGTCAGGAAAGATATTTACAAAGACCCTAGCTATTTGATTACAACCCCATGTGTCTCAATTAGTACATTTAGATCAAGTGGGATTTATTCCCAAGCGTGAAGCGTGTGAAGTGTGTTCATAAACACGGATGCGGAAAAAGCTTTTGATAGGGTGAATTGGAGATTTATGTTAGGAGTACTGAGACACATGGGGCTTGGGAATCGGATGCTACAGTGGATAACTGACCTGTATTCGAAACCACAAGCCATGGTAAAGGCAAATGGAGTATACTCTAAAACATTTTCGATTTCAAATGGGACCCGCCAGGGGTGTCCCTTGTCGCCACTCCTATTTGCTCTGACACTAGAACCCTTTTTGAATAAAACCAGACAGAACCCAGACATTGTGGGAATAAGAATAGGAGGAGAAGAATATAAGGTATCGGCGTATGCTCATGACTTATTGTTTTCATTAGCCTCTCCACAAATATCATTGCCCAATTTGCTGAGGGAAATAGAACAGTATGGAGCTTTGTCTGGCTTCAAGATAAACTATAGTAAATCGGAGGCGATGGGAGTGGCGATGCAGGGACACCTAAGTAGAAACCTTCAACATAACTTTAAATTTAGATGGACGACAACGGCATTGAATTACTTAGGGACACAGATCCCCTCAAATTTAACAAAGATTTTTGATCTGAACTTCCAACCATTACTAATGACTGTCAGAACACTTCTAAAAAAATGGAACAAGGGCATGCATTCCTGGTTTGGGAGGTGTAACATTTTAAAGATGAATATAGTTCCTAGGTTTCTATATTTGTTTCAGGCATTACCTATATATATTCCCAGGTCCTACTTTAATCAGATAGGGACAGAATTCTCAAAATTTATTTGGGCCTGCAGACGACCTAGGATTAACAGAAGCTTATTAACAATACCGAAGGAGCGGGGTGGAATTGCAGCCCCAGATATGTATAAGTATTATCAGGCAGCGCAGTTAGGTAGGATTCTAGATTGGTGCAGGCATACAGAATATAAGTTATGGATCAGAATTGAACAACAAATAAGCATCATTCCATTGAGTAGAGCTATTTGGTGTTATACATCCTTACCTTCCTCATTGAAAACGCACCCTATAATAGGTCCTACTCTTCAAGTAGGATATAAGATAAGTCAGAACCCTAGAATATCTACAGAACAGTCACCCTTGACACCAGTCCTGGGGAACCCAGCGTTTCCACCAGGACTGGAGGTAAGAGGCTTAGAGATAGAGGATTATATCAAGTATCACACTTTATGAACTTAGATAATTGGCCAACAATAGAAAATATGACCCAACAGGGTGGTCAATTTGAAATGTTGGCCTGGCAGGCACAACAAGTACGACATTTCTTGGTATCCCTTGGCCCAATGGATAAATATTGTAGACCATGCACAAGATTTGAGACATACTGTGAAGAAAAGGAACCAATCTCCCATGTTATATCCAAAATATATGCTCTTCTGGTAACACCTCCAGAGGAGTATAAAATAAAAAGTCTGAGTAAATGGGAGAGAGATCTGAATCAAAGCTTCTCCTCAATACAGAGTAAGAAAATAGAACAACTGGCATTGAGTACCTCTAGATGTACCAAAATACAGGAATCTAACTATAAATTGTTAACACGATGGTACTATACACCAGCAGTTTTAAATACATTTTTCCCGGAAGAGTAAGATAGATGTTGGAGAAACTGTGGTGAATGGGGGACTATTCTTCATATTTTTTGGCAGTGTCCAGTGATTAGACGGTTTTGGTTGGAAGTTCAGAGGATAACGCAAATGTTTACAGAATATCAGGTTCCGGATGATCCAGCCTTCTTTCTGTTACAAAGCTTCCAAATTCTGATAAAAAGATACAAAAACTCAATAATATGTCACATGGTGAATGCAGCCAAAAGCTGCATATCTATATGTTGGAAGAAAATTCGAACATCCCCCATTTCTATGTGGCTGGAAAAAATTAGACGAATTTGGATAATGGAAAATTTATGGCCCAGCACAATAGGAAGAACGGAACAAAGTAATGAGATATGGGCACCATGGGAAGAATTTGTAAAATCGGAAGAGGGAAAAAAATTATTTGGAGAAGACAGAGAATGGGGCCTAGAAGCCCCTTAGGGGAGATGTTAATCCTGTCAATGGAGCCCAGCAGGCAAGGGTGGGGAAAGGTATCTCCCTTCCCCCCTTTTTCCTTTCTTTCTCTTTTGTTTTTTTTGTTTTTTTTACTTCGGGGTTAAAGGGGACAAGCGCAGATGACTGTGATAC
This sequence comes from Rana muscosa, assembly GCA_029206835.1. Taxonomy (NCBI): domain Eukaryota; kingdom Metazoa; phylum Chordata; class Amphibia; order Anura; family Ranidae; genus Rana; species Rana muscosa. Next base: position 467,326,157 of record CM055117.1, read on the forward strand.
ATAGAATGGGAGGGAGGGAGGGGTAAGTAAAGAAATAGACAATCAATATTCTGCTTTGTTTTTTATTTTATTTATTATAATATAATTGATTTGTAATATGTAAAATACTTCGCATTATGGTTTTTATTATGTGATGGAAATTGTCTATGGGTAAAGAAAATGTAGAAATAAAGAATTTATAAAAAAAAAAAAAGAACCCTATTGGGTGTCACTGCTCTCTGGGGTACCAATACAGAGATATACCATCACTTATTGTCATGGTGACTACAGTTTCACTAGACAGGAAAATATCCAGTCGTAACATAGACAGAAAAAAAGTTTTGGCTGCACTCACATTTTAGATTCTGCTGCCTACTAAGCATTTTCTAACAGGCAAAAAACAAATTTGTCTGATTTTATTCTCATTTCTTTTTTACCTCTTTTTATTAAATGAAAATCTTACAGGGCATAAGAACCACCAGAGAGCTGAGTAAATACACACACAAGGGCTACACAATAGAAGGATACCAGGTATAAAATATACTCCACGCCCAAAGAAGAATGTCAAATGGCAGCTGCAAACCATTCAGACTGGGAGGTCATTTGCCAGCCAACAAATGCATCAACACCTAAACCACATCTTTATGTCAAGACCACAGAACACGTTAAAACACACACAAAAGAACTACCGTACATCATAGAAAGTGAGGAGAAATCTTTGTAACGAACCCTGGAAAGCAGAAAAACCTGAGGGAGTTCTAATCCTTCACCATCCTACCCAAAGCTAAGGAAAAAAGTTTTGGCTGCACTTACATTTTAGATTCTGCTGCCTACTAAGCATTTTATAACAGACAAAAATCACATTTTTCAGTTTTTTTTTTCTTTCTTAGCATTATCCCTTTTTTGTTAAATGAAAATCTTACATGAACATAAGAACCACCAGACAGCTGAGTAAATACACACAAAAGCACTACACAATAGAAGAATAACAGGTATAAAAAAAACTCAAGGCCCAAAGAAGAATGTCAAATGGCAGCGGCAAACCATTCAGACTGGGAGGTCATTTGCCAGCCAACAAAAGCATAAACACCTAAACCACATCTTTATGTCAAGATCACAGACTGCAAGAAAACACCAGCACAATCTTCAACCACATTAATAACACCTATAGGTAAACAAGGACTTCTTGTTAAAAAAAAAAAAAAGTTTATTGCATAATTTTCAGCCTATAGGATATGTATTGGTATTTTGATTTGTTAGTAACACTCATTGCTATATTTAATCTTATAGTGGATGCAGTGTGCACCAAATTCATGTATTTGTCTGCACCTTGTACTTAAATTTGGCACAAGCCAAATTGAAAAACACATGTGAGACACTTTTGCAAAATCTGTCTCTGTATACCAAATGAAAGTTGGTTTTAATTAGTTCCACTTTTGCAAGATAGAAAATTGTTGGTATTTAACCTTGAATTTGGTGCAGTTGTTGCACCACAATGTCAAAGTGGAGCAAATTAGAACTACCTAAATTCGCTGTCAAAGCCAAAACTGTTGCAGATGTTTTTTTTTTAAATAGGCGCGACCAGGCCTGGACTGGGGCAAAAAACAGACCCAGGCATTTTAGACAGGGACGGTTGGTGACAGGATTTGGGGTTCCAAGATGTATGGATTCGACAATGGTACCTTTTTTCGTTTAATGTGATAGATTGGGGCCAATTTAGGTCAGAGTTGCCATATGATGCAAATTTTTGTCTTACTTTTAACTGATGGTGGAGTCCTGAAAATAGTATGAAGCAATGCAAGATGTGGGTTGCTCTAATCGATCCTTGGTGGGATGGTGCGGAAGGCCTCGTCTTCGTCTCCTCTCCTGGCATCCTAGTTGCCAGACGACCGGTGGCTGCGAGGCACATGTGTGAACCAGGACTTTCGGTTCAGCGCCAGCCTAGGTTGCCATGGAGCAGCTTGGGGAATGAAGAGACTCTTTCAGCTCTTGCCTCCACTGAGCATTTGCGGCAAGTATTGGTGGCGCATGCCCTGATAGAACATCCATCCTCGGGCGGCCCTGAATGTCATAGCCAATCCTTGTTAAGACATGCGGCCCTGTGGCCCCAGCCCACCAGGCAAGCGTCAAGTGTGCCCTATGGCCAGTCCGGGCCTGGGCATGACACATTACCAAGAGCAATTAAGGACAATAAAGTGGTGCGTCAGCTTCATTGGATTCCCTCACTAGGCCCTCTTTAGTCTTTTAGTTTTGAGCAGTCTTTCATAATGCATCCATAATCCGTTCTTTGCATTAATACACTTTGAATTATGGGTGCCATAGTAATCCCTGAGGGGGTGGACCCATGACTAGCTGCATTCACAGTATTGGCAGTCATTCAATCCATAACACTGAGGACTTCTGTAGTAGAGAATAAAAGCGGCAGGTGGTATTTGCTCATTGAATGTGAGTGTAGCAGCTAGATCTGTGTTTAAACCAGCTGGAGAACCTAATAAAGAAAAAAAAAACAATCAACCTTTATTAAAGAATGTTGCACATAAATTGTACAATCTTTTGCATTAATATTTAAGGTAAAACACATGCATTTATTGTTCATTGTTTTGCAAAGACTTGGTCCTCAGAAAATATGTTTTGCCATTGTTTGCTTGAAACAAGCTTACAGCAAATGAAAGCAGGGAAAGATGCAGGGTGCTTTATCTCTACATTTGTTCCATGTCAATTACCTAGTATTGAGGTTAAAACATTAACAAATGTGTTTTAAAATGCATTGTCCTTACAACATGGCATGTTTTTGCACAACAGCACACTAATAACACATTAAAAAATCCATCTAGATTTTGGCAACCCAATACTCCACTAAGTTTATAATTACAGATAAAAAATGAAATCAGATGTCCTTGGAATTATCATTTGATTAAGCACATTTTACAGATGGCATTCCTTAATAAATAGCCTTTTATATTATTCCCACAATATCTGGACATAATCAGGAATTACAAAGAAAACCATCAGCTTAGTTCTAAGCATACGTTCTTAACTTAATGATATTAGATGGCAGGATTTAGAATTAGAGCAGAAAACTCCATTCTTAAAAACGGTCTCTAATCTGTAATCCATGATTACCCTTAATACTATGGGCACCCAATGAAAATGTGCGCTAATAATGGCCACTACAGGAAATACAGTGATTAGCTTTTCTTACCAAACCATCAAAGGGTAATATGTGGCTTTTCTGAGCATTGTTTTGCCACATTCAGGTGTCCTTTTATGAAACTGCGGTAAAATACCGCTATTCAGTTCTCAGGCATTCTCAGAGGAGATCGCTCTCCTCTGAGTGCCTGTTTATGATTCTCTGTAGCTCACTTCTCATGTTGAGTTGAGAAGCGAGCTACAAACGCCGGGAACTCCTGAGAATGGCTCCTCTCACTGTAATCTCGCGCGATGTAGCGGGATTACAGTATGAGGAAATGTAAAATACAAAAGTTGATCACGAACCAGGACACATTATACACAACATATTAATAAAATAATAAAGTTACATTCCCCCTACACAATATACATTAACCTAATTATTAAAAAACATTGTTTTTTATCAATATTTAAAGATCATACATGTGCTTATTTAAATGTGAATGGTGTATAGTAAATAAATGGAATCCACATATGCAATGCACCATTCATATAAATGAAAAATACATTTATAATTATTATAATTTTTTTTTATAAAGTATACAAATATACTTTTAGGGTTACAATTTTTTTTACTAATAAATTAAAAATTATATAAAAATACTTTAATAATAGTATTTTAATGCAGGTAGAATATATATATATATATATATATATATATATATATATATAAAGAAAAGTTAAAGAGGAAGTAAAGCCATTTTTTTTAAAACCCTGCAAAAGGAAAGGCATAATGAGCTAGTATGCATAGCATACTAGCTCATTATGAATGACTTACCTGAGATCGAAGCCCCCGCAGCGGTCCTCGGTCACCTCCGCCCCCGCCGCCATCTTGCCTCGATGTCCCGTCACTGCCGTCAGTGTATCGCCGCTCTGATGCTGTGATTGGCCGGAGCAGCGATAATGTCACACGCATGCGTGCTCGGGCCTGCAAGAACCCATTCAGAAAACCGTCAATGAAGCCGGCCTGCTAGTGCGCATGCGCGTGACGTCATCGGCGCATCGGTTTGAAGTAAATATCTCCTAGCATGAGAGACTGAGAGCGATAACACCAAATTTAACACACCTGATCCCCATTCACACCTGAGACCTTGTAACACTAACAAGTCACATGACACCGGGGAGGGAAAATGCCTAATTGTGCCCAATTTGGACATTTTTACTTAGGGGTGTACTCACTTTTGTTGCCAGCGGTTTTGACATTAAAGCGAAGGTTCACACAAAAAGTGAACCTCTGCTTTTTGGAACCCACCCCCCCTCCGGTGTCACATTTGGCACCTTTCAGGGGGGAGGGGTGCAGATACCTGTCTAATACAGGTATTTGCATCCACTTCCGGGTTCTGACTCCCGCGGGACGCATTGCTGTGCAAATCACATGCAATGTTTGTGCGATATTAATTTAAATCATATTGCATTTGCATCAAAATGATACAGGACCCTTTATGTGGCCCGCACTGAAACGGATCGCATAGGTGTTCACACCCATGCGATCCGATTGCTGCACCATTTCATAGTTCACACTGCGATCTGTGAAATGAAATGATCTGGGTGTGTCATTAACTTTACATTGACAGCCACAGCAGTGCGCAGATGTCAATGCAGGTGCGATGTGGAAACCGCACAGGGATCACGCTGGTTCCCGCATCGCACAATTGTGAACCCACCCAGAGACGTGAACATGTAAATAAAAAAAATATATATAATATATCTCTATATAGATATATATATATATATGTATATAGATATATATGTATATATATAGATATATATATCTATATATATATATATAGATATATCTATATATATATATATATAGATATATATATATATCTATATATATATATATATAAATATATTTATATATCTATATATATATATAGATATGTAGCGGGGTCTTCAGATTTAGTGGGATACACCTGGGGGTAGTGTGACCCAGGTGTGTAATTGTGACAGGGTTTAGACCCCTTTTTGTTATTCGTGGAGGATTGGGTGGTGCAATATTCTCCTTGGCCTGTGGGTGGCGGGGTACAGGCTCCAGGCAGAATCACTACCGCAGTGCTACCCTTTTTGTCCCTTTCCGGAGATGGTACGGCTGGGGCGGGGAACCCGCCATGGTGTCGAAGGGAGGAGATAAAAGGGGGAGACGCCCTCACCACGAGGTCTTCGAGGATCATCTCTTCACGCACCCAGGCACCTTAGGCCTGGGTGCGGGCGGTTTGGGGTTTCCGGCCCAGGCCCCTAGGCTTGGCCGGAATGGAGTTGGAGTCCATCCCAGGCACCTTTAGCCTGGGGTGAGGTACTATGTCGTGGGCCTGGGACCTGGTGACTTTGACTGGGTCCCGCGAGGGTGAAGGGATTCCAGGGTGCCCCTTGCGAGGGGACCCGCATCTGAGGTGAGGAGGCCGGGGAGGTCACCCGTCTGAAGATTCCGGAGCAGCGTCAACCCGGTGACGGACGGGCCTCCGGTAACTCCCTTGGAGGGTCATCTTCCCCTGATAGGGGCCCCAGCGCAGCGAAGTTGTTCTAATCAAGACTCCTGCAACCCTTGGTCATAGTACAGGGGGTGTAGGGACTACAATCAGGTTAGTGCCTCGGCCTGCTCATCCCACCGTATCCTGCCATTACCCTGTTGTTGTGGAGCTACGAAATAAAACTGAGAGTTGGACTGTGATCGGTGTATGGACTCTGTTAATGGGAACAAAGGGAGATTCCAGCATAGCAGGGCTAAGTTCCGCAACCCAATACACGTTTGGCCCGAGGAAGATAATGAAATTGGCCTTCACCTCAACCACAGCCATGGGGAGGACATGGGCCGTGGCGCACCTCACTCTCGAAACCCAGGTACCCCTAGCCATCGGATGACCGATAAACATGTAGAGGGGGTGAGGCCGCTACACGTGGGGGCTCGTGAGTCCGGGATGAAATGTGTATTGACCCTAAGGTTTGGAACGGCTGTGTCTGGACTTTGCTGCCCGGAGGAGGTCCGAGCAGGTCGGCCATGTGATTGGCCAAAGTGCGTCCCTGTGCTCGAAGTCGTGGAAATTTCTCTGAAAAACCGGGAAAGGCCTATGCAGAAAGAGCAGGAAGAGGGAGGAGTCCAGCCGTGTGACGTACTACATGTGGGGACTTTTGCTGCACTGCGCCATGAGGCACCCCGTGACTGCGCAATTCGTGGGCGGAGGCTGGCCATGTGTGGAGATACACGTGGAGACTCCGGCGCGTGGTCAGTGCGTGATGGAACAGCAGGTGGTCGGGATGGCCTCAAGCTCCCCGTGGATGCCGGTACCTTAGCCCACGAAAATGACTGCATTTGCTGCGCCCATTACAGACACGGGGTTAAGGCTCAGGCCCCGAGGACAGTTGGCTCTGTATTCATGCAGAGACACGGAGGCCCTCGGTGTGATCTGTCCCGGATGCTCGGGACTGGTGGTCCAACTAAAGCCGTTCGGGCGATGTGAAGCGTGCAAAGAGTTTCTTTTTGAGGTCGAATCATCCACAGTAAGGCCCCGGGCCCTTCGCCTCAACTGCATCACAGGAACCGCCACTCCGGAGGGAGAGATCCAGGCCTTTGCGGAGGTCCCCGTGCGCGCTGACCAGCGCAACGGGACTGCCCAACCAGAGACTGAGAGAGAAAAATCCGAGGACGCTGCTTCGGTCACCACAGACTCCCTGCTCCCACCCCCGAAGAGGAAAGTCGGCCTGGTACAGGCATCCTATGGTCGTGGTCGAGCTTCACCCCGCCGCTTGCCTGGCCTAGATGGCGCCGGTAGAGAAGAGAGTCCCGGACATCCCAGTTCTTCAGAAGGTCCAGGTGAGCCAGGGGCTGGGACTGTGGTGTTGGTTGGAGGTGTCGGGGGTCCATTGGAGGTGGAGCCCGCAAGGGAGGGTAGTTCTCTGTCTACTAAAGACTACCTTCCCGCTGAGATGTATGACACCTCCGACCTAGAGTCACTGTCAGACTGTGGGGATGACGGAGAAATAGACGAACTGTTTCACCGGAAGGGCTGGGACAAACGCCCGCTGCCTGTGCTGTGTAAACTGCAGGATTCCCCTGTGTCTATAGAGGACAGTACGCCCCGGGCGAAGGCCCCGGAGCTCAGGAGGGAGTCTAGTCCTCTGACCAACCTTCCACATTCTACCACATCTCCCGCTCTGATGGTGGGGATGCAGCGCGCTTCATTGCGGGCACCAAAGGAGAAGCCATCCGAGACGGTGAAGGTACCTCGGCACCCGGAGGCCATCGTACAACCAGGAGAAGGTGAGCGAAATGTTATGCCTCCTCTAGCCAGATTGCAACGACTTTTCTCCCAGAGAGTCGCCCGTGAATATGGGTGGGAGTACCCCTACTTGCCTCGGGACTTACTTTATGAAGTCGAGGTCCTGCGAAAAAGGTGGTACGACGAGTTTGTCTGGGAAAAGCTCAAAGTGCCTCATGCCCGGCGATACTTGTCATGTTCACCATCTGTGTCTAAGAAGTTCAAAGACTGCCGAGCTGATTGGAAGTTGGGACGCCATATTCATGCTGATAAGGTGCTTATCTGCAGAAAGGAGGGAGAGGATGTTGAATATTCAGTTGAAGTGTTTGACAATCACTTAAAGCCTCTGTTTTTGCCAGATCCAAGATTCTACTTGTAGGAGAAGAGAACTCCTATTTGTTTGCTTGTCGAACTCTCTGGAAGGAACATTCCCAGATACTCAGAACAGTGCCCTACTTTTGTTTTGATTTGGGCTTTTCTTTTACTCACTGGAGACTTGGGAGCTGTTGTTTTTTTTCTCCCTTTTCTTCATGTACCAAAGGCAGAGACTTTGGGGGTAGAGTCAGTGTAGGGAAAGCGGGAAGAATGAAGATCTCACTAAGTGTCATTACCGCAGCGCTGTCACCAGGTGGCAGTGTTGTGCAACGGTTGTTTGAAATTTCACACATGCATCACTTTACTTATTGGAGTGAGTGGGTCTCTCGGCTGACGGACCCACTCATGCCAAGTTAACACAGAGTGTTAGGATGTTGTTTTTTTGTTTCCCTTCTGCAGGAGATTCGTCGGTCAAGACTACTGAGTATGGGGTGGTTCTTAGGCAGTGACGGGAGGGATTGTATATGTGTACATGACAGATGTTTTATACAAAAGTTTTATTGTTTTATAGTTCCCTTTCCCTTGAGCAGGTCTTGGCACGTACAGTATCCAAAATTTGAGGGATAGCCTCTGGGGCCCACTTCATGTCACCACTCCTTGGGAGACATGGGTGTGCACCTGAAGCTGGGGACCAGCGTCAAATCACAGGGGGGAGTGTGTAGCGGGGTCTTCAGATTTAGTGGGATACACCTGGGGGTAGTGTGACCCAGGTGTGTAATTGTGACAGGGTTTAGACCCCTTTTTGTTATTCGTGGAGGATTGGGTGGTGCAATATTCTCCTTGGCCTGTGGGTGGCGGGGTACCTACAGGCTCCAGGCAGAATCACTACCGCAGTGCTACCCTTTTTGTCCCTTTCCGGAGATGGTACGGCTGGGGCGGGAAAACCCGCCGTGGTGTCGAAGGGAGGAGATAAATGGGGGAGACGCCCTCACCACGAGGTCTTCGAGGATCATCTCTTCACGCACCCAGGCACCTTAGGCCTGGGTGCGGGCGGTTCGGGGTTCCGGCCCAGGTCCCTAGGCTTGGCCGGAATGGAGTTGGAGTCCATCCCAGGCACCTTTAGCCTGGGGTGAGGTACTATGTCGTGGGCCTGGGACCTGGTGACTTTGACTGGGTCCCGCGAGGGTGAAGGGATTCCAGGGTGCCCCTTGCGAGGGGACCCGCATCTGAGGTGAGGAGGCCGGGGAGGTCACCCGTCTGAAGATTCTGGAGCAGCGTCAACCCGGTGACGGACGGGCCTCCGGTAACTCCCTTGGAGGGTCATCTTCCCCTGATAGGGGCCCCAGCGCAGCGAAGTTGTTCTAATCAAGACTCCTGCAACCCTTGGTCATAGTACAGGGGGTGTAGGGACTACAATCAGGTTAGTGCCTCGGCCTGCTCATCCCACCGTATCCTGCCATTACCCTGTTGTTGTGGAGCTACGAAATAAAACTGAGAGTTGGACTGTGATCGGTGTATGGACTCTGTTAATGGGAACAAAGGGAGATTCCAGCATAGCAGGGCTAAGTTCCGCAACCCAATACACGTTTGGCCCGAGGAAGATAATGAAATTGGCCTTCACCTCAACCACAGCCATGGGGAGGACATGGGCCGTGGCGCACCTCACTCTCGAAACCCAGGTACCCCTAGACGAGAGCCATCGGATGACCGATAAACATGTAGAGGGGGTGAGGCCGCTACAGATATATACCTATATATCTATATATATATATATATATATATATATATATATATATATTTATATATAGATATATATATCTGTACTGTATATATATATATATATATATGTATATATACTGTATATACACACACATACACATTGAAATAAACACACACACATATATATATATGCTATATATATATATATATATATATATATACATATATATACAGTATAGATTGCTAACCTGCTCGTTTTGGGGTGTGTAATTGTAGGGAAGATGTATGGCTGCTAGTGGATGAAAGAAGGAAGTCAAAAGACTTCCTTCTTCCTCCAGAATACTCAGCCAGATTCGCGCTTCTCTCTCTGATTCTCCACCTCTGAAATGGTGAATCAGAAAGTGAGAATTCTGTAAGAGATCACCAGTGAGATGCCGAGATCGCACCTTCATACACTGGCCATTTCTGTGACAGTCAGTTACAGATTCTCACTGTGCTGAAATAATCAGTGGAGAACATGTTCTCTGCTGATTACCTCAGTTTCATACACTGGTAATGATCTGAGATCAGCGGCGAGACTTGGGATCGCCTCTGATCTCAGTTTCATAAAAGGACACCCTAGTGTCTTTGCTGGTCATAGAAAACATCAGAATCTTCAATTTAATACCAGAACCAGAAAAAACAAAGTTCTTAATTAATAGCACCTTCAATTCAGTTTTTCAGCGCCATAATTTTTCCAATATTTTGAGAAAATCCAGGAACAATCACGCCATTTATCCACTCTCATATTATTTGATCAAACGAAATCAAAAACAATATTTCTCATCCTTACTGATATGGTTTATAAAAAACAGTTATTTTTTAAGCAATCCTTTTATTTATTATTTCCAATTAATTCTGAAAAAGCAATTCTAGATGAAATGTGCAGTACAAGCTAGTAATGTTATCCAGTAACTACAGCAACTGCGCTAAAGTTAGAATGTTCATTAACTTCTTGAGCTCCTGAAGGTTTTACCCCCTTCATGACCAGGCCATTTTTGCTATGCAGCACTGTGCTGCTTTAACTGGCAATTGCGTGGTCATGCAACCCTGCACGCAAATGAAATTTAAATAATTTAGTTTTACACAATTTTTATTTATTTGTGCTATTTATTCACCTCTAGGTTTTTTATTTGTTGTTATATAAAGAAAAAAAAAATTGGAAAATAAATATTTTCTACACTCGGTTATAAAACATTTCCAATAAAATCAAATTTCTTCATATATTTAGGCCAAAATGTATTCTGCTACATGTCTTTGGTAAAACAAATCCCAATAAGTGTATATTTATTGGTATGTGTGAAAGGTATAGCATCTACAAACTAAAATGGTATATATATCTGAAAACTGATCAATCCTGATGTACTGACATTCTATTTAATTTCTTGAGGCCCTTAAAATGCCAGGACAGTACAAATACCCCCTAAATGACCCCTTTTTGTAGTAGACAGATTGAGGTATTTTGTAAGAGGCATCACAAGTTTTTTGAAGTTGTGATTTTTTGTCACAGTTTAAATAAAAACAAATATTTTCACAATATTTTTTTTAATACTGTCTCCAGTACAGTATATCATCATCATATGACAGGTGTGGCAGTGATCAGGAATACTGACTGGTGATTTAAAATTTTCTATTCAATTTTTTAACATTTTTCTTTTCTTATTTTAACATGTATTTTTTTTTAAACATTTTTTTACATACTTTCATCAGAGTAATTCAATGTCACCATAGTGAGCCTGTACTACTCTGGAGAGGTGATCAGGGAGTTTTTTTTTTTTTTACACTTTGATTGTTGTTACATTGAGGATTACTGTAACAGCAATGTTTTGAACTGTCATGAATGGGTTACATTCATAACAGCTGTGATTATTATTGTGTGCTGTGATTGTCCCACAGCTATCACTTGATACAGGGTGCTGGGATTGGCTCTGGTACCATGTGATAGATGTGGGCCAATCACAGCATCACAATACTAAGCACAGCTATTATGAATGTAACCCATTCATAACAGTTGAGTTTACAATGTGATTATTTGATTGCAGCATAGTTATCACATGATACCCTGGACACTTAAAGGGACACTAAAGGTTCCATTTTTTTTGAAAAAAAATAACAAACATGTTATACTTACCTCCACTGTGCAGCTCGTTTTGCACACAGTGGCCCCGATCCTGGTCTTCTGGGGTCCCACGGTGGCTGTCTCGGCTCCTCCCAGCAAGGACTCCACACCTTCATGCGAGCGAGCTAGCATGGTGTGGAGTTATTGCGGGCGCGCTCCCGTGATACAGCGGCGGCCATAGCCGCCGACTGTATCACTCGGCCCCGCCCCCCGGCGCGCCGCGTCATTGGATGTGATTGACAGCAGCGTTAGCCAATGGCTGCGCTGCTTTCAATCCATCCACTGTAGCCAATCAACGGCCAGGCTCAGGAACGAGGAGGATGACGGGGGCGAGCGCAGGACTTTCGAGGAGTCAGGTAAGTAAAATGGTGGCTCGTGGGGGGGGCGGTATTGTCAGATGTTTTTTCACCTTAATGCATGGATATGCAATTAGCGGACCTCCAGCTGTTGCAAAACTACAAGTCCCATCATGCCTCTGCCTCTGGGTGTCATGCTTGCTGCTGTCAGAGTCTCGCTATGCCTCATGGGACTTGTAGTTTGGCAACAGCTGGAGGTCCGCTAATTGCATATCCCTGCCTTAATGCATAGGATGCATTAAGGTGAAAAAAAACATTTACCTTTACAACCCCTTTAAAGTGGCCAGGGAGCGGGAGCCGCAATGTGGACACAGTAGTTGCGGGAGCGGCATGCTGCGCGCTCATCAACTGGTGATGTAAATGTACTGTGGGCAGGTGGGAACTGGTTAAAGTTTTTTCAACTCAAGAAAAAAATATATATTGCACCAAACCAATCCTTAGATCTGGTGTCTGCATTATTCTTCTTTTCAGGTTTTTCTTCTTTATATTCATCTTGTGATCCGGTCAGTAACAACAATCTCTAAAGGAACATTATTGTCATCCTAAGAGAGGAAGTGTGTTAGGACTACAGAACACCTTTCCTCAGCTCCATAACACATGAGGGATGTGTTCTGAAGTCCACGAAGATGAAGTGAGCAGGACTAATAACAATGCACAGGTGTGAGAACAGTGCACAAAACAGCAATTAATTTTTTGACAGGATCACCGTGTATTTTTTGCACATATTAAAATGCTTTCAATTGTATATTTATTGGGCCAAAAATAAGCAACAAGGAATAGTTCATTGCTAGGGTGTAGGTACATTTTAATTTTACTGTAATTTATTTTCTGTGTTATTCCCTGCAGGTTAAGTACAGCTCCATATAGGGTCGGTTGGAGAGCAGAAGGACTGTACATTCTATAGTGTACTGTAACTTTCTCCTGCTGTGCTCCCTGAATCACCAATCACATTAAAATTTTCAAGGGAAGCTTGAAGCTTTCTGTGTGTCTGATCCATTATCACCAAAAGGTGTGTTCCAGGATCACCAAACAGGAAAAACGAAACTACTTTTTAGGTAAGCTAGGTTTCAAGCATGAATATTACCACTTGCTAACCGCCATATAGCACTTTTACGGCTACAAGGTGGCAGCTGTGCACCGAATCATGTATATATATATATATGTGATCCTGCAGGGCCGGTGGATGGCCACGTCTGCTGTGATAATTCACAGCAGAAACTGATCTGTGGGTCCCGGGGACTTGATGTCTTCCGAAACTCACCAAGCCTTAGGCATATCTCAGTTCTGTGTGTTTTACTATGTAAACAAGGCTTATCTCAGTTCTGACAGGGGAGAAAGGATGATCCTGTGTTCCTGTGAAGCAGAAACTAGAATCGATCTGTTCCCCAAGTGAAAGCAGCACACTGTGTACACAAAAACACTCCCTAGATGTTTAACTCCTTTCCAGTTAGTGTCATTAGTACAGGGACAGTACTTGACGTAATTGTAGCCGTATTAGTGCAATTGTGACAGAGAAAATTAAGTACTGTCCGTGATACTTTTTTTATTTGCACTAACATAGAATTTTTCAGGACAAGCTTTCGGGGTATGTCCCCTTCTTCAAGGTCCAAGCAGTACTGATTCACAATTTTTTTAGCAGAATGTTGAAACAAAACAAGAAAAAAATCTCAGAGGGAAAGGAAAAAAAACACATACAAATCAATGGTAATAAAGATAGCAGCAGAGTTAGTGAGATAAGACAGAGTTAGTGAGATAAGACAGAGGGAGAGCTATAGACTTGAGGGGGGAGATGCTAGTCACAGAGGGGGTCATAAAACCTTAGTATAATGGGTAAGGAAACCAATATCTAAATTTAGGCCATTTGTTTTTGTGTTAAAAAGAATTATCATTCTTAGTTCAAATGTTTTCCTTTCCTGGATAGTTCTGAAATTCCCTTTAAGAACTAAAACATTGAGGTCTTCTATAGTGTGGTCTGGTTGTGAGAAGTGATGTCCCACAGGTGTGCAGAAACTCTCTTCTTTATGTTCCTTGATGGTATGTCTGTGACAATTCATCCTCGCTTGCAACTTCTGTCCTGTTTCACCAACATAAGATCCTTTGCCACACCTGTTGCATTGGATGAGGTACACAACATTACTGGAGGTACAGTTGTAAGATCCCATGATGGTGAAGGTCCCATTTGTGTGTGTGACACTTTTGGATGGATTGATCTGGTTGCACAGTTTGCAGCGTTTTTTATTGCAGGGTTTGCTTCCATTATTTGTGACTTCATAATCAGAGTGAAGTTTCCTGCTGATTAGTTTGTGTCTGAGGTTGGGTGGTTGTCTGAAAGCCAATAATGGGGGTTGTTGGAATATTTCTTTCAGAGTTTCATCCTCTGTTATAATGGGCTGTAAATCTTTGATTATCTTTTTGATCCCTTCTAGTGTTGGGTTGTATGTGGTGACTAGAGGTACTCGGTTATTTGTTTTTTTCTCTTTGTATTGGAGGAGATTTTCTCTTCGGGTTTTCAAGGCTGTGTTTATGCTGTTGTTAATGGTTTTGTCTTTATATCCTTTCTTCTGGAAAGAGCCTGCCAGTGTTCTGAGATGTTTATCTCTGACTTCTGGGTCTGAACAAATTCGGTGGTATCTGATGGCCTGGCTGTGTATGATGGCTCGTTTAGTGTGTTGGGGATGAAAACTGGAACTATGAAGATAGCTGCATCGGTCAGTCGGTTTTCTGTATATGGAAGTGTGAAGCTTGTCATCCCTGATGTATACTGTAGTGTCTAGGAAGTTGACATGTGTGTTCGAATAGTCCATTTTTAGTTTGATAGATGGGTGAAAAGTGTTGATCAATGAGAAGAATTGGTTTAGATTTTCTTTACCTTCAGTCCATATCATGAAGATATCATCAATATAGCGATAATATCTGTATGGCTTTTGTTGTATGCTGTTCAGGAATTTGTCCTCCAGGTCAGCCATAAATAAGTTTGCATATTGGGGTGCCATTTTGCTTCCCATAGCAGTACCCATACATTGGAGATAGATGTCATTGTTGAAAGTGAAGTAGTTGTGTGTAAGAATAAATTCGATGAGCTGTGTAACATCCTCAGCCGTGTATTTGTGGTTTGGTGTGGATGATAAGAATCTGTGACATGCTGCCAACCCATCCTTGTGAGGGATGTTACTGTACAGAGATTCTACATCCATAGTGACTAGAAGTGTATTTGGTGGTAATTGTTGTATATTGTTAAGCTTGTTCAGAAAATCAGTGGTGTCTTGCAGGAAACTAGTAGTGTTCATGACTAACGGTTTTAACATGTTTTCTACAAGGCCTGAGATATGTTCGGTGAGTGTATTCATACCTGTTATAATGGGTCTGCCTGGATTTCCTGGCTTGTGAATTTTGGGCAGCATGTAGAAGTCTCCAATATCTGGATTATCTGGAATCGCATTGATGAGTTCTGAATGCAGGTGGCTTGGTATGGTCGCAATCAGACCTTTTAATTGCTTAGTAAAATCCTGGGTCGGATCATAATCCAGTTTTTTGTAGTAAGTAGTATTTGCCAGCTGCCTCTGACCCTCTTGTATATATTTGTCTGTATCCATCACAACGACTGCTCCCCCTTTATCTGCTGGTTTGATGGTTATGGCCTGATTCTTGCGCAGATCGTGTACAGCTCTTCGCTCCAGTGGTGAAAGGTTGTATAATATTTTCTTTTGCTGGGTGGATATCAGAGATGTTACTCGCAGCCTGAAGCTGTATGTACAGGGACAGTACATATTTTTAGCACTGTTCACTTTATTAGTGTCACTGATTCCTGCAAAGTGTCAGTTAGTGTACGATAGTCCACCGCAATATCACCACCATTACTAGTAGTAAATAAGTATATAAATACAAATTCCATAAATATATCCCATAGTTTGTAGACGCTATAACCTTTGCGTGAACCAATCAATATACGCTTATTGGAATTTTTTTTTTACCAAAAATATTTACGTCGCAAGAATACATATTGACTTAAATTTACGAAGAAATTAGATATTTTGTAAAAATTTATTGGATGTGTTTTATAGCAGAAAGTAAAAAATATTGTTTTTCTATCAAAATTTACGGTCTTTTTCTGTTTATAGCGCAAAAAATATAAAACGCAGTGGTGACCAATTGCCATTAAAAGAAAGCTCTATTTGTGGTGAAAAATTTTTTACATAAATGGTATTAGGTTACAGTGTCGCATGACCGGGCAATTGTCAGTTAAAATAATGCAGTGACGTATGGCAAAAAATGGCCTGGTTATGAAGGGGGGTAAATCTGGGGAGGTCAAGTGGTTAAAGCAGAACTAATATATAAAAATCTATATATATATAAATATATCTATATATATATAGATATATATATAGATATATATATATATACACATATATGTTTTATTGCACTTAAATTGTAAAATAAAAATGGTGCACACATGCAAACTTATGAGTGTTAACATTACATTTGCATTTTTTATATTTCATATTATTATCCATATGCTATTTTGCTGTTTCACACTATCTCCATTGAGTGTTGTTGATATGTATAGAAAAATGGAGGCTCAACACAAGGGCATATGGCAAACAATGATCAGTTAGAAGTGGGGTTGGAGGTTGGTCATTTTAATCCCAGGGAGAGGTTTTAAGCAAAAATATAAAAAAAAAAAAAAAATGTATTATTTAACACCACAAATTGTATCTGATGTTTTATGGTATTTATAAAAATTAGTTATTTACTTACCTACTCTGTGCAATGGTTTTGCACAGATCAGTCTTGATCCTCCTCTCCTGCCTCCTCCATCCCGCCATGTGACACTTGCTATGAGGGCACTTGTGCGTGCTCGCTCCTGAGCTGGACCTGTGTGTCCGTAAAATACACACAGAGCATGACTAGGCTCTGCCCCCCTCTCCCTATTAAATGACAATGGCTCCCACTGCTGTCTCTAAGCCAATGAGAAATGAGAGAGCCAAGAGAGTCATCCATGGAATGCATGAAGCTAAAAAAATCCTTCTGCCTTTACAACCACTTTAATCTATTTATATTTATTTTTCTCTCCACCCTGCTGCAAGCTCTACTTGCATGCTGCTCAGTGTTCTTTTGAAACAAGCACAGGTATCCTTGTCACTTGTCAAGTACTTATAGCTGTCTTATTCAATAATTCATACAGCCAATCAAATATAAGGTTGCACAATATATTCCTATTTGGCAAGATGTGTACAGCATGTGTTTAAAAATATATAATTGATAAAAAAAGATTTTACACTACTTTAGCAACAGCACAATATTTAAGTCTCAACTCAATTTATTTCAACAAAAGGATTTTCCGTGTTTGGGTCACAGAATACAAAAGATTAATAACAAGTAAAGTAATGAAGCAAGATAGCACCTGCCACCAACCACACACCTGCTATTACTCTCAGTTAATTAACATGCTGCGCAGCTAAATAATTGTAGGGCGGTTTTGTAATACACCCTCCACATGACTTTGTGTGATTTCTGTACCTGACTTTATCATTAAGAAGTATGGGATTTATTGGAAATATATACTTTCAGTGGAAAGGGAGTACGAAAGGGTTGGGCTTTCTAAACATTTTCTAAATCCCTTATGTATCAACTTACTCCATCCATAATCCCCGCATTGCCCCACACACATTGATGATTTTTATCCTGTAACATATATTATAGGGTTAAAGATGAATTTATGACAGCGCTACCTATTATTATTTCTCAAATAAAAAAATTGTGCTAATTCATAAAATAAATAAATGTACAAATAAAGAAATTCAGTACCTATGTGACATGTGCAAATCGAAATCAAAATTTGTACATGTGAAATGAATTAATTTTTTGCACATTTAATGATTTATTTATTTTAGGAATTACCTAAATTTTGGGTTTGAGAAAATTGATAATCAGTATTAATTAGTAGCACTGTCATATAGTTATCTTTAATTAGTTTGAGTATTTTTATACTTTAATCACTGCGGCTGTTGAAATTTAATATTCATGTGTTTATTTCTGTGGCGCAAACTAACTTACTATAATATATTACACTATATATGTATATTTTTCCAATAAATCACATAATTTTAGGAACATAATAATATGCAGAATATAGTATTAACAGAATGGTATTTATTGTAAATGTATCCTTCCAGGGTTTAGGTAGGAAAGGGACAGGGTTTATGAATTAAATTCTAATTTCCTTATAATTCATATCACCACATTTGTTGCCCAAGTTGCCCCTCCCTTTAAAAACAAATGTATAAATACATTATATTATGCATTTGTAGTAAGTCTGTATTTATTTTAGCCTGATTTTTGGTCACAGATATATTTTCACAAACAAATTTTATCTGATGTTTTATGTTATGTTTGTATTCAAAAAATAATTTACTATACGGAAACAGTATCTCAGATTATGCATTTTTAAGGGTAAGCATTTTGCTTCTTTAAATTATTTATATGTATTTGTTATTCACCCTTCTAATAATTGTTATAATTACTGTACAAATTGCATTTTTCAAAAAATCAACTACATTGTGTAAACACCTAGAGGCATATTTATAAGTCAGTGAATTTTACATTTATTAAACATTCACTGCAGGTGAATTTTCCTGGGGAATGTTTTAAAACTAAAGTAATTAATTTACCTGAACTAAATATTTGGTAAATGTTACATTTATTGATTTATAAACATACCTATATGCATTAGGTAGTTAAACAACATTTTTTTTTTTAATAGTAAGAATATAAAAGGTTAGACTTTGAATGAAATAACATTATTATTATTATTGTTATTACAGAGTACAAAAAACAATGGTTTTTATGGGTAACCTGAGCACTGTCCCATATCACAATCAGGTCATCTTTTAAAAGTAAGAAATATGAGCCACTGGCACAAAAAAACAATATTGTATCAATAATTTTGTTTGCTGCATTCCACCCTAAAGTGGGATGTTGAATATAAAAAAGAAGAAAGTGTAGACTGTGCTAACTCTTTGTGTCCTACCACTCTTGTTATAGCAGTGAAAAAATATATTACCTATTACTATGAAGGGTTCTCACAGTATACTCTCCATCATCCTATTCAGTGATAAATAATTATTTATTTAATTAATATATGTGCCCAAAATTTTAAACAATACACCCAAATGACTAAAATACCTGCTGCAATAAAAAATATGAATAAATAAATATATATATATGAACCAATCAAAAATACAGTGCTAATAAGACAAAATATAAACCAACAAAGTGCATTTACAAATAAAATGGAATAATGTATATCAAGTCCCAGTGAATTGCTTCAGTGAATAATCAACTTATTCCAGTGAATTCATCCCTTATTCGTGGCTCCGTACAACTGATTCCACCGTTTTTGTGACTACGCCCTCACCTTATAAATTGGCCACTCACCAAAAATAAATATATATACGCCTTTGGTTCATCAATGGGATAACCACTCCACTTAAAGGATCAGTCTGCACCTTTTCCAAGCAGCATATCAATACAATTGATTTCTCTTGTTCTATGGATTCTCATAAAAAATAAACAGCAATCATTGTGCAGTATGTGTCTCTACTGTTTATTAATAAAAAAGGTTAAAAAGCTGTTACACTCACAATTTCATGTGCCCACAAGCCGGCAGCAAGCTAGTCCAGCGGTGTATATGGGGTAAGAATTATCGGCGTGTGTTCCCCTATAATCTCCTATATTAGCGTGCGTCCCGGGCCTCCCTCTCACTCGGCAGGAAGTGACGTAGTAATTCTCCCGGCTGCTGCACGGGTGGCCGTTCCCTCAGAACACATGCGCCAGTAATGTCACTGGCTGCATGTACAGTAAATATCTACTAAACGGTGCACGTTTAGGAGATATTTACACTACTGTACTTATAGGTAGGCCTTATTATAGGCTTACCTATAGGTAAAATTCAAAGATGGAAGTTTACTTCCTCTTTAACTCTCACTTAATTAAATGCATGGGTTGAAGCTGTGTTCATATCAATTATCCAATCATGCGCAAAGCAAAAAATCTGTTTTCTTTTTTTTTTCTTTGCACATGATTGGGTATTCAGAGGGAGCCTAACCTTATTTACTAAGATAAGTGAATATTAATTTTATTAAGTGAACAGCCTCTGCTCTTTTAACAAATTAACAAATTACCCATGTTCCAACTACTATGTATTAGGTAGGTTTGCTGGTAGACATCTCAAGTACATATTCACCATTATTATTATTACTAGTAGAGCCCAATGTAACAATAAATACATTGTCTCAGTTCTGTTTACACGCCAATTTAGTTGTGAGCCCTTACAGGCAAAACTGAGGTTGAATCCCTTGGCTAAAGACAGATCATAAACATTTAAGTAGAACTAAAAGGGAAAACTTTTTTTTTTTTCATTTTGGAGTGTTATACTTATAACACCTAACAGTTTTTGCCATCTGTGTCCCCACTGGTTAGATTTCCATTCACTATCCCATAGCCAAAGCAGGAAATTAGAGGATATTCCTTTAAAAGTGAAGGAAACCTGGTTGCCACCAAAGTCATGATGACTTTTGTCCCCATTGGAAGATTTCCCATTTATTCCTAATTGGGTGACTACTCAAAACTTGGCATTTCCTTTTACTTTATTTTCCCCCGATGATCCTGCCAATAACACTTTGGGGGAGATTTACCAAAACTAGAACACTTAGAATCTGGAGCAGCTGTGCATGGTAGCCAAATGTACTTATAATTAATCTACTATAAGCATGCACTTATGTTCAATGCATTTAATAACTTCATGGTTGCTCTTTGCAGTGTGCATTGAATATATAATTTTGGGGAAGGGGAGAAGTGCTATATTCAGATAAGCTGCACTAACTTATGTATGTTTAGAATTACCGAAGGCATCCATATATTATGATATGATCATATCCGCCTCCACTTAATGTTTTGTACAAAACTATTAGGGAACCACAAAACGTTGTTCAACAAGGATAACATACATAACCTAGCGTAAGAGGAGAAATACATATTGGAACTTAAGAGGGTGTGAAGCCTTATTATAAAAAAATTGCAGCAAACTATTCCTTCATATCAGAACAAAATGCATCTGATGCCCACTTAATAGAGTACAGTGTCAATGAAGTATCTCTGATTGCACAATTCAGAAATCTATCTTTGGCATTAGGAAAAAGAGAATGAAAAGCCTGGAAAGCTACTTAAAGCCAGTCTGAATGAAGCCGTTTGAGCTTTTTTTTGAGCAGCTCAATCAACAAATGGCTGCATCCAAAGATGACTCCATTGTGCATCAAGATCATGATAATGCCTTATCAATAAAGGGACTCGTCTGTATTCATCTTTGAAACTAGAAAAAAGCAGGAATTTGACTATAAACCACTGCAAATTATTGTGTGAAGATCCACTGACCAAGCAAAGCTACAAGAATGGAGGTTAAAGTGTATTTATAGCCAAAACTTTTTTCCACTTTAGATAGAGTAGGGATTGGTTAAAATTATTTTGTTTAATATTTTTATTAGATTTTACAAGTAAATAGCAAATATACTGAACATTACATTCTGATCAAGAATAGAATTGTAAATAAATACAGTAATCACTAAAAATACATATTGAAAGAAAGGCAGTAGAGGATAAACCTCAGTAACAATTATATCAATACAAATAGAGGTATAAAAGATTAGAGCAATGAAGATAAGCAATGTTCAGGATAGAATATCACGTCTCCAGACCAACCACTCACCCCCGAAGGGAGCAAGCTGTGAGCAGATGGGGGCTCGATTAAGTATGAGAGAATATGTTGGGCTATCCAGAAGGATACACCAGATGAACGTTGTCATACCTCAATTGTTTAGTGAAGACTTTCCTAACAAATCTTTAAGACACAAAGATATTAGTGATTGATAAAGTGAAACTTTAAAGTTATATATATAAGTCATGTAATGAACATCACATGTGTAAAAAATCTGTATTACACAAGTAACAAAACTAACCAGAACAGAAAGACAGAAGAAGTAAGAGAGAAGAAGAAGAAATATGGGAGAAAAGTAAAATTTATAGAAAAGAAGTTATGGGTATAGAAAAATAGAGAAAAAGGTGAAGGTTGTCTCCCCGGGTGGCGGACCAGTCAGATCAAGGCCCCGTTTAAATATTATATTAATAGATAAATATTAAAGTATTTCAAAGAGGCATCAACAATAGTTGATCAAAATCTGGGGGTAAGAAGTGTTTAATCCATGGTTTCCATATTTTATTATATGTTGCAATGTTGTCATCTTCAATAGCAGACATTTTGGAAAAGATAAGGGCTCTGTTAATTCTATGTTTAGTTTCAGCCACAACTAAAGTTTGGGTTTTCCAGGCCTTAGCTATAGATTGTTTAGCCGCCGTGGTGAGATGTAGTAGTAATTTGAATTGTGACTTATTCAAATTAGGAGGTTTGAGGTTGAGGAGAGCCAGTGCCGGGTCTGGCGAGATTGGTATTTCCAAGGCCGTAGAGGCCATGTGAAATATTTTACTCCAGAAGGATTGAACGATTGGACATTGCCACCAAATATGGAACTGCGTGCCCGGTTCAGAACAGCCTCTGAAACATAGATTTGGGTACGAGGGGGCAAATTTGGCAATCCTGGCCGGAACCAGGTACCATCGAGAAAGGACCTTATAATTTGTTTCCAACGCAAAACAGTTTGGCGAGGAATGCTTAGTAGCTGACCATATAATATCCCAGTCACTTTTACTGAATGTTCTATCCATGTCGTGTGCCCATTTAGTCGTATAGGATGGTAAAGTATCGTCGGATGTGGAATTGATGCGTTTATACAAAAGTGATATTAATCCTCTAGTATGGGGATCACTGTTACAGATACGTTCAAATTGAGTCATTTGGGTGAGAGGGGATCCCGTATCAACGAGGGGTGTATAAAAGTTCTTAATTTGTAGATAGCGGAAGAGCTCCTTCATGGGGAGTTTGTATAAATCACATAATGTTGGGAACGTAAGAATATCATTGGAGGAAACTAGATTATGGAATTGAAGTAGGTTTCTTCTGGACCAAGCTGCAAATGATAGGGGAAATTTCCAGGCGGGGTAAAATGAGGGATTTCGAAGAAAAGAGAGTAGAGGGTTATGAGTGGATTGTAGGCTTTTTGTGGATCTATATTTGTCCCAGATAGCTATAGAATGTTTGGTTACAGGGTTAGATAAGTTTAGTCTATCTTTAGGAGCTAACCAGAGCAAATTATACACAGAAATGGGGTCAATATCCACTGATTCAATCGCTACCCATAGAGGGGATTCTATTGTAGAATGGTATTTGGGGAGTTGTGCTAGCTGAGCAGCAAAATAGTATGAGGAAAAGTTAGGAATTCCCAGACCACCTTTCAATTTATCAAGATAAAGAGTCGATCTAGGTATACGGGGCTTTGTAGAGCCCCATATAAAAGCCATCACTCTCTTTTGAGTGAGCCTCAAGAAGTAAGGAGGTATATGTATGGGGAGAACTCGGAATAGGTAAAGGAACTTTGGTAAGATTGACATCTTAGTAGCATTAATCCTCCCAATCCAAGATAAAGGAAGAGAAGACCATTGTTTCATCAGATTAGTAGTTGACTTCAATAAGGGTAAGTAGTTAGCTGAAAATAAGTCGGATATAGAAGAAGTGAGTTGGACTCCAAGATATGAAATATGATGCAATTCCCAATTGAAAGGTAAAGACGTTTGAGCTTGTTGTAACTCAGATGGCGAAAGGGAAATATTAAGGGCATTAGATTTGGCATGGTTAACACACAAACCAGAAATCTTTGCAAACTTGTCTAAAGTATTTACTAGATTTGGGGCTGAGACGTGGGGATGGGATAAAAAAATCAGGATGTCATCTGCAAAAAGACTCAATTTGTGGTGATGTCCACCTAATTCTACACCTTTGATATTAGGATTATTTCTAATAATACATGCTAAGGGTTCAATAAGTAGGGCAAAAAGCAAAGGGGATAGGGGGCAACCCTGTCTAGTACCACTCCTAATATCCATCATAGCTGATTTGTAGCCCATATATTTAATATAAGCTTTCGGAGTGCTGTATAGTGAGGAGACCCAAGTTAAGAAATTTTCCCCAAAACCCCATTTTTGAAGAGTATATTGTAGATATGGCCAGCTAATTGAGTCGAACGCCTTCCTAATATCTAATGATATAAGGCAAGTTGGGATACGTCTTTTTTTGGCGGCATGAATTAATAAAAGTGCTCTTCTGACATTATCCCCTGCTTGACGCAAGGGCATGAAGCCAGTTTGGTCACGATGGATAAGTTTACCTATAATGCTATTCAATCTAGTTGCCAAGATCTTAGCTAGTAACTTAATGTCTAGATTTAAAAGAGATATGGGGCGGTAATTAGACCAAGAGGTAGTGTCAGATTTAGGTTTGGGAATCATTGCTATGATGGAAGTTAGTGTTTCGGTTTTAAACGAATGACCAGCTAACAAAGAATTGAAGGCTCTAGTCAATAGAGGCGTTAAAATCGAGTCAAATTGTTTGTAGTATAGTGCAGAAAACCCATCGGGGCCCGGTCTCTTGTGAGGCTTCAATTCTTTAATAGCAGCTTTAACTTCCAAGGCCGTTATGGGACTCTCCAAATATTCACACTGTTCCGGTGTCATTGTGGGAAGTGTAACATCTGAGAACAAAGTATCTGCTTTGTTTTTATCAAAGATTAAGCCAGGGTCATAGAGCTTAGCTAATTTAGATTGAAAGATGTCCAAGATCTTTAATGGGTTACTAGTGTATGCATCTCTGGAGGTTCTAAGTCGGAATGCAGCTTGTGAACGATCAATAGACTTGAGACTGCGGGCCATTGGGGTATCGGGCTTATTGGCTTTGCGGTATAGGGTATGTTGCCGCTTGCGTAAGAGTTTGTCTGCCGAATCTGTCAGAAAAAGATCCAACTCAAGCCGGGCCCTTTCCAATTTAGTGTTAGTGTTTGCATTCGGGGTAGCTTGATGAGCCAAATGACAAGCGTTAAAATTTGCTTCAAGTTTGGTGAACAGAATCTTGCGATCTCTTTTAATAGATCTCGCCTTTTGTATCAAGCTGCCCCGAATGACAGCTTTATGGGCTTCCCATAGTGTAAGGGCAGAGACATCAGTAGTGTCATTAAATTAGATATAATCATTAAGAGCCAGTTAGGATGGAGTCGTTAATACACCAAGTGGTGTCATGTGACCTAGGTATTGGAGAGGTAATTGTAGCAGTGACCGCACAATGGTCTGTCCATGGAAATGGGATTATATTAGAGGATATTACTTCAGGGAGCATACTAGAGGGGAGGAAAATATGGTCTATTCGTGAAAAGGATTTGTGTGGATAAGAATAATGTGTAAAATTTCTGGAAGTTGGGTTAAGTTCCCGCCAGGTATCAACAAAATTAAAAGAAGTAAGTAGAGATTGGAAGGACCGTTTATGGGTAGGAGAGTTAGGAGATGACGGGGATTTATCCAAGAAGGGATAGATGGTAGTATTGGAGTCGCCACATAATATTATTGTTCCAAATTTATGTGATTCGATTAGTTGGAAAAGATGTGATAGAAAAGCTTCAGGACGCTTATTTGGGGCGTAATACGAAACTAATGTGACTTCAGTATCAGCAATAAAGCCTGTTAATAAAACATATCTACCCTCAGGGTCACATATTTGTGTATTAAGGGTAAATGGTGTAGAGTGGTGGAATCCAATCAGGGACCCACGTTGCTTAGTTGTAGCTGATGCTGCGTAGAATTGAGGGTAGGAGGAGGAAAGAAATTTAGGGGAGGCGTTATTGATAAAGTGCGTTTCTTGAAGGAAAATTATGTGAGCTTTTCTAGCTGAAAAGGAACGTAGAGCTTTAGTTCTTTTTTGTGGAACGTTGAAGCCTTGTACATTTAAGGACAAAATGTTTATGGGGGCCATGACACAGTAAGGGTAAGTTTTATATAAGGGTTAATGAAACCCATATTATGAGTTCGAACCGCCACCAAGGGAGACAGAAGAGAAGAAGAAAGGAAAGACAGAAAAGAAAGAGTAAAGAAGAAACCAAATAAAAAAGAAGCCCTAATGACTGCAATTAGTGTCATAAAATAATGATGTACTAGTAGGGCGCAGGAACATCTCAGAGAGATAACAAAAAATCTCCGAGGGGTTCCATGGTCACCGACCGACTCCTGCATAATAGTAGCAGGAGTCAGGGGGTACGTAGGGGGCCGCAAGAAGTTCCGGAGGGAAAAACAACGCCGGAGAACACTTAAGTATTATAATATAAAACATAAATAATTCTCTATCAAGAAGACTGGAGATGCACTAAACAAAAAAAGAGAGAGAAAGGAAGCATACCAACTTTGGGAAGTATGTTGAGTCAATTTCTAGATGAATGCGTCCATAAGGAGGCTGGAAAATATCAATCTTAACACTTGTGAAGCAAACCGTCAACGCAAGCGAAATAATTAATAAACAAGCTCGCAAATATAGAGGAAAGGGAAGGGAGAAAAAAAAAAAAAAAGAAAAAAAAATAGAAATGTAATATAGACCTTCTGGCTGACTAAAACAATAAATAATTACCCAAATTTATATTTCATAGGTACAATATTATATGCATTTAAATTACTAAGTAGACCTATTTGTCAGAAAGGGGACAGACACACACAAAAAAAAAAAAAATAGAAATGTAATATAGACCTTCTGGCTGACTAAAACAATAAATAAATGCCCAAATTCATATTTCAGAAGTATAATATAATATGCATATAAATTACTAAGTAGACATATTTGTCAGAAAGGGGACAAGACAAAAAAAAAACCCTTAAAAACACTTGTCTCAAAAATGTAAATGTAATATAGACCTTCTTGCTGACTGAAACAATAAATAATTACCCAAATATATATTTTCATAGGTACAATATAATATGCATTTAAATTACTAAGTAGACATATTTGTCAGGAAGGGGACAAACACAAAAAAAAAAAACCCTTAAAAACACTTGACTCAAAAATGTAAATGAAATATAAATCTTCTGGCTGATTAAAACCCTAAATAGAAACCTAGATTCATATTTCATAAGTACAAATTAATATGCATATATTATGTGCATATAGATTAAAGAAATAGACATATTTGTCAGAAACAAAACACCACTAAAGAAAAGAAAAAAAAAAAAAAATGATGGAGAACAGGATTCTAGTTCATCAAGCATAGATAGTGCAATGCTTTTCAGAATAAAGCAATGGGGCTAATACCCTACAAAAGGGGAGAAACATGGATAAGATTAATGACAAGTGAACAATCAGTCCATTGAGTCGACATTTATCGGTGCCTGACTATCAAAACGTCCTCTTTTATGAAGATTCTGTCTAGTATAGCCAGAGGGGTTTGGGTCCAGGTCGGTTTCATTTGGAGGTGATCTAGAAGCCGCACGTCTACGAGGTTGCTCCTTAGAATTGGTGTGATCCATCAGGCCTAGATCAATTAAGGCTGACCGAAGTTCATCGGATGTGCGACAGGTATATCTGGTTTCCAAGTATGTAAAGCGGAGAGAGAATGGAAACCCCCAGTGGTATATGATTTGATGCTTTTGAAGTACTTGCAGCAGTGGTTTCATAGAACGCCTCTTAGTAACAGTTAGAGGGGAGAGGTCTGTAAAGAGCTGATAGGTATTGCCCTGGAACTCAAGAGTGCTTTTACCTCTAGCAGCAGCAAGTATTTGCTCCTTTGTTTTATAGTAATGAAATTTAACTATAATATCCCTAGGGGGTCCATTGGGTTTGCGTTGAGTTAGGGCCCTGTGGACTCTGTCCATTTCCAATCTCTCAGGTGAAATACCTGGTAACAGTTCCTGCAACAGTGCACATATAGTTCCCTGTAAGTCTATGATTGATTCAGGGAGACCTCTGATTCTTAGGTTGGAGCGACGGTCCCTATTCTCCTGGTCTTCCAAACGGTTTTGTAATAAAGAGTTCTCATCCTTAAGCTGTTCAATAGTAGCATCATAATGCTGTGTGGTAGTTTCTATATCATCTACCCGCATTTCCAGTTCAGCTGTTCTATGCCCCAGCTCCCTAATCTCCCTTGTCAGCTTCTCTGTTATCTGGTCAGAAGTTTGTTTCAATGCTTTTTGAAGCATTTTCTCAAATTGTCTAAACATGCTAGACTGAATAACATTTTCAGGTGTTTCATAGTCAGAATCAATCTCACCAGCTGTGTCCAGAGTTTTGACATTGTGTGACAGGGATTTAGGAACCCGCTGTGTGCGAGTCTGTGAGGTACCAGGCGCCGCCATCTTGGATGTCTGCCGGGCCGGTGTATCCTTAGAGATACCATCTTATACTTTGTTTTTGGCCCCCTCGTGACCATCCTCAATAAGCCAAAGTGTACCTGGTATGAATTTGCGGGAGCTGGTGCCGTTTGCGGTGAAAACAGCAGTCGGTTCTCCGGTTTGTTTAACCCGGGAGCGGAGCTCTAAGGGGATGCGACTTCTCCCTCAGGCATCCGCGCATGCGCCCACCAGTTAAAATTATTTTGATAAGGGTTGATTTTTCTTGGATATTTGTCCCAGAGATACAACAGAAAATACATCTTGCTCCCCTTTTAAGCAGTTGTCACTTTAAATCTTATATTTCCTTTGGAAGACATTCTATTGGAACAAATAGAGGTTCTAAACCTCCCCTATGCCATCTAAAGCCAAATCTTCCCCTCAGTTCTTCCTCTCAGTCTCCAGATATAATCCTCAGTGCTGTCTTCCAGCACTTTTAGGCCGGGTTCACATCTGTAAATAAAATGAGAATTCCCACGCTACCAAAACTAGAAAGAGTAGGGTACTTAGTTGCAGCAAGCACTGGATTGGTCAAACACTAGCCAAAAGTGAAATAAATTAAAATCAATAGGTGGTGCTGCGCTCCAAGTGATAAAAACAAGTAAAGTGCTAAGTGGCTACTAGGGATGAGCTTCGTGTTCGAGTCGAACATACGTTCGACTCGAACATCGGCTGTTCGATCGTTCGACGAAGATCGAACGATTTGGGCCGTTCGCGCCAAATTCGAGTGACGCGAACGGCCCACAATGCACTATGCCATCGCAGTGTCATCCAGGCGCTGTGATTGGCCAAGCATGCACTGTGACCCCGCATGCTTGGCCAATCACAGCGCCGGCAGCGAGGAGAGCAATGATTGGCCACAGGCAGGATGCCTGTGGCCAATTATTGCTGAGGGGGTTTTATTACACGCCCCACACTATAAAAGGCCGCCAGCGCGGCGGCCTTGTGTAGTGTGTTCCGGAGCAGGGAAAGAGAAGCATAGGCAGGGACAGTGTCATTATTTTTCCTTTACTAATCCTGGATTCCTTGTGTTTAGGGACAAATAAGGATAGGTAGGGAGAGTGTCAGTGACAGTGTGCTATTCTGTGCTAATCCTTGTTTGTAGGGACAGAGAGGTACAGTGAGGGAAAGTGTCAGTGTGCTATTCTGTTCTAAACCAATCTTGCTGAACCATATTTTCAATCCTTGAGTTTAGGGACAGAGAGGTACAGTGAGGGAAAGTGTCAGTGTGCTATTCTGTGCTAAATCTTGTTTGTAGGGAGGGACAGAGTAGGACAGTGAGGGAAAGTGTCAGTGTGCTATTCTGTTCTAAACCAATTTTGCTGTTCCATATTTTCAATCCTTGAGTTTAGGGACAGAGAAGGACACTCGTGGCAATTATCAGTGTGCTATTCTGTGCTAAATCTTGTTTGTAGGGAGGGACAGAGTAGGACAGTGAGGGAAAGTGTCAGTGTGCTATTCTGTTCTAAACCAATTTTGCTGTTCCATATTTTCAATCCTTGAGTTTAGGGACAGAGAAGGACACTCGTGGCAATTATCAGTGTGCTATTCTGTGCTAAATCTTGTTTGTAGGGAGGGACAGAGTAGGACAGTGAGGGAAAGTGTCAGTGTGCTATTCTGTTCTAAACCAATTTTGCTGTTCCATATTTTCAATCCTTGAGTTTAGGGACAGAGAAGGACACTCATGGCAATTATCAGTGTGCTATTCTGTGCTAAATCTTGTTTGTAGGGAGGGACAGAGTAGGACAGTGAGGGAAAGTGTCAGTGTGCTATTCTGTTCTAAACCAATTTTGCTGTTCCATATTTTCAATCCTTGAGTTTAGGGACAGAGAAGGACACTCGTGGCAATTATCAG
The DNA here is from genome assembly GCA_029206835.1 of Rana muscosa. Lineage (NCBI taxonomy): Eukaryota > Metazoa > Chordata > Amphibia > Anura > Ranidae > Rana > Rana muscosa. The sequence goes on from CM055117.1 coordinate 467,356,337, forward strand.
TGTGCTATTCTGTGCTAAATCTTGTTTGTAGGGAGGGACAGAGTAGGACAGTGAGGGAAAGTGTCAGTGTGCTATTCTGTTCTAAACCAATTTTGCTGTTCCATATTTTCAATCCTTGAGTTTAGGGACAGAGAAGGACACTCGTGGCAATTATCAGTGTGCTATTCTGTGCTAAATCTTGTTTGTAGGGAGGGACAGAGTAGGACAGTGAGGGAAAGTGTCAGTGTGCTATTCTGTTCTAAACCAATTTTGCTGTTCCATATTTTCAATCCTTGAGTTTAGGGACAGAGAAGGACACTCGTGGCAATTATCAGTGTGCTATTCTGTGCTAAATCTTGTTTGTAGGGAGGGACAGAGTAGGACAGTGAGGGAAAGTGTCAGTGTGCTATTCTGTTCTAAACCAATTTTGCTGTTCCATATTTTCAATCCTTGAGTTTAGGGACAGAGAAGGACACTCGTGGCAATTATCAGTGTGCTATTCTGTGCTAAATCTTGTTTGTAGGGAGGGACAGAGTAGGACAGTGAGGGAAAGTGTCAGTGTGCTATTCTGTTCTAAACCAATTTTGCTGTTCCATATTTTCAATCCTTGAGTTTAGGGACAGAGAAGGACACTCGTGGCAATTATCAGTGTGCTATTCTGTGCTAAATCTTGTTTGTAGGGAGGGACAGAGTAGGACAGTGAGGGAAAGTGTCAGTGTGCTATTCTGTTCTAAACCAATTTTGCTGTTCCATATTTTCAATCCTTGAGTTTAGGGACAGAGAAGGACACTCGTGGCAATTATCAGTGTGCTATTCTGTGCTAAATCTTGTTTGTAGGGAGGGACAGAGTAGGACAGTGAGGGAAAGTGTCAGTGTGCTATTCTGTTCTAAACCAATTTTGCTGTTCCATATTTTCAATCCTTGAGTTTAGGGACAGAGAAGGACACTCGTGGCAATTATCAGTGTGCTATTCTGTGCTAAATCTTGTTTGTAGGGAGGGACAGAGTAGGACAGTGAGGGGAAAGTGTCAGTGTGCTATTCTGTTCTAAACCAATTTTGCTGTTCCATATTTTCAATCCTTGAGTTTAGGGACAGAGAAGGACACTCGTGGCAATTATCAGTGTGCTATTCTGTGCTAAATCTTGTTTGTAGGGAGGGACAGAGTAGGACAGTGAGGGAAAGTGTCAGTGTGCTATTCTGTTCTAAACCAATTTTGCTGTTCCATATTTTCAATCCTTGAGTTTAGGGACAGAGAAGGACACTCATGGCAATTATCAGTGTGCTATTCTGTGCTAAATCTTGTTTGTAGGGAGGGACAGAGTAGGACAGTGAGGGAAAGTGTCAGTGTGCTATTCTGTTCTAAACCAATTTTGCTGTTCCATATTTTCAATCCTTGAGTTTAGGGACAGAGAAGGACACTCGTGGCAATTATCAGTGTGCTATTCTGTGCTAAATCTTGTTTGTAGGGAGGGACAGAGTAGGACAGTGAGGGAAAGTGTCAGTGTGCTATTCTGTTCTAAACCAATTTTGCTGTTCCATATTTTCAATCCTTGAGTTTAGGGACAGAGAAGGACACTCGTGGCAATTATCAGTGTGCTATTCTGTGCTAAATCTTGTTTGTAGGGAGGAACAGAGTAGGACAGTGAGGGAAAGTGTCAGTGTGCTATTCTGTTCTAAACCAATTTTGCTGTTCCATATTTTCAATCCTTGAGTTTAGGGACAGAGAAGGACACTCGTGGCAATTATCAGTGTGCTATTCTGTGCTAAATCTTGTTTGTAGGGAGGGACAGAGTAGGACAGTGAGGGAAAGTGTCAGTGTCCTATTCTGTTCTAAACCAATTTTGCTGAACCATATTTTCAATCCTTGAGTTTAGGGACAGAGAGGTACAGTGAGTGAAACTGACAGTGTGCTATTCTGTTCTAAACCAATTTTGCTGTTCCATATTTCAAATCCTTGAGTTTAGGGACAGAGAAGGATAGGCAGGGGACAGTGTCAGTGTCATTGTTGCTAAGCCTCCTGCACAGTATACACCTGAAGGTAGCCCTTATTGCTCTTTTTCCCATCTCCCTGCAGGCCATCCATTAAAATGTCTGGAAGGCAAACAAGGAGAGGCAGACAGTCAGGAGGCAAAAAAAGAGGGCAAGCAGGCTCTGTGTCTGGGGGCAACAGTGCTGGTCGTGGACGCGGTGCATTGTCATCAGCACATGGCCATGGGACACGCTTGTCCTTCTTTTCGGCAGCTGGACATGTTGAGCCACATCATGCCGAAGACTTGGTAGAGTGGATGACCAAGCCCACCTCATCCTCCTCATCCTCTCTCACCCAGGCTCAGGGTACTGGCAAAGCAGCTGCCAAAGCGTCCTCTTCTCTGGTATCATTATCTTCATTAGTCAATCCTTCCCTAGACCCACCATGTCCTCCTCCTGAGGAGTCCCCCGAACTGTTTGAGCACAGTGTTGGGTACATGCTCCAGGAGGATGCTCAGCGTTTGGAAGGATCTGATGATGATACCCAGCTAGAGGAAGGCAGCAGCGTGAGAGCAGAGAGAGGGGATGCTCAAGAAGGACACCAATCTGGCAGTCATGCTCCAGCAGCTGCAGCATACTGCCAGATTGGCTCCAGTGATGAGGAGGGAGGGGATGATGAGGTCACTGACTCCACGTGGGTGCCTAATAGGAGAGAGGAGGAGGAGGAGGAGGATGAGGAGGAGGCACATCTCCAACGAGGCAGGATGCCCTTGAGTGGCCAGCGTATGGGCAGCACACCGACGGAATCAAACCGCAGAGCTCCGCCTGTGCAGGGCGCTGCCTCTGCCCGTCATTCAAAAAGTTCTTTGGTGTGGGCCTTTTTTGAGGCGAGTGCATCAGATCGCACAGCTGCTGTTTGCAACATATGTCTCAAGCGTATATCGCGTGGCCAAAACATCAGCCGCTTGGGCACCACATGCTTGATCAGACATATGTTGACCTGCCATGCAGCTCGTTGGCAAGCCTACCTTAAAGACCCACACCAAAGAACAAAGCTGACCTCTTCTTGCACCGCATCAGCTGGGATCTCCAACCCCACTATACCTTCACTCCTCTCTGAAACCTGCTCTGAGAGGAATGAAGGTGTAGAATTAGGTGTGTCACAGGCAAGTACTTGCGGGCACTCTGCTAGCAGTACACCAACGTCCGATTCTAGCAGGCAAATTTCCCTGCCCCAGCTGCTGGACCGTCGAAAGAAGTTCACTCCCAGCCATCCACATGCCCAGCGGTTGAATGCTAGCTTGGCTAAATTGCTAGCGCTTCAACTGCTGCCTTTTCAGTTGGTAGACTCGGCCCCCTTCCGTGAGTTTGTGCAATGTGCGGTTCCTCAGTGGCAGGTTCCCAAACGCTACTTTTTTGCACGGAAGGCGATTCCGGCTCTCTACAGGCATGTGGAAGGCAATGTCTTGGCCTCCCTGGACAGGGCGGTCAGCGGTAAGGTTCATATTACCGCTGACTCATGGTCCAGCAGGCATGGACAGGGACGTTACCTTTCTTTCACGGCCCATTGGGTCACTCTTTTGGCAGCTGGGAAGGATGCAGGACAAGGTGCAGTAGTGTTGGAGGTTGTTCCACCGCCACGCCTCCAAAATGCTACTACTGGTTGTGACACACCTCTCTCCTCCACCCCCTCCTCTTCTTCTTCCTCCATGGCCTCTTCCTGTGGTTTGTCCTCGGAACCAGCGGTGCTCCGTAGGCGTTCAAGGGGCTACGCAAGTACGCAGGCAAAAAGATGCCATGCCGTGCTTGCGCTGGTGTGTTTGGGTGACAGGAGCCACACTGGGGCAGAGGTCCTGTCTGCTCTGCAGGGGCAGGCCGAGAGGTGGTTGACGCCACGCCAGCTTAAGCCAGGAATGGTGGTTTGCGACAATGGCACCAACCTCCTCTCCGCCCTCCGACAGGGACAACTGACCCATGTGCCCTGTATGGCTCACGTCCTTAACCTGGTGGTGCAGCGGTTCTTGGGCAGGTACCCGGGCTTACAGGATGTCCTGAGGCAGGCCAGGAAAGTCTGTGTGCATTTCCGCAGATCTTATAATGCCAGTGCTCGCCTGGCTGAGCTGCAAAAGGAGTTGAACCTGCCCAAGAACCGCCTTATATGTGACATGCCCACCAGGTGGAACTCAACGTTGGCCATGCTGCAGCGGCTGCACACGCAGCAGAGGGAAATCAATGAGTACCTGTGCGACTACGGCACCAGGACAGGGTCAGGGGAGCTCGGTTTTTTTTCACTACGCCAGTGGGGCATGATCAGGGATGCATGCACTGTCCTGGCACCATTTGAGGAGGCCACGAGGATGGTGAGCAGTGACAGTGCATGCATCAGTGACACTGTACCTCTTGTCCACCTGTTGGAGCACACGCTGCGTGGAATAATGGACAGGGCACTTGAGGCAGAACAGAGGCAGGAAGAGGAGGACTTCCTTGCCTCTCAAGGCCCCCTTTACCCAGACAGTGTTCCTTCTGTCCCACCCATCGCACAGGAAGAGGAGGAGGAGGAGGAGGAGGAGGAGGATTGTGTCAGCATGGAGGTGGAGGCTGGCACTCAGCATCATCAGCAGCAGTCTTTTAGGGATGATTTACAGTCCCAAGAAACCAGTGGACTTGTACGTGGCTGGGAGGAGGTGGCTGCGGATCATGTCGTCCTTAGTGACCCAGAGGACTCCGGACTGAATGCCTCAGCTAACCTACGCTGCATGGCCTCCCTGATCCTGCAAAGTCTGCGGAAGGATCCTCTTATTCTTCGGATCAAGGAGAGGGACCATTACTGGCTGGCCACTCTACTTGATCCACGGTACAAGGGTAAGGTTGCGGACCTTATCGTACCGTCGCAGAGGGATCAGAGGATGAGACAACTCCGGGAGGCCTTGCAGAAAGGTCTGTGCAACGCGTTCCCAGAGACTGGGAGGTTACAAACTCCTGGTCCTGGACAACGAGTTGCTGAGGCTTCGGGCAGTCAAAGAAGGAGCGGTGGGGAAGGTGGCCGTCTGACCGATGCGTTCAGACAATTCTTTAGTCCGCAGCCCCAAAGTATGATTGGTTCCAGCAACCATCGCCAGCGTCTGATATACATGGTCCAGGAATACCTAGGGGCAAGGTCAGACTTGGACACCTTCCCCACCGAAAATCCTCTGGCTTACTGGGTCTTGAGGATGGATCACTGGCCAGAGCTTGCACAGTATGCAATTGAGCTACTGGCCTGTCCTGCATCCAGCGTTCTTTCAGAACGCACATTCAGTGCTGCTGGAGGATTTGTCACGGATCACAGGGTGCGCCTGTCCACCGACTCGGTTGATCGACTGACTTTCATCAAGATGAACCAGTCTTGGATCACCACCAGCTACCACACACCAGATGCTGATATAACAGACTAATTGATTTTAAAATGTCACATCCCTTCAAGACTGATGCTGATGCTGAGTGCCTGTGCTGTTATGTTGACTGGCTATCCTCCTCCTCCTCCTCAATGATACGATTAATGATGATAGCTTGGAAGATCATTTTGGTTTATGGGTGACGCCACCAGTGGCTAAGGCCCAATTTGTCAGCCCCTGTTTAACAGGGGCGTGTAATTAAAATTTTTGATGCAATACTTTGCAACAGGCCTCATTGCTGTGCTCCAAGTACAGTATCTGTGAGGGGTTGCAGTGTTGTGCCACCAGTGCCTAAGGCCCAATTTTTCAGCCCCTGTTCAACAGGGGCATGCAATTATAATTATTGATCTAATAATTCACAGCAGGGCCCATTGCTGCGCCCACCAAGAGTAACTGTCAGGCCTTACAGTGTTGTGGCACCAGCACCACCATCAAAGGCCCAATTTTTACTACCACTGATCAACAATTATATGTTATTACAATTCCTGATATAATAGTTGACAGCAGGGCGTTCCAGCACCCACCAAGAATAACTGTGAGTGCTTTCAGTGTTGTGCCAACACCAACACCTAAGGGGCCAATTTCTGCAGAGTATATACGGCAGGTCCCTACTTTCAAACATCCAACTTACAAACTACTACTACTTGCAAACGGAAGAAGACAACAGGAAGTGAGAGGAAATCTACCTCTTGGAAGGAAAATTCTCTCCTGTAAGAATTAATATGGGAGAAAGGTGTCTCCTCTCTACTGATGCTTTATCACCAATCCTTGTTTAAAAAAAAACACCACATTTCAAAAACAGTTGTCATTGGGACGCAAAGTGAGCTGAAATGTTCTGAACAGGGGCACAGACAGCAAAAAAAATGTGACAGGGGTGATAACCGTTCCCTATGTTTTCCAAAAAGCTAAAAAAAAGGAATTTGGCATGGAGCTACACTTAAACAATGCAGCTGTTCAAAATTACAAACAGATTCTACATAAGAACAAACCTACAGTCCCTGTCTTGTATGCACCGCCTGTATACGGCTGTTCAGAGTATATAGGGCCTTTTTTATTTTGTGTGCGGGGTTCCCCTTAATATCCATACAAGACCCAAAGGGGCTGGTAATGGGCTGGGGTGGGGGGGGGGGGGGGTTGATGGGGTAGCTATGCCATTTTTCATAAAGATTTTCATCCATATTACCGGGACCAGACATTGCATTAAAGCCGCAAGCAGTTTTAAATGGCTTTTTTTCCTTTAGAAATGTTATTTTGTGCAGGGACAGTTCTAAACACGGGAAACACGTGGCACTTCACAGGCATACTTTAGACACCCCCAGGTACAATATTTAAAGGAATATTTGACTTTTTTTTTTCACTTTATGCATCATTAAAATGACTGCTCCCGGAAAACGTCCGTTTTTAAAACTTCTTTTTGCATTGATACATGTCCCCTGGTGCAGAACCCGGGTTCCCAAACTCTGTTTCGGACAATAACATGGATAATAGTCGTTATAATTAGCACTTTAGAATCCGAACGTTCGCATCCATTGTATTTAATAGGGTTCTAATGTTCGTGCGAACTTTCGGTCCGTTCGCGGGTTCTGGTGCGAACCGAACCCGGGCGTGTTCGGCTCATCACTAGTGGCTACTATAAAGTGCTAAGTCTTCAGAATGATAAACTCCAAAATATTCAAATTCATACACTTCAAAAGGCACACTATGAATACCAAAAAATTATAAACAATCTAAAGTGCTGAGTACTCAAAATTATATGAGTGACAAACTTCCAATGTGCAATAAGGTGCAAATAGTACAAAAGGATAGCATCCAAATCAATGCTATCCTGAACAAAATAAAATAAAGTGGTAGTGCCAAAAAAATGTCAAAGTGAACATAAATCTTCAAACAGATGCTGGTGAATGCAGTGCAGAGAATAAAGTGCTGGATTCCAACTGACACTCTAAAGAAAAAATCACAAATTCATACCATCACAATAACACAGTGTAGTCACACCTCAGGGTTCAATAGCTCCTTACCTTACCGCTTAACAGCGAAAAATAGCAAGAGGCAATCCGGAGTTCCGCGGTCCTGCAGTAGATCACCCTAAGTGTTTTTTATGCATGGCAATATCTATGGAGCCTGGGGTCCTGGTGGATGCTTCTCATTAGAATTTGTCTCCTTTATATAAAGCAGTAAAAATGTTTTTAAACTATAGATGTATATCTCTCTGGAGTATGAAAAATAACAAACAAAAAAGAGTTCTGGGGACACCGGAAATGATCTCAATAACCCAATATATCTCACATATACAGAAAATTAGATGTGGCTAGATTGATCTAATACCTAATCAATATAATTAAAATAACAGATGTAGGGAAAGTGAAAGAGGTATCCTATACAAAAGACAGGGGTCATTTTAATAAAAAAAATTATATAAAATATGGACAAAGCTAACAATGGCGGAGAGAAATATAATAAAAAGATGACGAGAAAAGTAAAAATATTATTAAAACGGTTTCTGGCTGATTAAAAATCACTAATAAAACAGTTAAGATCAAATTCAATGTTCAATCCCAGAGGTGCAAAAGTGTCCAATATAAAAATCCTCACTAACTGGTTGAGGGTTCTTACTTTGTGACTGCCCCGCCAGTGGTTTTTATACGGTTCTATCCCCCAGAATCTCAAATGAGTGGGGTCTTTATTGTGGTGTGTGGCAAAATGTTTTGAAACACTATGTTTGTCGAATCCTTTAAGAATATTCTGTACATGTTCTTTAATGCGTACATTTCAGGGGTCTTTTCGTGCGTCCTATGTATTATAGCTCACAGCAACATTCGAAAGCGTAGACTGCTCCTCCTGTATTACAACATATGATGTCATTAACCTCGAAGGTGTTACCTGTGCTGGTGGATGTGAACGTGAATTTCTTTTCAACCGTGCGTTTTGTTTTAGTACATGCAAAGCACCGTTTACACGGGAAGAAACATTTTCCCGTAAAGAACGTAAATCCCCTCGAGGGTGGATCCGGTATACTTTTGACAATCTTATCTCGTATTGTGGGAGCTCTTTAATATATGAATTGAGGATTGTGAGATAAAAGCTCTTGAAAATGTCTATCCGTTAGCAGTATGTGCCAATGCCGTTTTATGATTTTTTTAAAATTGGGCATAGGGATGAGCTTCGAGTTCGAGTCGAACTCATGTTCGACTCGAACATTGCCTGTTCGCCCGTTCGCCGAACAACGAACAATTTGGGGTGTTCGCGGCAAATTCGAAAAGTCTATGGGAGAAATCTAAAGTGCTAATTATAAAGGCTTATATGCAAGTTATTGTCCTAAAAAGTGTTTGGGGACCTGGGTCCTGCCCCAGGGGACATGTATCAATGCAAAAAAAAGTTTTAAAAACTGTCGTTTTTTTAGGAGCAGTGATTTTAATAATGCTTAAAATGAAAAAATAAAAGTGAAAAATTCCTTTAAATTTCGTACCTGGGGTGTGTGTATGATATGCATGTAAAGTTGCGCATGTTTCCCGTGCTTAGAACTGTCCCTGCAGAAAATGTCATTTTTGAAGGAAAAAAAGTCATTTAAAACTCACTCGCGGCTATTAATGAATTGTCGGCTTTTATCAATACATAGAAAAGTCATTGATGAAAAAAAAAAAAAAATTGTGGGGGTTCCCCCAAATTCAATTACCAGGCCCTTTAGGTCTGGAATGGATATTAAGGGGAACCCCACCGCAAATGTTAAAAAAAATGGTGTGGGGTTCCCCCTAAATATCCATACCAGGCCCTTGAGATCTGGCATGGATTTTAAGGGGAACTCCACCCCAAATTGAAAAAAAATATGGCGTGGAGTCCCCCCAAAAATCCATACCAGACCCTTATCCGAGCACGCAACCTGGCCGGCCGCAGGGGAAAAGGGGGGGACGAGAGAGCGGCCCCCCCTCCCTCCTGAACCGTACCAGGCCACATGCCCTCAACATGGGGAGGATGTCCCCATGATGATGGGGACAAGGGCCTCATCCCCACAACCCTTGCCCGGTGGTTGTGGGGGTCTGTGGGCGGGGGGCTTATCGGAATCTGGAAGACCCCTTTAACAAAAGGGACCCCCAGATCCCGGCCCCCCCTATGTGAATTGGTAAGGGGTACATTGTACCCCTACCATTTCACGAAGAAAGTGTCAAAAAATGTAAATAAAAACACACACACCTTGGAAAAGTCCTTTATTAAAAAAAAAAAAAAAAACAACAACATTCCAGCGATGAAATCCAGTGTCCCGCGGCGATCCCGATGTCCAGCGCTGTCCGTCATTGGTTGTGCCTGTGCGGACCTGATGGGGAACTTCCTCCGCTGTGTTTTAAATGTATAGACCCGCCCCTTCTAAAGTTCCCCATCAGGTCCGCTCAGCGGACCAGATGCGGAACGCGAGAAGGGGCGGGTCTATTCATGTATTACACAGCGAACGAAGTTCCCTGTCCGGTCCGCCCCCTCAGTATGTCCGACCCCGCCTACGTCATTGGCCTAAGCGGGGAACTTCCTTCACTGTGTAATTTAAATTTACACAGTGAAGGAAGTTTCCCGCTCAGGCCAATGACGTAGGCGGGGTCGGACATACCGAGGGGGCGGACCTGTTGGGGAACTTCGTTCGCTGTGTAATACATGAATAGACCCGCCCCTTCTCGCGTTCCGCATCTGATCCGCTGAGCGGACCTGATGGGGAACTTTAGAAGGGGCGGGTCTATACATTTAAAACACAGCGGAGGAAGTTCCCCATCAGGTCCGCACAGGCACAACCAATGACCGACAGCGCTGGACATCGGGATCGCCGCGGGACACTGGATTTCATCGCTGGAATGTTTTGTTTTTTTTTCATAAAGGACTTGATGTATAATTAACTGAATCATTACTATATACAAAAATTGTTAACTATAACAATTAGTGAATGTGCGTAGTATGAGATAGCTTTATTGCTAGGTGGAAAGTTTTTTTTGGTTGAGATAATATTAAAATAGTGTATTGAAATTGGTGTACCCCTAAAACGCACCCTTAGCAATGAACCCCCACATACACTTAACCATTGACTTGTTTCTGAACACTGAACCTACTGAACAAAAGCAACCCTTTCCTTTTTGAAATGTTTACAAAGCCCACTGACAAAAATTTGAAAACATTGTAACCTTGTGAGCTGCTATGATCCACAAATGTCAAAACCTTCTGTTGCGAATCGCTCACACCCGCCACATTCTCATATGTATGTGTACCTTAATAATTACTATCAATCTGTGCCGCACTCCACATTAAAGAAGTTATATAACCATATGTAAATAATACAATAACATTTATAAAGTGTAAATACCTAAATATAAACAACCCTCTTATGTCACACTTTACAATACAATGCATTCTTTAGTGTGCTAAACTCTCCAATGTAGTCCTGTAAATTTAAATTACACAGTGAAGGAAGTTCCCCGCTCAGGCCAATGACGTAGGCGGGGTCGGACATACCGAGGGGGCGGACCTGATTGGGAACTTAGTTTGCTGTGTAATACATGAATAGACCCGCCCCTTCTCGCGTTCCGCATCTGGTCCGCTGAGCGGACCTGATGGGGAACTTTAGAAGGGGCTGGTCTATACATTTAAAACACAGCGGAGGAAGGGTCCGCACAGGCACAACCAATGACGGACAGCGCTGGACATCGGGATCGCCGCGGGACACTGGATTTCATCGCTGGAATGGGTTTTTTTTATTATTATTTTTTTCTTTTTTAATAAAGGACTTTTCCAAGGTGTGTGTGTTTTTATTTAAATTTTTTGACACTTTCTTCGTGAAATGGTAGGGGTACAATGTACCCCTTACCAATTCACATAGGGGGGGCCGGGATCTGGGGGTCCCCTTTGTTAAAGGGGTCTTCCAGATTCCGATAAGCCCCCCACCCACAGACCCCCACAACCACCGGGCAAGGGTTGTGGGGATGAGGCCCTTGTCCCCATCAACATGGGGACATCCTCCCCATGTTGAGGGCATGTGGCCTGGTACGGTTCAGGAGGGAGGGGGGCCGCTCTCTCGTCCCCCCCTTTTCCCCTGCGGCCGGCCAGGTTGCGTGCTCGGATAAGGGTCTGGTATGGATTTTTGGGGGACTCCACGCCATTTTTTTAAAAATTTGGGGTGGAGTTCCCCTTAAAATCCATGCCAGATCTCAAGGGCCTGGTATGGATATTTAGGGGGAACTCCACGCCATTTTTTTTAAATTTTCGGCGGGGTTCCCCTTAATATCCATTCCAGACCTAAAGGGCCTGGTAATTGAATTTGGGGGAACCCCCACGTTTTTTTTTTTTTTTTTTTATCAATGACTGTTCTATGTATTGATAAAAGCCGACAATTCATTATAGCCGCGAGTGAGTTTTAAATGACTTTTTTTCCTTCAAAAATTACACTTTGTGCAGGGACAGTTCTAAGCACGGGAAACATGCGCGACTTTACATACATATCATACACACCCCCTAGGTACGAAATTTAAAGGAATATTTCACTTTTATTTTTTCATTTTAAGCATTATTAAAATCACCGCTCCCGTAAAAACTTCTATCTTTTAAACCTTTTTTTGCATTGATACATGTCCCCTGGGGCAGGACCCAGGTCCCCAAACACTTTTTAGGACAATAAATTGCTTATTAGCCTTTATAATTAGCACTTTAGATTTCGAACGTTCGAGTCCATTGTATTTAATAGGGTTCTAAAGTTCACACGAACATTCTGTCTGTTCGCAGATAATCGGTACTGTGTCTACCCTAGATCCTTGTTTTTTCTTATCTTTGATAAGTTCATTCCGATCCATTTCTGCTACTTCTGATATTTTCTCTTGTATATGTTTGCTGTCATAGCCTTTTTTGATAAATCTGTGTCCTATTTTATCTGCTTGAACTAAAAAATCATTTCTTTGAGTGCAGTTTTGTCTTAGGCGCATCAATTGGCCTTTAGGGATATTATAAAGCCAATTTTAGTGGTGACAGCTCTCCAATGGGAGATAGCTGTTCTTATCTACGTTTTTAAAATATGTTTTTGAACCAAATGTGCACCCTTCTAGATCTAGGAACAATATGGTCTTTTTACTAATATCCCAAGTTAGTCTAATATTTCTATCGATATTATTTAATTTTTCTAGGAAGTATACCAGCGGATTTTGTTCACCCGTCCATAAAATAAAGATGTCATCAATATATCTTTTTAAGATGACGAGTTCAGTTGGTGTATCTGTGAAAATAGTTTCATCTTCCCATTGGGCCATAAATAGGCCTGCTACACTGGGTGAAAATTTTGCTCTCATGGCGACTCCTGTTTTTTGATGATAGTAATCACGATTATACCAGAAGTAGCTGTTCTTCAAGCAGAAATCCAGACATTTGACGAGATACTTTCTCTGGATGCAGGGTAGTGTAGTATGTGTTCTAAAGTCCCATTTTGTTGCTTCACACGCTTGGTGGTGGAGTATTATAGTGTAAAGCAAGGACACGTCCGCTGTAGCCATAATCCATGGGCCTTCTTCCTTAGGTATCCCTTCTAAGATTTGTAGCATTTGCTTTGTGTCTCTTAGGTACGCTCTTGTATTCTGTACGGCTGGCTGTAGATAGTTGTCTATGTTTTGGCCAATTCTGGCAGTGAGGGAATCTATCCAATTCACTATCGGTCTGGGGGGAGGGTTCACCTTATCTTTATGCATCTTTGGTAGTAAATATATAATCGGTGTATGACAGGATTCGGGTATTAGGAATTTGGCCTCTTTTTTTTTTTTTTTTTAAATATTCTTTATTTATATTTTTCAAAGTAGAGGGGTGTTCAGGTAATTCATTACAACATTTTCCATTACATATATGTAGCGGGTATATGCTTCCCTATTTTTGAATCTGGTGGGGAAACTGTGATGTATGGTTCCCTGGGGCCCACCAGGTGGCGCTGTCACTTTGAGCCCGGGGTTGAGTCATCGTTGCGGTGGCGTACCTCTTTTTGGCCTCTCTCAGCGGTTGTATGGTGGGGCGGGGAACCCGCCGTGCTTGCTGGGAGGGGGTATAAAGGGGGCGGCCATTTTTCGTGGCGGGAGTCGAGTCCCGGGCACCTTCAGCCTGAGGGCGGTGGTTCGTGTCGGTCCCCTAGGCGGCCTAGGCCTAGAGGACGTTCGGAGATCGTGTTCAATCCCAGGCACCTTTAGCCTGGGGTGAGGTACTCGGATGGAGGTCTGGAGCTCAGTGCCCACCACTGAGTTCCGCGAGTGAAGGAGGTCCTAGGGAACCCCGGGAGTGGGTACCCGAATCCGGAAAGCGTAATGGACCAGTGGGAGATACTCGCTTGAAGACCTGGTGCAGCATATTGCCAGTGACAGGTGGGCCTCTCATCAGAGACCGCCTGGAAGGAAATTCCCCCCTCGCTCGGAGACCGCATCCCACTTTCAGGAAGGAAAGTGGAGAGTTCATTGTGTCTGGGCCTACTCGCATCCACACCTCCTTGTCTGTTCTGTTCCCTAAGGGAGTCCAACTGATTGTGTTCAGTTTTGCATTGAGAAGAATAAAGGAGTGTTGGACTTTAATGGTGTGGGGCTCGTTTTCTGGCAGACATTGTTCAAGGTAACTCTCTTTGGAGGTTCCAGGTGCAGAACACCGACCCGAAGGTAAAATAAGAACTTTGCTTACACCACACAAACATCTGCGGTGAAGGCTTGGCGTGGTGACCCCGCAATATCTCCTCTAAGGTACCCCTAGACAAGAGACAGATGAGCTGATAAAGAGAGGAAAGAGAGGAGGCCGCTACACGTGGGGGCTCGGGTCCGGTATGGTGTTCATGTTACTACGGAATTGAACGTGTCTGCCGGGAGGAGTTCCAAGTAGGTGGGCCAATTTATTGGCCAAAGTGCATCCCTGCTCGAAGTCGTGGACATGACCCAGTGAAGGGAAAGGCCCGCGCAGAAGAGCGAGAAAAGGGGGGAGCTCAGCCGTGTGAAGGACTACACGTGGGGGCTTCTATTTGCACTGCGCCACCAGGCACACCCCCACCGCTTAGTTCGTGGGCGTGACTCAGAAAGAAAAAGAAGAAAAGCCCGCAAACTGGAGCAAAGGGGAGGAGTCCAATACGTGTGAAGGACTACACGTGGGACGTTGGCGCAAAACCTTGCAGTGCCCGATGGATCAGCAGCAGGTCACCATGTTCGGACATACATCGTGGATTCCAGTTCACCCTTCCACCACGACCCTGACTGCTGCTTCTCCGGTTACAGATACGGGGATCCGGCTAAAGCCAAGGGGTTGATTCGCCTTGTATTCGTGCATGGACGTTGAGGCCCTGGGTGTGATTTGAGGCCTGTGGGGAATTTCTATTTGAAGTGGATCCAGCGGTTGAGAAGCCGAGAACCATTTACCCCGGCCGTGTTGCAGGCAGCACCACTCAGAGAGGAGGAATCACTGCTTTGACAGCCATCCCTACGCGCACTGCAGCGACCGCGGAGGAGGTCGCGAATACTCAACGGGAGAAATCCGAGGATGCTGACTCGGTCACCACTGTCTCGCAGCGTCCACCACCGAAGAGAAAGACCGGTATGGTAGCCCCGACCAGCGGTTGTGGTGGACCATCTCGCCCGCTTACGCCCGGCCTGGATGGATCCGTCGATAAGAGTTCCAGGCGTCCCGCTTCAAGTAAAGGCCGAGGTAAGCCAGGCGGAGAGATTTGGTGTGTGGGAAGAGGTAGCAATTTAGTCTCCACTACAGGCTACTTGCCCGCGGAGGAGTGTGACACCTCTGACCTGGAGTCGCTCTCGGATGTGAGAGACTGCTGTTGCAGACACCTATGCCCAGATCAGATGTAATCAAGGTCCCTCGTCACCCAGACTCAATAGTTTTGCCTGGCGAAGGGGACAAAGCCACTATGCCTCCTCTGGCGAGACTACAACGCCTATTTGGCCAGAAGGTTGCTGCTGAGTACGGATGGGAGTATCCATACTTGTCCAAGGAGTTGCTGTATGCAGGGGCGTACCTAGAGCATTTGGCACCCAGGGCGGATCCTACATCTGGCACCCCCCCCCCAACTTTTAAATGGAAAAACACCCACAAGTCCAGTGCTTCTTCATCCAAATCTCAATATGTGCACCAGCAAACTGTGCATGGTGGACTACTACAAAACAACTCCTTCTCAGAATACAAAACCAATGCGCTTTTGGTGATCACACTCAAATTGTGCACTCACCAGACCTCCATAACCCTCTTAACTTAATTAGTGGGTCCACAGTAGCTTACATTTACGATATCCAAGGCAGCCTTCTGAGTCCCTTCCATCCAGTTTTTGATCTTTACACCTACGTGGAACACACGTAGGAAACAAACAGGAAGTTGGGTCAGTGGTGGCCATCTTGGAATCATGTGGTATAGTAACCATACTGAATGCTGCCATTTTTATTTTCAATATTATTGCAGACTTGGAATTATAGCAGCTGCTAGCAACAGCCGCAATAGAATCCGGCAGGCTGGTTGTACCCAAGCTGATCGATCAAACCGTGTATGGCCAGCCTAAGCTACTGTGGACACAATAAAGAGGGTCATGGAGGTCTGGTTAGTGCAAAGTTTGAGTGTGAGCACCAAGAGAGCATGGGTTTTGTGTTCTGGGAAGGAGGTGTTTTGTAGTCCACCACGCATGATTTACTGGAGCACATACTGTATTGAGATTTGGATAAAATAATAAATATATATTGTAAGATATAACAGCAATTAGGGCCCATTCACACCGCCAATGTTAGGTTGTGTTGGGCTACATTGCCCAATGTAGTCCCAAGCAATCCCTATAGTTTAAAGAGGAGTTTCGCCCCCACATACGAGAAAAAAAATAAATCAGCAGCTACACATACAGTAGCTGCTGACTTTTAATAATAGGACACTTACCTGTTCTGGAATCCAGCGATGTCGGCACCCGCAGCCAATGTTTCCATTGGCTCTCGGCTGGTGCCGCCGCCATTCGTAGTAAGGGAACCCGGCAGTGAAGCCTTGGTAGGTTCCCTACTGCGCATACGCGAAGCGAGCTGCACTCTCTTACTGGCCCGGCAGCAGGGGAAGAAGGAGGGGGGCTGAACTTCTGACGTACCTCGCCATGGCAAGGTCTGACGGAAGTGAGGATAGGCTCCCCCCCAAAAGGTGCCAAATGTGGCACCGGAGGGGGGGAGGAAACAGATAAGTGGAGCTTATAGCTTCACATAGCATAGACATTTTTGCACCGTGCAATCTGACATGCTGAATGCATCACAATGTGCTACAGCACTAAGTAATAACAATAGAAGTAAAAAGAAAAGAAAAATATTGCAATGTGTATTACCTGTCAGCACAATGTAAAACGCCCACAATCACATGTTCATAATGTGCGCACTAGTAGGTGTTACTGTGGTGTGAATGAACCCTTCCAGAGAAGAATTTTTTAATGAATTTATACCTAAAAAATTACTTAGAAAAACCAAACATTATATATATTTTTTTTAGCAAATGACAGTCATTGCAAAATTTTATGTCACACGATATTTGCGCAGCTGTCTCTCAAACGCAAATTTTGTGTAAAAAAATACACTAATGTGAAAGATGATGTTACACTGAGTAATTGGGTACCGAACATGTCACACTTTAAAATTGCACACACTCATGGAATGGCGACAAACTATGGTACTTAAAAATCTCCATAGGCAACGTTTTAAAATGTTTAAACGGTTACCTGTTTAGAGTAACAGGGGAGGTCTAGTGCTAGAATTATTGCTCTCACTTGAACGATCGTGGCGATACCTCACATGTGTGGTTTGAACACTTATTATATTTGCGGGCATGACATAGGTATGAGTTTTCTTTGGCGTGCGAACATGGAGGGATTGGGTGCATTAAACCTTTTTTTTTTTTTTTCTTATTTCATTTTTTTTTTTTTTTTACACTGTTCCTTAAAATAAAAATTATGATCACTTTTATTGTTGTCACAGGGAATGTAAACATCCCTTGTGACAGTAATAGGCAGTGACAGGTACTCTTTATGGAGGGAGCGGGGGTCTAAAAGACCCCAAACCCCTCCTCTGCCAAGATCAGTGTTTTTGAATTATGATTTTTTTTTAAATAGCGCCGTTGGCTGCAGAGTAAACCAGAAGTGACGCTGTGATGTCGTTTCCGAGTTTCTACATTGGAGACCTGATCAAAGGCAAACCCGGACGTGACAGCTGGTGGCTCAGGTCTCCGGGTGGGATGGGAGACCTGGGCGGAGCTGTGGGGGGATGGGGACGTCCCCTCCCGCTCCTTGTAATGACAGCTGATGCTGTTCATTCATGGCAGCCAGTGAAAATAGATGGGACAGGCAAGAGGTGTCAGTCACTCAGGTGAGCAGATCCCACATATTTAGACAAATCGGTGCCACGGTCAGGGAAGTGGAGAGCTGGACTGGAGCTGCTATGAGGGAGAAATCAGAGTGAGATAGGGAGACAGCTAACAATACAAAGTATGGCCCATACTTTGCATTATCTGTTGTCCGACTCCTCAGGGACAGATCCGATCCAGCGATCCCACTGTATGGCGATTCCCCATCCAGGGACAGCAGACATTGATGATTTGATCCGGATTTTGGAACTGACCTGCTGACAAGGCGTATTGCTTGCTGGACCGCGGACGGGATCTGATGGCCGCAGGGAAGATGCTGCTCTGACCTGCTGCTTGCTGGACCGATCTGATGGCTGCAAGATGTGGGTGTAGGTCAATGTCTATTTACACCTGGGATACAGG
Organism: Rana muscosa; assembly: GCA_029206835.1. Lineage (NCBI taxonomy): Eukaryota > Metazoa > Chordata > Amphibia > Anura > Ranidae > Rana > Rana muscosa. The sequence continues at coordinate 467,374,468 of CM055117.1, forward strand.
CATCCCCCCTTATCAGACCAGCTCATCTACTATACCTGGGTTGTGAACACAGCAACAACCCCCCCCCACCCTTATCAGGTAAGCTCACAGCTCAGCTACTTCAGGTGGGTAAAATACAGCAAACGCCTGGATTCTGCATCCTGTAAATCGCACATATCTACATTCTGCACCCTGTAAATCGCACATATCTACATTCTGCACCCTGTAAATCGCACATATCTACATTCTGCACCATGTACATCACACATATCTGCATTCTGCATCCTGTAAATCGCATATATCTGCATTCTGCACCCTTTAAATCGCACGTCTGCATTCTGCACCCTGTAAGTCGCATATATCTGCATTCTGCACCCTGTAAATCGCACATATCTGCATTCTGCACCCTGTAAATCGCACATATCTGCATTCTGCACCCTGTAAATCACACATGTCATTCTGCACCCTGTAAATCACACATGTCTACATTCTGCACCCTGTAAATCGCACATGTCTACATTCTGCACCCTGTAAATCGCACATGTCTACATTCTGCACCCTGTAAATCGCACATGTCTACATTCTGCACCCTGTAAATCACACATGTCTACATTCTGCACCCTGTAAATCACACATATCTGCATTCTGCATCCTGTAAATCACACATATCTGCATTCTGCACCCTGTAAATCACACATGTCTACATTCTGCACCCTGTAAATCACACATGTGTACATTCTGCACCCTTTAAATCGCACGTCTGCATTCTGCACCCTGTAAATCACACATATCTGCATTCTGCATCCTGTAAATCACACATATCTGCATTCTGCATCCTGTAAATCACACATATCTGAATTCTGCATCCTGTAAATCGCACATATCTGCATTCTGCACCCTGTAAATCGCACATGTCCACATTCTGCACCCTGTACATCGCACATATCTACATTCTGCACCCTGTAAATCACACATGTCTACATTCTGCATCCTGTAAATCGCACATATCTGCATTCTGCATCCTGTAAATCACACATATCTGCATTCTGCATCCTGTAAATCACACATATCTGCATTCTGCATCCTGTAAATCGCACATATCTGCATTCTGCACCCTGTAAATCGCACATATCTGCATTCTGCATCCTGTAAATTGCACATATCTGCATTCTGCACCCTGTAAATCGCACATATCTGCATTCTGCATCCTGTAAATCGCACATATCTGCATTCTGCACCCTGTAAATCACACATATCTACATTCTGCATCCTGTAAATCGCACATATCTACATTCCCGCATCCTGTAAATCGCACATATCTACATTCTGCATCCTGTAAATCGCACATGTCTACATTCTGCACCCTGTAAATCACACATATCTGCATTATGCACCCTGTAAATCACACATGTCTGCATTCTGCACCCTTTAAATCGCACGTCTGCATTCTGCACCCTGTAAATCGCACATATCTGCATTCTGCACCCTGTAAATCACACATATCTGCATTCTGCACCCTGTAAATCGCACATATCTACATTCTGCACCCTGTAAATCGCACATGTCTGCATTCTGCACCCTGTAAATCGCACATGTCTACATTCTGCACCCTGTAAATCGCACATGTCTGCATTCTGCACCCTGTAAATCACACATATCTGCATTCTGCACCCTGTAAATCGCACATGTCTACATTCTGCACCCTGTAAATCGCACGTATCTACATTCTGCACCCTGTAAATCGCACATGTCTACATTCTGCACCCTGTAAACCGCACGTGTCTACATTCTGCACCCTGTAAATCACACATGTCTACATTCTGCTCCCTGTAAATCACACATATCTGCATTCTGCACCCTGTAAATCGCACATATCTGCATTTTGCACCCTGTAAATCGCACATATCTGCATTTTGCACCCTGTAAATCGCACATATCTGCATTCTGCACCCTGTAAATCACACATGTCTACATTCTGCACCCTGTAAATCGCACATGTCTACATTCTGCACCCTGTAAATCACACATGTCTACATTCTGCACCCTGTAAATCGCACATGTCTATATTCTGCACCCTGTAAATCGCACATATCTGCATTCTGCACCCTGTAAATCACACATGTCTGAATTCTGCACCCTGTAAATCGCACATGTCTACATTCTGCACCCTGTAAATCACACATATCTGCATTATGCACCCTGTAAATCACACATGTCTGCATTCTGCACCCTTTAAATCGCACGTCTGCATTCTGCACCCTGTAAATCGCACATATCTGCATTCTGCACCCTGTAAATCGCACATATCTGCATTCTGCACCCTGTAAATCGCACATATCTACATTCTGCACCCTGTAAATCGCACATGTCTGCATTCTGCACCCTATAAATCGCACATGTCTGCATTCTGCACCCTGTAAATCGCACATGTCTACATTCTGCACCCTGTAAATCGCACATGTCTGCATTCTGCACCCTGTAAATCACACATCTGCATTCTGCACCCTGTAAATCGCACATGTCTACATTCTGCACCCTGTAAATCGCACGTATCTACATTCTGCACCCTGTAAATCGCACATGTCTACATTCTGCACCCTGTAAACCGCACATGTCTACATTCTGCACCCTGTAAATCACACATGTCTACATTCTGCTCCCTGTAAATCACACATATCTGCATTCTGCACCCTGTAAATCGCACATATCTGCATTTTGCACCCTGTAAATCGCACATATCTGCATTTTGCACCCTGTAAATCGCACATATCTGCATTCTGCACCCTGTAAATCACACATGTCTACATTCTGCACCCTGTAAATCGCACATGTCTATATTCTGCACCCTGTAAATCGCACATATCTGCATTCTGCACCCTGTAAATCACACATGTCTGCATTCTGCACCCTGTAAATCACACATGTCTACATTCTGCACCCTGTAAATCGCACATATCTGCATTCTGCACCCTGTAAATCGCACATGTCTACATTCTGCACCCTGTAAATCACACATGTCTACATTCTGCACCCTGTAAATCACACATGTCTACATTCTGCACCCTTTAAATCGCACGTCTGGATTCTGCACCCTGTAAATCGCACGTATCTGCATTCTGCACCCTGTAAATCGCACATGTCTACATTCTGCACCCTGTAAACCACACATATCTACATTCTGCACCCTGTAAATCGCACATGTCTGCATTCTGCACCCTGTAAATCGCACATATCTGCATTCTGCATCCTGTAAATCGCACATATCTGCATTCTGCATCCTGTAAATCGCACATATCTACATTCTGCACCCTGTAAATCACACATATCTACATTCTGCATCCTGTAAATCACACATATCTGCATTCTGCATCCTGTAAATCAAACATATCTACATTCTGCACCCTGTAAATCACACATATCTGCATTCTGCATCCTGTAAATCGCACATATCTGCATTCTGCACCCTGTAAATCACACATATCTACATTCTGCATCCTGTAAATCGCACATATCTACATTCTGCATCCTGTAAATCGCACATATCTACATTCTGCATCCTGTAAATCGCACATGTCTACATTCTGCATCCTGTAAATCGCACATATCTACATTCTGCATCCTGTAAATCGCACATATCTACATTCTGCATCCTGTAAATCACACATATCTACATTCTGCATCCTGTAAATCGCACATATCTACATTCTGCATCCTGTAAATCGCACATATCTACATTCTGCACCCTGTAAATCACACATATCTGCATTATGCACCCTGTAAATCACACATGTCTGCATTCTGCACCCTTTAAATCGCACGTCTGCATTCTGCACCCTGTAAATCGCACATATCTGCATTCTGCACCCTGTAAATCGCACATATCTGCATTCTGCACCCTGTAAATCGCACATGTCTACATTCTGCACCCTGTAAATCGCACATGTCTGCATTCTGCACCCTGTAAATCGCACATATCTACATTCTGCACCCTGTAAATCGCACATGTCTGCATTCTGCACCCTGTAAATCGCACATGTCTGCATTCTGCACCCTGTAAATCGCACATATCTGCATTCTGCACCCTGTAAATTGCACATGTCCACATTCTGCACCCTGTACATCGCACATATCTACATTCTGCACCCTGTAAATCACACATATCTACATTCTGCATCCTGTAAATCACACATATCTGCATTCTGCATCCTGTAAATCACACATATCTACATTCTGCACCCTGTAAATCACACATATCTGCATTCTGCATCCTGTAAATCACACATATCTGCATTCTGCATCCTGTAAATCACACATATCTGCATTCTGCATCCTGTAAATCGCACATATCTGCATTCTGCACCCTGTAAATCGCACATATCTGCATTCTGCATCCTGTAAATCGCACATATCTGCATTCTGCACCCTGTAAATCGCACATATCTGCATTCTGCATCCTGTAAATCGCACATATCTGCATTCTGCACCCTGTAAATCACACATATCTACATTCTGCATCCTGTAAATCGCACATATCTACATTCCCGCATCCTGTAAATCGCACATATCTGCATTCTGCATCCTGTAAATCGCACATGTCTACATTCTGCACCCTGTAAATCACACATATCTGCATTATGCACCCTGTAAATCACACAAGTCTGCATTCTGCACCCTTTAAATCGCACGTCTGCATTCTGCACCCTGTAAATCGCACATATCTGCATTCTACACCCTGTAAATCGCACATATCTGCATTCTGCACCCTGTAAATCGCACATATCTACATTCTGCACCCTGTAAATCGCACATGTCTGCATTCTGCACCCTGTAAATCGCACATGTCTGCATTCTGCACCCTGTAAATCGCACATGTCTACATTCTGCACCCTGTAAATCGCACATGTCTGCATTCTGCACCCTGTAAATCACACATATCTGCATTCTGCACCCTGTAAATCGCACATGTCTACATTCTGCACCCTGTAAATCGCACGTATATACATTCTGCACCCTGTAAATCGCACATGTCTACATTCTGCACCCTGTAAACCGCACATGTCTACATTCTGCACCCTGTAAATCACACATGTCTACATTCTGCTCCCTGTAAATCACACATATCTGCATTCTGCACCCTGTAAATCGCACATATCTGCATTTTGCACCCTGTAAATCGCACATATCTGCATTTTGCACCCTGTAAATCGCACATATCTGCATTCTGCACCCTGTAAATCACACATGTCTACATTCTGCACCCTGTAAATCGCACATGTCTACATTCTGCACCCTGTAAATCACACATGTCTACATTCTGCACCCTGTAAATCGCACATGTCTATATTCTGCACCCTGTAAATCGCACATATCTGCATTCTGCACCCTGTAAATCACACATGTCTGAATTCTGCACCCTGTAAATCGCACATGTCTACATTCTGCACCCTGTAAATCACACATATCTGCATTATGCACCCTGTAAATCACACATGTCTGCATTCTGCACCCTTTAAATCGCACGTCTGCATTCTGCACCCTGTAAATCGCACATATCTGCATTCTGCACCCTGTAAATCGCACATATCTGCATTCTGCACCCTGTAAATCGCACATATCTACATTCTGCACCCTGTAAATCGCACATGTCTGCATTCTGCACCCTGTAAATCGCACATGTCTGCATTCTGCACCCTGTAAATCGCACATGTCTACATTCTGCACCCTGTAAATCGCACATGTCTGCATTCTGCACCCTGTAAATCACACATCTGCATTCTGCACCCTGTAAATCGCACATGTCTACATTCTGCACCCTGTAAATCGCACGTATCTACATTCTGCACCCTGTAAATCGCACATGTCTACATTCTGCACCCTGTAAACCGCACATGTCTACATTCTGCACCCTGTAAATCACACATGTCTACATTCTGCTCCCTGTAAATCACACATATCTGCATTCTGCACCCTGTAAATCGCACATATCTGCATTTTGCACCCTGTAAATCGCACATATCTGCATTTTGCACCCTGTAAATCGCACATATCTGCATTCTGCACCCTGTAAATCGCACATATCTGCATTCTGCACCCTGTAAATCGCACATGTCTACATTCTGCACCCTGTAAATCGCACATGTCTGCATTCTGCACCCTGTAAATCGCACATATCTACATTCTGCACCCTGTAAATCGCACATGTCTGCATTCTGCACCCTGTAAATCGCACATGTCTGCATTCTGCACCCTGTAAATCGCACATATCTGCATTCTGCACCCTGTAAATCGCACATGTCCACATTCTGCACCCTGTACATCGCACATATCTACATTCTGCACCCTGTAAATCACACATATCTACATTCTGCATCCTGTAAATCACACATATCTGCATTCTGCATCCTGTAAATCACACATATCTACATTCTGCACCCTGTAAATCACACATATCTGCATTCTGCATCCTGTAAATCCCACATATCTGCATTCTGCATCCTGTAAATCGCACATATCTGCATTCTGCACCCTGTAAATCGCACATATCTGCATTCTGCATCCTGTAAATCGCACATATCTGCATTCTGCACCCTGTAAATCGCACATATCTGCATTCTGCATCCTGTAAATCGCACATATCTGCATTCTGCACCCTGTAAATCACACATATCTACATTCTGCATCCTGTAAATCGCACATATCTACATTCCCGCATCCTGTAAATCGCACATATCTACATTCTGCATCCTGTAAATCGCACATGTCTACATTCTGCACCCTGTAAATCACACATATCTGCATTATGCACCCTGTAAATCACACATGTCTGCATTCTGCACCCTTTAAATCGCACGTCTGCATTCTGCACCCTGTAAATCGCACATATCTGCATTCTGCACCCTGTAAATCGCACATATCTGCATTCTGCACCCTGTAAATCGCACATATCTACATTCTGCACCCTGTAAATCGCACATGTCTGCATTCTGCACCCTGTAAATCGCACATGTCTGCATTCTGCACCCTGTAAATCGCACATGTCTACATTCTGCACCCTGTAAATCGCACATGTCTGCATTCTGCACCCTGTAAATCACACATATCTGCATTCTGCACCCTGTAAATCGCACATGTCTACATTCTGCACCCTGTAAATCGCACGTATCTACATTCTGCACCCTGTAAATCGCACATGTCTACATTCTGCACCCTGTAAACCGCACATGTCTACATTCTGCACCCTGTAAATCACACATGTCTACATTCTGCTCCCTGTAAATCACACATATCTGCATTCTGCACCCTGTAAATCGCACATATCTGCATTTTGCACCCTGTAAATCGCACATATCTGCATTTTGCAGCCTGTAAATCGCACATATCTGCATTCTGCACCCTGTAAATCACACATGTCTACATTCTGCACCCTGTAAATCGCACATGTCTACATTCTGCACCCTGTAAATCACACATGTCTACATTCTGCACCCTGTAAATCACACATGTCTATATTCTGCACCCTGTAAATCGCACATATCTGCATTCTGCACCCTGTAAATCACACATGTCTGAATTCTGCACCCTGTAAATCGCACATGTCTACATTCTGCACCCTGTAAATCACACATATCTGCATTATGCACCCTGTAAATCACACATGTCTGCATTCTGCACCCTTTAAATCGCACGTCTGCATTCTGCACCCTGTAAATCGCACATATCTGCATTCTGCACCCTGTAAATCGCACATATCTGCATTCTGCACCCTGTAAATCGCACATATCTACATTCTGCACCCTGTAAATCGCACATGTCTGCATTCTGCACCCTGTAAATCGCACATGTCTGCATTCTGCACCCTGTAAATCGCACATGTCTACATTCTGCACCCTGTAAATCGCACATGTCTGCATTCTGCACCCTGTAAATCACACATCTGCATTCTGCACCCTGTAAATCGCACATGTCTACATTCTGCACCCTGTAAATCGCACGTATCTACATTCTGCACCCTGTAAATCGCACATGTCTACATTCTGCACCCTGTAAACCGCACATGTATACATTCTGCACCCTGTAAATCACACATGTCTACATTCTGCTCCCTGTAAATCACACATATCTGCATTCTGCACCCTGTAAATCGCACATATCTGCATTTTGCACCCTGTAAATCGCACATATCTGCATTTTGCACCCTGTAAATCGCACATATCTGCATTCTGCACCCTGTAAATCACACATGTCTACATTCTGCACCCTGTAAATCGCACATGTCTATATTCTGCACCCTGTAAATCGCACATATCTGCATTCTGCACCCTGTAAATCACACATGTCTGCATTCTGCACCCTGTAAATCACACATGTCTACATTCTGCACCCTGTAAATTGCACATATCTGCATTCTGCACCATGTAAATCGCACATGTTTACATTCTGCACCCTGTAAATCACACATGTCTACATTCTGCACCCTGTAAATCACACATGTCTACATTCTGCACCCTTTAAATCGCACGTCTGCATTCTGCACCCTGTAAATCGCACGTATCTGCATTCTGCACCCTGTAAATCGCACATATCTGCATTCTGCATCCTGTAAATCGCACATATCTGCATTCTGCACCCTGTAAATCACACATATCTACATTCTGCATCCTGTAAATCACACATATCTGCATTCTGCATCCTGTAAATCAAACATATCTACATTCTGCACCCTGTAAATCACACATATCTGCATTCTGCATCCTGTAAATCGCACATATCTGCATTCTGCACCCTGTAAATCACACATATCTACATTCTGCATCCTGTAAATCGCACATATCTACATTCTGCATCCTGTAAATCGCACATATCTACATTCTGCATCCTGTAAATCGCACATGTCTACATTCTGCATCCTGTAAATCGCACATATCTACATTCTGCATCCTGTAAATCGCACATATCTACATTCTGCATCCTGTAAATCACACATATCTACATTCTGCATCCTGTAAATCGCACATATCTACATTCTGCATCCTGTAAATCGCACATATCTACATTCTGCACCCTGTAAATCACACATATCTGCATTATGCACCCTGTAAATCACACATGTCTGCATTCTGCACCCTTTAAATCGCACGTCTGCATTCTGCACCCTGTAAATCGCACATATCTGCATTCTGCACCCTGTAAATCGCACATATCTGCATTCTGCACCCTGTAAATCGCACATGTCTACATTCTGCACCCTGTAAATCGCACATGTCTGCATTCTGCACCCTGTAAATCGCACATATCTACATTCTGCACCCTGTAAATCGCACATGTCTGCATTCTGCACCCTGTAAATCGCACATGTCTGCATTCTGCACCCTGTAAATCGCACATATCTGCATTCTGCACCCTGTAAATTGCACATGTCCACATTCTGCACCCTGTACATCGCACATATCTACATTCTGCACCCTGTAAATCACACATATCTACATTCTGCATCCTGTAAATCACACATATCTGCATTCTGCATCCTGTAAATCACACATATCTACATTCTGCACCCTGTAAATCACACATATCTGCATTCTGCATCCTGTAAATCACACATATCTGCATTCTGCATCCTGTAAATCACACATATCTGCATTCTGCATCCTGTAAATCGCACATATCTGCATTCTGCACCCTGTAAATCGCACATATCTGCATTCTGCATCCTGTAAATCGCACATATCTGCATTCTGCACCCTGTAAATCGCACATATCTGCATTCTGCATCCTGTAAATCGCACATATCTGCATTCTGCACCCTGTAAATCACACATATCTACATTCTGCATCCTGTAAATCGCACATATCTACATTCCCGCATCCTGTAAATCGCACATATCTACATTCTGCATCCTGTAAATCGCACATGTCTACATTCTGCACCCTGTAAATCACACATATCTGCATTATGCACCCTGTAAATCACACAAGTCTGCATTCTGCACCCTTTAAATCGCACGTCTGCATTCTGCACCCTGTAAATCGCACATATCTGCATTCTACACCCTGTAAATCGCACATATCTGCATTCTGCACCCTGTAAATCGCACATATCTACATTCTGCACCCTGTAAATCGCACATGTCTGCATTCTGCACCCTGTAAATCGCACATGTCTGCATTCTGCACCCTGTAAATCGCACATGTCTACATTCTGCACCCTGTAAATCGCACATGTCTGCATTCTGCACCCTGTAAATCACACATATCTGCATTCTGCACCCTGTAAATCGCACATGTCTACATTCTGCACCCTGTAAATCGCACGTATATACATTCTGCACCCTGTAAATCGCACATGTCTACATTCTGCACCCTGTAAAACCGCACATGTCTACATTCTGCACCCTGTAAATCACACATGTCTACATTCTGCTCCCTGTAAATCACACATATCTGCATTCTGCACCCTGTAAATCGCACATATCTGCATTTTGCACCCTGTAAATCGCACATATCTGCATTTTGCACCCTGTAAATCGCACATATCTGCATTCTGCACCCTGTAAATCACACATGTCTACATTCTGCACCCTGTAAATCGCACATGTCTACATTCTGCACCCTGTAAATCACACATGTCTACATTCTGCACCCTGTAAATCGCACATGTCTATATTCTGCACCCTGTAAATCGCACATATCTGCATTCTGCACCCTGTAAATCACACATGTCTGAATTCTGCACCCTGTAAATCGCACATGTCTACATTCTGCACCCTGTAAATCACACATATCTGCATTATGCACCCTGTAAATCACACATGTCTGCATTCTGCACCCTTTAAATCGCACGTCTGCATTCTGCACCCTGTAAATCGCACATATCTGCATTCTGCACCCTGTAAATCGCACATATCTGCATTCTGCACCCTGTAAATCGCACATATCTACATTCTGCACCCTGTAAATCGCACATGTCTGCATTCTGCACCCTGTAAATCGCACATGTCTGCATTCTGCACCCTGTAAATCGCACATGTCTACATTCTGCACCCTGTAAATCGCACATGTCTGCATTCTGCACCCTGTAAATCACACATCTGCATTCTGCACCCTGTAAATCGCACATGTCTACATTCTGCACCCTGTAAATCGCACGTATCTACATTCTGCACCCTGTAAATCGCACATGTCTACATTCTGCACCCTGTAAACCGCACATGTCTACATTCTGCACCCTGTAAATCACACATGTCTACATTCTGCTCCCTGTAAATCACACATATCTGCATTCTGCACCCTGTAAATCGCACATATCTGCATTTTGCACCCTGTAAATCGCACATATCTGCATTCTGCACCCTGTAAATCGCACATATCTGCATTCTGCACCCTGTAAATCGCACATGTCTACATTCTGCACCCTGTAAATCGCACATGTCTGCATTCTGCACCTGTAAATCGCACATATCTACATTCTGCACCCTGTAAATCGCACATGTCTGCATTCTGCACCCTGTAAATCGCACATGTCTGCATTCTGCACCCTGTAAATCGCACATATCTGCATTCTGCACCCTGTAAATCGCACATGTCCACATTCTGCACCCTGTACATCGCACATATCTACATTCTGCACCCTGTAAATCACACATATCTACATTCTGCATCCTGTAAATCACACATATCTGCATTCTGCATCCTGTAAATCACACATATCTACATTCTGCACCCTGTAAATCACACATATCTGCATTCTGCATCCTGTAAATCCCACATATCTGCATTCTGCATCCTGTAAATCGCACATATCTGCATTCTGCACCCTGTAAATCGCACATATCTGCATTCTGCATCCTGTAAATTGCACATATCTGCATTCTGCACCCTGTAAATCGCACATATCTGCATTCTGCATCCTGTAAATCGCACATATCTGCATTCTGCACCCTGTAAATCACACATATCTACATTCTGTATCCTGTAAATCGCACATATCTACATTCCCGCATCCTGTAAATCGCACATATCTACATTCTGCATCCTGTAAATCGCACATGTCTACATTCTGCACCCTGTAAATCACACATATCTGCATTATGCACCCTGTAAATCACACATGTCTGCATTCTGCACCCTTTAAATCGCACGTCTGCATTCTGCACCCTGTAAATCGCACATATCTGCATTCTGCACCCTGTAAATCGCACATATCTGCACCCTGTAAATCGCACATATCTACATTCTGCACCCTGTAAATCGCACATGTCTGCATTCTGCACCCTGTAAATCGCACATGTCTGCATTCTGCACCCTGTAAATCGCACATGTCTACATTCTGCACCCTGTAAATCGCACATGTCTGCATTCTGCACCCTGTAAATCACACATATCTGCATTCTGCACCCTGTAAATCGCACATGTCTACATTCTGCACCCTGTAAATCGCACGTATCTACATTCTGCACCCTGTAAATCGCACATGTCTACATTCTGCACCCTGTAAACCGCACATGTCTACATTCTGCACCCTGTAAATCACACATGTCTACATTCTGCCTCCTGTAAATCACACATATCTGCATTCTGCACCCTGTAAATCGCACATATCTGCATTTTGCACCCTGTAAATCGCACATATCTGCATTTTGCAGCCTGTAAATCGCACATATCTGCATTCTGCACCCTGTAAATCACACATGTCTACATTCTGCACCCTGTAAATCGCACATGTCTACATTCTGCACCCTGTAAATCACACATGTCTACATTCTGCACCCTGTAAATCGCACATGTCTATATTCTGCACCCTGTAAATCGCACATATCTGCATTCTGCACCCTGTAAATCACACATGTCTGAATTCTGCACCCTGTAAATCGCACATGTCTACATTCTGCACCCTGTAAATCACACATATCTGCATTATGCACCCTGTAAATCACACATGTCTGCATTCTGCACCCTTTAAATCGCACGTCTGCATTCTGCACCCTGTAAATCGCACATATCTGCATTCTGCACCCTGTAAATCGCACATATCTGCATTCTGCACCCTGTAAATCGCACATATCTACATTCTGCACCCTGTAAATCGCACATGTCTGCATTCTGCACCCTGTAAATCGCACATGTCTGCATTCTGCACCCTGTAAATCGCACATGTCTACATTCTGCACCCTGTAAATCGCACATGTCTGCATTCTGCACCCTGTAAATCACACATCTGCATTCTGCACCCTGTAAATCGCACATGTCTACATTCTGCACCCTGTAAATCGCACGTATCTACATTCTGCACCCTGTAAATCGCACATGTCTACATTCTGCACCCTGTAAACCGCACATGTATACATTCTGCACCCTGTAAATCACACATGTCTACATTCTGCTCCCTGTAAATCACACATATCTGCATTCTGCACCCTGTAAATCGCACATATCTGCATTTTGCACCCTGTAAATCGCACATATCTGCATTTTGCACCCTGTAAATCGCACATATCTGCATTCTGCACCCTGTAAATCACACATGTCTACATTCTGCACCCTGTAAATCGCACATGTCTATATTCTGCACCCTGTAAATCGCACATATCTGCATTCTGCACCCTGTAAATCACACATGTCTGCATTCTGCACCCTGTAAATCACACATGTCTACATTCTGCACCCTGTAAATTGCACATATCTGCATTCTGCACCATGTAAATCGCACATGTTTACATTCTGCACCCTGTAAATCACACATGTCTACATTCTGCACCCTGTAAATCACACATGTCTACATTCTGCACCCTTTAAATCGCACGTCTGCATTCTATACCCTGTAAATCGCACGTATCTGCATTCTGCACCCTGTAAATCGCACATATCTGCATTCTGCATCCTGTAAATCGCACATATCTGCATTCTGCACCCTGTAAATCACACATATCTACATTCTGCATCCTGTAAATCACACATATCTGCATTCTGCATCCTGTAAATCAAACATATCTACATTCTGCACCCTGTAAATCACACATATCTGCATTCTGCATCCTGTAAATCGCACATATCTGCATTCTGCACCCTGTAAATCACACATATCTACATTCTGCATCCTGTAAATCGCACATATCTACATTCTGCATCCTGTAAATCGCACATATCTACATTCTGCATCCTGTAAATCGCACATATCTACATTCTGCATCCTGTAAATCACACATATCTACATTCTGCATCCTGTAAATCGCACATATCTACATTCTGCATCCTGTAAATCGCACATATCTACATTCTGCACCCTGTAAATCACACATATCTGCATTATGCACCCTGTAAATCACACATGTCTGCATTCTGCACCCTTTAAATCGCACGTCTGCATTCTGCACCCTGTAAATCGCACATATCTGCATTCTGCACCCTGTAAATCGCACATATCTGCATTCTGCACCCTGTAAATCGCACATGTCTGCATTCTGCACCCTGTAAATTGCATATATCTGCATTCTGCACCCTGTAAAATCGCACATATCTGCATTCTGCACCCTGTAAATCGCACATATCTGCATTCTGCACCCTGTAAATCACACATATCTGCATTCTGCACCCTGTAAATCGCACATGTCTACATTCTGCACCCTGTAAATCGCACATGTCTGCATTCTGCACCCTGTAAATCACATGTCTGCATTCTGCACCCTGTAAATCGCACATGTCTGCATTCTGCACCCTGTAAATCGCACATGTCTGCATTCTGCACCCTGTAAATCGCACATATCTGCATTCTGCACCCTGTAAATCGCACATATCTGCATTCTGCACCCTGTAAATCGCACATATCTGCATTCTGCACCCTGTAAATCGCACATATCTGCATTCTACACCCTGTAAATCACACATATCTGCATTCTGCACCCTGTAAATCACACATATCTACATTCTGCACCCTGTAAATCGCACATATCTGCATTCTGCACCCTGTAACTCACACATGTCTACATTCTGCACCCTGTAAATCGCACATGTCTACATTCTGCACCCTGTAAATCACACATGTCTACATTCTGCTCCCTGTAAATCACACATATCTACATTCTGCACCCTGTAAATCGCACATATCTACATTCTGCACCCTGTAAATCGCATTATATCTGCATTTTGCACCCTGTAAATCGCACATATCTACATTCTGCACCCTGTAAATCGCATATATCTGCATTCTGCACCCTGTAAATCGCACATGTCTACATTCTGCACCCTGTAAATCTCACATATCTGCATTTTGCACCTTGTAAATCGCACATATCTGCATTCTGCACCCTGTAAATCACACATGTCTACATTCTGCACCCTTTAAATCGCAAGTCTGCATTCTGCACCCTGTAAATTGCACGTCTGCATTCTGCACCCTGTAAATCACACATGTCTACATTCTAAACCCTTTAAATCGCACGTCTGCATTCTGCACCCTGTAAATCGCACGTCTGCATTCTGCACCCTGTAAATCGCACGTATCTGCATTCTGCACCCTGTAAATCGCACATGTCTACATTCTGCACCCTGTAAATCGCACGTATCTGCATTCTACTCCCTGTATATCGCACATGTCTACATTCTGCACCCTGTAAATCACACATGTCTACATTCTGCACCCTGTAAATCGCACATGTCTGCATTCTGCACCCTGTAAATCGCACATATCTGCATTCTGCACCCTGTAAATCACACATGTCTACATTCTGCACCCTGTAAATCACACATGTCTACATTCTGCACCCTTTAAATCGCACGTCTGCATTCTGCATCCTGTAAATCGCACATGTCTACATTCTGCACCCTGTAAATCGCACATATCTGCATTCTGCACCCTGTAAATCGCACATATCTTGCATTCTGCACCCTGTAAATCGCACATGTCTACATTCTGCACCCTGTAAATCGCACATGTCTGCATTCTGCACCCTGTAAATCACACATATCTGCATTCTGCACCCTGTAAATCGCACATGTCTACATTCTGCACCCTGTAAATCGCACATGTCTGCATTCTGCACCCTGTAAATCACATGTCTGCATTCTGCACCCTGTAAATCGCACATGTCTGCATTCTGCACCCTGTAAATCGCACATGTCTGCATTCTGCACCCTGTAAATCACACATATCTGCATTCTGCACCCTGTAAATCGCACATGTCTGCACCTTGTAAATCGCACATATCTGCATTCTGCACCCTGTAAATCGCACATATCTGCATTCTACACCCTGTAAATCGCACATATCTGCATTCTGCACCCTGTAAATCACACATGTCTACATTCTGCACCCTGTAAATCGCACATGTCTACATTATGCACCCTGTAAATCACACATGTCTACATTCTGCTCCCTGTAAATCACACATATCTACATTCTGCACCCTGTAAATCGCACATATCTACATTCTGCACCCTGTAAATCGCATATATCTGCATTTTGCACCCTGTAAATCGCACATATCTACATTCTGCACCCTGTAAATCGCATATATCTGCATTCTGCACCCTGTAAATCGCACATGTCTACATTCTGCACCCTGTAAATCGCACATATCTGCATTTTGCACCCTGTAAATCGCACATATCTGCATTCTGCACCCTGTAAATCGCACATATCTACATTCTGCACCCTGTAAATCGCACATGTCTACATTCTGCACCCTGTAAATCGCATATGCCTACATTCTGCACCCTGTAAATCACACATGTCTACATTCTGCTCCCTGTAAATCACACAAATCTACATTCTGCACCCTGTAAATCGCACATGTCTGCATTCTGCACCCTGTAAATCGCACATATCTGCATTTTGCACCCTGTAAATCGCACATATCTGCATTTTGCATCCTGTAAAACGCACATATCTGCATTCTGCACCCTGTAAATCACACATGTCTGCATTCTGCACCCTGTAAATCACACATGTCTACATTCTGCACCCTGTAAATCGCACATATCTGCATTCTGCACCCTGTAAATCGCACATGTCTACATTCTGCACCCTGTAAATCGCACATGCCTACATTCTGCACCCTGTAAATCACACATGTCTACATTCTGCTCCCTGTAAATCACACATATCTACATTCTGCACCCTGTAAATCACACATATCTACATTCTGCACCCTGTAAATTGCACATATCTACATTCTGCACCCTGTAAATCGCACATGTCTACATTCTGCACCCTGTAAATCGCACATATCTACATTCTGCACCCTGTACATCGCACATATCTGCATTCTGCACCCTGTAAATCACATGTCTGCATTCTGCACCCTGTAAATCGCACATGTCTGCATTCTGCACCCTGTAAATCGCACATGTCTACATTCTGCACCCTGTAAATCGCACATATCTGCATTCTACACCCTGTAAATCGCACATATCTGCATTCTGCACCCTGTAAATCGCACATGTCTGCATTCTGCACCCTGTAAATCACACATATCTGCACCCTGTAAATCGCACATGTCTGCACCTTGTAAATCGCACATATCTGCATTCTGCACCCTGTAAATCGCACATGTCTGCATTCTGCACCCTGTAAATCGCACATGTCTACATTCTGCACCCTGTAAATTGCATATGTCTGCATTCTGCACCCTGTAAATCACACATATCTGCATTCTGCACCCTGTAAATCACACATGTCTGCATTCTGCACCCTGTAAATCGCACATGTCTGCATTCTGCACCCTGTAAATCACACATATCTGCATTCTGCACCCTGTAAATCACACATGTCTACATTCTGCACCCTGTAAATCGCACATGTCTGCATTCTGCACCCTGTAAATCGCACATGTCTACATTCTGCACCCTGTAAATCGCACATGTCTGCATTCTGCACCCTGTAATTCGCACATATCTGCATTCTGCACCCTGTAAATCACACATATCTGCATTCTGCACCCTGTAAATCGCACATGTCTACATTCTGCACCCTGTAAATCGCACATGTCTGCATTCTGCACCCTGTAAATCACACATGTCTACATTCTGCATCCTGTAAATCACACATATCTACATTCTGCATCCTGTAAATCGCACATGTCTACATTCTGCACCCTGTAAATCGCACATATCTGCATTCTGCACCCTGTAAATCGCACATGTCTACATTCTGCACCCTGTAAATCGCACATATCTGCATTCTGCACCCTGTAAATCGCACATGTCTACATTCTGCACCCTGTAAATCGCACATGTCTGCATTCTGCACCCTGTAAATCGCACATATCTGCATTCTGCATCCTGTAAATCGCACATGTCTACATTCTGCACCCTGTAAATCGCACATATCTGCATTCTGCACCCTGTAAATCGCACATGTCTGCATTCTGCACCCTGTAAATCGCACATATCTACATTCTGCACCCTGTAAATCACACATATCTGCATTCTGCACCCTGTAAATCGCACATGTCTACATTCTGCACCCTGTAAATCGCACATGTCTGCATTCTGCACCCTGTAAATCACATGTCTGCATTCTGCACCCTGTAAATCGCACATGTCTGCATTCTGCACCCTGTAAATCGCACATGTCTGCATTCTGCACCCTGTAAATCGCACATGTCTGCACCCTGTAAATCGCATATATCTGCATTCTGGACCCTGTAAAATCGCACATATCTGCATTCTGCACCCTGTAAATCGCACATATCTGCATTCTACACCCTGTAAATCACACATATCTTCATTCTGCACCCTGTAAATCACACGTCTGCATTCTGCACCCTGTAAATCGCACATGTCTGCACCTTGTAAATCGCACATATCTGCATTCTGCACCCTGTAAATCGCACATGTCTGCATTCTGCACCCTGTAAATTGCATATATCTGCATTCTGCACCCTGTAAAATCGCACATATCTGCATTCTGCACCCTGTAAATCGCACATATCTGCATTCTACACCCTGTAAATCACACATATCTGCATTTTGCACCCTGTAAATCACACATATCTACATTCTGCACCCTGTAAATCGCACATGTCTACATTCTGCACCCTGTAAATCGCACATGTCTACATTCTGCACCCTGTAAATCGCACATGTCTGCATTCTGCACCCTGTAAATCACACATATCTACATTCTGCACCCTGTAAATCGCACATATCTACATTCTGCACCTTGTAAATCGGACATATCTGCATTCTGCACCCTGTAAATCGCACATGTCTACATTCTGCACCCTGTAAATCGGACATATCTGCATTCTGCACCCTGTAAATCACACATGTCTGCATTTTGCACCCTGTAAATCGCACATATCTGCATTCTGCACCCTGTAAATCACACATGTCTGCATTCTGCACCCTGTAAATCGCACATGTCTACATTCTGCACCCTGTAAATCGCACATGTCTGCATTCTGCACCCTGTAAATCGCACATGTCTGCATTCTGCACCCTGTAAATCGCACATATCTGCATTCTGCACCCTGTAAATCACACATGTCTACATTCTGCACCCTGTAAATCACACATGTCTACATTCTGCACCCTTTAAATCGCACGTCTGCATTCTGCACCCTGTAAATCGCACGTATCTGCATTCTGCACCCTGTAAATCGCACATGTCTACATTCTGCACCCTGTAAATCGCACATGTCTACATTCTGCACCCTGTAAATCGCACATGTCTGCATTCTGCACCCTGTAAATCGCACATATCTGCATTCTACACCCTGTAAATCACACATATCTTCATTCTGCACCCTGTAAATCACACGTCTGCATTCTGCACCCTGTAAATCGCACATGTCTGCACCTTGTAAATCGCACATATCTGCATTCTGCACCCTGTAAATCGCACATGTCTGCATTCTGCACCCTGTAAATTGCATATATCTGCATTCTGCACCCTGTAAAATCGCACATATCTGCATTCTGCACCCTGTAAATCGCACATATCTGCATTCTACACCCTGTAAATCACACATATCTGCATTTTGCACCCTGTAAATCACACATATCTACATTCTGCACCCTGTAAATCGCACATGTCTACATTCTGCACCCTGTAAATCGCACATGTCTACATTCTGCACCCTGTAAATCGCACATGTCTGCATTCTGCACCCTGTAAATCACACATATCTACATTCTGCACCCTGTAAATCGCACATATCTACATTCTGCACCTTGTAAATCGGACATATCTGCATTCTGCACCCTGTAAATCGCACATGTCTACATTCTGCACCCTGTAAATCGGACATATCTGCATTCTGCACCCTGTAAATCACACATGTCTGCATTTTGCACCCTGTAAATCGCACATATCTGCATTCTGCACCCTGTAAATCACACATGTCTGCATTCTGCACCCTGTAAATCGCACATGTCTACATTCTGCACCCTGTAAATCGCACATGTCTGCATTCTGCACCCTGTAAATCGCACATGTCTGCATTTCTGCACCCTGTAAATCGCACATATCTGCATTCTGCACCCTGTAAATCACACATGTCTACATTCTGCACCCTGTAAATCACACATGTCTACATTCTGCACCCTTTAAATCGCACGTCTGCATTCTGCACCCTGTAAATCGCACGTATCTGCATTCTGCACCCTGTAAATCGCACATGTCTACATTCTGCACCCTGTAAATCGCACATGTCTACATTCTGCACCCTGTAAATCGCACATGTCTGCATTCTGCACCCTGTAAATCGCACATATCTGCATTCTGCACCCTGTAAATCGCACATGTCTGCATTCTGCACCCTGTAAATCGCACATATCTACATTCTGCACCCTGTAAATCACACATATCTGCATTCTGCACCCTGTAAATCGCACATGTCTACATTCTGCACCCTGTAAATCGCACATGTCTGCATTCTGCACCCTGTAAATCACATGTCTGCATCTGCACCCTGTAAATCGCACATGTCTGCATTCTGCACCCTGTAAATCGCACATGTCTGCATTCTGCACCCTGTAAATCGCACATGTCTGCACCCTGTAAATCGCATATATCTGCATTCTGGACCCTGTAAAATCGCACATATCTGCATTCTGCACCCTGTAAATCGCACATATCTGCATTCTACACCCTGTAAATCACACATATCTTCATTCTGCACCCTGTAAATCACACGTCTGCATTCTGCACCCTGTAAATCGCACATGTCTGCACCTTGTAAATCGCACATATCTGCATTCTGCACCCTGTAAATCGCACATGTCTGCATTCTGCACCCTGTAAATTGCATATATCTGCATTCTGCACCCCCTGTAAAATCGCACATATCTGCATTCTGCACCCTGTAAATCGCACATATCTGCATTCTACACCCTGTAAATCACACATATCTGCATTTTGCACCCTGTAAATCACACATATCTACATTCTGCACCCTGTAAATCGCACATGTCTACATTCTGCACCCTGTAAATCGCACATGTCTACATTCTGCACCCTGTAAATCGCACATGTCTGCATTCTGCACCCTGTAAATCACACATATCTACATTCTGCACCGTGTAAATCGCACATATCTACATTCTGCACCTTGTAAATCGGACATATCTGCATTCTGCACCCTGTAAATCGCATATGTCTACATTCTGCACCCTGTAAATCGGACATATCTGCATTCTGCACCTGTAAATCACACATGTTTGCATTTTGCACCCTGTAAATCGCACATATCTGCATTCTGCACCCTGTAAATCACACATGTCTGCATTCTGCACCCTGTAAATCGCACATGTCTACATTCTGCACCCTGTAAATCGCACATGTCTGCATTCTGCACCTGTAAATCGCACATGTCTGCATTCTGCACCCTGTAAATCGCACATATCTGCATTCTGCACCCTGTAAATCACACATGTCTACATTCTGCACCCTGTAAATCACACATGTCTACATTCTGCACCCTTTAAATCGCACGTCTGCATTCTGCACCCTGTAAATCGCACGTATCTGCATTCTGCACCCTGTAAATCGCACATGTCTACATTCTGCACCCTGTAAATCACACATGTCTACATTCTGCTCCCTGTAAATCACACATATCTGCATTCTGCACCCTGTAAATCGCACATATCTGCATTTTGCACCCTGTAAATCGCACATATCTGCATTTTGCACCCTGTAAATCGCACATATCTGCATTCTGCACCCTGTAAATCACACATGTCTACATTCTGCACCCTGTAAATCGCACATATCTGCATTCTGCACCCTGTAAATCACACATGTCTACATTCTGCACCCTGTAAATCACACATGTCTACATTCTGCACCCTGTAAATCGCACATATCTGCATTCTGCACCCTGTAAATCGCACATGTCTACATTCTGCACCCTGTAAATCACACATGTCTACATTCTGCACCCTGTAAATCGCACATATCTGCATTCTGCACCCTGTAAATCGCACATGTCTACATTCTGCACCCTTTAAATCGCCCATGTCTGCATTTTGCACCCTGTAAATCGCACATATCTGCATTCTGCACCCTGTAAATCACACATGTCTGCATTCTGCACCCTGTAAATCGCACATGTCTACATTCTGCACCCTGTAAATCGCACATATCTGCATTCTGCACCCTGTAAATCGCACATATCTGCATTCTGCACCCTGTAAATCACACATGTCTACATTCTGCACCCTGTAAATCACACATGTCTACATTCTGCACCCTGTAAATCACACATGTCTACATTCTGCACCCTTTAAATCGCACGTCTGCATTCTGCACCCTGTAAATCGCACGTCTGCATTCTGCACCCTGTAAATCACACATGTCTACATTCTGCACCCTTTAAATCGTACGTCTGCATTCTGCACCCTGTAAATCGCACGTCTGCATTCTGCACCCTGTAAATCGCACGTATCTGCATTCTGCACCCTGTAAATCGCACATGTCTACATTCTGCACCCTGTAAATCGCACGTATCTGCATTCTACTCCCTGTAAATCGCACATGTCTACATTCTGCACCCTGTAAATCACACATGTCTACATTCTGCACCCTGTAAATCACATATATCTACATTCTGCACCCTGTAAATCGCACATGTCTGCATTCTGCACCCTGTAAATCGCACATGTCTACATTCTGCACCCTGTAAATCACACATGTCTACATTCTGCACCCTGTAAATCACACATGTCTACATTCTGCACCCTTTAAATCGCACGTCTGCATTCTGCATCCTGTAAATCGCACATGTCTACATTCTGCACCCTGTAAATCGCACATATCTGCATTCTGCACCCTGTAAATTGCACATATCTGCATTCTGCACCCTGTAAATCGCACATGTCTACATTCTGCACCCTGTAAATCGCACGTATCTACATTCTGCACCCTGTAAATCGCACATGTCTACATTCTGCACCCTGTAAATCGCACATGTCTACATTCTGCACCCTGTAAATCACACATGTCTACATTCTGCTCCCTGTAAATCACACATATCTGCATTCTGCACCCTGTAAATCGCACATATCTGCATTTTGCACCCTGTAAATCGCACATATCTGCATTTTGCACCCTGTAAATCGCACATATCTGCATTCTGCACCCTGTAAATCACACATGTCTACATTCTGCACCCTGTAAATCGCACATATCTGCATTCTGCACCCTGTAAATCACACATGTCTACATTCTGCACCCTGTAAATCACACATGTCTACATTCTGCTCCCTGTAAATCACACATATCTGCATTCTGCACCCTGTAAATCGCACATGTCTACATTCTGCACCCTGTAAATCACACATGTCTACATTCTGCACCCTGTAAATCGCACATATCTGCATTCTGCACCCTGTAAATCGCACATGTCTACATTCTGCACCCTGTAAATCACACATGTCTACATTCTGCACCCTGTAAATCGCACATATCTGCATTCTGCACCCTGTAAATTACACATGTCTGCATTCTGCACCCTGTAAATCACACATGTCTACATTCTGCACCCTGTAAATCGCACATATCTGCATTCTGCACTCTGTAAATCGCACATGTCTACATTCTGCACCCTGTAAATCACACATGTCTGCATTCTGCACCCTGTAAATCACACATGTCTGCATTCTGCACCCTGTAAATCGCACATATCTGCATTCTGCACCCTGTAAATCACACATGTCTACATTCTGCACCCTGTAAATCACACATGTCTACATTCTGCACCCTTTAAATCGCACGTCTGCATTCTGCACCCTGTAAATCGCACGTTATCTGCATTCTGCACCCTGTAAATCGCACATGTCTACATTCTGCACCCTGTAAATCACACATATCTACATTCTGCACCCTGTAAATCGCACATGTCTGCATTCTGCACCCTGTAAATCGCACATATCTGCATTCTGCATCCTGTAAATCGCACATATCTGCATTCTGCATCCTGTAAATCGCACATATCTGCATTCTGCACCCTGTAAATCACACATATCTGCATTCTGCACCTTGTAAATCACACATATCTGCATTCTGCACCCTGTAAATCGCACATATCTGCATTCTGCACCCTGTAAATCACACATATCTGCATTCTGCACCCTGTAAATCACACATATCTGCATTCTGCACCCTGTAAATCACACATGTCTGCATTCTGCACCCTGTAAATCACACATGTCTACATTCTGCATCCTGTAAATCGCACATATCTGCATTCTGCACCCTGTAAATCACACATATCTACATTCTGCATCCTGTAAATCGCACATATCTACATTCTGCATCCTGTAAATCGCACATATCTACATTCTGCATCCTGTAAATCGCACATGTCTACATTCTGCACCCTGTAAATCACACATATCTACATTCTGCACCCTGTAAATCGCACATGTCTGCATTCTGCACCCTTTAAATCGCACGCCTGCATTCTGCACCCTGTAAATCGCACATATCTGCATTATGCACCCTGTAAATCGCACATATCTACATTCTGCACCCTGTAAATTGCACATGTCTGCATTCTGCACCCTGTAAATCGCACATGTCTGCATTCTGCACCCTGTAAATCGCACATGTCTACATTCTGCACCCTGTAAAATTGCACATGTCTCCATTCTGCACCCTGTAAATCACACATATCTGCATTCTGCACCCTGTAAATCGCACATGTCTGCATTCTGCACCCTTTAAATCGCACGTCTGCATTCTGCACCCTGTAAATCGCACATATCTGCATTATGCACCCTGTAAATCGCACATATCTACATTCTGCACCCTGTAATTTGCACATGTCTGCATTCTGCACCCTGTAAATCGCACATGTCTGCATTCTGCACCCTGTAAATCGCACATGTCTACATTCTGCACCCTGTAAATCGCACATGTCTGCATTCTGCACCCTGTAAATCACACATATCTGCATTCTGCACCCTGTAAATCGCACATGTCTGCATTCTGCACCCTTTAAATCGCACGTCTGCATTCTGCATCCTGTAAATCACACATATCTGCATTCTGCATCCTGTAAATCACACATATCTGCATTCTGCACCCTGTAAATCACACATATCTGCATTCTGCATCCTGTAAATCACACATATCTGCATTCTGCACCCTGTAAATCGCACATGTCTGCATTCTGCACCCTTTAAATCGCACGTCTGCATTCTGCATCCTGTAAATCGCACATATCTGCATTCTGCACCCTGTAAATCACACATATCTGCATTCTGCATCCTGTAAATCGCACATATCTACATTCTGCACCCTGTAAATCACACATATCTACATTCTGCATCCTGTAAATCGCACATATCTACATTCTGCATCCTGTAAATCGCACATATCTACATTCTGCATCCTGTAAATCGCACATATCTACATTCTGCATCCTGTAAATCACACATGTCTACATTCTGCACTCTGTAAATCACACATATCTACATTCTGCACCCTGTAAATCGCACATGTCTGCATTCTGCACCCTTTAAATCGCACGTCTGCATTCTGCACCCTGTAAATCGCACATATCTGCATTCTGCACCCTGTAAATCGCACATATCTGCATTATGCACCCTGTAAATCGCACATATCTACATTCTGCACCCTGTAAATTGCACATATCTGCATTCTGCACCCTGTAAATCGCACATGTCTGCATTCTGCACCCTGTAAATCGCACATGTCTGCATTCTGCACCCTGTAAATCGCACATGTCTACATTCTGCACCCTGTAAATCGCACATGTCTGCATTCTGCATCCTGTAAATCACACATATCTGCATTCTGCACCCTGTAAATCGCACATGTCTACATTCTGCACCCTGTAAATCGCACATGTCTGCATTCTGCACCCTGTAAATCACACATATCTGCATTCTGCACCCTGTAAATCGCACATATCTACATTCTGCACCCTGTAAATTGCACATGTCTACATTCTGCACCCTGTAAATCGCACATATCTGCATTCTGCACTCTGTAAATCGCACATGTCTACATTCTGCACCCTGTAAATCACACATGTCTGCATTCTGCACCCTGTAAATCACACATGTCTGCATTCTGCACCCTGTAAATCGCACATATCTGCATTCTGCACCCTGTAAATCACACATGTCTACATTCTGCACCCTGTAAATCACACATGTCTACATTCTGCACCCTTTAAATCGCACGTCTGCATTCTGCACCCTGTAAATCGCACGTATCTGCATTCTGCACCCTGTAAATCGCACATGTCTACATTCTGCACCCTGTAAATCACACATATCTACATTCTGCACCCTGTAAATCGCACATGTCTGCATTCTGCACCCTGTAAATCGCACATATCTGCATTCTGCATCCTGTAAATCGCACATATCTGCATTCTGCATCCTGTAAATCGCACATGTCTGCATTCTGCACCCTGTAAATTGCATATATCTGCATTCTGCACCCTGTAAAATCGCACATATCTGCATTCTGCACCCTGTAAATCGCACATATCTGCATTCTACACCCTGTAAATCACACATATCTGCATTTTGCACCCTGTAAATCACACATATCTACATTCTGCACCCTGTAAATCGCACATGTCTACATTCTGCACCCTGTAAATCGCACATGTCTACATTCTGCACCCTGTAAATCGCACATGTCTGCATTCTGCACCCTGTAAATCACACATATCTACATTCTGCACCGTGTAAATCGCACATATCTACATTCTGCACCTTGTAAATCGGACATATCTGCATTCTGCACCCTGTAAATCGCATATGTCTACATTCTGCACCCTGTAAATCGGACATATCTGCATTCTGCACCCTGTAAATCACACATGTTTGCATTTTGCACCCTGTAAATCGCACATATCTGCATTCTGCACCCTGTAAATCACACATGTCTGCATTCTGCACCCTGTAAATCGCACATGTCTACATTCTGCACCCTGTAAATCGCACATGTCTGCATTCTGCACCCTGTAAATCGCACATGTCTGCATTCTGCACCCTGTAAATCGCACATATCTGCATTCTGCACCCTGTAAATCACACATGTCTACATTCTGCACCCTGTAAATCACACATGTCTACATTCTGCACCCTTTAAATCGCACGTCTGCATTCTGCACCCTGTAAATCGCACGTATCTGCATTCTGCACCCTGTAAATCGCACATGTCTACATTCTGCACCCTGTAAATCACACATGTCTACATTCTGCTCCCTGTAAATCACACATATCTGCATTCTGCACCCTGTAAATCGCACATATCTGCATTTTGCACCCTGTAAATCGCACATATCTGCATTTTGCACCCTGTAAATCGCACATATCTGCATTCTGCACCCTGTAAATCACACATGTCTACATTCTGCACCCTGTAAATCGCACATATCTGCATTCTGCACCCTGTAAATCACACATGTCTACATTCTGCACCCTGTAAATCACACATGTCTACATTCTGCACCCTGTAAATCGCACATATCTGCATTCTGCACCCTGTAAATCGCACATGTCTACATTCTGCACCCTGTAAATCACACATGTCTACATTCTGCACCCTGTAAATCGCACATATCTGCATTCTGCACCCTGTAAATCGCACATGTCTACATTCTGCACCCTTTAAATCGCCCATGTCTGCATTTTGCACCCTGTAAATCGCACATATCTGCATTCTGCACCCTGTAAATCACACATGTCTGCATTCTGCACCCTGTAAATCGCACATGTCTACATTCTGCACCCTGTAAATCGCACATATCTGCATTCTGCACCCTGTAAATCGCACATATCTGCATTCTGCACCCTGTAAATCACACATGTCTACATTCTGCACCCTGTAAATCACACATGTCTACATTCTGCACCCTGTAAATCACACATGTCTACATTCTGCACCCTTTAAATCGCACGTCTGCATTCTGCACCCTGTAAATCGCACGTCTGCATTCTGCACCCTGTAAATCACACATGTCTACATTCTGCACCCTTTAAATCGTACGTCTGCATTCTGCACCCTGTAAATCGCACGTCTGCATTCTGCACCCTGTAAATCGCACGTATCTGCATTCTGCACCCTGTAAATCGCACATGTCTACATTCTGCACCCTGTAAATCGCACGTATCTGCATTCTACTCCCTGTAAATCGCACATGTCTACATTCTGCACCCTGTAAATCACACATGTCTACATTCTGCACCCTGTAAATCACATATATCTACATTCTGCACCCTGTAAATCGCACATGTCTGCATTCTGCACCCTGTAAATCGCACATGTCTACATTCTGCACCCTGTAAATCACACATGTCTACATTCTGCACCCTGTAAATCACACATGTCTACATTCTGCACCCTTTAAATCGCACGTCTGCATTCTGCATCCTGTAAATCGCACATGTCTACATTCTGCACCCTGTAAATCGCACATATCTGCATTCTGCACCCTGTAAATTGCACATATCTGCATTCTGCACCCTGTAAATCGCACATGTCTACATTCTGCACCCTGTAAATCGCACGTATCTACATTCTGCACCCTGTAAATCGCACATGTCTACATTCTGCACCCTGTAAATCGCACATGTCTACATTCTGCACCCTGTAAATCACACATGTCTACATTCTGCTCCCTGTAAATCACACATATCTGCATTCTGCACCCTGTAAATCGCACATATCTGCATTTTGCACCCTGTAAATCGCACATATCTGCATTTTGCACCCTGTAAATCGCACATATCTGCATTCTGCACCCTGTAAATCACACATGTCTACATTCTGCACCCTGTAAATCGCACATATCTGCATTCTGCACCCTGTAAATCACACATGTCTACATTCTGCACCCTGTAAATCACACATGTCTACATTCTGCTCCCTGTAAATCACACATATCTGCATTCTGCACCCTGTAAATCGCACATGTCTACATTCTGCACCCTGTAAATCACACATGTCTACATTCTGCACCCTGTAAATCGCACATATCTGCATTCTGCACCCTGTAAATCGCACATGTCTACATTCTGCACCCTGTAAATCACACATGTCTACATTCTGCACCCTGTAAATCGCACATATCTGCATTCTGCACCCTGTAAATTACACATGTCTGCATTCTGCACCCTGTAAATCACACATGTCTACATTCTGCACCCTGTAAATCGCACATATCTGCATTCTGCACTCTGTAAATCGCACATGTCTACATTCTGCACCCTGTAAATCACACATGTCTGCATTCTGCACCCTGTAAATCACACATGTCTGCATTCTGCACCCTGTAAATCGCACATATCTGCATTCTGCACCCTGTAAATCACACATGTCTACATTCTGCACCCTGTAAATCACACATGTCTACATTCTGCACCCTTTAAATCGCACGTCTGCATTCTGCACCCTGTAAATCGCACGTATCTGCATTCTGCACCCTGTAAATCGCACATTTCTACATTCTGCACCCTGTAAATCACACATATCTACATTCTGCACCCTGTAAATCGCACATGTCTGCATTCTGCACCCTGTAAATCGCACATATCTGCATTCTGCATCCTGTAAATCGCACATATCTGCATTCTGCATCCTGTAAATCGCACATATCTGCATTCTGCACCCTGTAAATCACACATATCTGCATTCTGCACCTTGTAAATCACACATATCTGCATTCTGCACCCTGTAAATCGCACATATCTGCATTCTGCACCCTGTAAATCACACATATCTGCATTCTGCACCCTGTAAATCACACATATCTGCATTCTGCACCCTGTAAATCACACATGTCTGCATTCTGCACCCTGTAAATCACACATGTCTACATTCTGCATCCTGTAAATCGCACATATCTGCATTCTGCACCCTGTAAATCACACATATCTACATTCTGCATCCTGTAAATCGCACATATCTACATTCTGCATCCTGTAAATCGCACATATCTACATTCTGCATCCTGTAAATCGCACATGTCTACATTCTGCACCCTGTAAATCACACATATCTACATTCTGCACCCTGTAAATCGCACATGTCTGCATTCTGCACCCTTTAAATCGCACGCCTGCATTCTGCACCCTGTAAATCGCACATATCTGCATTATGCACCCTGTAAATCGCACATATCTACATTCTGCACCCTGTAAATTGCACATGTCTGCATTCTGCACCCTGTAAATCGCACATGTCTGCATTCTGCACCCTGTAAATCGCACATGTCTACATTCTGCACCCTGTAAATTGCACATGTCTCCATTCTGCACCCTGTAAATCACACATATCTGCATTCTGCACCCTGTAAATCGCACATGTCTGCATTCTGCACCCTTTAAATCGCACGTCTGCATTCTGCACCCTGTAAATCGCACATATCTGCATTATGCACCCTGTAAATCGCACATATCTACATTCTGCACCCTGTAATTTGCACATGTCTGCATTCTGCACCCTGTAAATCGCACATGTCTGCATTCTGCACCCTGTAAATCGCACATGTCTACATTCTGCACCCTGTAAATCGCACATGTCTGCATTCTGCACCCTGTAAATCACACATATCTGCATTCTGCACCCTGTAAATCGCACATGTCTGCATTCTGCACCCTTTAAATCGCACGTCTGCATTCTGCATCCTGTAAATCACACATATCTGCATTCTGCATCCTGTAAATCACACATATCTGCATTCTGCACCCTGTAAATCACACATATCTGCATTCTGCATCCTGTAAATCACACATATCTGCATTCTGCACCCTGTAAATCGCACATGTCTGCATTCTGCACCCTTTAAATCGCACGTCTGCATTCTGCATCCTGTAAATCGCACATATCTGCATTCTGCACCCTGTAAATCACACATATCTGCATTCTGCATCCTGTAAATCGCACATATCTACATTCTGCACCCTGTAAATCACACATATCTACATTCTGCATCCTGTAAATCGCACATATCTACATTCTGCATCCTGTAAATCGCACATATCTACATTCTGCATCCTGTAAATCGCACATATCTACATTCTGCATCCTGTAAATCACACATGTCTACATTCTGCACTCTGTAAATCACACATATCTACATTCTGCACCCTGTAAATCGCACATGTCTGCATTCTGCACCCTTTAAATCGCACGTCTGCATTCTGCACCCTGTAAATCGCACATATCTGCATTCTGCACCTTGTAAATCACACATATCTGCATTCTGCACCCTGTAAATCGCACATATCTGCATTCTGCACCCTGTAAATCACACATATCTGCATTCTGCACCCTGTAAATCACACATATCTGCATTCTGCACCCTGTAAATCACACATGTCTGCATTCTGCACCCTGTAAATCACACATGTCTACATTCTGCATCCTGTAAATCGCACATATCTGCATTCTGCACCCTGTAAATCACACATATCTACATTCTGCATCCTGTAAATCGCACATATCTACATTCTGCATCCTGTAAATCGCACATATCTACATTCTGCATCCTGTAAATCGCACATGTCTACATTCTGCACCCTGTAAATCACACATATCTACATTCTGCACCCTGTAAATCGCACATGTCTGCATTCTGCACCCTTTAAATCGCACGCCTGCATTCTGCACCCTGTAAATCGCACATATCTGCATTATGCACCCTGTAAATCGCACATATCTACATTCTGCACCCTGTAAATTGCACATGTCTGCATTCTGCACCCTGTAAATCGCACATGTCTGCATTCTGCACCCTGTAAATCGCACATGTCTACATTCTGCACCCTGTAAATTGCACATGTCTCCATTCTGCACCCTGTAAATCACACATATCTGCATTCTGCACCCTGTAAATCGCACATGTCTGCATTCTGCACCCTTTAAATCGCACGTCTGCATTCTGCACCCTGTAAATCGCACATATCTGCATTATGCACCCTGTAAATCGCACATATCTACATTCTGCACCCTGTAATTTGCACATGTCTGCATTCTGCACCCTGTAAATCGCACATGTCTGCATTCTGCACCCTGTAAATCGCACATGTCTACATTCTGCACCCTGTAAATCGCACATGTCTGCATTCTGCACCCTGTAAATCACACATATCTGCATTCTGCACCCTGTAAATCGCACATGTCTGCATTCTGCACCCTTTAAATCGCACGTCTGCATTCTGCATCCTGTAAATCACACATATCTGCATTCTGCATCCTGTAAATCACACATATCTGCATTCTGCACCCTGTAAATCACACATATCTGCATTCTGCATCCTGTAAATCACACATATCTGCATTCTGCACCCTGTAAATCGCACATGTCTGCATTCTGCACCCTTTAAATCGCACGTCTGCATTCTGCATCCTGTAAATCGCACATATCTGCATTCTGCACCCTGTAAATCACACATATCTGCATTCTGCATCCTGTAAATCGCACATATCTACATTCTGCACCCTGTAAATCACACATATCTACATTCTGCATCCTGTAAATCGCACATATCTACATTCTGCATCCTGTAAATCGCACATATCTACATTCTGCATCCTGTAAATCGCACATATCTACATTCTGCATCCTGTAAATCACACATGTCTACATTCTGCACTCTGTAAATCACACATATCTACATTCTGCACCCTGTAAATCGCACATGTCTGCATTCTGCACCCTTTAAATCGCACGTCTGCATTCTGCACCCTGTAAATCGCACATATCTGCATTCTGCACCCTGTAAATCGCACATATCTGCATTATGCACCCTGTAAATCGCACATATCTACATTCTGCACCCTGTAAATTGCACATATCTGCATTCTGCACCCTGTAAATCGCACATGTCTGCATTCTGCACCCTGTAAATCGCACATGTCTGCATTCTGCACCCTGTAAATCGCACATGTCTACATTCTGCACCCTGTAAATCGCACATGTCTGCATTCTGCATCCTGTAAATCACACATATCTGCATTCTGCACCCTGTAAATCGCACATGTCTACATTCTGCACCCTGTAAATCGCACATGTCTGCATTCTGCACCCTGTAAATCGCACATATCTGCATTCTGCACCCTGTAAATCACACATATCTGCATTCTGCACCCTGTAAATCGCACATGTCTACATTCTGCACCCTGTAAATCGCACATGTCTGCACTCTGCACCCTGTAAATCGCACATATCTGCATTCTGCACCCTGTAAATTGCACATGTCTGCATTCTGCACCCTTTAAATCGCACGTCTGCATTCTGCACCCTGTAAATCGCACATATCTGCATTCTGCACACTGTAAATCGCACATATCTACATTCTGCACCCTGTAAATCGCACATGTCTGCATTCTGCACCCTGTAAATCGCACATGTCTGCATTCTGCACCCTGTAAATCGCACATGCCTACATTCTGCACCCTGTAAATCGCACATGTCTGCATTCTGCACCCTGTAAATCGCACATATCTGCATTCTGCATCCTGTAAATCGCACATATCTACATTCTGCATCCTGTAAATCGCACATGTCTACATTCTGCACCCTGTAAATCGCACATATCTGCATTCTGCACCCTGTAAATCGCACACATCTGCATTCTGCACCCTGTAAATCGCACATGTCTGCATTCTGCACCCTGTAAATCGCACATATCTGCATTCTGCATCCTGTAAATCGCACATATCTACATTCTGCATCCTGTAAATCGCACATGTCTACATTCTGCACCCTGTAAATCGCACATATCTGCATTCTGCACCCTGTAAATCGCACACATCTGCATTCTGCACCCTGTAAATCGCACATGTCTGCATTCTGCATCCTGTAAATCGCACATATCTACATTCTGCATCCTGTAAATCGCACATGTCTACATTCTGCACCCTGTAAATCGCACATATCTGCATTCTGCACCCTGTAAATCGCACACATCTGCATTCTGCACCCTGTAAATCGCACATATCTACATTCTGCACCCTGTAAATCACACATATCTGCATTCTGCACCCTGTAAAGCGCATGTCTGCATTCTGCACCCTGTAAATCACATGTCTGCATTCTGCACCCTGTAAATCGCACATGTCTGCATTCTGCACCCTGTAAATCGCACATGTCTGCATTCTGCACCCTGTAAATCACACATATCTGCATTCTGCACCCTGTAAATCGCACATGTCTGCACCCTGTAAATCGCACATATCTGCATTCTGCACCCTGTAAATCACACATATCTGCATTCTGCACCCTGTAAATCACACATATCTACATTCTGCACCCTGTAAATCACACGT
Source organism: Rana muscosa (assembly GCA_029206835.1). NCBI lineage: Eukaryota > Metazoa > Chordata > Amphibia > Anura > Ranidae > Rana > Rana muscosa. Next base: position 467,409,206 of record CM055117.1, read on the forward strand.
CTGCATTCTGCACCCTGTAAATCACACATATCTGCATTCTGCACCCTGTAAATCACACATATCTACATTCTGCACCCTGTAAATCGCACATGTCTGCATTCTGCACCCTGTAAATTGCATATATCTGCATTCTGCACCCTGTAAATCGCACATGTCTACATTCTGCACCCTGTAAATCGCACATGTCTGCATTCTGCATCCTGTAAATCACACATATCTGCATTCTGCACCCTGTAAATCGCACATGTCTGCACCTTGTAAATCGCACATATCTGCATTCTGCACCCTGTAAATCACACATATCTACATTCTGCACCCTGTAAATCACACATATCTGCATTCTGCACCCTGTAAATCGCACATGTCTACATTCTGCACCCTGTAAATCGCACATGTCTGCATTGTGCACCCTGTAAATCACATGTCTGCATTCTGCACCCTGTAAATCGCACATGTCTGCATTCTGCACCCTGTAAATCGCACATGTCTGCATTCTGCACCCTGTAAATCGCACATGTCTGCACCCTGTAAATCGCATATATCTGCATTCTGCACCCTGTAAAATCGCACATATCTGCATTCTGCACCCTGTAAATCGCACATATCTGCATTCTACACCCTGTAAATCACACATATCTTCATTCTGCACCCTGTAAATCACACGTCTGCATTCTGCACCCTGTAAATCGCACATGTCTGCACCTTGTAAATCGCACATATCTGCATTCTGCACCCTGTAAATCGCACATGTCTGCATTCTGCACCCTGTAAATTGCATATATCTGCATTCTGCACCCTGTAAAATCGCACATATCTGCATTCTGCACCCTGTAAATCGCACATATCTGCATTCTACACCCTGTAAATCGCACATATCTGCATTTTGCACCCTGTAAATCACACATATCTACATTCTGCACCCTGTAAATCGCACATGTCTACATTCTGCACCCTGTAAATCGCACATGTCTACATTCTGCACCCTGTAAATCGCACATGTCTGCATTCTGCACCCTGTAAATCACACATATCTACATTCTGCACCCTGTAAATCGCACATATCTACATTCTGCACCTTGTAAATCGGACATATCTGCATTCTGCACCCTGTAAATCGCACATGTCTACATTCTGCACCCTGTAAATCGCACATGTCTGCATTCTGCACCCTGTAAATCACATGTCTGCATTCTGCACCCTGTAAATCGCACATGTCTGCATTCTGCACCCTGTAAATCGCACATGTCTGCACCCTGTAAATCGCATATATCTGCATTCTGCACCCTGTAAAATCGCACATATCTGCATTCTGCACCCTGTAAATCGCACATATCTGCATTCTACACCCTGTAAATCACACATATCTTCATTCTGCACCCTGTAAATCACACGTCTGCATTCTGCACCCTGTAAATCGCACATGTCTGCACCTTGTAAATCGCACATATCTGCATTCTGCACCCTGTAAATCGCACATGTCTGCATTCTGCACCCTGTAAATTGCATATATCTGCATTCTGCACCCTGTAAAATCGCACATATCTGCATTCTGCACCCTGTAAATCGCACATATCTGCATTCTACACCCTGTAAATCGCACATATCTGCATTTTGCACCCTGTAAATCACACATATCTACATTCTGCACCCTGTAAATCGCACATGTCTACATTCTGCACCCTGTAAATCGCACATGTCTACATTCTGCACCCTGTAAATCGCACATGTCTGCATTCTGCACCCTGTAAATCACACATATCTACATTCTGCACCCTGTAAATCGCACATGTCTGCATTCTGCATCCTGTAAATCACACATATCTGCATTCTGCACCCTGTAAATCGCACATGTCTACATTCTGCACCCTGTAAATCGCACATGTCTGCATTCTGCACCCTGTAAATCGCACATATCTGCATTCTGCACCCTGTAAATCACACATATCTGCATTCTGCACCCTGTAAATCGCACATGTCTACATTCTGCACCCTGTAAATCGCACATGTCTGCACTCTGCACCCTGTAAATCGCACATATCTGCATTCTGCACCCTGTAAATTGCACATGTCTGCATTCTGCACCCTTTAAATCGCACGTCTGCATTCTGCACCCTGTAAATCGCACATATCTGCATTCTGCACACTGTAAATCGCACATATCTACATTCTGCACCCTGTAAATCGCACATGTCTGCATTCTGCACCCTGTAAATCGCACATGTCTGCATTCTGCACCCTGTAAATCGCACATGCCTACATTCTGCACCCTGTAAATCGCACATGTCTGCATTCTGCACCCTGTAAATCGCACATATCTGCATTCTGCATCCTGTAAATCGCACATATCTACATTCTGCATCCTGTAAATCGCACATGTCTACATTCTGCACCCTGTAAATCGCACATATCTGCATTCTGCACCCTGTAAATCGCACACATCTGCATTCTGCACCCTGTAAATCGCACATGTCTGCATTCTGCACCCTGTAAATCGCACATATCTGCATTCTGCATCCTGTAAATCGCACATATCTACATTCTGCATCCTGTAAATCGCACATGTCTACATTCTGCACCCTGTAAATCGCACATATCTGCATTCTGCACCCTGTAAATCGCACACATCTGCATTCTGCACCCTGTAAATCGCACATGTCTGCATTCTGCATCCTGTAAATCGCACATATCTACATTCTGCATCCTGTAAATCGCACATGTCTACATTCTGCACCCTGTAAATCGCACATATCTGCATTCTGCACCCTGTAAATCGCACATGTCTGCACCCTGTAAATCGCACATATCTGCATTCTGCACCCTGTAAATCACACATATCTACATTCTGCACCCTGTAAATCACACGTCTGCATTCTGCACCCTGTAAATCACACATATCTGCATTCTGCACCCTGTAAATCACACATATCTACATTCTGCACCCTGTAAATCGCACATGTCTGCATTCTGCACCCTGTAAATTGCATATATCTGCATTCTACACCCTGTAAATCGCACATGTCTACATTCTGCACCCTGTAAATCGCACATGTCTGCATTCTGCATCCTGTAAATCACACATATCTGCATTCTGCACCCTGTAAATCGCACATGTCTGCACCTTGTAAATCGCACATATCTGCATTCTGCACCCTGTAAATCGCACATATCTGCATTCTACACCCTGTAAATCGCACATATCTGCATTCTACACCCTGTAAATCACACATATCTACATTCTGCACCCTGTAAATCGCACATATCTTCATTCTGCACCCTGTAAATCACACATATCTACATTCTGCACCCTGTAAATCGCACATATCTGCATTCTGCACCCTGTAAATCACACATGTCTATCTACATTCTGCACCCTGTAAATCGCACATGTCTACATTCTGCACCCTGTAAATCACACATGTCTACATTCTGCTCCCTGTAAATCACACATATCTACATTCTGCACCCTGTAAATCGCACATATCTACATTCTGCACCCTGTAAATCGCATATATCTGCATTTTGCACCCTGTAAATCGCACATATCTGCATTCTGCACCCTGTAAATCACACATGTCTGCATTCTGCACCCTGTAAGTCGCACATGTCTGCATTCTGCACCCTATAAATCACACATGTCTACATTCTGCACCCTTTAAATCGCACGTCTGCATTCTGCACCCTGTAAATCGCACGTCTGCATTCTGCACCCTGTAAATCGCACGTGTCTGCATTCTGCATCCTGTAAATCGCACATATCTACATTCTGCATCCTGTAAATCGCACATGTCTACATTCTGCACCCTGTAAATCGCACATATCTGCATTCTGCACCCTGTAAATCGCACACATCTGCATTCTGCACCCTGTAAATCGCACATGTCTGCATTCTGCATCCTGTAAATCGCACATATCTACATTCTGCATCCTGTAAATCGCACATGTCTACATTCTGCACCCTGTAAATCGCACATATCTGCATTCTGCACCCTGTAAATCGCACATATCTACATTCTGCACCCTGTGAATCACACATATCTGCATTCTGCACCCTGTAAAGCGCATGTCTGCATTCTGCACCCTGTAAATCACATGTCTGCATTCTGCACCCTGTAAATCGCACATGTCTGCATTCTGCACCCTGTAAATCGCACATGTCTGCATTCTGCACCCTGTAAATCACACATATCTGCATTCTGCACCCTGTAAATCGCACATGTCTGCAACCTGTAAATCGCACATATCTGCATTCTGCACCCTGTAAATCACACATATCTGCATTCTGCACCCTGTAAATCACACATATCTACATTCTGCACCCTGTAAATCACACGTCTGCATTCTGCACCCTGTAAATCACACATATCTGCATTCTGCACCCTGTAAATCACACATATCTACATTCTGCACCCTGTAAATCGCACATGTCTGCATTCTGCACCCTGTAAATTGCATATATCTGCATTCTGCACCCTGTAAATCGCACATGTCTACATTCTGCACCCTGTAAATCGCACATGTCTGCATTCTGCACCCTGTAAATCACACATATCTGCATTCTGCACCCTGTAAATCGCACATGTCTGCACCTTGTAAATCGCACATATCTGCATTCTGCACCCTGTAAATCGCACATATCTGCATTCTACACCCTGTAAATCGCACATATCTGCATTCTACACCCTGTAAATCACACATATCTACATTCTGCACCCTGTAAATCGCACATATCTTCATTCTGCACCCTGTAAATCACACATATCTACATTCTGCACCTTGTAAATCGCACATATCTGCATTCTGCACCCTGTAAATCACACATGTCTACATTCTGCACCCTGTAAATCGCACATGTCTACATTCTGCACCCTGTATATCACACATGTCTACATTCTGCTCCCTGTAAATCACACATATCTACATTCTGCACCCTGTAAATCGCACATATCTACATTCTGCACCCTGTAAATCGCATATATCTGCATTTTGCACCCTGTAAATCGCACATATCTGCATTCTGCACCCTGTAAATCACACATGTCTGCATTCTGCACCCTGTAAATCGCACATGTCTACATTCTGCACCCTGTAAATCGCACATATCTGCATTCTGCACCCTGTAAATCGCACATATCTGCATTCTGCACCCTGTAAATCGCACATGTCTACATTCTGCACCCTGTAAATCGCACATGTCTGCACTCTGCACCCTGTAAATCGCACATATCTGCATTCTGCACCCTGTAAATTGCACATGTCTGCATTCTGCACCCTTTAAATCGCACGTCTGCATTCTGCACCCTGTAAATCGCACATATCTGCATTCTGCACACTGTAAATCGCACATATCTACATTCTGCACCCTGTAAATCGCACATGTCTGCATTCTGCACCCTGTAAATCGCACATGTCTGCATTCTGCACCCTGTAAATCGCACATGCCTACATTCTGCACCCTGTAAATCGCACATGTCTGCATTCTGCACCCTGTAAATCGCACATATCTGCATTCTGCATCCTGTAAATCGCACATATCTACATTCTGCATCCTGTAAATCGCACATGTCTACATTCTGCACCCTGTAAATCGCACATATCTGCATTCTGCACCCTGTAAATCGCACACATCTGCATTCTGCACCCTGTAAATCGCACATGTCTGCATTCTGCACCCTGTAAATCGCACATATCTGCATTCTGCATCCTGTAAATCGCACATATCTACATTCTGCATCCTGTAAATCGCACATGTCTACATTCTGCACCCTGTAAATCGCACATATCTGCATTCTGCACCCTGTAAATCGCACACATCTGCATTCTGCACCCTGTAAATCGCACATGTCTGCATTCTGCATCCTGTAAATCGCACATATCTACATTCTGCATCCTGTAAATCGCACATGTCTACATTCTGCACCCTGTAAATCGCACATATCTGCATTCTGCACCCTGTAAATCGCACATGTCTGCACCCTGTAAATCGCACATATCTGCATTCTGCACCCTGTAAATCACACATATCTACATTCTGCACCCTGTAAATCACACGTCTGCATTCTGCACCCTGTAAATCACACATATCTGCATTCTGCACCCTGTAAATCACACATATCTACATTCTGCACCCTGTAAATCGCACATGTCTGCATTCTGCACCCTGTAAATTGCATATATCTGCATTCTACACCCTGTAAATCGCACATGTCTACATTCTGCACCCTGTAAATCGCACATGTCTGCATTCTGCATCCTGTAAATCACACATATCTGCATTCTGCACCCTGTAAATCGCACATGTCTGCACCTTGTAAATCGCACATATCTGCATTCTGCACCCTGTAAATCGCACATATCTGCATTCTACACCCTGTAAATCGCACATATCTGCATTCTACACCCTGTAAATCACACATATCTACATTCTGCACCCTGTAAATCGCACATATCTTCATTCTGCACCCTGTAAATCACACATATCTACATTCTGCACCCTGTAAATCGCACATATCTGCATTCTGCACCCTGTAAATCACACATGTCTATCTACATTCTGCACCCTGTAAATCGCACATGTCTACATTCTGCACCCTGTAAATCACACATGTCTACATTCTGCTCCCTGTAAATCACACATATCTACATTCTGCACCCTGTAAATCGCACATATCTACATTCTGCACCCTGTAAATCGCATATATCTGCATTTTGCACCCTGTAAATCGCACATATCTGCATTCTGCACCCTGTAAATCACACATGTCTGCATTCTGCACCCTGTAAGTCGCACATGTCTGCATTCTGCACCCTATAAATCACACATGTCTACATTCTGCACCCTTTAAATCGCACGTCTGCATTCTGCACCCTGTAAATCGCACGTCTGCATTCTGCACCCTGTAAATCGCACGTGTCTGCATTCTGCATCCTGTAAATCGCACATATCTACATTCTGCATCCTGTAAATCGCACATGTCTACATTCTGCACCCTGTAAATCGCACATATCTGCATTCTGCACCCTGTAAATCGCACACATCTGCATTCTGCACCCTGTAAATCGCACATGTCTGCATTCTGCATCCTGTAAATCGCACATATCTACATTCTGCATCCTGTAAATCGCACATGTCTACATTCTGCACCCTGTAAATCGCACATATCTGCATTCTGCACCCTGTAAATCGCACATATCTACATTCTGCACCCTGTGAATCACACATATCTGCATTCTGCACCCTGTAAAGCGCATGTCTGCATTCTGCACCCTGTAAATCACATGTCTGCATTCTGCACCCTGTAAATCGCACATGTCTGCATTCTGCACCCTGTAAATCGCACATGTCTGCATTCTGCACCCTGTAAATCACACATATCTGCATTCTGCACCCTGTAAATCGCACATGTCTGCACCCTGTAAATCGCACATATCTGCATTCTGCACCCTGTAAATCACACATATCTGCATTCTGCACCCTGTAAATCACACATATCTACATTCTGCACCCTGTAAATCACACGTCTGCATTCTGCACCCTGTAAATCACACATATCTGCATTCTGCACCCTGTAAATCACACATATCTACATTCTGCACCCTGTAAATCGCACATGTCTGCATTCTGCACCCTGTAAATTGCATATATCTGCATTCTGCACCCTGTAAATCGCACATGTCTACATTCTGCACCCTGTAAATCGCACATGTCTGCATTCTGCACCCTGTAAATCACACATATCTGCATTCTGCACCCTGTAAATCGCACATGTCTGCACCTTGTAAATCGCACATATCTGCATTCTGCACCCTGTAAATCGCACATATCTGCATTCTACACCCTGTAAATCGCACATATCTGCATTCTACACCCTGTAAATCACACATATCTACATTCTGCACCCTGTAAATCGCACATATCTTCATTCTGCACCCTGTAAATCACACATATCTACATTCTGCACCTTGTAAATCGCACATATCTGCATTCTGCACCCTGTAAATCACACATGTCTACATTCTGCACCCTGTAAATCGCACATGTCTACATTCTGCACCCTGTATATCACACATGTCTACATTCTGCTCCCTGTAAATCACACATATCTACATTCTGCACCCTGTAAATCGCACATATCTACATTCTGCACCCTGTAAATCGCATATATCTGCATTTTGCACCCTGTAAATCGCACATATCTGCATTCTGCACCCTGTAAATCACACATGTCTGCATTCTGCACCCTGTAAATCGCACATGTCTACATTCTGCACCCTGTAAATCGCACATATCTGCATTCTGCACCCTGTAAATCGCACATATCTGCATTCTGCACCCTGTAAATCGCACATGTCTACATTCTGCACCCTGTAAATCACACATGTCTGCATTCTGCACCCTGTAAATCACACATGTCTACATTCTGCACCCTTTAAATCGCACGTCTGCATTCTGCACCCTGTAAATCGCACGTCTGCATTCTGCACCCTGTAAATCGCACATGTCTACATTCTGCATCCTGTAAATCGCACATGTCTGCATTCTGCACCCTGTAAATCACACATATCTACATTCTGCACCCTGTAAATCGCACATGTCTGCATTCTGCACCCTGTAAATCGCACATATCTGCATTCTACACCCTGTAAATCACACATATCTACATTCTGCACCCTGTAAATCGCACATATCTTCATTCTGCACCCTGTAAATCACACATATCTACATTCTGCACCCTGTAAATCGCACATATCTGCATTCTGCACCCTGTAAATCACACATGTCTATCTACATTCTGCACCCTGTAAATCGCACATGTCTACATTCTGCACCCTGTAAATCACACATGTCTACATTCTGCTCCCTGTAAATCACACATATCTACATTCTGCACCCTGTAAATCGCACATATCTACATTCTGCACCCTGTAAATCGCATATATCTGCATTTTGCACCCTGTAAATCGCACATATCTGCATTCTGCACCCTGTAAATCACACATGTCTGCATTCTGCACCCTGTAAATCGCACATGTCTACATTCTGCACCCTGTAAATCGCACATATCTGCATTCTGCACCCTGTAAATCGCACATATCTGCATTCTGCACCCTGTAAATCGCACATGTCTACATTCTGCACCCTGTAAATCACACATGTCTGCATTCTGCACCCTATAAATCACACATGTCTACATTCTGCACCCTTTAAATCGCACGTCTGCATTCTGCACCCTGTAAATCGCACGTCTGCATTCTGCACCCTGTAAATCGCACGTATCTGCATTCTGCACCCTGTAAATCGCACATGTCTACATTCTGCACCCTGTAAATCGCACGTATCTGCATTCTACTCCCTGTAAATCGCACATGTCTACATTCTGCACCCTGTAAATCACACATGTCTACATTCTGCACCCTGTAACTCGCACATATCTGCATTCTGTACCCTGTAAATCGCACATATCTGCATTCTGCACCCTGTAAATCGCACATGTCTACATTCTGCACCCTGTAAATCGCACATGTCTACATTCTGCACCCTGTAAATCGCACGTATCTGCATTCTGCACCCTGTAAATCGCACATGTCTACATTCTGCACCCTGTAAATCGCACATATCTACATTCTGCACCCTGTAAATCGCACATGTCTGCATTCTGCACCCTGTAAATCGCACATGTCTGCATTCTGCACCCTGTAAATCGCACATGTCTACATTCTGCACCCTGTAAATCGCACATGTCTGCATTCTGCACCCTGTAAATCGCACATATCTGCATTCTGCATCCTGTAAATCGCACATATCTACATTCTGCATCCTGTAAATTGCACATGTCTACATTCTGCACCCTGTAAATCGCACATATCTGCATTCTGCACCCTGTAAATCGCACACATCTGCATTCTGCACCCTGTAAATCGCACATGTCTGCATTCTGCACCCTGTAAATCGCACATATCTGCATTCTGCATCCTGTAAATCGCACATATCTACATTCTGCATCCTGTAAATCGCACATGTCTACATTCTGCACCCTGTAAATCGCACATATCTGCATTCTGCACCCTGTAAATCGCACACATCTGCATTCTGCACCCTGTAAATCGCACATGTCTGCATTCTGCATCCTGTAAATCGCACATATCTACATTCTGCATCCTGTAAATCGCACATGTCTACATTCTGCACCCTGTAAATCGCACATATCTGCATTCTGCACCCTGTAAATCGCACACATCTGCATTCTGCACCCTGTAAATCGCACATGTCTGCATTCTGCACCCTGTAAATCGCACATGTCTGCATTCTGCACCCTGTAAATCACACATATCTGCATTCTGCACCCTGTAAATCGCACATTTCTGCACCCTGTAAATCGCACATATCTGCATTCTGCACCCTGTAAATCACACATATCTACATTCTGCACCCTGTAAATCACACGTCTGCATTCTGCACCCTGTAAATCACACATATCTGCATTCTGCACCCTGTAAATCACACATATCTACATTCTGCACCCTGTAAATCGCACATGTCTGCATTCTGCACCCTGTAAATTGCATATATCTGCATTCTGCACCCTGTAAATCGCACATGTCTACATTCTGCACCCTGTAAATCGCACATGTCTGCATTCTGCACCCTGTAAATCACACATATCTGCATTCTGCACCCTGTAAATCGCACATGTCTGCACCTTGTAAATCGCACATATCTGCATTCTGCACCCTGTAAATCGCACATATCTGCATTCTACACCCTGTAAATCGCACATATCTGCATTCTCACCCTGTAAATCACACATGTCTGCATTCTGCACCCTGTAAATCGCGCATGTCTACATTCTGCACCCTGTAAATCGCACATATCTGCATTCTGCACCCTGTAAATCGCACATATCTGCATTCTGCACCCTGTAAATCGCACATGTCTACATTCTGCACCCTGTAAATCACACATGTCTGCATTCTGCACCCTGTAAATCACACATGTCTACATTCTGCACCCTTTAAATCGCACGTCTGCATTCTGCACCCTGTAAATCGCACGTCTGCATTCTGCACCCTGTAAATCGCACGTATCTGCATTCTGCACCCTGTAAATCGCACATGTCTACATTCTGCACCCTGTAAATCGCACGTATCTGCATTCTACTCCCTGTAAATCGCACATGTCTACATTCTGCACCCTGTAAATCACACATGTCTACATTCTGCACCCTGTAAATCGCACGTCTGCATTCTGCACCCTGTAAATCGCACATATCTGCATTCTACACCCTGTAAATCGCACATGTCTACATTCTACACCCTATAAATCGCACATATCTACATTCTGCACCCTGTAAATCGCACATATCTGCATTCTGCATCCTGTAAATCGCACATGTCTACATTCTGCACCCTGTAAATCGCACATGTCTACATTCTGCACCCTGTAAATCGCACATATCTACATTCTGCACCCTGTAAATCACAAATATCTGCATTCTGCATCCTGTAAATCGCACATGTCTACATTCTGCACCCTGTAAATCGCACATATCTGCATTCTGCACCCTGTAAATCGCACATATCTGCATTCTGCACCCTGTAAATCGCACATATCTACATTCTGCACCCTGTAAATCACACATATCTGCATTCTGCACCCTGTAAATCGCACATGTCTGCATTCTGCACCCTGTAAATCACACATATCTGCATTCTGCACCCTGTAAATCGCACATGTCTGCACCTTGTAAATCGCACATGTCTACATTCTGCACCCTGTAAATCGCACATATCTACATTCTGCACCCTGTAAATCACAAATATCTGCATTCTGCATCCTGTAAATCGCACATGTCTACATTCTGCACCCTGTAAATCGCACATATCTGCATTCTGCACCCTGTAAATCGCACATGTCTACATTCTGCACCCTGTAAATCACACATGTCTACATTCTGCACCCTGTAAATCGCACATATCTGCATTCTGCACCCTGTAAATCGCACATATCTGCATTCTGCACCCTGTAAATCGCACATGTCTACATTCTGCACCCTGTAAATCGCACATGTCTACATTCTGCACCCTGTAAATCGCACGTATCTGCATTCTGCACCCTGTAAATCGCACATGTCTACATTCTGCACCCTGTAAATCGCACATGCCTACATTCTGCACCCTGTAAATCACACATGTCTACATTCTGCTCCCTGTAAATCACACATATCTACATTCTGCACCCTGTAAATCGCACATGTCTGCATTCTGCACCCTGTAAATCGCACATATCTGCATTTTGCACCCTGTAAATCGCACATATCTGCATTATGCACCCTGTAAATCGCACATGTCTACATTCTGCACCCTGTAAATAGCACATGTCTATATTCTGCACCCTGTAAATCGCACATATTTGCATTCTGCACCCTGTAAATCACACATGTCTGCATTCTGCACCCTGTAAATCGCACATGTCTACATTCTGCACCCTGTAAATCGCACATATCTGCATTCTGCACCCTGTAAATCGCACATATCTGCATTCTGCACCCTGTAAATCGCACATATCTGCATTCTGCACCCTGTAAATCGCACATGTTTACATTCTGCACCCTGTAAATCACACATGTCTACATTCTGCACCCTGTAAATCACACATGTCTACATTCTGCACCCTGTAAATCGCACGTCTGCATTCTGCACCCTGTAAATCGCACGTCTGCATTCTGCACCCTGTAAATCGCACATATCTGCATTCTGCACCCTGTAAATCACACATGTCTACATTCTGCACTCTGTAAATCACACATGTCTACATTCTGCACCCTGTAAATCACACATGTCTACATTCTGCACCCTGTAAATCGCACATATCTACATTCTGCACCCTGTAAATCGCACATGTTTACATTCTGCACCCTGTAAATCGCACATATCTACATTCTGCACCCTGTACATCGCACATATCTGCATTCTGCACCCTGTAAATCGCACATGTCTGCATTCTGCACCCTGTAAATCGCACATGTCTACATTCTGCACCCTGTAAATCGCACATATCTGCATTCTGCACCCTGTAAATCGCACATGTCTGCATTCTGCACCCTGTAAATCGCACATATCTGCATTCTACACCCTGTAAATCACACATATCTACATTCTGCACCCTGTAAATCGCACATATCTTCATTCTGCACCCTGTAAATCGCACATGTCTGCATTCTGCACCCTGTAAATCGCACATATCTGCATTCTACACCCTGTAAATCACGCATATCTACATTCTGCACCCTGTAAATCGCACATATCTGCATTCTGCACCCTGTAAATCACACATGTCTACATTCTGCACCCTGTAAATCGCACATGTCTACATTCGGCACCCTGTAAATCACACATGTCTACATTCTGCACCCTGTAAATCACACATGTCTACATTCTGCACCCTGTAAATCACACATGTCTACATTCTGCACCCTTTAAATCACACGTCTGCATTCTGCACCCTGTAAATCACACGTCTGCATTCTGCACCCTGTAAATCACACATGTCTACATTCTGCACCCTTTAAATCGCACGTCTGCATTCTGCACCCTGTAAATCGCACGTCTGCATTCTGCACCCTGTAAATCGCACGTATCTGCATTCTGCACCCTGTAAATCGCAGATGTCTACATTCTGCACCCTGTAAATCGCACGTATCTGCATTCTGCACCCTGTAAATCGCACATATCTGCATTCTGCACCCTGTAAATCGCACGTATCTGCATTCTACTCCCTGTAAATCGCACATGTCTACATTCTGCACCCTCTAAATCGCACATATCTACATTCTGCACCCTGTAAATCGCACATGTCTGCATTCTGCATCCTGTAAATCACACATGTGTACATTCTGCACCCTGTAAATCACACATGTCTACATTCTGCACCCTTTAAATCGCACGTCTGCATTCTGCACCCTGTAAATCGCACGTCTGCATTCTGCACCCTGTAAATCGCACGTATCTGCAATCTGCACCCTGTAAATCGCACGTATCTGCATTCTACTCCCTGTAAATCGCACGTATCTACATTCTGCACCCTGTAAATCACACATATCTACATTCTGCACCCTGTAAATCGCACATGTCTGCATTCTGCATCCTGTAAATCGCACATATCTGCATTCTGCACCCTGTAAATCGCACATGTCTACATTCTGCACCCTGTAAATAACACATGTCTACATTCTGCACCCTGTAAATCACACATGTCTACATTCTGCACCCTTTAAATCGCACGTCTGCATTCTGCACCCTGTAAATCGCACGCCTGCATTCTGCACCCTGTAAATCGCACATGTCTACATTCTGCACCCTGTAAATCGCACATGTCTACATTCTGCACCCTGTAAATCGCACATATCTACATTCTGCACCCTGTAAATCACAAATATCTGCATTCTGCATCCTGTAAATCGCACATGTCTACATTCTGCACCCTGTAAATCGCACATATCTGCATTCTGCACCCTGTAAATCGCACATATCTGCATTCTGCACCCTGTAAATCGCACATATCTACATTCTGCACCCTGTAAATCACACATATCTGCATTCTGCACCCTGTAAATCTCACATGTCTGCATTCTGCACCCTGTAAATCACACATATCTGCATTCTGCACCCTGTAAATCGCACATGTCTGCACCTTGTAAATCGCACATGTCTACATTCTGCACCCTGTAAATCGCACATATCTACATTCTGCACCCTGTAAATCACAAATATCTGCATTCTGCATCCTGTAAATCGCACATGTCTACATTCTGCACCCTGTAAATCGCACATATCTGCATTCTGCACCCTGTAAATCGCACATATCTGCATTCTGCACCCTGTAAATCGCACATATCTACATTCTGCACCCTGTAAATCACACATATCTGCATTCTGCACCCTGTAAATCGCACATGTCTGTATTCTGCACCCTGTAAATCACACATATCTGCATTCTGCACCCTGTAAATCTCACATGTCTGCACCTTGTAAATCGCACATGTCTGCATTCTGCAACCTGTAAATCACACATGTCTTCATTCTGAACCCTCTAAATCGCACATGTCTACATTCTGCACCCTGTAAATCGCACATATCTGCATTCTGCACCCTGTAAATCGCACATATCTGCATTCTGCACCCTGTAAATCGCACATATCTGCATTCTGCACCCTGTAAATCGCAAATATCTGCATTCTGCACCCTGTAAATCGCACATGTCTGCATTCTGCACCCTGTAAATCACACATGTCTACATTCTGCACCCTTTAAATCGCACGTCTACATTCTGCACCCTGTAAATCGCACGTCTGCATTCTGCACCCTGTAAATCGCACATATCTGCATTCTGCACCCTGTAAATCGCACGTCTGCATTCTGCACCCTGTAAATCGCACGTCTGCATTCTGCACCCTGTAAATCGCACATATCTGCATTCTACACCCTGTAAATCGCATGTCTACATTCTGCACCCTGTAAATCGCACATGTCTACATTCTGCACCCTGTAAATCACACATGTCTACATTCTGCACCCTGTAAATCACACATGTCTACATTCTGCACCCTGTAAATGGCACATGTCTGCATTCTGCACCCTGTAAATCGCACATATCTGCATTTTGCACCCTGTAAATCGCACATATCTGCACCCTGTAAATCACACATGTCTACATTCTGCACCCTGTAAATCACACATGTCTACATTCTGCACCCTGTAAATCGCACATATCTGCATTCTGCACCCTGTAAATCACACATGTCTGCATTCTGCACCCTGTAAATCACACATGTCTACATTCTGCACCCTGTAAATCGCACATATCTGCATTCTGCACCCTGTAAATCGCACATATCTGCATTCTGCACCCTGTAAATCGCACATGTCTACATTCTGCACCCTGTAAATCACATATGTCTACATTCTGCACCCTGTAAATCACACATGTCTACATTCTGCACCCTTTAAATCACACGTCTGCATTCTGCAACCTGTAAATCGCACGTCTGCATTCTGCACCCTGTAAATCGCACGTATCTGCATTCTGCACCCTGTAAATCGCACATGTCTACATTCTGCACACTGTAAATCGCACGTATCTGAATTCTACTCCCTGTAAATCGCACATGTCTACATTCTGCACCCTGTAAATCACACATGTCTACATTCTGCACCCCGTAAATCACACATATCTACATTCTGCACCCTGTAAATCGCACATGTCTGCATTCTGCACCCTGTAAATCGCACATATCTGCATTCTGCACCCTGTAAATCGCACATGTCTACATTCTGCACCCTGTAAATCACACATGTCTACATTCTGCACCCTGTAAATCACACATGTCTACATTCTGCACCCTTTAAATCGCACGTCTGCATTCTGCACCCTGTAAATCGCACGTCTGCATTCTGCACCCTGTAAATCGCACATATCTGCATTCTACACCCTGTAAATCGCACATGTCTACATTCTGCACCCTGTAAATCACACATATCTACATTCTGCACCCTGTAAATCACACATATCTGCATTCTGCACCCTGTAAATCACACATATCTGCATTCTGCACCCTGTAAATCGCAGATGTCTGCATTCTGCACCCTGTAAATCGCACATGTCTGCATTTTGCACCCTGTAAATCACACGTCTGCATTCTGCACCCTGTAAATCGCACATGTCTGAATTCTGCACCCTGTAAATCACACATATCTGCATTCTGCATCCTGTAAATCGCACATGTCTGCACCTTGTAAATCGCACATGTCTGCATTCTGCACCCTGTAAATCGCATATATCTGCATTCTGCACCCTGTAAATCGCACATATCTGCATTCTGCACCCTGTAAATCGCACATATCTGCATTTTGCACCCTGTAAATCGCACATATCTGCATTCTGCACCCTGTAAATCACACATATCTGCATTCTGCACCCTGTAAATCACACATATCTGCATTCTGCATCCTGTAAATCACACATATCTGCATTCTGCACCCTGTAAATCGCACATGTCTGCATTCTGCACCCTTTAAATCGCACGTCTGCATTCTGCATCCTGTAAATCACACATATCTGCATTCTGCACCCAGTAAATCACACATATCTGCATTCTGCATCCTGTAAATCGCACATGTCTGCATTCTGCACCCTGTAAATCGCACATGTCTGCATTCTGCACCCTATAAATCGCACATATCTGCATTCTGCACCCTATAAATCACACATGTCTACATTCTGCACCCTGTAAATCACACATGTCTACATTCTGCACCCTGTAAATCGCACATGTCTACATCCTGCACCCTGTAAATCACACATATCTGCATTCTGCATCCTGTAAATCGCACATGTCTACATTCTGCACCCTGTAAATCGCACATATCTGCATTCTGCACCCTGTAAATCGCACATATCTGCATTCTGCACCCTGTAAATCGCACATATCTACATTCTGCACCCTGTAAATCGCACATATCTGCATTCTGCACCCTGTAAATCACACATATCTACATTCTGCACCCTGTAAATCGCACATATCTACATTCTGCACCCTGTAAATCACACATATCTGCATTCTGCACCCTGTAAATCGCACATATCTACATTCTGCATCCTGTAAATCGCACATGTCTACATTCTGCACCCTGTAAATCACACATATCTGCATTCTGCACCCTGTAAATCACACATATCTGCATTCTGCACCCTGTAAATCGCACATATCTGCATTCTGCACCCTGTAAATCACACATGTCTACATTCTGCACCCTGTAAATCCGACATATCTACATTCTGCACCCTGTAAATCACACATATCTACATTCTGCACCCTGTAAATCGCACATATCTGCATTCTGCACCCTGTAAATCGCACATATCTGCATTCTGCACCCTGTAAATCGCACATATCTACATTCTGCACCCTGTAAATCGCACATATCTGCATTCTGCACCCTGTAAATCACACATATCTGCATTCTGCACCCTGTAAATCACACATGTCTACATTCTGCACCCTGTAAATCACACATATCTACATTCTGCACCCTGTAAATCACACATATCTACATTCTGCACCCTGTAAATCGCACATGTCTGCATTCTGCACCCTGTAAATCACACATGTCTACATTCTGCACCCTGTAAATCACACATGTCTACATTCTGCACCCTGTAAATCACACATATCTACATTCTGCACCCTGTAAATCGCACATGTCTGCATTCTGCACCCTGTAAATCACACATATCTGCATTTTGCACCCTGTAAATCGCACATATCTGCATTCTGCACCCTGTAAATCACACATGTCTACATTCTGCACCCTGTAAATCGCACATGTCTACATTCTGAACCCTGTAAATCGCACATATCTGCACCCTGTAAATCACACATGTCTGCATTCTGCACCCTGTAAATCACACATGTCTACATTCTGCACCCTGTAAATCGCACATATCTGCATTCTGCACCCTGTAAATCGCACATATCTGCATTCTGCACCCTGTAAATCGCACATATCTGCATTCTGTACCCTGTAAATCGCACATATCTGCATTCTGCACCCTGTAAATCGCACATGTCTACATTCTGCACCCTGTAAATCACACATATCTACATTCTGCACCCTGTAAATCACACATGTCTACATTCTGCACCCTTTAAATCGCACGTCTGCATTCTGCACCCTGTAAATCGCATGTCTACATTCTGCACCCTGTAAATCACACATATCTACATTCTGCACCCTGTAAATCGCACATGTCTGCATTCTGCACCCTGTAAATCGCACATATCTGCATTCTGCACCCTGTAAATCGCACATGTCTACATTCTGCACCCTGTAAATCACACATGTCTACATTCTGCACCCTGTAAATCACACATGTCTACATTCTGCACCCTGTAAATCACACATGTCTACATTCTGCACCCTTTAAATCGCACGTCTACTTTCTGCACCCTGTAAATCGCACGTCTGCATTCTGCACCCTGTAAATCGCACATATCTGCCTTCTACATCCTGTAAATCGCACATATCTGCATTCTACACCCTGTAAATCGCACGTCTACATTCTGCACCCTGTAAATCGCACATATCTACATTCTGCACCCTGTAAATCACACATATCTGCATTCTGCATCCTGTAAATCGCACATGTCTACATTCTGCACCCTGTAAAACGCACATATCTACATTCTGCACCCTGTAAATCGCACATATCTCTATTCTGCACCCTGTAAATCGCACATATCTGCATTCTGCACCCTGTAAATCGCACATATCTACATTCTGCACCCTGTAAATCACACATATCTGCATTCTGCATCCTGTAAATCGCACATGTCTACATTCTGCACCCTGTAAATCACACATATCTGCATTCTGCATCCTGTAAATCGCACATATCTACATTCTGCACCCTGTAAATCACACATATCTGCATTTTGCACCCTGTAAATCGCACATATCTGCATTCTGCACCCTGTAAATCGCACATATCTGCATTCTGCACCCTGTAAATCGCACATATCTGCATTCTACACCCTGTAAATCGCACATATCTACATTCTGCACCCTGTAAATCGCACATATCTGCATTCTGCACCCTGTAAATCACACATGTCTACATTCTGCACCCTGTAAATCGCACATGTCTACATTCTGCACCCTGTAAATCACACATGTCTACATTCTGCACCCTGTAAATCACACATATCTACATTCTGCACCCTGTAAATCGCACATGTCTGCATTCTGCACCCTGTAAATCGCACATATCTGCATTCTGCACCCTGTAAATCGCACATATCTGCATTCTGCACCCTGTAAATCACACATGTCTACATTCTGCACCCTGTAAATCACACATGTCTACATTCTGCACCCTGTAAATCACACATGTCTACATTCTGCACCCTGTAAATCGCACATATCTGCATTCTGCACCCTGTAAATCACACATGTCTGCATTCTGCACCCTGTAAATCACACATGTCTACATTCTGCACCCTGTAAATCGCACATATCTGCATTCTGCACCCTGTAAATCGCACATATCTGCATTCTGCACCCTGTAAATCGCACATGTCTACATTCTGCACCCTGTAAATCACATATGTCTACATTCTGCACCCTGTAAATCACACATGTCTACATTCTGCACCCTTTAAATCACACGTCTGCATTCTGCAACCTGTAAATCGCACGTCTGCATTCTGCACCCTGTAAATCGCACGTGTCTGCATTCTGCACCCTGTAAATCGCACATGTCTACATTCTGCACACTGTAAATCGCACGTATCTGCATTCTACTCCCTGTAAATCGCACATGTCTACATTCTGCACCCTGTAAATCACACATGTCTACATTCTGCACCCCGTAAATCACACATATCTACATTCTGCACCCTGTAAATCGCACATGTCTGCATTCTGCACCCTGTAAATCGCACATATCTGCATTCTGCACCCTGTAAATCGCACATGTCTACATTCTGCACCCTGTAAATCACACATGTCTACATTCTGCACCCTGTAAATCACACATGTCTACATTCTGCACCCTTTAAATCGCACGTCTGCATTCTGCACCCTGTAAATCGCACGTCTGCATTCTGCACCCTGTAAATCGCACATATCTGCATTCTACACCCTGTAAATCGCACATGTCTACATTCTGCACCCTGTAAATCACACATATCTACATTCTGCACCCTGTAAATCACACATATCTGCATTCTGCACCCTGTAAATCACACATATCTGCATTCTGCACCCTGTAAATCGCAGATGTCTGCATTCTGCACCCTGTAAATTGCACATGTCTGCATTTTGCACCCTGTAAATCACACGTCTGCATTCTGCACCCTGTAAATCGCACATGTCTGAATTCTGCACCCTGTAAATCACACATATCTGCATTCTGCATCCTGTAAATCGCACATGTCTGCACCTTGTAAATCGCACATGTCTGCATTCTGCACCCTGTAAATCGCATATATCTGCATTCTGCACCCTGTAAATCGCACATATCTGCATTCTGCACCCTGTAAATCGCACATATCTGCATTTTGCACCCTGTAAATCGCACATATCTGCATTCTGCACCCTGTAAATCACACATATCTGCATTCTGCACCCTGTAAATCACACATATCTGCATTCTGCATCCTGTAAATCACACATATCTGCATTCTGCACCCTGTAAATCGCACATTTCTGCATTCTGCACCCTTTAAATCGCACGTCTGCATTCTGCATCCTGTAAATCACACATATCTGCATTCTGCACCCTGTAAATCACACATATCTGCATTCTGCATCCTGTAAATCGCACATGTCTGCATTCTGCACCCTGTAAATCGCACATGTCTGCATTCTGCACCCTATAAATCGCACATATCTGCATTCTGCACCCTATAAATCACACATGTCTACATTCTGCACCCTGTAAATCACACATGTCTACATTCTGCACCCTGTAAATCGCACATGTCTACATCCTGCACCCTGTAAATCACACATATCTGCATTCTGCATCCTGTAAATCGCACATGTCTACATTCTGCACCCTGTAAATCGCACATATCTGCATTCTGCACCCTGTAAATCACACATATCTGCATTCTGCACCCTGTAAATCGCACATATCTACATTCTGCACCCTGTAAATCGCACATATCTGCATTCTGCACCCTGTAAATCACACATGTCTACATTCTGCACCCTGTAAATCGCACATGTCTACATTCTGAACCCTGTAAATCGCACATATCTGCACCCTGTAAATCACACATGTCTGCATTCTGCACCCTGTAAATCACACATGTCTACATTCTGCACCCTGTAAATCGCACATATCTGCATTCTGCACCCTGTAAATCGCACATATCTGCATTCTGCACCCTGTAAATCGCACATATCTGCATTCTGTACCCTGTAAATCGCACATATCTGCATTCTGCACCCTGTAAATCGCACATGTCTACATTCTGCACCCTGTAAATCACACATATCTACATTCTGCACCCTGTAAATCACACATGTCTACATTCTGCACCCTTTAAATCGCACGTCTGCATTCTGCACCCTGTAAATCGCATGTCTACATTCTGCACCCTGTAAATCACACATATCTACATTCTGCACCCTGTAAATCGCACATGTCTGCATTCTGCACCCTGTAAATCGCACATATCTGCATTCTGCACCCTGTAAATCGCACATGTCTACATTCTGCACCCTGTAAATCACACATGTCTACATTCTGCACCCTGTAAATCACACATGTCTACATTCTGCACCCTGTAAATCACACATGTCTACATTCTGCACCCTTTAAATCGCACGTCTACTTTCTGCACCCTGTAAATCGCACGTCTGCATTCTGCACCCTGTAAATCGCACATATCTGCCTTCTACATCCTGTAAATCGCACATATCTGCATTCTACACCCTGTAAATCGCACGTCTACATTCTGCACCCTGTAAATCGCACATATCTACATTCTGCACCCTGTAAATCACACATATCTGCATTCTGCATCCTGTAAATCGCACATGTCTACATTCTGCACCCTGTAAAACGCACATATCTACATTCTGCACCCTGTAAATCGCACATATCTCTATTCTGCACCCTGTAAATCGCACATATCTGCATTCTGCACCCTGTAAATCGCACATATCTACATTCTGCACCCTGTAAATCACACATATCTGCATTCTGCATCCTGTAAATCGCACATGTCTACATTCTGCACCCTGTAAATCACACATATCTGCATTCTGCATCCTGTAAATCGCACATATCTACATTCTGCACCCTGTAAATCACACATATCTGCATTTTGCACCCTGTAAATCGCACATATCTGCATTCTGCACCCTGTAAATCGCACATATCTGCATTCTGCACCCTGTAAATCGCACATATCTGCATTCTACACCCTGTAAATCGCACATATCTACATTCTGCACCCTGTAAATCGCACATATCTGCATTCTGCACCCTGTAAATCACACATGTCTACATTCTGCACCCTGTAAATCGCACATGTCTACATTCTGCACCCTGTAAATCACACATGTCTACATTCTGCACCCTGTAAATCACACATATCTACATTCTGCACCCTGTAAATCGCACATGTCTGCATTCTGCACCCTGTAAATCGCACATATCTGCATTCTGCACCCTGTAAATCGCACATATCTGCATTCTGCACCCTGTAAATCACACATGTCTACATTCTGCACCCTGTAAATCACACATGTCTACATTCTGCACCCTGTAAATCACACATGTCTACATTCTGCACCCTGTAAATCGCACATATCTGCATTCTGCACCCTGTAAATCACACATGTCTGCATTCTGCACCCTGTAAATCACACATGTCTACATTCTGCACCCTGTAAATCGCACATATCTGCATTCTGCACCCTGTAAATCGCACATATCTGCATTCTGCACCCTGTAAATCGCACATGTCTACATTCTGCACCCTGTAAATCACATATGTCTACATTCTGCACCCTGTAAATCACACATGTCTACATTCTGCACCCTTTAAATCACACGTCTGCATTCTGCAACCTGTAAATCGCACGTCTGCATTCTGCACCCTGTAAATCGCACGTGTCTGCATTCTGCACCCTGTAAATCGCACATGTCTACATTCTGCACACTGTAAATCGCACGTATCTGCATTCTACTCCCTGTAAATCGCACATGTCTACATTCTGCACCCTGTAAATCACACATGTCTACATTCTGCACCCCGTAAATCACACATATCTACATTCTGCACCCTGTAAATCGCACATGTCTGCATTCTGCACCCTGTAAATCGCACATATCTGCATTCTGCACCCTGTAAATCGCACATGTCTACATTCTGCACCCTGTAAATCACACATGTCTACATTCTGCACCCTGTAAATCACACATGTCTACATTCTGCACCCTTTAAATCGCACGTCTGCATTCTGCACCCTGTAAATCGCACGTCTGCATTCTGCACCCTGTAAATCGCACATATCTGCATTCTACACCCTGTAAATCGCACATGTCTACATTCTGCACCCTGTAAATCACACATATCTACATTCTGCACCCTGTAAATCACACATATCTGCATTCTGCACCCTGTAAATCACACATATCTGCATTCTGCACCCTGTAAATCGCAGATGTCTGCATTCTGCACCCTGTAAATTGCACATGTCTGCATTTTGCACCCTGTAAATCACACGTCTGCATTCTGCACCCTGTAAATCGCACATGTCTGAATTCTGCACCCTGTAAATCACACATATCTGCATTCTGCATCCTGTAAATCGCACATGTCTGCACCTTGTAAATCGCACATGTCTGCATTCTGCACCCTGTAAATCGCATATATCTGCATTCTGCACCCTGTAAATCGCACATATCTGCATTCTGCACCCTGTAAATCGCACATATCTGCATTTTGCACCCTGTAAATCGCACATATCTGCATTCTGCACCCTGTAAATCACACATATCTGCATTCTGCACCCTGTAAATCACACATATCTGCATTCTGCATCCTGTAAATCACACATATCTGCATTCTGCACCCTGTAAATCGCACATTTCTGCATTCTGCACCCTTTAAATCGCACGTCTGCATTCTGCATCCTGTAAATCACACATATCTGCATTCTGCACCCTGTAAATCACACATATCTGCATTCTGCATCCTGTAAATCGCACATGTCTGCATTCTGCACCCTGTAAATCGCACATGTCTGCATTCTGCACCCTATAAATCGCACATATCTGCATTCTGCACCCTATAAATCACACATGTCTACATTCTGCACCCTGTAAATCACACATGTCTACATTCTGCACCCTGTAAATCGCACATGTCTACATCCTGCACCCTGTAAATCACACATATCTGCATTCTGCATCCTGTAAATCGCACATGTCTACATTCTGCACCCTGTAAATCGCACATATCTGCATTCTGCACCCTGTAAATCACACATATCTGCATTCTGCACCCTGTAAATCGCACATATCTACATTCTGCACCCTGTAAATCGCACATATCTGCATTCTGCACCCTGTAAATCACACATATCTACATTCTGCACCCTGTAAATCGCACATATCTACATTCTGCACCCTGTAAATCACACATATCTGCATTCTGCACCCTGTAAATCGCACATATCTACATTCTGCATCCTGTAAATCGCACATGTCTACATTCTGCACCCTGTAAATCACACATATCTGCATTCTGCACCCTGTAAATCACACATATCTGCATTCTGCACCCTGTAAATCGCACATATCTGCATTCTGCACCCTGTAAATCACACATGTCTACATTCTGCACCCTGTAAATCCGACATATCTACATTCTGCACCCTGTAAATCACACATATCTACATTCTGCACCCTGTAAATCGCACATATCTGCATTCTGCACCCTGTAAATCGCACATATCTGCATTCTGCACCCTGTAAATCGCACATATCTACATTCTGCACCCTGTAAATCGCACATATCTGCATTCTGCACCCTGTAAATCACACATATCTGCATTCTGCACCCTGTAAATCACACATGTCTACATTCTGCACCCTGTAAATCACACATATCTACATTCTGCACCCTGTAAATCACACATATCTACATTCTGCACCCTGTAAATCGCACATGTCTGCATTCTGCACCCTGTAAATCACACATGTCTACATTCTGCACCCTGTAAATCACACATGTCTACATTCTGCACCCTGTAAATCACACATATCTACATTCTGCACCCTGTAAATCGCGCATGTCTGCATTCTGCACCCTGTAAATCACACATATCTGCATTTTGCACCCTGTAAATCGCACATATCTGCATTCTGCACCCTGTAAATCACACATGTCTACATTCTGCACCCTGTAAATCGCACATGTCTACATTCTGAACCCTGTAAATCGCACATATCTGCACCCTGTAAATCACACATGTCTGCATTCTGCACCCTGTAAATCACACATGTCTACATTCTGCACCCTGTAAATCGCACATATCTGCATTCTGCACCCTGTAAATCGCACATATCTGCATTCTGCACCCTATAAATCGCACATATCTGCATTCGGTACCCTGTAAATCGCACATATCTGCATTCTGCACCCTGTAAATCGCACATGTCTACATTCTGCACCCTGTAAATCACACATGTCTACATTCTGCACCCTGTAAATCACACATGTCTACATTCTGCACCCTTTAAATCGCACGTCTGCATTCTGCACCCTGTAAATCGCATGTCTACATTCTGCACCCTGTAAATCACACATATCTACATTCTGCACCCTGTAAATCGCACATGTCTGCATTCTGCACCCTGTAAATCGCACATATCTGCATTCTGCACCCTGTAAATCGCACATGTCTACATTCTGCACCCTGTAAATCACACATGTCTACATTCTGCACCCTGTAAATCACACATGTCTACATTCTGCACCCTGTAAATCACACGTCTACATTCTGCACCCTTTAAATCGCACGTCTACTTTCTGCACCCTGTAAATCGCACGTCTGCATTCTGCACCCTGTAAATCGCACATATCTGCATTCTACATCCTGTAAATCGCACATATCTGCATTCTACACCCTGTAAATCGCACGTCTACATTCTGCACCCTGTAAATCGCACATATCTACATTCTGCACCCTGTAAATCACACATATCTGCATTCTGCATCCTGTAAATCGCACATGTCTACATTCTGCACCCTGTAAAACGCACATATCTACATTCTGCACCCTGTAAATCGCACATATCTCTATTCTGCACCCTGTAAATCGCACATATCTGCATTCTGCACCCTGTAAATCGCACATATCTACATTCTGCACCCTGTAAATCACACATATCTGCATTCTGCATCCTGTAAATCGCACATGTCTACATTCTGCACCCTGTAAATCACACATATCTGCATTCTGCATCCTGTAAATCGCACATATCTACATTCTGCACCCTGTAAATCACACATATCTGCATTCTGCACCCTGTAAATCGCACATATCTGCATTCTGCACCCTGTAAATCACACATATCTGCATTCTGCATCCTGTAAATCGCACATGTCTGCATTCTGCACCCTGTAAATCGCACATGTCTGCATTCTGCACCCTATAAATCGCACATATCTGCATTCTGCACCCTATAAATCACACATGTCTACATTCTGCACCCTGTAAATCACACATGTCTACATTCTGCACCCTGTAAATCGCACATGTCTACATCCTGCACCCTGTAAATCACACATATCTGCATTCTGCATCCTGTAAATCGCACATGTCTACATTCTGCACCCTGTAAATCGCACATATCTGCATTCTGCACCCTGTAAATCACACATATCTGCATTCTGCACCCTGTAAATCGCACATATCTACATTCTGCACCCTGTAAATCGCACATATCTGCATTCTGCACCCTGTAAATCACACATATCTACATTCTGCACCCTGTAAATCGCACATATCTACATTCTGCACCCTGTAAATCACACATATCTGCATTCTGCACCCTGTAAATCGCACATATCTACATTCTGCATCCTGTAAATCGCACATGTCTACATTCTGCACCCTGTAAATCACACATATCTGCATTCTGCACCCTGTAAATCACACATATCTGCATTCTGCACCCTGTAAATCGCACATATCTGCATTCTGCACCCTGTAAATCACACATGTCTACATTCTGCACCCTGTAAATCCGACATATCTACATTCTGCACCCTGTAAATCACACATATCTACATTCTGCACCCTGTAAATCGCACATATCTGCATTCTGCACCCTGTAAATCGCACATATCTGCATTCTGCACCCTGTAAATCGCACATATCTACATTCTGCACCCTGTAAATCGCACATATCTGCATTCTGCACCCTGTAAATCACACATATCTGCATTCTGCACCCTGTAAATCACACATGTCTACATTCTGCACCCTGTAAATCACACATATCTACATTCTGCACCCTGTAAATCACACATATCTACATTCTGCACCCTGTAAATCGCACATGTCTGCATTCTGCACCCTGTAAATCACACATGTCTACATTCTGCACCCTGTAAATCACACATGTCTACATTCTGCACCCTGTAAATCACACATATCTACATTCTGCACCCTGTAAATCGCACATGTCTGCATTCTGCACCCTGTAAATCACACATATCTGCATTTTGCACCCTGTAAATTGCACATATCTGCATTCTGCACCCTGTAAATCACACATGTCTACATTCTGCACCCTGTAAATCGCACATGTCTACATTCTGAACCCTGTAAATCGCACATATCTGCACCCTGTAAATCACACATGTCTGCATTCTGCACCCTGTAAATCACACATGTCTACATTCTGCACCCTGTAAATCGCACATATCTGCATTCTGCACCCTGTAAATCGCACATATCTGCATTCTGCACCCTGTAAATCGCACATATCTGCATTCTGTACCCTGTAAATCGCACATATCTGCATTCTGCACCCTGTAAATCGCACATGTCTGCATTCTGCACCCTGTAAATCACACATGTCTACATTCTGCACCCTGTAAATCACACATGTCTACATTCTGCACCCTTTAAATCGCACGTCTGCATTCTGCACCCTGTAAATCGCATGTCTACATTCTGCACCCTGTAAATCACACATATCTACATTCTGCACCCTGTAAATCGCACATGTCTGCATTCTGCACCCTGTAAATCGCACATATCTGCATTCTGCACCCTGTAAATCGCACATGTCTACATTCTGCACCCTGTAAATCACACATGTCTACATTCTGCACCCTGTAAATCACACATGTCTACATTCTGCACCCTGTAAATCACACATGTCTACATTCTGCACCCTTTAAATCGCACGTCTACTTTCTGCACCCTGTAAATCGCACGTCTGCATTCTGCACCCTGTAAATCGCACATATCTGCATTCTACATCCTGTAAATCGCACATATCTGCATTCTACACCCTGTAAATCGCACGTCTACATTCTGCACCCTGTAAATCGCACATATCTACATTCTGCACCCTGTAAATCACACATATCTGCATTCTGCATCCTGTAAATCGCACATGTCTACATTCTGCACCCTGTAAAACGCACATATCTACATTCTGCACCCTGTAAATCGCACATATCTCTATTCTGCACCCTGTAAATCGCACATATCTGCATTCTGCACCCTGTAAATCGCACATATCTACATTCTGCACCCTGTAAATCACACATATCTGCGTTCTGCATCCTGTAAATCGCACATGTCTACATTCTGCACCCTGTAAATCACACATATCTGCATTCTGCATCCTGTAAATCGCACATATCTACATTCTGCACCCTGTAAATCACACATATCTGCATTCTGCACCCTGTAAATCGCACATATCTGCATTCTGCACCCTGTAAATCGCACATATCTACATTCTGCACCCTGTAAATCACACATATCTGCATTCTGCACCCTGTATATCACACATGTCTGCATTCTGCACCCTGTAAATCGCACATGTCTGCATTCTGCACCCTGTAAATCACACGTCTGTATTCTGCACCCTGTAAATCGCACATGTCTGCATTCTGCACCCTGTAAATCACACATGTCTGCACCTTGTAAATCGCACATATCTGCATTCTGCACCCTGTAAATCGCACATGTCTGCATTCTGCACCCTGTAAATCGCATATATCTGCATTCTGCACCCTGTAAATCGCATATATCTGCATTCTGCACCCTGTAAAATCGCACATATCTGCATTCTGCACCCTGTAAATCGCACATATCTGCATTTTGCACCCTGTAAATCGCACATATCTGCATTCTGCACCCTGTAAATCGCACATATCTGCATTCTGCACCCTGTAAATCGCACATATCTGCATTCTACACCCTGTAAATCACACATATCTACATTCTGCACCCTGTAAATCGCACATATCTGCATTCTGCACCCTGTAAATCACACATGTCTACATTCTGCACCCTGTAAATCGCACATGTCTACATTCTGCACCCTGTAAATCACACATGTCTACATTCTGCACCCTGTAAATCACACATATCTACATTCTGCACCCTGTAAATCGCACATGTCTGCATTCTGCACCCTGTAAATCGCACATATCTGCATTCTGCACCCTGTAAATCGCACATATCTGCATTCTGCACCCTGTAAATCACACATGTCTACATTCTGCACCCTGTAAATCGCACATGTCTGCATTCTGCACCCTGTAAATCACACATGTCTACATTCTGCATCCTGTAAATCGCACATGTCTGCATTCTGCACCCTGTAAATCGCACATATCTGCATTCTGCACCCTGTAAATCGCACATGTCTACATTCTGCACCCTGTAAATCACACATGTCTACATTCTGCACCCTGTAAATCACACATGTGTACATTCTGCACCCTTTAAATCGCACGTCTGCATTCTGCACCCTGGAAATCGCACGTATCTGCATTCTGCACCCTGTAAATGGCACATGTCTACATTCTGCACCCTGTAAATCACACATGTCTACATTCTGCACCCTGTAAATCACACATGTCTACATTCTGCACCCTTTAAATCGCACGTCTACTTTCTGCACCCTGTAAATCGCACGTCTGCATTCTGCACCCTGTAAATCGCACATATCTGCATTCTACATCCTGTAAATCGCACATATCTGCATTCTACACCCTGTAAATCGCACGTCTACATTCTGCACCCTGTAAATCGCACATATCTACATTCTGCACCCTGTAAATCACACATATCTGCATTCTGCATCCTGTAAATCGCACATGTCTACATTCTGCACCCTGTAAAACGCACATATCTACATTCTGCACCCTGTAAATCGCACATATCTCTATTCTGCACCCTGTAAATCGCACATATCTGCATTCTGCACCCTGTAAATCGCACATATCTACATTCTGCACCCTGTAAATCACACATATCTGCATTCTGCATCCTGTAAATCGCACATGTCTACATTCTGCACCCTGTAAATCACACATATCTGCATTCTGCATCCTGTAAATCGCACATATCTACATTCTGCACCCTGTAAATCACACATATCTGCATTCTGCACCCTGTAAATAGCACATATCTGCATTCTGCACCCTGTAAATCGCACATATCTACATTCTGCACCCTGTAAATCACACATATCTGCATTCTGCACCCTGTATATCGCACATGTCTGCATTCTGCACCCTGTAAATCGCACATGTCTGCATTCTGCACCCTGTAAATCACACGTCTGTATTCTGCACCCTGTAAATCGCACATGTCTGCATTCTGCACCCTGTAAATCACACATGTCTGCACCTTGTAAATCGCACATATCTGCATTCTGCACCCTGTAAATCGCACATGTCTGCATTCTGCACCCTGTAAATCGCATATATCTGCATTCTGCACCCTGTAAATCGCATATATCTGCATTCTGCACCCTGTAAAATCGCACATATCTGCATTCTGCACCCTGTAAATCGCACATATCTGCATTTTGCACCCTGTAAATCGCACATATCTGCATTCTGCACCCTGTAAATCGCACATATCTGCATTCTGCACCCTGTAAATCGCACATATCTGCATTCTACACCCTGTAAATCACACATATCTACATTCTGCACCCTGTAAATCGCACATATCTGCATTCTGCACCCTGTAAATCACACATGTCTACATTCTGCACCCTGTAAATCGCACATGTCTACATTCTGCACCCTGTAAATCACACATGTCTACATTCTGCACCCTGTAAATCACACATATCTACATTCTGCACCCTGTAAATCGCACATGTCTGCATTCTGCACCCTGTAAATCGCACATATCTGCATTCTGCACCCTGTAAATCGCACATATCTGCATTCTGCACCCTGTAAATCACACATGTCTACATTCTGCACCCTGTAAATCGCACATGTCTGCATTCTGCACCCTGTAAATCACACATGTCTACATTCTGCATCCTGTAAATCGCACATGTCTGCATTCTGCACCCTGTAAATCGCACATATCTGCATTCTGCACCCTGTAAATCGCACATGTCTACATTCTGCACCCTGTAAATCACACATGTCTACATTCTGCACCCTGTAAATCACACATGTGTACATTCTGCACCCTTTAAATCGCACGTCTGCATTCTGCACCCTGGAAATCGCACGTATCTGCATTCTGCACCCTGTAAATGGCACATGTCTACATTCTGCACCCTGTAAATCGCACGTATCTGCATTCTACTCCCTGAAAATCGCACATGTCTACATTCTGCACCCTGTAAATCACACATGTCTACATTTTGCACCCTGTAAATCACACATGTCTACATTCTGCACCCTGTAAATCACACATGTCTACATTCTGCACCCTTTAAATCGCACGTCTGCATTCTGCATTCTGTAAATCGCACGTCTGCATTCTGCACCCTGTAAATCGCACATATCTGCATTCTGCACCCTGTAAATCGCACATGTCTACATTCTGCACCCTGTAAATCACACGTCTGCATTCTGCACCCTGTAAATCACATGTCTGCATTCTGCACCCTGTAAATCGCACATGTCTACATTCTGCACCCTGTAAATCACACATGTCTACATTCTGCACCCTTTAAATCGCACGTCTGCATTCTGCACCCTGTAAATTGCACATATCTGCATTCTGCACCCTGTAAATCGCACATGTCTACATTCTGCACCCTGTAAATCACACATGTCTACATTCTGCACCCTGTAAATCACACATGTCTACATTCTGCACCCTGTAAATCACACATGTCTACATTCTGCACCCTTTAAATCGCACGTCTGCATTCTGCACCCTGTAAATCGCACGTCTGCATTCTGCACCCTGTAAATCACACATATCTACATTCTGCACCCTGTAAATCGCACGTCTGCATTCTGCACCCTGTAAATCACACATATCTGCATTCTGCACCCTGTAAATCACACATATCTACATTATGCACCCTGTAAATCACACGTCTGCATTCTGCACCCTGTAAATCACACATATCTGCATTCTGCAACCCCCCAATCAGATCAGCTACAGTGCTACACTATACACATGGCAGGGGGTGGTGGACACAGCAATCACCCCCCCCCCTCCCCCCAAATCAGGTCAGCTACATACAGTGCTAGTACACATGGCAGGGGGTGGACACAGCACCCCTCCCCCTCCAAATCAGGTCAGCTACATACAGGACTGTGCTAGTACACATGGCAGGGGGTGGACACAGCAATCACCCCCCCCCCAATCAGGTCAGCTACATACAGGACTGTGCTAGTACACATGGCAGGGGGTGGACACAGAAATAACCCCCCCCCCCAAATCAGGTCAGCTACATACAGGACTGTGCTAGTACACATGACAGGGGGTGGACACAGCAATCACCCCCCCTCCCCAATCAGGTCAGCACAGTGTGGTAGAGCAGAAAGACACACACTCCTCCAGGCTCTTCTTACAACACCCCCCCAGCTCCCCCCGCTCACCAGGAATCCTGACTGTGTGTGTGGTAGCAGCTGAGCCGCCCCAACGGAGAGAGATGATGACAGACACAGTCAGGCTGAGGCCACAGTGGTGGGTGGAGGCGGAGCTAGCAGGAGGGAATTCAGTCACTGAACGAGTGGATGGTCTGGACCAGTCCATTGCGGCCCTGGTGGTGGGGGTGTTCTAAAAAACACCTAAAGGGAAAGGGAGCAGCCAGAGCCAGCAGGGATGCCCTTGGGATGATCGGACGGTGTCACCCGACTCGGGTACTGAGCGCAGCCCATATAGCGAAGTCACTCGGCCACTGACACCCCCCAATGTGTGCTACCTGGGGCGGACCGCCCCCCGAGCCCCCCTATTGGTACGCCCCTGGCTGTATGAGGTGAAAGTGTGCCGGGAGCGCTGGTACAATGACTTTGTGTGGACCCACCTTCAGGTTCCACACGCCCGCAGGTACCTGGCATGCTCCCCCAAGGCCCCTCAGCATTTTAAAGATTGCAAGGCAAAATGGATGTTGGGACGGCACATCCACGCGGACAAGGTGCTGGTCCGGCGGAAGGAAGGGGAGGATGTTGAGTATCGTCTGGAGACCATGGATCAGCACTTGAAGCCACTTGTTCTGCCGCATCCCCGCTTCTATCTGTAGAAGGAAAGTTCCATGAGTGCAGTTACCGCGACGCTGTCACCAGGTGGCAGTGTTGCGCATCGTTAACACTTTTCACACACTCACTCTTTGGAGAAAAGGGATTTCTTTACGAAGAAGTTTCTTTCCTCTTACACGAATACATGTGTCAGGGTTTATGTGTGTTAATTTTCTTAAGGTACCCCCAGACAAGAGACAGACGAGCTGATAAAGAGAGGAGAGAGAGGAGGCCGCTACATATACATATATATATATTGTCCACTATTCCTTGAACTATGGAACCAGGTACAGATAGGGCTGCCCGGAGAACTGGGGACACTGGGCCGGGAAGGGACAGAGTCTGAGGGATCCGGGCCGGAAACCCCCACAAATATGGAGCTACCTGTCACTGACAATGAAGTTACAGAAAATACTAATTTGGATGATAATGTTTCTGTTCCAGGTCTTAAAACCGGGTGGAGTTTTCCCATTACAAGTCATGCTGGGGGAGGAAGATGAGGGGCTCTCTCCGGCTGAGGAGGAGGAGGGGGAAACATCCTCGAGGCCAGTGCATCCAGACCTGGATGTATCCAGGGGTGCATTTGGCACCGCCCAATTACAGGATCCTACCTTGATTAATGCTCGAGAGCAGGTTTCTGTCATTGATGGGGTCTCACAAGTGCCAGGGGCAGATCAGAGGTTTCCTCATTTTGCATTGAAGGGGGACTTGGAATATCGGGTAGCTGAGAGCCGAGGGGAAACTGTGGAGCAGTTGCTAGTTCCCCAACTATATAGGCAGATGCTCCTTGATCTAGCCCACAACGACGCACTGGGAGGACACCTGGGGGCAGAGAAAACAGAGGCCAGGATAACCAACCGGTTCTACTGGCCAGGAGTGAAGGTCGAGGTTAAAAGATATTGTGCATCTTGTCCCATTTGCCAGTTAACTGCCCCAGTGCCCCACTATAGAAACCCTCTAGTACCCTTGCCGATTATTGAGGTCCCATTCGAGCGGATCGCTATGGATCTGGTGGGACCCCTGGTAAAGTCGGCAAGGGGGCACCAATACATATTAGTCATCCTAGATTACGCAACTAGGTATCCAGAAGCAATCCCTTTGAGGAAAGCTTCCTCTAAGGCCATTGCCCGGGAGTTGTTTCAAATGTTCTCACGAACGGGGTTCCCCAAAGAGATGCTGACGGACCAGGGCACCCCTTTTATGTCAAAGGTGATGGCGGACTTGTGTAAACTGTTTCAGATTAAGCAGTTGCGGACGTCCGTTTATCACCCGCAGACCGATGGCCTAGTCGAGAGGTTTAATAAAACCGTAAAGTCCATGTTGAAAAGAGTGGTCTAAAAAGACGGGAAGGATTGGGATATGTTACTCCCTGCCTTGTTGTTTGCCATCCGGGAGGTTCCACAAGCATCCACGGGCTTCTCACCGTTTGAGCTAGTGTATGGACGAAGGCCCCGGGGGTTGCTCGACCTAGTAAAAGAAACGTGGGAAAGTGAGTCCTCACCACATAAAACCGTTGTAGAGCATATCTCTCAAATGCGAGAGAGGGTGGCTAAGGTGATGCCGCTGGTGAGGGAGCACATGCAGAAGGCTCAGGATGCCCAAAGAAGAGTGTACAACCGGTCGGCTAAAATTAGACAATTTCAAGTAGGAGAACGGGTGGCTGTTCTAATACCCACGGTGGAGAGCAAATTCTTAGCTTAGTGGCAAGGTCCGTTTGAGGTAGTAGAGAAAGTAAGTGAGGTGAACTACAAAGTACACCAGCCAGGGAAAAGAAAACCCTACCAGATCTATCACGTGAATTTATTGAAACCCTGGAGAGACAGAGAACAGGTATCTGCGGTGGTAGGGGTACAGTCAGGGGACCATGCAGGGATCGACCTGGTGCAGGTTGCTGCCACCCTGACTAGACCCCAAACCCAGCAAGCAAAAGAGTTTCTGCAAAGAAATAGGGTCATGTTTTCAGAATTGCCCGGGCTCACCAACGTCATCAGACATGACATCGTAACTGAACCCAATGTAAAAATCCGGTTAAAGCCTTACCGTATCCCAGAAGCTCATAGGGTGGCGGTATCTGATGAAGTTAAAAGAATGCTCGAACTTGAAATCATTGAAGAGTCACAGAGCGAGTGGTCGAGTCCAATCGTGTTGGTACCCAAATCCAATGGCACCCTCCGCTTCTGTAACGACTTTAGAAAACTTAATGAAGTCTCCAAATTTGATGCGTATCCCATGCCACGGGTAGATGAGCTAATTGAGAGGTTAGGTCCTGCCAGGTACATCACCACGCTGGACCTCACGAAAGGGTACTGGCAGATCCCCCTGACCAAGGAAGCCAGGGAGAAAACAGCCTTCTCCACCCCGGAAGGCCACTTCCAATACAAAAGGATGCCATTTGGTCTACACTCTGCCCCTGCCACGTTCCAAAGGGCCATGGACAAAACGTTGCACCCACATCAACAGTACGCTTCTGTCTACTTAGATGACATAGTCATCTTCAGCACTGATTGGGAGTCCCATCTTCCCCGGGTTCAGGCAGTGCTAGAGGTGTGAGAGAGAGGAGTATGAGGATTGCACCTGAGATGAGCTGTGTGTCTGCTAGGAGCTGGTAAAGTTCAGCAAGAGCCCTGCAAGTTCCCCTACAAACTGTATGTGCCTTTTTCTTTGATTTATACTTGTGCTGAAGACAAGCCAGACTTTGTTTTGATACTTTTCTGTGTGCTGAATCAAGCTTGTTTCTTTTGGTTTGTTCACGAATAAAAGCCTTTCTGCTCAAAGTATAACGGTTTATGCACTTAGTGCCGTGGAGTTATAACCCCCAAAGTTTACAATATATATATATATATATATATCGGTCACATTCCCCATCAATTCTCGCATTTACATATCCCAGCCCATATCCTCCAGTACCGGCCGGCAGGGTTTCATGCCCACCTAATCTTATCCTCCAGTATCCCTCTGTATCCAAATGATCGTATACTTTAATTGTCGATGTACCACCTACTCATCCCCCCAGTTTTCCCCCTAGAAAACCCCCCCCTTCCCCAGACCCAAGTCTTAAACCACCTCAGTCTAACAAATCAACTCAAAAGTAAATACCAACAGCTAAATCAAGACAAAAAAAAAAAAAAGAACCCCAATTCCCCCTCCTTGCCTCCTCCTCCCCAGGTCCACCCCTCCCAATGACGGAGCAGGGCCTTCAAATTACAATATAGGGCAGGCGGACTTATTCCTCACTTATATTCCTCAACAGTCTCTTCCCCTCCTCTGAATATACAAATACATTCCATGATGTCCAAGTTTCATTGTATTGCTCTTTTCTATCTTGGGCCGAGAGCACCAAGTTCTCTATGGCCCCCACATTTCTAACCCTATTCAGCCATTCCGCGATCAACGGTGGCCTTGGGTTTTTCCAGTTTCGAGCAATACCTGCCTTGGCTTCGTTAATCAAATGACAAATAACCAAATTTTTATATATCTTTGTTGGTATTTCTGAGAGGTGTAACAAAAGAAAAACAGGGTTATCCAATATTGGATAGGCTGTAAATTTTTGGGAAACCCTTTGTACTTCCAGCCATTATTGTCTAATCCTGGGACACGTCCAAAATATGTGGAACAATGTTCCCTGTTCCTTATTGCATCGCCAACACTGATCTGAACTTTCAGGGAAAAACCTACCTAATCTCGTCGGTGTATAATACCACCTATTTAAAAGTTTATAGTTTAATTCCTGAGTTCTAGTACAGCTTGATATTTTAATTGAAAGATATATTATCTTCTGTTGTTGGGCCTGTGTGAAGTTCTGGTCAAGGTCCCTTGCCCGTTTTCTCATTGCTGATATCTCATAGTTACCTGGGGGTGCTATTAGCAACCTATAAAGCTTAGATATTGTTCTAGTGAGGGGTTTCTTCTCTTCGCAGTATTTTTCAAATTGTGTCAAGTCCTTTCTAAAACTTCTCGCTGGGCCTAGTGAGGTTAAAAAGTGGCGAAGTTGTAGGGCCTGCCATTGTTTTACTTCGTATCGGCCTCCCAGTTGCGTCAATGATGCCACTGTAGGCCAAGAGTCAGAGTGCAAGAAGTGTGAAGCCTGCATATATACCTTCTCTCTGAGTTTCTGATAGGCTCCTCCCTCCATCCCTGGTTGAAAGCTAGGGTTCCCCAATATTGGGTATAATGGAGATGACAGATTTTAGAGCTTATAGCTAATGTCGAGCCTATAAAGAGGTGTTTTTTAAGTTGGTCTGGTAGTTTTGCATAGCACCATGGTGCTCTTCCCAAGGGGACCTGGCTAACCTCCTGTTCCAGTTCTATCCATAATTTTAGTTCAGTATTTCTACACCAATCTATGACCCTACCCAAGTGCGCCGCTTGATAGTATTTAACTATGTCTGGGACTGCCAGCCCTCCGTAGCACTTAGGCAGGGTCATACATCCTCTACTGATCCTCGGTCGTTTATTGGCCCAGATAAATTTAGTGAACATCGTATTCACCTGACGGAA
Organism: Rana muscosa; assembly: GCA_029206835.1. Classification (NCBI taxonomy): domain Eukaryota; kingdom Metazoa; phylum Chordata; class Amphibia; order Anura; family Ranidae; genus Rana; species Rana muscosa. The sequence goes on from CM055117.1 coordinate 467,447,989, forward strand.
AAAGGCAGCAGGGATTTGTATGGGTATCGCTTGGAACAGATACAAAAATTTTGGTAGTACACTCATTTTGATAGTGTTACAGCGACCAAACCAGGAATGAAATCCTCGTTGCCACTTATCCATCAGGGAACTAACTGTCCTCACCGGCGGGGGGAAGTTTACCACAAAAGTCTTCTCTAATCTGGATGGTATGAGTATCCCAGGTATTTTAGGGCTGATTTTACCCATTTAAATTTAAAGTTGGGTTGTATAATTTGCTGCACTGCCGATGAAAGTGCCACCCCCATCGCCTCTAACTTGGCGTAATAAATTTTTAGATTTGCTAACGCCCCGTAGTCGTCTATTCCTTTCATTAAATTTGGCAATGAAACTTGGGGGCTAGATATAGAAAACAACAAATCATCTGCAAAGGCAGAGATTTTGTAGTTTCGGTCTCCTATATGTAGTCCCTTTATATCAGGATTTTGCCTAATTTTGTTTAATAAAGGCTCTAAAGAAAGGGTAAATAACATTGGGGATAGTGGACATCCCTATCGCATTCCATTAGAGATTTTAATCGGTTCTGAGAATGTTCCATTTACATTAACTATTGCCTGGGGTGAGGTATACACCCCCGCTATCCATCCTCGCATGTATTCCCCCAACCCCATATGTCTTAGTACCTCAAACATAAAGTCCCAACTCACCCTATCAAACGCCTTCTCTGCGTCGGTGCTCAAAAAAGATAGAAGGTGTTTTTGTATCCTTGGCCCAATGGACCAGGTTGAGTACCTTGATGGTATTATCACTAGCCTCCCAGGTGGGGACAAACCCCACCTGGTCCAAGTGTTCCAAATGATTCAGCAATGGCTGGAGTCTCGATGCTAACAGTTTTGTAAAAAGTTTTAGATCTATATTCAACAATGAGATTGGGCGGTAACTCCTGCAATCCGCAGGGTCTTTCCCCTCTTTCGGAATAACCGAAATATGTGCCGTAAGTGCATCCTGCGGGAAAGCGGTAGACCGACCAATCTCATTGAACACTTTCTTCATATGTACCCCCAATATAGGAAAAAATTGTTTATAGTATTGGATGGTAAACCCGTCTGGGCCTGGGGCCTTTCCCTGTTTGACTGATTTCATTACTGCTACTCTTCTATTGAAATAGGTCTTTCCATATTATCCCGTTCTAGTGCTGACATCCTAGGAAGATATGTTGAGGAAAGATATTCTTCCAACTTGACTCAGGATACCAGGCCAAGGGGCCAAGTTGTAGAGGGAAGAGTAGTACTCTCTAAAACTTTGTGCTATGTCTCCAGGAAGTGAAATTAGTTGTCCCTTTTCCCCCTTTATATGGGGTACATATACAGTCTTCCCTTTCTCCTTAAGCATCCCTGCCAGAACTTTGCTGCATTTATCCCGTAATTCATAGGTTACTTTCCTTCCTGCCTGTATTGCTGCTTTCGCTTTATATCTGAGTAGGTCTGTTAGTTGTCTCCTCCGATGTGCTAACTCATTCCCTATTAGTGGTGTCTGTACTCTCTTATGTTGGACCTCTACTGCTTTTTTTAGACGGGAACCGTGTTTTATCAGCACCCCTCTCATTACTGCCTTGTGCGCTTCCCATACCATGCCTGGGTCACTCCCTGGGGTGTCGTTCGTCTGGAAATATGCTTCCATTTCCTTAGCTACATCTTCCCGGATTTCTGGGATCTGCAGCAAACTTTCATTTAGGCGCCAACGGAGCCCCTGGGGAGAGAGCCCAGCCTGATATGGAGATGTAAAGTGTCACTGGCGCATGATCCGACCATGTTATATTCCCAATAATCACATAATGTACTGCTGCCATTAGATAGTGCAGCACCAGAAAAAGATCTATGCGGGAGTACAGTTGATGCGGATTGGAAAAAAATGTGTAATCTTTCTCACCTCCATGTAGTAATCTCCACGCATCCACCAATTGCATCTCCTGCAACTTCTGCAAAACTCTCCTCCTGGTGCCCGCTGGTATGGAGGAGAACCCGGATGATGTATCCAATTTGGGATCAAATGGTGTATTAAGGTCTCCTCCCAATATCAATTTCCCTTCTGCAAATTTAGCCAGTTTAGACAGGGTTTTACTTAAAAAAGTATCTTGGTGCATATTTGGTGCATATACGGTGGCCAGTGTCACCTTCACGCCCCCAATGCATCCCTTTAAAAATAAAAAATGTCCCTCTCCATCTACCCTTTTGTCCAACAAGGACCATGCAATTTGATTGGAGATTAAAATAGACACCCTTTTGATTTTGATACTGGGTTGTATGCACAGTAAGTTGATGGGAATAATCTATTCTGTAGATATCGAAGTCCGCCTTTCTTAAAATGAGTCTCCTGTACAAATGCCCCATCTGTGCATGTTCGTTTAAGCTCAATAAGTAACATTTTCCTTTTTTCCGGGACATTAAGTCCTTTAGCATTTATAGTAGTTACCCTTATTCCCTCCATCTTGGGAGGAGAGACCTAGAGACGGAGAGTGGAAGGAAAAAAGAACAACTCCAAAGAAAAAAAAAAGGGGGGGGAATAAAGAAACCCTCCCCTTAAATCTCCCTTCCCCCTATATTACCACTAACACCCCCCCACCTTCCCCAACCCCTAAGGAGAGGCACCTTCTACTGGACCTCACGACTTGCGGTTCCTGTGGGTGCAGGCCTAATTGGGGGTTTAACTTAAAGTGTCCGAGGTGCTCTCCTCCAGTTTCCCTCCACCCCACTTACCCCCCACGCTCCCCCGTCCCAGCGCCATTTTCCCAGCTCCCTCCATTTCATAGAAGTGTAGCGGGGTATCGTTTTCACCTTAAGACTACAGTTCCCAGCAAGCTTTGAGACACCCAGGGTGCATTTCCCCGCACAAGGACTGCTGGGGTGGACTTTAAAAGGAGAAGGAGGGGCCTCGCTCTTTCTCTTGGAACGCCGCCCTCCTTGCAAGAGGATCCCTGCACTCACCTGCTGCGTGTGGTAGGCCTGAAGCCTGGGCCTCACTCTTGTTTCAGAGAGCCTTCCGTTCCGCCGAGGAGCCTGTGTAGCTTCCGATCCATCTGAGGGGCCACCATCTTCTGGAGGACCGAAGACCTGGTGCATCGTGGGCACTGTGAAGCCATTCACAGTAGCGGAGGAACCGGACAGGAGTCGGTCCAGTCTGGGTGAGAGAGCGCCAGCTCAGAACCACATATAAATAACTTTGTTGCCTATTAACTTTGCCTAGGCCCATCATTGACCACAGTTATATTTTGGAGATACTGCTTTGCTGAACTGAGTTTGTCCAGTCTCTCCCGCTTGCCAAGTTAACGATCGGTTGCTACCCTCTATTGGATTACAGTTTGTTCCCTTATGTGCACCACCGACAGTTGCTAGCGAAGATTCTTCAACAGACTATACCCCAAGTTATAGTCAGGCCTGACTGGGTAGTATAGGGCACTGCTGGGCGCCATTTTATTGCTCACGCGGGAGGATAGCTGCAGCGGGATTGATTTATATTCATTGCATTATTAAATGTCATACCCTTTTAACGTGTACACCTATATTGCAGGGATCTGCATAAGATATTGTATACAGACCATCTTTTATGTCTTTTACCTACAGTAAAAAGTTATAGTTAAGTGGTTTGGTTGTGAGTGTCAATTACTGTGCTGGTATGCAAAGGGGGTTGTACCGTATAATAGTATAGAGGTTATACAGTCAAACCACCCTTTCCCCTTTCCTAACTGTGTCACGAGAGGTTAGGGCCGATTGCCAGGGGTTGATAGCGGTGCACTACAGGGCCCAAAACAAACAAGCAGCCCTCTTAAGCTGAGGGTATCGCTAAAGAAGAATAGGAGAATATTAAATCCTAAGGTTCCCTTTACTCGCCTGGAGTTCCCTAGTTCAGTGAATCTACAATTCAGCTACATTACATTCCCAAAAGTATTCTATACACTACTTCTACTATAGTGGGGTGCGGGCCCGGACCCCCCTATTGGTGAGTGGTCCGGAGTCGCACCTCCTTCTAATATTTACAAATTACCCCATGGTGGAACTTCTTATGGGGGTAAGTTATCCTGACTTTTCTAGATGTTAAAGTTTACAGGGCCTGAACCATAATTATTACTCTCAAATCCCTTCCAGTTCAAGGGGGAAATACTAACCACCCGCAATTCCCACTTCCACAACCTTCTTGTCTAGATCCCAGGGGTTCATCCTCCTTTGAACCTCCGATTTTACCCATCAATGTCCGTAATATGTGTGCGCCTTAAACCCCAAATTACCCATGAAAAAAAAAAAAGGGAAAGGTAAAATAAAAACATTGGTGCCCCCTACCCTCTCTCTTCCCTTGTAGTACTTAATTATTTATTTAGAACTATCTATCCCCTACCCCCACCACCCTATATCCTCCTTTTACATAACCTTACTTCTCCTCCCAGTGATCTATGTAGGGAGTCCCTACCTCCCTCTTCCTAGTGTTTTCCTTGTTTATAACAATGTGTAAATGAATCCTCGTGCCCCCCCATTTCCCCCTCTTGTGTTGTGTGTATTGTAGGCGCCCCACCTGGCGGGATATTCCTTTCTTTTACCCCTGTAAGGACCTATAATCCTTCCTAATTATTCCCTAATTTTTGGTGTTCTTATGCATGAAAGCCCATCCTACTTCCTCTTACGATTCTCAGTTCTTGTCTTACCCCTACTTTTTCATCATAACTTTTTCATCATTACCACTTTATTACCACTTTATTCAATTTACCCCTCTCCCCTCCCTCTTCCCATCCTTCCCATCCCTCTCTCACATACATATATTTTCCCCTTCCTCAAAGGAGAAAAAAAAAGGGGGAAACAGGGGGGTTCCATCTAGGTTTTCCATCTATGTTTTTCCCCGAAAAGAAAAAAAGAAAAAAGAAGCAAGAGAGGAAAAAAAAAAAAAAAGAAGAAAAAGGAAACACCATCTTCCTACACACTATAAAAGTGAAAAATAACCAGCCCGCCACTGCAACCTGGGGCTTCGGCTTGTGTACATCTTTATATTGAGGAAAAAAAAAAATTAAAAAAAAAGGGGAATTATAATAATTCCTGTAGCGTGCTTACGTATTCTATTTTTGTATCATATTTATATAATTTTATCCAATTTTAATATTTAAACTTTTTAGTGATTAGACATTGTCCCTCTACCCCCCCCCCCCCAAAAAAAACATGAAAAAACACGTAAATCGTGGTGGGAATCTAGGTCTATACCCACCCCTATGTCTGCCATTTGTCTCTATAACTTAACCTCGGGGGGGGGGGGGGAGCCGAACCAACAGAAAATCCTCCTTTAATCAGGCAGCTCCCCCCAAAAAAAACCCTTAGAGAGGAGGGAAGATGAGCTCTTAAAGGGGGGGGGGTGACTCCTCAGAGACCACCTCTGGGTTCTACTATCATCCTTTATTTCAAGGGGAAAAAAAAAAAGGGGAGAGGGAGAAAAAAAACAAAGGGTATAGTCTTTAATGTCTTACTTCTCCATCTCCCTTAGTAGCTGATGTTCTTCTGCCCCCTGCATATTCTCTGTCTCTCGTGGGGCCTAGTATAACCTCCAGCCAATTTGGCATCGGAATAGCCTCTGTCTCTAAAAAAGAGAACAGGTCTTGGAGTTCCCTTGGATGTCGCAGGTGAAATGTATGAGAGTTTTTCTTTACCGTCAATACTTTAATTTTGTCCAAGAGTGGGCGTAACATTGCCCTTCGTTGCAGGGTGGCCCGTGATAAATCAGGCAATATCTTCACCGTAGCTCTGTCCTGTACTAAATCTCCCACCTCCCATGCACTACGACTTATCAATTCTTTGTGTGCGTGGCGGTGGAAGCGACAGATAACATCTCTTGGTCGGTTCACATTTACCGAGGGGGGTCCCAAAGTACTCTCTCAAATTCCAGTGCTTGGGAGGGGGCGGGTATAGCTAACTGTTGGCATATTGCCAGGACCGTTGCCTGTAGTGCCTCCCTTCCTATGGTTTCAGGGATCCCCCTGAACCGCAGATTCTGGCCTGCGGCTACGGTCCTCATATTCCTTTAACTGTAGCTGCATAGCAGAAACATATACAGTTTGTGTGCTCTGTACCTGCTCCATGCGCTGAACACGGATCTCCAGGGACGCCAACCGGTCCTCTTCTCCCTTCAGTCTCTCTGATATATATTGTATTTCAGTGTGCACCTGCTTCATCTCCCTGCAGTGCATTTCCTCTATGCGTGTTACCATTTCTTCAATGTCATCGCTAGTCGGTAGGGCCTTAATGTCGGCACGGGTTGGTAGGGCCTGAAGGAGGGCTCTAAGGTCCGAGTCTCTGGGGTCCTCCAGTGCCGACTGCCCCTTTTCCTTGCTCCCGTGCATTAGGTTCATTCCCCCTCTGCTCGTTCTGTGTCCCCGTGTCCCCGTTTCCATCATCCCCTGTGTCTGAATCTGTGGGGTGGCAGGTCTATACTCCACGGGATCCACCGGATCTAAGCTCCTTCCCATCTTCTGACCAAACTCACTCCCTTGCTGTTCGTCCCCGCTTATCGCTGAGTCACATGGTACCGCTTTAAACTTCCTAGCAGCAGCGGCTCGCGTATGGGGGAAGAAACGGTCTATCTCCGGCTGCAGAATCTCCGGTCTCGGCGTTGACTTCACTCTCCTCTTCATCCCCAGTTACCGTGAAGTGGCTGGTCTCATGGGGCTAGCTAGGGGATTGCATCTCTATCTATCCCGCATGCTGTGGGGTGGAGGGTCGGAGCTCAGCAAATGTTACTCTCTACTCTGCCATCTGCAAGCCACGCCCCCCCAGCCCTCTTTTTTATTTAATACATTCCTTTTTAAACCTAGATTTACAACTTGTTTGAGTTCCTTCCTGCATTTAAACATAGGATTGCAAGGTAATTGATTGTAGGTGTTTTCATCCTCTAGAAGTTTAAGCATGCTCTCGTTATATTGTTCTTTGGAGAGGATCACTATTCCTCCTTCTTTATCCGCTGGTCATTTAACCACATCTTTCCTTTTCATGAGTTTCCTAATGCCACTTTTAATATAGTTGGGTTCTTCTTTTTTCTTTATCTTCAAATCCTTCAAATATTGTAGCACTACTTTCTTGAACACCTCAATATGTTTATTATTGTTAATAGGGGGATTAAAAATAGATTTATTTCTAAGTTCACTGTGTAGGATCTCCTGATTTTCTATTGCAAGTCTGGCTTTAACTGGGTTACTCGCCATATATGCCATGAGAGCTTTGGTCGGGAAACCCGGCCATGTGCATGCTCCACTGCAGTGTTAACCATGGGAGAACTGCCGGCTTAAAAACCGCCGGGAATCCTAGCAGGAAAAAAGAGAACATGTTCTAATCTTTCCCGCCGGGATTCCTGGCCAAAAGCTGTCATGGCAGTTTTCCTGCCAGGAAAACCGGTCGTGTGTACGAGGCATAACTGTTTTTCTGGTGTAGAATAGGTAGAGATGGGATCTAAATGTCCCAGCTGGCTTTGCCATTTAAAAACTTGATCAGTTTTAAAATCATTAATGTCTCTGGTGTATTTCTTGCTTTTTCTAAGTTGAACATCTTTATCTTTTTTAGTCAGTTCTTCTTTGTTGTGCTGTAAGTGCAGCAAACTCAGCTGTCTCTTTGTGAGTTTCTAGTTCTCCCCTTATTTCTCCTATAGTTTGGTCAATCTTTCCCATCTTTCTTTGCTTCCTTTTTAATAAGAATGTTAAAAGTTCCAACCCCTTCTCGTTACTCCTCAAAATGGCTACTACACTACCCTGCATCCAGAGAAAGTATCTTGTCAAATGTCTGTATTTCTGCTTGAAGAGCAGCTACTTCTGGTATAATCGTGATTACTACCATCATAAAACAGGAGTCGCCATGGGAGCAAAATTTGCACCCAGTGTAGCGGGCCTGTTTATGGCCCAATGGGAAGATGAAACTGTTTTCACAGATACACCAACTGAACTCGTCAGCTTCAAAAGATATATTGATGACATCTTTATTTTATGGAAGTATGAACAGAATCGGCTGGTATACTTCCTAGAAACATTTAATAATAACGATAGAAATATTAGACTAACTTGGGATATTAGTAAAAAGACCATAACGTACCTAGATCTAGAAATTACACAAAAGGGTGCAAACTTAGTTCAAAAACTCATTTTAAAAACGTAGATAAGAACAGCTATCTCCCATTGGAAAGCTGTCACCACCAAAATTGGCTTTGTAATATCCCTAAAGGCCAATTGATGCGCTGAAGACGAAACTGCACTTAAAGAAATAATTTTTTAGTTCAAGCAGATGAAATAGGAAACAAATTTATCAAAAAAGGCTATGATAGCAAACACAAGAGAATATATCAGAAGTAGCAGAAATGGATCAGAATGAAATGATCAAACATAAGAAAAAACAAGGATCTAGGGTAGACACAGTACCGATTATCTTGGACTATAATGCCCAATATAAAAAAATCGAAAAAAAATCATAAAACAGCATTGGCACATACTGCTAACGGATAGACATCTCCAAGAGCTTTTACCTCACAATCCTAAATTCATATATAAATGAGCTCCTACGATATGAGATGAGATTGTCAAAAATATTCCGGATCCACCCTTGAGAGGATTTACATTCTATACGGGAAAAGGTTTCTTCCTGTGTAAACGGTGCTTTGCATGTACTAAAGCAAAATGCCCGGTTGAAAAGAAATTCACGTTCACATCCAAAAGCACAGGTAACACCTTTGAGGTTAATGACAATATATGTTGTAATACAGAAGGAGCAGTCTACGCTTTGGAATGTAGCTGTGGGCTACAATACATAGGACGCATGAAAAGACCCCTGAAAGTACGCTTTAAAGAACATGTACAGAATATTCATAAAGGATTCAACAAACATAGTGTTTCCAAACATTTTGCCACACACCACAATAAAGACCCCATTCATTTGAGATTCTGGGGGATAGAACCATATAAAAAACCCTGGCGGGGCAGTCACAAAGTAAGGACCCTCAGCCAGTTATGCCTCGTACACACGGCCGGGTTATCCGACGGGAAATAGTCCGCCGGGAATCCCGACGGGAAAAAAGAGAGCTTGTTCTTTTTTTTTTGGCCGGCGGGTTTGGCAGTTTTCCCGTCTGAAAAACTGCGAGGGAGCATACACACGGCTGGGATTCCCGGCCAAAAGCTCTCCTCGCAGTTTTCCCGTCTGAAAACCCGGTCGTGTGTACGGGGCATTAGAGTTCAAATGGATTTTTATATTGGACACTTGTGCAACTCGGGGATTGAACATTGAATTTGATCTTAACTGTTTTATTAGTGATTTTTAATCAGCCAGATCAGTTTTAATAATATTTTTACTTATCTCGTCATCTTTTTATTATATTTCTCTTTGCCATTTTTAGCTTGGTCCATATTTTATATAATTTTTGTTATTAAAATGGCCCCTGTCTTTAGTATAGGATACCTCTTTCACTTTTCCTACATCTGTTATTTTAATTATACTAATTAGATATTATATCAATCTAGCCACATCTAATTTTCTGTAAATGTGAGATATATTGGGTTATTGATATCATTTCCGGTGTCCCCAGCACTCTGTTTTGTTCGTTATTTTTCATACTCCAGAGAGATATACGTCTATAGTTTAAAAACATTTTTTATGCCACTTGTTACAATCGTTTGTGACGCGCGATATTCCACCAGTGTGTAACATTAGATTTATAACTCTATTGCACATTCCATTATCCACGATTTTAGACTGTGTGCCTCATATATACACCTTTTTTTTGCAAGCTGCCTTACCCTAAGTTCAGTTAAAAAAATTGCCACCGCTTTGCTTACCTATTGTAAACTACAAGAAAATGGCCACAGTTGTAGATTTTCATGAACATCCACCAGAAAATAGCCGCTATACTATTTTTTGAAAACTGACATTTTTTATTGGAATTCAATATTTCCCAACAGAAAGAAACAAAAACAAAAAAACACGCATTGTTATAGAAGGCATATATCTGGCGAACTGTCTACATACATTGTCGCCGGCTGAAAGACTCGGTTGAGGCATGTAAAACAGAGAGACAAAAAAAGTATATGTCGGCAACCAAGCAATTAGGTGTGATTTAGAGCTTCTGTATTCCAACAAAGTTTGGATTTGCTCGGGGCGTGGCCTGGAGCTTGAAGGGAATGGCAGCAGACTAGCTGAGCTCTGCACCTCAAAAACCCCTTCCAGCCTTGATAAAATCGTTGATGGGCAGACGAGACAACGTGCCCACTAGCAACCAACAAAACAGGTCTCAATCTACCCCCGGATCCCGCAGAAAACCAGAGATATTTGAGACAAAAGCTCTGAGGACAAGGGGACATGCTGCTGCCAAGATGGCGCTGCTGGAGCATGAGGCTACACAGTGAGGACTCAATGTCGGCTTCAGAGGACATGGTAAGAGACACAGACCACTCTGACCACCCACTGCGCTTCTCTGAGATGGCAAAATTTGCAGCAGACATTAAAAGTACATTCTCCTCAGCCATCACTGACCTAAGAGCAGACTTTATGGCACTATCAGACCGCTTGTCCCATACTGAGAGAGCAGAAGCCAAAAGAGACAGAGTGGTGGAGAAGCTGACATCCACAGTCTCATCCCATGCCACACATTTAATTCTTATTAATAGACATTTAGAAGATTTAGATAACAGAGGACACAGGGCGAACATTAGAGTGAGAGGAATACCCGAACATATAGAAGCTGCACAAATCAAACCAACACTCCAAGCAGTCTTTAATGACCTGCTCGATCGCCCTAAGGACACTGACATTGAATTTGTCCGGGCGCACAGGGCCCTTGCACCCCGTCCCTCAGATGCAGCTCAGGGATATAGTTTGCTGTTTATAAAATTTCCCACTAAAGGAGGAGATATTGAACAAGGCCAGGCGCAATGAAAGGATCCTTTTTGAAGCACATGCTGTGACCCTGTTCCAGGATGTATCTCACATAACACTGCAGAACAGACGAGCCATGCAGCCTATGATCACTGCATTGAAAGATAAAGGAATACCATATCGTTGGCGTTTTCCTTTTGCCATGAATGCCACATACATGGGAAAACAATACTACTTAAGAATGCCTGAAGACATCCCAGCTTTTTGTGAACATCTACAGCTTCCCCTAATTGATTTGCCAGACTGGTACATTCCGCATTCCATCACAGGGATCATCCCCACCAACTACTCCCCAAGCGTCACCTTTTAGGCCTTCATCATCCAAAAAAGCCAAGCCCGACAAATACCCGGGATCCAGCACAAGCAGATAAGCCTACACCACCAAAGGCATGAGAATACAGGAAAATGCCTAACTTCCTTACCTTATACCATGTCTGTCTCGCTTATCTGGACCATGAGATTTGACTAGTTTCTGCAACCACCACATTGTCTGACCAGACATGCACAGACAGTTTATACATACCTCCCAACTGGCACGGATTGTGCGGGTTTTACCCGCAGAGGCTCCTCCTTCCCGCACTCCCGCGAGACTATCATGTTTCCCGCACAGCAGGAAACATGAAGAGAAGAAGAGGAGCAGCAGCAGCAGGTAAGAGCCCCCCCCCGCGATCGGCGCACTAGTATGCCCCCCCGATCGGCGGCCCCCCGCCGCGGCCCAAACCCCCCCCCCCGCTCAACACAACAACTTCTGTGGCAATTCCCGTTTTTTTTTGCCAATGTCCCTCACCCCCCCACCCGCTCAACAACTCTGGTTGGCAGGGGAGAGGGGACATCAGAATGTCCCGCAAAGGGACTTTACAAAGTTGGGAGGTATGAGTTTATAGCATCACAAAACTGGCCACAACAAACATGAGAGCCTGTACTGACCTTTCATGGCAGCAATAACCATCCAACTTCACCATAATATAATCTTATTTCTTGAATACAGGAAGTTTCTTAGCAGAAAACTCCATAAATGCTTTGACTCCATATAAAATTTCTTGTTCAGGAGTGACATCTACTGGAGGAAACTGGGATGGCATTATTTAAGCCTTTTACAGGCAAAGAAACCTTACGGCATATCCAATCACAAAATATATGGCAAGGTTTGAAATATGCTATCGTGAAAGGTTTTGGCTGAACATAACTGCCTTTTTTCTTTTTATTTTATTGGTTTGATTACAAGACATGATTATGTAGAGAGAATGATGGAAATGTTTTTTTCTTGTTTTTTCTTCTCTCTCTTTTTTCTCTCAATTCCCTTCAGCAACTAGAACAAACTGTCATCTTAAAGTATAACATTGCTTCTGCTTAAGATTTTTGATATAAGGGTGATACCTCATGGTGAAAAGTTGAAATGGCATTAGAGAAGGGAAAACATTCTCTCTTCACAGGTCATAGAGTCTTAAAACAGCAAAGTTGGATGTATATTGACTTGAGTTTCCAGTTATGTATGCCCACTGCTCAGCGTTCTCTGTTTATTTTAATTAATTTAAAATATATGCCAGTTTGAATACAATGCATGAGCACCTAATGAAAGAGATAGATTTATGGGAAAGGGCAACTGCATATCTAGCATTTACTAAGAAACTCAAACTGTGCACATAAAATTCTCAGGTGGAGAAGTGGATTCTATATGGTCCAGATCAGTTATGAGCCGGTCGGGAAGATGCTCCCCCGCCTGACTTGTAACCCCCACTAGACTGTCAACAATTATGATGGATCTAGGAGCGAGATGATAGATATCTTCTGATGCCAAATATGTCGTTTCTGGAGGTGGGACCTAGTTGGTCCACCCGGAAGGGCGAATATGACGGCATAACTACTCATAGATGTTACATAACCATTGTTATTACACTCAGTTCGGAGGTATAGACACATGCCCAATTTTACAAGGTTTAACTAAGTTGGAGGGCGCTTGAATGTCCTTAATATAAGTTTAATGGAAAACTGGTGCATGATTGTTGCTATGCACCACTGCTCCACATTGTTTACACTGTTAAAATTTTATACCAAACTTATGTTATCGCCTCAAAGGCTGGAAGGGGTACATGACTCATTTTATTTTTATATGCTTTAAGATGAGTCACGGGAGTTCACACTCACTATTGTACTTACACCAAGTTACTTGATCAGGTTTTAAGGTATAACTACCCCTGATCCCCTACAGTGACTATCTCCCATTGCTCCCACCAGTGGATGTGGGTTGGCATTACCAACACACACCCACTATATTTTTCTCCTTAGGATAACACCTGGAGACGTGTTTACTACTTCTCATTGCAAGTAACACTCATCTGGAGAGTTACTATAACCTTATGTAGCGGGTATATGCTTTTCTATTATGTTTGAATTTGGTGGGGGATCTGTAATGTATGGTTCCCTGGGGCCCATCGGGTGGCGCTGTCGCTTTGGGCCCGGGGTTGAGCCATCATTGCAGTGCCGTACCCTTTTTAGCCTCTCGCAGCATGAGTACAGCGGGGCGGGGGCTCCGCTGGGCTTGCTGGGGGAGGGTATAAAGAGGCCGGCCATTTTGTGTCACGGGTTGTTGAGTCCCAGGCACCTTTAGCCTGAGGGCTGTGGTTCGTGGTCGGTGTCCAGGCGACCTAGGCCTGGACACCCGGAGCTCGTGTTCCATCCCGGGCACCTTCAGCCTGGGGTGAGGTACTCGGATGGAGGTCTGGAGCCCTGTGTCCTTCGCTGGGTTCCGCGGGGGAAGAATTTCCTAGGGGACCCCGGGAGTGGGTTACCCGAATCCAGAGGCGTAAGAGACCGGAGGGGGTACTCACCTGAAGACCTGGTGCAGCAGATTGCCGGCGCCGGGTGAGCCTCCGGAGACCGCCTGGAGGGATGTTTTCCCCTGACAAGGGACCAAAAGCCACTATCGGGAAGGATAGAGGAAAGTAAGTTGTGCCTGGGCCTACTCGAATCCACACCCCCTGTCTGTTCTGTTCGTTGAGGGAGTCCAACTGATTGTGTTTCACTTTGATGTAAGAAGAATAAAGGAGTGTTGGACTTTGATGGTGTGGGGCTCATTTTACTGGCAGACACTGTTCCAGAGAGGAGGTGGAGGTTCCAAGAACAGAGCACCGACCCGAAGGTAAAGAAACTTTGCTTGCACCTCACAAACCTCTGTGGTGAAGGCTTGGCGTGGTGACCCCGCACTCTCTCCTCCGGAGCAACCCCTAGACACGCAGAAGAACGAAGCCAGGGAGTGAGAGAGTGGAGGCCGCTACACGTGGGGGTTCTCATCCGGGATGGTGTTGTGTACTATGGACAGAGTTGAACATGTCTGCAGGGAGGAGTTCCGAGTAGGTCGGCCATATTTTTAGCCAAAGTGCAACCCTGCTCGAAGTCATGGGCATGACCCTAAGAAGGGAAAGGACTACGCAGAACAGCGAGAAGAGGGGGGAGTCCAGCCGTGTGAAGTAGTACACGTGGGGGCTTCTATTGCACTGCGCCACGAGGCACACCCTCCCTGCTCAGTTAGTGGGCGTGACCCAGGGAAGGAGAAAGCCCGGGAACTGGAGTGCAAGAGGGGAGGAGTCCAGTCGTGTGAAGGACTACACGTGGGGACTTTGGCGCAAAATTTGCAGTGCGCAATGGATCAGCAGCAAGTCACCATGTTCGGACATACATCGTGGGTTCCACTTCACCCTTCTGCTACTACTTTGACTGCTGCTGCTCCGGTGACCAATACGGGGATTCGGCTAAAGCCCCGGGGACGATTCGCCCTGTATTCATGTATGGACGTTGAGGTCCTGGGTGTGGTTTGTCCCAGCTGTTCGGGACTGGTGTGTCAGCTGAAGCCATTCGGGCGATGCAAAGCCTGTGGGGAGTTCTTATTCGAGGTGGATGCAGACATCGAGAAGCCAAAAACCATCTACCCCGGCCTTACCACAGGCAGCACCACTCAAGTTGGAGGAATCACCGCTTTTACAGCCGCCACCATGCGCACTGCAGCGACCGCGGAGGAGGCCGTAATTACTCAGGTACGGGAGAAATCCGAGGATGCTGACTCGGTCACCACTGCCTCACAGTGTCCACTGCAGAAGAAGAAGACCGGCATGGTGGCCCCGTCCAGTGGTCGCTGTGGACCATCCTGCCTGCTTACGCCCGGCCCGGAAGGAACCAGTGAGAGGAGCTCCGGACATCCCGTCTCAAGTAAAGGCCGAGGTAAGCCAGGCGGAGGGACTTGGTGTATGGGCGGAGGTGTCGGGCAGTCACGGCCCTGTGTGTCCGTGGGAGGTGGCAGTTCAGTCTCCACTACGGGCTACCACCCCGCAGAGGAGTGTGACACCTCCGACCTGGAGTCGCTCTCCAATCTGGGAGACGATGTCGCCATAAATGAGCTGTTTGCTCAAAAGGGCTGGGACAAAGTGCCCCTTGCCTCGTTCCGCAGAACCAGGGACCCACCCGTGTCTGCAGGGGATGGTACACCCCGGGTGGAGGCACCAGCGCCTGAGGAGGGATCCTGTCCCCAGCCTACTCTCGCATCCCCGGTGCCACCTGCACCTAATGCTGGGGATAAGAGACTGTCTCTGCGAGCACCTAGGCCCAGAACGGAGGTGATCAAAGCACCTCGCCATCCGGATGCTATAGTTTTGCCAGGCGAAGGAGACAAAGCCGCTATGCCTCCACTGGTGAGACTACAACGCCTGTTTTGCCAGAAGGTTGCTGCTGAGTACGGGTGGGAGTACCCATACTTGTCTAAGGAGTTGTTGTACGAAGTGGAAGTTTGCCGGGAGCATTGGTACAATGACTTTGTGTGGACCCACCTTCAGGTCCCGCACGCCCGCAGGTACCTCGCGTGTTCTCCCAAGGCATCTCAGCGCTTCAAAGACTGCAAGGCAGAATGGATGCTGGGGCGGCATATCCACGCGGACAAGGTGCTGATTCGACGCAAGGAAGGAGAAGACGTCGAATGCCATTTGGAAACCATGGACCAGCATTTGAAACCACCTGTCCTGCCGCACCCTCGTTTCTATCTGTAGGAGAAAAGAGACTCCGTTCTTGTTTTCTTTACACTGCTGAACTTTCCGGGGTTGTTGTTCTTGTTACCCGGGGAACTTCAGTGACTGTGTCCAGCTAAAGGGTGTTTATGCTCTTCAAAGGAATGGAAGGACTGTTTCTGTTTGTTCTTCATTCTTCAGTCAGTGATCATGGACTTTGGGGTAGATAGGGCCAAAGAAGAAGAGGTCTTCACAAGTGCAGTTACTGCGACGCTGTCACCAGGTGGCAGTGTCGTGCATCGGCATTCACTTCACACACACACACTTTTAGAAGGGAAGGATTTCTCTGCGGAGAAGTTTTTTCGTTCTCACACAATTTGTTTGTTTAATACTTATTTTTCCCCTCTGCAGGAGAACATCCCATCAAGACCGCTGAGAGTGGGGTGGGTCTTAGTCAGTGATGTGGGTGGGGGAAAATGTCAATGGTGTGACTTTTGAGATGTTATGTGAAATATGATTTCCAATGTTGTTGTTATGTGTTGTTGTTTCCCTTCCCTCCCTTTTCATGTGAGGCTCAGGTACAGCTGCTCTAGTTAGTTATTTCCCAAAAGATTTTTTTTCAATTTTTCACAATTTATAGTCGGTTTCTGGACTGGACTGTGTCAGCCCTTGGGGCAGAGTTTATTCCAGACACTGGGGACCAGTGTCAAACAACCAGGGGTAGAGTGTAGCCGGTATATGCTTTTCTATTATGTTTGAATTTGGTGGGGGATCTGTAATGTATGGTTCCCTGGGGCCCATCGGGTGGCACTGTCGCTTTGGGCCCGGGGTTGAGCCATCATTGCAGTGCCGTACCCCTTTTGGCCTCTCGCAGCATGAGTACAGCGGGGCGGGGGCTCCGCTGGGCTTGCTGGGGGAGGGTATAAAGGGGTCAGCCATTTTGTGTTACGGGTTGTTGAGTCCCAGGCACCTTTAGCCTGAGGGCTGTGGTTCGTGGTCGGTGTCCAGGCGGCCTAGGCCTGGACACCCGGAGCTCGTGTTCCACCTTCAGCCTGGGGTGAGGTACTCGGATGGAGGTCTGGAGTCCTGTGTCCTTCGCTGGGTTCCGCGGGGGAAAAATTTCCTAGGGGACCCCGGGAGTGGGTAGCCGAATCCAGAGGCGTAAGGGACCGGAGGGGGTACTCACCTGAAGACCTGGTGCAGCAGATTGCCGGTGCCGGGTGAGCCTCCGGAGACCGCCTGGAGGGATGTTTTCCCCTGACAAGGGACCAAAAGCCACTATCGGGAAGGATAGAGGAAAATAAGTTGTGCCTGGGCCTACTCGAATCCACACCCCCTGTCTGTTCTGTTCGTTGAGGGAGTCCAACTGATTGTGTTTCACTTTGATGTAAGAAGAATAAAGGAGTGTTGGACTTTGATGGTGTGGGGCTCATTTTACTGGCAGACACTGTTCAAGAGAGGAGGTGGAGGTTCCAAGAACAGAGCACCGACCCGAAGGTAAAGAAACTTTGCTTGCACCTCACAAACCTCTGTGGTGAAGGCTTGGCGTGGTGACCCCGCACTCTCTCCTCTGGAGCAACCCCTAGACACGCAGAAGAACGAAGCCAGGGAGTGAGAGAGTGGAGGCCGCTATACTTACTTTTTCTTTTTCTTACCTTTACCTTTTACTAAAACTTTCTCCTCCTTTTTCTCAAGTTTTTCCCTTCCTTCCTCTTCCCTTTTTTACATATATTTTATTTTATCTTAAACGCAGACCTTTAATTTGACAGTGGGATATTCACGGTTGTCTCTTAAGTAAATAGATCATAATCCCTGATCTATCAAAATGTCATATACATCGATAAATAACCATTCTTTTGTGATATCCCACAATGTCAGGGGCTTGAATACACCAGAGAAAAGAGTATCGCTACTTCATGAACTACATAAAGCTAATCCTGCGGTTGTATTTCTCCAGGAGACTCACTTCAAAACAGGTAACATCCCCAAACTACATGACAAACACTATCCACAAACCTTTCACGCAACTAACCCCACATCCAAATCTAAAGGAGTTTCCATTCTATTACATAAGAATTCAGAGATTGTTGTTTCACAACAATTAACAGATGCAGAAGGGAGATACATCTTCCTCAAAGGTGAATGGGCGGGGATTCCAATTACGTTGGCCAATGTATATTTTCCTAATTCCGCACAAATCACATTTTGCCAACACGTAATTGATGAACTAAAAAGCTTTGCAACAGGTTGCATCGTGTTTGGGGGGGATTTTAACTTAGCTCTGAATCCCTTACAGGACACATCAGATGGCAAATCTAGTGTGCCATATAAAAAAACTAAAGAAAATCAAAACACTCCTTGCCTCACTCACTTTAATTGACTCATGGCGCTCATGTAACCCAACAGGAAAGGATTTTACATACTTCTCAGCAATACACAACAAATTCACACGCATTGACTACATCTTCCTTACACAAAGATACTTACCCCTCTTACAATCAGCCAAGATTGGAATAAAGACTTTCTCAGACCATGCACCCATATCAATGACCTTGCATAAAAAAAAACAGAAGGCCTAGAGCCACAAATTGGAGGTTAAACCCTTCCCTGCTCACTGATATGGCAGACGCAAACAAAATATCAGAAACAATTAAATATTATTTTAAAGAAAACGAGTCGGAAGACATATTACCTATGACCATATGGGAAGCTCACAAATGCGTGGTCCGAGTGGAATTTATCAGGTTGGGGGCTGCAAAAAAGAGAGAAGCTGAAAAATAACTCTTGGCTTTAACGCAGGCCATAAGTGACATGGAAGCCAAACATAAACAATCTTTAGCAATTGAAACAGCCACAGCTTTACTTGAATTACGGAAAATACTACAGTCTATTCTGAACCTCAAGGCTCAAAAGATCCTCTTTTCAAGAAGGGGGTTCTTCTATGAACATGGGGATAAATCAGGTACATTTTTAGCAAAAGCATTAAAAGAAACATTGTTATCCACAAATATTCTAGCCATTAAAACTAGACAAGACCGAATAACTGCCCGACGATTCCAAGAATATTATGCAGATCTGTATAATCTACCACCTACACACAAACCCAAAGACCTTACAGGACCAAGAGCAGAAATAATTCACAAATTCCTCACAGATAGCGGACTCCCCACTCTAAATGACACAGACACACAAACACTAGAGGAACCAATAACAGTACTAGAAATGACCGAAGCTATTAAATCCCTTAAATCAGGGAAAAGCCCAGGACCAGACGGTCTCACGGCACACTATTACAAGACATTCTCCGATATCCTGACACCTCACCACCTCAAGACTTTGAACTCACTAAAAAACCTACAAGCCATCTCTGAAGACTTTTTAAGAGCCCATGTAACGGTATTACCTAAACCTAATAAAGACCCAACAGACTGTGCCAATTACAGACCGATATCCCTACCTAACCTTGACTTGAAATTGCACGCAAAAATACTAGCAAACCGACTAAGACCTTTACTGAATCAACTAATAGGACCAGAACAGGCGGGATTCATGCCTGGCAGGGAAGCCAAAGATAATGTGATAAAAGCTATGAACCTTATACATGAAACACACATAGATAAACACGAAGGCATGCTATTATCAACTGATGTGGAGAAGGCCTTCGACCGAGTGTCGTGGGACTTCCTATTTGCCACATGCTCCCATATAGGTCTAAAAACACATATGCTAACTTGGATAAAGGCCTTATTCCACAACCCGACAGCCCAGATCAAAATAAATGGTACACTATCTGACAAAGTAAGAATTCAAAATGGGACTAGACGGGGATGCCCATTATCACCCCTGCTATTCATTCTCACCCTGGAACCACTAATCCGCACTACTATAAATAAACTACCTGACATTCATGGTTTCAATGCCAATGACTAAATCTATAAATGCGCAGCATACGCGGACGATTTACTGTTTTTTATGTCCCAACCACATATCACCATGCCCAACTTAATTATGTAACGTATTCTCCCAATATAGCTATATATCAAATTTCAAAATTAATTACAATAAATCCGAAGCTTTGAACTTGACACTACGGGAAACCACACTAAATAATGCAAAAAACAATTGCAAATTCAAATGGGAAACAACATCCCTCACATACTTGGGGATACAATTAACTCCGAAATTAGACCCAATGTAAAAAGCCAATTTTCAACCACTCTTACAAAACATTACCAAAGATCTAGAGAAGTGGACGTTGAATTTTTTTTCTTGGTTTGGCAGGGCAGCTATAATTAAAATTTAAATTCTGCCTCGAATACTATATTTTTTCCAAACAGTACCTATACTACTACCCTCGAAGTTCTTCAAATCCTTACATAGCTTGTTAAGAAAATTTATTTGGGCCTCCAAAAAACCAAGAATCAGTCTGAACTTACTTACTATGAATAAACAAAATGGAGGTATGGGTTTTCCCAATTTTAAAAATTATTACCTAGCTACGCATCTAACTAGAATCATAGATTGGACTTGCCACAATGAGAATAAAGATTGGGTGGGATTGGAGAATAGCATGGGACCTATACCGGTGTCACACACCCCATGGATACCCTGGAACTCATGTCCGAAAATACTAAAACAACATCCCCTCATAGGGGCAACACTAAAAACCCTACAAACAATTACTCAGAGACACTCACTCACATCCTCATTGGGGCCACTAACCCCACTGACAACCAACCCTGACTTCCCATTGGGAATGGATGGTTCTATCCAATCTCTTTGCAACAGAAACACACCACTCTTAGTTGCACACTGCTTAAAGAATAACAAAATCAAGTCTCATGTAGATTTGCAAAAGGAAGTAGGACAAATACCCCTACACATCACGGAATATCAACAAATACATGATTTCATCATGAACTCTCAAAGACAAAAACATTTAACTAGACCCTTAACGCCCTTCGAAAACCATATGTTTTTTGACTACCACGACCACAAAGAACATCTCCTTAACATACACGTGGTTGCAGTCCTATGATTTACAGGAGCCCAACAGACACAAAATATTCTGGGAAACAACCCTAAAAAGAACCTTTACGAGAGATCAATGGCTACAAGCCTGTGTGTTCGCACACAAATGCGCAATCAGTGTGAGATTACAAGAAACTTCATTCAAAATCCTAACAAATTGGTATACCACACCAAACAAATTACACAAATGGTTCTCGACTGTTCATGGACATTGTTGGCGCTGCAACCGGGAAGAAGGCACCTTATACCACATCTGGTGGGAATGTGACTTGATTAAACCATTTTGGATCCATGTAATCATAAAACACATTACAGAAACGAAAATTCATTTTGACGTCCGTTTGACGTCTCTGATCCTGGAGTGCAATTCAAACAGAGAGGGGGGCTCCCTCCTTTTCCATTTCAGGGCAATCAAACATCGCCCAGCCGTTAGCACCTGGGCCAAGAGTTATTTTAGAGGATTTGGAAAAAGGAGGTGGGAGGCCCAAGAGGAAAATTTTAGGGTCGAATGGCACCCAGGAACCAAAGATGGAATGGAGAAGAGAGTGCACTGTCTGCCAGTAGGGGACGATCAGTGGGCAGGTCCAAGAGGTAGGATATAGAGTCCCTACATCTTTACAACAGTGCCAACAGGGGCGATCGGAAGAGGGGTATATAGAGTGGAGCAGGTCAGGGGTTTGGTACCAGTGGAGTAGGATCTTGTATTGGTTTTCTTTGTATAGCATACAGACAGAGCTCTTAGAAGCCTGCGACCAGATAAGCTGCCATGTCTTCAAGGGTATATCCTCACCCAAGGCCTGCTCCCACTTGTGCATATAGGCATGCCGGTGTCCAGTTGGTGACATATCCATGACCAGGAGCTGATAGGTGCACGATATCATACCTTTAGGGCAGTGGTCATCAACTCCTGTCCTCAGTGCCCACTAACAGGCCAGATTTTATGTATTACCTTGGGGAGATGCAGACTAGAATACTGCAATTACTGAGCAGCAAATGATATCACCTGTGATGTATACCAGTTATCTTGCAAACCTGGCCTGTTAGTGGGCCCCGAGGACAGGGTTGATGACCACTGCTTTAGGGTACGAGCCCTCTAGACAGATTTTCTCAAACTCAATTAAGGGGGAGAATTGAAGGTTCAGAACCAGAGACTGTGCAAAGTGACAGATTTGTAGGTAACTAAAAAAGGCCTGTCTGGGTAAGTCAAAGGCATCTTTCAGATCCTGGAAGGACCGCAATGTTCTGGTTCTGGTATTCACCAATTGACCATAGCGAGATAAGGCCCTATCCATCCATAAATGGGATATCTGCAAGGTCAAGCTGTCCGGGACATTGGGAGTAAACAGAAATTAGGTGACCAGGGAGGCAGTGGAGGTAAGCTGATACAACGATTTAGCGCTCCGCCATAGCGTTCGCAGGAGCGCCATTGGTCCTAGCAGTTGTGACCCACCGAGAGGTACATCCGTGCTCAACAGCAAGGAGTTTGGGTGAGTGGGGGCCAACCACAGCTTTTCAATTTGTGTCCATCTGTTGTTTGCATGGAGGGTACACCAAGAGGCCACCGGGCACAACTGGGCGGCTAAATAGTACTTGGCTACGTTGGGAAACGCAAGGCCGCCTTGGCCACGAGGGGCGGGTAAGATAGATATAGCGATCCGGTGCCTCTTATAGTTCCAATTTTTTATCAAATCCCCCTGGAGGGTCCTGAAACGCGCGACTGGAATAGGGATAGGGAGTGTCTCAAAGAGGTAGAGGAGTTTAAGTAGGATCGTCATCTTAATGGTCACCAGACGACCAAAGAGAGATAGCTTCAGGGTTTTCCATTTGGCCAGGGAGGCCCTGATGGATGTATACAGTTGAGGGAAGTTGGCCTTGTAAAGAGTTTTGTAGGAGGTTGTGAGGTGGACACCGAAGTACTTTAAGGTGGAGGTCTTCCACGTGTAGTTAAATGATTGGGAGAGGGCAGACAGTGTCTGAGGGGTCATATTGAGGGGAAGGGCTTCCGTCTTAGAGTTGTTAATTTTATAGCCTGAGAGAGTAATGTATCGGTCTAGATCTACATGTAGGTTCAGGAGGGAGACATAAGGCTGCGTAAGTGTGAGCTGGACATCGTCCGCAAATAAGGAAATCTTAAAGTCCCTAATACGGACTGGGATGTCATGAATATTTGGATTTTGTCTAATATGGGCTGCTAGGGGCTCAATACATAGGTCATAGAGGAGAGGGGATAGGGGGCAGCCTTGTTGGGTACCATTGGTAATGGGGAAGGTGGGAGAGGAGGAAAACTGAGTCCTAACTAGGGTCGAGGGGGATGAGTATAGGTGGGTTATGGCTTGGAGGAAGGGGCCCTTTATACCGACCCTGTGAAGGGTAGCAAACAGGAAAGGCCAGCCCAGCCTATCAATGGCCTTTTCCGCATCTAGGCTGAGAAGCAATGCTTCAGACCTGTTCCTGTTAGCTACCTCCACTAGGTCAATACCTCTCCTGGTGTTGTCCCCAGCCTGGCGGAGGGGAATAAACCCCACTTGGTCCTTGTGGATCAGCGACAGCATAAAGTTGTTTAACCTATTTGCTAGTAGTTTAGTAAAAAATTTCAAGTCTGTGTTCAGGAGCGCAATTGGCCAGTAATTAGAGTACAGTGTATGGTATTTTCCCGGTTTGGGGATCATCGTGAGGAAAGAGGTCTGCATGTCTCTCGGGATGGGTGTGTTGGTCAGGAATGAGTTGAACAGAGGGGTGACATGGGGGAGAAGGAGCGGCAAAAAGGTTTTATAATAAAGGTATGGTAGGCCATTGGGCCCAGGGGCCTTGTTATTCGGGAGAGATTTAATCATGTAAGCTACTTCCTCCTTGGAAATAGAGGAGTTAAGGCTGGTTAGGGCGGAGGGGGAAAGAGTAGGAAGGTCGCAGTCCGCTAGATAAGAGTGGATGGCCTGGGATAGATTAGGAGATGGAGGGTTATGTGGTACACTCGGATCATTATATAGAGTTGAGTAGTAGTCGTGGAAGAGTTGGGCAATTTTAGAGGGGTGGGATTGAAGGGTACCATTTGCATCTTTAATAGAGGTGGGTGAGGTGGCTACTGCCCGCTCATGGAGTTGTCTTGCTAGAAGAGTGTGTGGCTTGTTGGCCTTGTCATAATAGGTTTGATGCAGCCGAAGGAGGGCTTTCTCTGTCTTCCCCAGGTCTATGTCCAGTAGCCCAGCCCTAGTGCTCACCAGTGCCCTAAGAGTATTCAGGGAGGGGGAGGACAACAAGCGTGTCTCCAATTATAGGAGTTGATCTAACAGTAGCCATCTAGCCTTATTAGCATTGCATTTTAGGGCAGTGGAGAGTGACATGCACTGGTCATGCAAGACCGCTTTATGGCCTTCCCATAGGGAAGCGGGGGAGACTGTAACACTTCAGGCAATGTTACTATAAAGTTTGATGTGGATCACAGCTTCGGAGGTATATATGATATACTTAACAGTTAACTATAAGTCAGAAATCAGATAGGGAGACTAATTTGGGAATAATAGTGGTTTTATTTTGTTTGGTACAACACAGTCATAACATGGAGTTCCAGAGGAAACTTAGGTGAAGTAGCAGTACACGGGATAATAGGTTATAGTATACGGAGGAATACTTGCTGTGAGGGGTGGGGATCTGTCCCGCCCAAAAGCTGAAAGTTGGAGGGGTTTTGACCGGCCCAATAGTGAGGAGGCAGCCGGGCTCTATCCGGCCCAATAGTGAGATGGAAGTCGGGGCTCTATCCGGCCCAATAGTGAGATGGAAGTCGGGGCTCTATCCAGCCCAGTAGTGAGATGGAAGTAGGGTCTCTATCCGGCCCAATAGTGAGATGGAAGTAGGGGCTCTATCCGGCCCAATAGTGAGGGAAGACGGTCGTCAGCTGCTGGAGCTATTTACCTGGTGTCAGGTTCCTAGCACGATCACCAAGCAAAGGGTGTCAGCTGTTTAAGTAAGGAGAAGAGGTGGAGCCGGGTAATGTCGCTGTGAGTCATCGGACTGTGACGGAGTTGGTTGAGATCTCGGAGCCCCAGTGGAGAGATAAGAATATTACAGGAGTCTCGTTGGAGAGATAAGGACATTACAGAGACCTCAGAAGAGCTATTTTCAGCAAAGTACAGCTTCAGAGTTTGTTCCAGTTCCATTTTAGAGGGATCATGTTTAAGCAAGAACTTGTTTAAGCGCCAGCGACAGGCTCTAAAGGATCCTGGAGAAAGTGCTAAGGAGGGTTTAATCGGAGCGTGATCCGACCGGGATATTGCTTGAACATCCGAGCCTGTACAGGCTCTCAGGGTTGGGGCATTGACAAAAAAGTAATCTAGACATGAGTGAGATTTGTGGGGGTGGAAGTAGAAAGTATATTGCTTAGCTGATGGGTATGTGGTGCGCCAGGCGTCGATTAGGGCATATTTCCTGGTTAATTGGCGAAAGAGGGTAGATTTCCTATCGGTAGCTAAGGAGGCTTTTCCATGACCTACGGAAAGCTTATCTAGGCCCGGGGAGTAGGTCAGGTTAATGTCTCCTCCTATAACCAGATATTGGTGGGGAGCCGCAAACAAGCGATTATATACTTTGGATAAAAAGGAGTTCTGGTTGACATTCGGGGCATAAATATTACATAAAGTGAGGTTAGTGGCCGCCATACTATTTTAATCATAGTACTACAAGAAAATGGCCGCTCATTATTATACAATACTAAAACCTATTTAAGGACACTTCCAGTGCTAGTATTCATTCCCTGATGAAGTCACGTGGTCGTGACAATACGCATCGGAATAGACAGGAACCGGAAGGGACGTCAGGCCGCGAGCTCTCTGCTTGTTTTGTTTTTACTCTATTTACCTGCTTTTATGTGAGTACCTATCTTGGCTGTAATCAAATAAATACCTTGTTTTTACATACTTCACTATTGGGGTCCCCCGTTCTCTTTCTCTATATTACTGATGTGTCCATTTGGGAGGATTTCTACTGCTACTAATTTATATAAAGGAGACATATTCTAATGAGAAATAACCACCAGGAGACCAGGCTCCATAGGTATTGCCATCCATAAGAAACACTTAGGGTGATCTACTGCAGGCCCCCCGGAACTCCAGATTGCCTCTGGCTATTTTTTCGCTGTTACCTTACAGCGGTAAGGTAAGGAGCCATTGCACCCTGAGGTGTGACTACACTGAAGAAAAAAATCACCAATTTACACCATCACAATAACACAGAGGGGATTATTTACGAAATGCAAATCCACTTTGCACTACAAGTGCACTGCAAGTACACTTGAAAGTGCAATTGCTGTAGATCGCTGTAAATCTGAGGGGAAGCTCTGAAATGAAGGGAAGCTCTGCTGATTTTATCATCCAATCATGTGCAAACTAAAATGCTGTTTTTTATTTTCCTTGCATGTCCCCCTCAGATCTACAGTGACTACACTTCCAAGCGCACTTTCAGTGCACTTTCAAGCGCACTTTCAGTGCACTTTCAAGTGCACTTTCAAGTGCACTTGCAGTGCACTTGTAGTGCAAACTGGATTTGCCTTTCGTAAATAACCCCCAGAGTGTCAGTTGGAATCCAGCACTTTATTCTCTGCACTGCATTCACCAGCATCTGTTTAATTCACCAGCATCTGTTTGAAGATTTATGTTCACTTTGGACTTTTTTGGCACTAGCACTTTCTTTTATTTTGTTTACGATAGCATCGATTTGGATGCTATCCCTTTGTACTATTTGCACCTCCTTGCAAATTGGAAGTTTATCACTCATATAATTTTGAGTACTCAGCACTTTAGATTGTTTATTATTATTTGGCATTTATATTGTGTCTTTTAACCACTTAAGCCCCGGACCATTTGGTAGCTAAAGGACCAGAGGTGAATTCAGAATTTTGCACTGCGCTGCTTTAACTGTAAATTGTGCGGACATGCAATGTTGTACCCAAACGAAATTTGCGTCCTTTTCTTACCACAAATAGAGCTTTCTTTTAATGGTATTTGATTGCCTCTGCAATTTTTATTTTTTGCGATATAAACGGAAGAAGACCGAAAATTTTGAAAAAAAATGATATTTTCGACTTTTTGTTATAAGAAAAATCGAATAAACTCAATTGTAGTCATACATTTAGGCCAAAATGTATTCAGCCACATGTCTTTAGTAAAAAAAATGTCAATAAGCGTATATTTATTGGTTTGCGCAAAAGTTATAGCATCTACAAACTAGGGTACATTTTCTGGAATTTATGACTGCCTATCTCATTTCTTGAGGTGCTAAAATGGCAGGGCAGTACAAAACCCCCCCAAATGACCCCATTTTGGAAAGTAGACACCCCAAGGAAATTGCTGAGAGGCATGTTGAGCCCATTGAATATTTTTTTTTTGTCCCAAGTGATTGAATAATGACAAAAAAACAAAAAAAAATTACAAAAGGTTGTCACTAAATGATATATTGCTCACACATGCCATGGTTATATGTGGAATTGCACCCCAAAATACATTCTGCTGCTTCTCCTGAGTACGGGGATACCACATGTGTGGGACTTTTTAGGAGCCTAGCCACGTACGGGACCCCGGAAACCAAGCACCGCCTTCAGGATTTCTAAGGGCGCAAATTTTTGATTTCACTCCTCACTACCTATCACAGTTTCGAAGGCCATAAAATGCCAAAATAGCACAAAACCCCCCCAAATGACCCCATTTTGGAAAGTAGACACCCCAAGCTATTTACTGAGAGGCATGATTAGTCCATGGAATATTTTATATTTTGCCACAAGTTGCGGGAATATGACAAACTTTATTTTTTTTGCACAAAGTTGTCACTAAATGATATATTGCTCACACATGCCATGGGCATATGTGAAATTACACCCCAAAATACATTCTGCTGCTTCTCCTGAGTACGGGGATACCACATGTGTGGGACTTTTTGGGAGCCTAGTCGCGTACGGGACCCCAAAAACCAAGCACCGCCTTCAAGGTTTCTAAGGGCATAAATTTTTGATTTCACTCCTCACTACCTATCACTACCTATCACAGTTTTGAAGGCCATAAAATGCCAAGATGGCACAAACCCCCCCCAAATGACCCCATTTTGGAAAGTAGACACCCCAAGCTATTTGCTGAGAGGCATGTTGAGCCCATTGAATATTTTTTTTTGTCCCAAATGATTGAATAATGACAAAAAAAAAAAAAAAAGAAAAAATGTACAAAAAGTTGTCACTAAATGATATATTGCTCACACATGCCATGGTTATATGTGGAATTGCACCCCAAAATACATTCTGCTGCTTCTCCTGAGTACGGGGATGCCACATGTGTGGGACTTTTTGGGAGACTAGCCGGGTACGGGGCCCCAAAATCCAAGCACCGCCTTCAGGATTTCTAAGGGCGTAAATTTTTGATTTCACTCCTCACTACCTATCACAGTTTCGAAGGCCATAAAATGCCAAAATAGCACAAAACCCCCCAAATGACCCAATTTTGGAAAGTAGACACCCCAAGCTATTTACTGAGAGGCATGTTCAGTCCATGGAATATTTTATATTTTGCCACAAGTTGCGGGAATATGACAAACTTTGTTTGCTCACACATGCCATGGGCATATGTGAAATTACACCCCAAAATACATTCTGCTGCTTCTCCTGAGTACGGGGATACCACATGTGTGGGACTTTTTGGGAGCCTAGCCGCGTACGGGACCCCAAAAACCAAGCACCACCTTCAAGGTTTCTAAGGGCATAAATTTTTGATTTCACTCCTCACTACCTATCACAGTTTTGAAGGCCATAAAATGCCAAGATAGCACAAAACCCCCCAAAATTACCCCATTTTGGAAAGTAGACACCCCAAGGAAATTGCTGAGAGGCATGTTGAGCCCATTGAATATTTTTTTTTGTCCCAAGTGATTGAATAATGACAAAAAGAAAAAAAAATGTACAAAAAGTTGACACTGAATGATATATTGCTCAAACATGCCATGGTTATATGCGGAATTGCACCCCAAAATACATTTGGCTGCTTCTCCTGAGTACGGGGATACCACATGTGTGGGACTTTTTGAGAGCCTAGCCGCGTACGGGCCCCCGAAAACCAAGCACCGCCTTCAGGATTTCTAAGGGCACAAATTTTTGATTTCACTCCTCACTACCTATCACAGTTTTGAAGGCCATAAAATGCCAAGATAGCCCAAAACCCCCACAAATGACCCCATTTTGGAAAGTAGACACCCCAAGCTATTTGCCGAGAGGCATGGTGAGTATTTTACAGCTCTCATTTGTTTTTGAAAATGAAGAAAGACATTTTTTTTTTCTTTTTTCAATTTTTAAAACTTTGTGACAAAAAGCGAGATCTGCAAAATACTCAACATACCTCTCAGCAAATAGCTTGGGTTGTCTACTTTCCAAAATGGGGTCATTTGGGGGGGGTTATGTGCCATCTGGGCATTCCATGGCCTCCGAAACTGTGATAGGTAGTGAGGAGTGAAATCAAAAATTTACACCCATAGAAATCCTGAAGGCGTTGCTTGGTTTTCGGGGTCCTGTACGCGGCTAGGCTCCCAAAATGTCTCACACATGTGGTATCCCCGTACTCAGGAGAAGCAACAGAATGTATTTTGGGGTGCAATTCCACATATAACCATGGCATGTTTGAGCAATATATAATTTAGTGACAACTTTTTGTACATTTTTTTATTTTTTTTTATTTTTGTCATTATTCAATTACTTGGGACAAAAAAAAAAAATATTCAAAGGGCTCAACATGCCCCTCAGCAAATAGCTTGAGGTGTCTACTTTCCAAAATGGGGTCATTTGGGGGGGGTTTTGAACTGTCCTGGCATTTTATGCACAACATTAGGAAGCTTATGTCACACATCATCCACTCTTCTAACCACTTGAAGACAAAGCCCTTTCTGACACTTTTTGTTTACATGAAAACATTTTTTTTTTTGCAAGAAAATTATGTTGAACCCCCAAACATTATATATATTTTTAAAGCAAAGGCCCTACAGATTAAAATAGTGGGTGTTGCATTTTTTTCCACGCAGTATTTGCGCAGCGATTTTTCAAACGCATTTTTTGGGGGAAAAACACACTTTTTTATTTTTAATGCACTAAAAAACACTATATTGCCCAAATGTTTGATGAAATAAAAAAGATGATCTTAGGCCGAGTACATGGATACCAAACACGACATGCTTTAAAATTGCGCACAAACGCGCAGCGGCGAGAAACTACATTCATTTTTAAAAGCATTTAAAAGCCTTTACAGGTTACCACGTTAGATTTACAGAGGAGGTCTACTGCTAAAATTACTGCCCTCGATCTGACCTTCACGGTGATACCTCACATGCATGATGCAATTGCTGTTTACATATGACGCTAGACCGACGCTTGCGTTCGCCTTTGCGCAAGAGCAGGGGGGGACAGCGGTGCTTTTTTTTATTTTTTTTATTTATTTTGCTTTTTTATTTTATTTTTAAACTCTTCCTTCCATATTTTTTTTTTTATCATTTTTATTGTTATCTCAGGGAATGTAAATATCCCCTATGATAGCAATAAGTAGTGACAGGTACTCTTTTTTAAAAAAAAAATGGGGGTTAGACCCTAGATCTTTCCTCTGCCCTCAAAGCATCTGACCACACCAAGATCGGTGTGATAAAATGCTTTCCCAATTTCCCAATGGCGCTGTTTATATCCGGGGGGGGCATTCCCTCCCACTGCTTGTAAAAGCAGTCTAGAGGCTAATTATCTGCTAGAATTGCTTTTACATGAAAGCCGGCCGCTGGCTGAAAAGAATGATACCAAGATGATACCTAAACCTGCAGGCATCATTCTGGTATAAACATTCAAAGTCCAGCAACATACCAGTACGTTGCTGGTCCTTGTTGGACATGTATTGTAATCTTTTTTTTCATGCAGCCTGTTGGCTGAACGAAAAAAAGAGATTGATCGGTGGGTATGCCCACCATTAGAATACCTCCCTTCATCCACCCACTTCTAATGATGGGCATATATGCCGAAGTTATGCCGCGTACACACGGTCGGACTTTTCCACGGGCAAGCCTTCGTCGGAATTTCGACCGTATGTACACGGCATTAGGAGCAAAATCACTCCTGCTGCCCCCATGCTTCGGCATATATGCTCTTTTTTTAACTGTGGATGTGAAATCACCTCCTACAGCGTTGGAGTCACGGCTTTATGTATCATGGGAGCAAACGCTGTTGCTGTCAAGATAAATAAATCCGCGATGCAACTGAATGGCGTACCTGCTAAGCAAATGATGGTTAACATTAAAACAAAGTAACATTACAGTACAACAGTAAGACCTTACCATACCATACCTGCAAAGCAAATACCAAAACAAAACCTAGTAAAAAATAAAACATTTTTTTAACGCAACCTGTGCCTAAAATATATATATGCCGAAGCATGGGGGCATCCTCCCGCAAAAAAGTTATGCCGCGTACACACGGTCGGACTTTTCCACGGGCAAGCCTTTGTCAAAATTTCGACCGTATGTACGCGGCATAAAAGGTTATGCCGCGTACACACGGTCAAACTTTTCCACGGGCAAGCCTCCGTCGGAATTTCGACCGTATATACGCGGCATTAGGAGCAAAATCGCTCCTCCGCCCCTGCTGCCCCCATGCTTCGGTATATATGCTCTTTTTTTAACTGTGGTGGTGAAATCACCTCCTACAGCGTTGGAGTCACGGCTTTATGTATCGTGGCAGCAAACGCTGTTGCTGCCAAGATAAATAAATCCGCGATGCAACTGAATGGCGTACCTGCTAAGCAAATGATGGTTAACATTAAAACAAAGTAACATTACAGTACATCAGTAAGACCTTACCATACCATACCTGCAAAGCAAATACCAAAACAAAACCTAGTAAAAAATAAAACATTTTTTTAACGCAACCTGTGCCTAAAATATATATATGCCGAAGCATGGGGGCATCCTCCCGCAAAAAAGTTATGCCGCGTACACACGGTCGGACTTTTCCGCGGGCAAGCCTTTGTCGGAATTTCGACCGTATGTACGCGGCATAAAAGGTTATGCCGCGTACACACGGTCAAACTTTTCCACGGGCAAGCCTCCGTCGGAATTTCGACCGTATATACGCGGCATTAGGAGCAAAATCGCTCCTCCGCCCCTGCTGCCCCCATGCTTCGGCATATATGCTCTTTTTTTTAACTGTGGTGGTGAAATCACCTCCTACAGCACTGGAGTCACGGCTTTATGTATCGTTGGAGCAAACGCTGTTGCTGTCAAGATAAATAATTCCGCGCTACAGTTGAATGGCGCACCTGAAAACAAAAAATTACATACCTGAAAAGCAAGCATGATAAAACATTGCAGAATGGAATACAGTAAAAAAGAGCAGAACAATAGAGAGAAAATAGAGAGAGAGAGAGAGAGAACAATAAAACGACAACTATTTTTTTTTTTCTTTTATATTTTTTTGTGTTTTTGTTTTTTACGTTTTTTTTTTTCTTTTTTACACTTTTTTTTTAAACTTTAAAGTGGTTGTAAACCCACTTTTTCAACTTGCACCTACATGTAAGCCTAGATTAAGGCTTACCTGTAGGTGCAAGAAATATCTCCTAAACCTACACGGTTTAGGAGATATTTACTAAAATGTCAAGCGCCGCTATCTACGGCGCATGCGCGCCGTAGATAACGGCGCATTTATGGGGTTAATCCCATTCACATACTCGGCTACTTCCCAGCAATCGCTGGGCGTAGCCGAGTGGGGCGCCTCCCGCACGCATGCGCAGAGTGACGTCTCCGCCGCTCCGGCCAATCACAGCGCCGGAGCGGCGCTGTGATTGGCTGGTGCGGCGATACCCGGAAGTAACATTCCGGCTATCGCCGCAGTGATGTCTGCGGCTGGACAGAGGGACGAGGACGGCTTCGGGGGCCCCGATCTAAGGTAAGTGGAACATAATGAGCTATTATGCTAGTCATAATAGCTCATTATGCCTTTCTCTTGCAGGTGGGCCAAAAAAAAAAAAAGTGGGTTTACAACCACTTTAACAACTGTAATGGTTCGGGTCTCTCAAAATGTAATGGCATCTTGGGAGACCCTGTGTAAGTGTGTCCTAGTCTGTGAAATGCTGTACCCTACGCTAAAACTTCACTTTTGAGTGGTAGCGTTCAAAACATTCACCAAGGCAAAGACCAGGTTTGTCAGGACAGAGTGGACAATAATAACGGGTGTCACGCCTAAATCCGCGCTTGCTACAGACACGACATCTTTTTTGGGGGGTTCGTTGGGTAGGGGTACTCGGGAGGAGATGCGTATAATGCCTCTCATGCAGCCGGCTTACTGCATTTGGTAGGGGATGGTGAGGTGCAGAACCGCCTGGATACAGGAGTTCTGTGACTATCTCATTCTGGAATTTTAGAAGAGATAAAGTCCCGCCTGAAGCTCTGTATAGCACATGAGCGTTCAGCAAAGCCAATTGGAATAAGGATAGAGACACTTTTTTGTACCAGCGTCTCGCCTTACGGTCAATTAGATACAGCGCCATCAACTGGTCGTTGAGGTCCACCCCTCCCATATTTTTGTTATATTCGTGGACACAGAGGGGTTTCTCCACAACACCAGTCGCCGTACGAATTTGGACTGTCGTGTCTGCATGAAGGGAGGTAAGAAGGAAAACATTCTTATTGTCCCTCCACTTCATAGCGAGCAAGTTATTACACTTTACGCAGGCTCTCTCCCCCAGCCTAAGACGGGCATCTACAAGCCGCTGGGGAAAGCCCCGGCGATTAGGTCGCACGGTGCCACATGCTCCAATCTGATGATCAAACAAGTGACTAAACAGTGGCACGCTCGTGTAATAATTGTCCACATACAAGTGGTACCCCTTTCCGAATAAGGGTGACACCAAGTTTCACACTATCTTGCCAGCGCTCCCTATGTAATCTGGGCAGTTGACCGGCTCAACCTGACTATCTTTTCCCTCATAAACCATAAATCTCCATACATAGCCTGTTGCCCTGTCACAGCACTTATAGAGCTTGACCCCGTATCTGGCACGCTTGCTGGGAAGGTACTGCTTGAAAGCCAAGCGGCCAGAAAATTTAATCAGGGACTCATCAACGCAGACAGCTTGATCGGGAATAAACAAGGCTGCAAAACGTTCGTTGAAGTGGTTTATGAGTGGCCGAATTTTATAGAGCCGGTCGTATTCAGGGTC
The DNA here is from genome assembly GCA_029206835.1 of Rana muscosa. Taxonomy (NCBI): domain Eukaryota; kingdom Metazoa; phylum Chordata; class Amphibia; order Anura; family Ranidae; genus Rana; species Rana muscosa. The sequence continues at coordinate 467,482,126 of CM055117.1, forward strand.
CCCACGTGGACGACAAAGTTCATTGTCGTTGAAGTGCATGAACCGCAAAATCTGCTCGTATCGTTTCCTGGGCATGGAGGCAGAGAACACGGGCATGTGGTCAATTGGGTGCGTGGACCAATAAGCACGCAATGACAGGAATTTACAGGTCCTTCTCAAAAAATTAGCATATTGTGATAAAGTTCATTATTTTCTGTAATGTACTGATAAACATTAGACTTTCATATATTTTAGATTCATTACACACAACTGAAGTAGTTCAAGCCTTTTCTTGTTTTAATATTGATGATTTTGGCATATAGCTCATGAAAACCCCAAAATCCTATCTCAAAAAATTAGCATATTTCATCCGACCAATAAAAGAAAAGTGTTTTTAATACAAAAAAAGTCAACCTTCAAATAATTATGTTCAGTTATGCACTCAATACTTGGTCGGGAATCCTTTTGCAGAAATGACTGCTTCAATGCGGCGTGGCATGGAGGCAACCAGCCTGTGGCACTGCTGAGGTGTTATGGAGGCCCAGGATGCTTCGATAGCGGCCTTAAGCTCATCCAGAGTGTTGGGTCTTGCGTCTCTCAACTTTCTCTTCCCAATATCCCACAGATTCTCTATGGGGTTCAGGTCAGGAGAGTTGGCAGGCCAATTGAGCACAGTAATACCATGGTCAGTAAACCATTTACCAGTGGTTTTGGCACTGTGAGCAGGTGCCAGGTCGTGCTGAAAAATGAAATCTTCATCTCCATAAAGCTTTTCAGCAGATGGAAGCATGAAGTGCTCCAAAATCTCCTGATAGCTAGCTGCATTGACCCTGCCCTTGATAAAACACAGTGGACCAACACCAGCAGCTGACATGGCACCCCAGACCATCACTGACTGTGGGTACTTGACACTGGACTTCATGCATTTTGGCATTTCCCTCTCCCCAGTCTTCCTCCAGACTCTGGCACCTTGATTTCCGAATGACATGCAAAATTTGCTTTCATCCGAAAAAAGTACTTTGGACCACTGAGCAACAGTCCAGTGCTGCTTCTCTGTAGGCCAGGTCAGGCGCTTCTGGGGAATGCGGCACCTGTAGCCCATTTCCTGCACACGCCTGTTCACGGTGGCTCTGGATGTTTCTACTCCAGACTCAGTCCACTGCTTCCGCAGGTCCTCCGAAGTCTGGAATCGGTCCTTCTCCACAATCTTCTTCAGGGTCCGGTCACCTCTTCTCGTTGTGCAGCGTTTTCTGCTACACTTTTTCCTTCCCACAGACTTCCCACTGAGGTGCCTTGATACAGCACTCTGGGAACAGCCTATTCGTTCAGAAATTTCTTTCTGTGTCTTACCCTCTTGCTTGAGGGTGTCAATGATGGCCTTCTGGACAGCAGTCAGGTCGGCAGTCTTACCCATGATTGCGGTTTTGAGTAATGAACCAGGCTGGGAGTTTTTAAAAGCCTCAGGAATCTTTTGCAGGTGTTTAGAGTTAATTAGTTGATTCAGATGATTAGGTTAATAGCTCGTTTAGAGAACCTTTTCATGATATGCTAATTTTTTGAGATAGGAATTTTGGGTTGTCATGAGCTGTATGCCAAAATCATCAATATTAAAACAAGAAAAGGCTTGAACTACTTCAGTTGTGTGTAATGAATCTAAAATATATGAAAGTCTAATGTTTATCAGTACATTACAGAAAATAATGAACTTTATCACAATATGCTAATTTTTTGAGAAGGACCTGTATGTGTGCCCATGTTGAGGGAAAGGCCCAGAAAGGTCTTAAATTCGGAAACCGTAATTGGTTTCCAATCTTTGGCAATGGAAGGCAACTGGGGATTAGCGGCGATGAATTGACCAGCATATAAATTACTCTGGTCCACAATAGATCTATAGAGATCTTCCGTGAAAAACAGCGAATAAAAATCGATTGGCATAAAATCAGCTGTTTCCACCTGAATACCAGGTTGGGCAGTGAATGGGGGAAGTACGGGTTCTGCAGAAGTGGTGGGGACCCAATCAGGATAGGCGAATTCTGCAGGAAGGGCACTATGGGCACGACGGGCCTGCCTTTGTCTTCTTGGTGGCAGCGGGACACTACTTGTGCTTGCCACCTCGCCAGCTTGAACTGCACTTATGGGACTCGCCACGTCACCACGTGATACTGCAGTGCTGGATGTACGCCCAGGCTGTACTAGGCCGCTGGTGCTTGCCAATTCACCAGAAGGAATAGCGGCGCTAGTACTACTCTGCTCCATGATACGAGAGCCCTGCGGTTCTTGCTCCTCAACAACCTCAGAAGATCGGGATCGGGTACGCCTGACCTTAGCAGGGACCTCAACTTTGTCGTCAGAGCTATCTGACGTGGGGCCGCTGACGTCACTGTCTTCTACGGGAAGATATTCTGAGCCTGAATCTGACAGATACTTGACCTCCTCTTCACTATCTGTCATGCTCAGAATCTCGTAGGCCTCTTTACTAGTGTACCTTCGTCTTGCCATTTTGGGCTCTAAATTTAGGGGTACACTAGTAAGATTCACAGGAAAAAAAGCACCTGACTGTCGTCAGCAAATATATCAAACGCTACCAAAAAAACTGTTAGCGGTCGCAGGGATCAGGACTGTCTCTGCGAACGCTGCAGTTATGTGTTTTGTGTTTGGTAAGTGACAGTGATCGATCGATACTGCACTTGAGTGGGCTGGGCTGGGCTGGGCTTGGCTGGGCGGAGGGGCTAAACGCAGGTGCTAGCAGGTATCTGGGCTGATCCCACTAACACTGCGTTTTTGGGAACCCTAAACCGCTGGGGACGCTAGCATAGATCTGATCAGATACTATACCACTAAGGGAGGTGTATGCTTTGCGCGTGGGTGTTAGCGTTACTGGCACTAACCTAACGCTGCCTGGGGCGACGCAGACCCTCTCTGGCGCTAAAACCTAATTGATCTCACCCGCCGGGCGATCAGGGGGTTAAACCTTTATTGGGTTATATACGGCGGGTGCCCTGATGCTATAAAAAGCAAACTAACCAACCAGCGTCACCCGTAACCTTTATATGGTGATCACTAGTGAAAGGGTTAACTAGGGGCAATCAGGGGGTTAAAACCTTTATTAGGTTAAATATGGGGGTACCCGACGCTATATAAAAACCTGACGGGTTACCTAAATAACTAAATAACTAACTGGGTAACCAGTGTCACCAGTGACGCTTATACGGTGATCACTGGTGAAAGGGTTAACTCTAGGGGCAATCAGGGGGTTAAAATAATATATGGGGGTACCTGACGCTCTAAAAACCTGCGGCGAAACTAAAAATAAATAACTGGCTATCTAGGGCACCACCTGCACTAAATACAGCGATCGAAAATACGATCGCTTAGTGACGCTGGCGTTAGGGGGTGAAAGGGTTACCTGGGGGGCGATCAAGGGGTTAAACCTTTATTAGGGGGGGTTAGGGGGCTACCCTGGACCTAAAGGGGCCTAATCCTAACTGCCCTGCAACTTTTTACTATCACAGATGACACTAAATGCAGTGATCAGTAAAATAAATGATCACTGCAATCAGTGACACTGTGATTGGGGGCTGGGGGGTGACCTGGGGGGTGATCTGGGGGTGACTGGGGGGTGAAATGTGTGCCTATGTGTACCTAAGTGTCAGTGGACTGTTGGTGCACTAACCTGCTTCCTCTCTCCTCGGCGCCGGAATCGAATGGTCACCCCCTCATCTCTGATCGCTCCCCAACGATAAACGGCCGCTCACTGTATAGGAGGGGGGTCCGATCGGACCCCCCAACTGTACAAAGGCGATCACGTATGCTCTACGTGATTGTGCCTGTCGGTGCCATTCTGCCGACGTATATATACAGTGAGCGGTCGTTAAGTGGTTAAAGTGTATGAATTTGAATATTTTGGAGTTTATCATTCTGAAGACTTTGCACTTCATAGTAGCCACTTAGTACTTTACTTGTTTTTATCACTTGGAGCGCAGCACCACCTATTGGGTTCACATATGTGCGGCTGTGGTTCACAGCATGGGGTCCGGTGTTTTTCTGTACAGGTGTGATTCAGATCCAATTTTTTACCTGATTTTGCACCTGAACCGGACCCAAAGACGCACAGGATCCTTCTGCAATCCGGAGCGCAGTCGTCCTGGACCTGTGTGAACTGGCTCCATTGAGAGCCGGTCTTATTTGCCTGTCATGCTAACTGGAGCTCATCATAGTGCTTGAAATTCCAGGAGAATCCTGGGGTGAAGAACAGTTAAGTCAAGCCATGAAGACATTGTCCCCAGACAAGAAGGCATGGGTGATTGCTGTAAAAACAGACACAGGAACACCACATACGTATGCATTGATCGAGTGGAAACAGGAAATTCCTGAACACTTCAAGGGTCCAAGTGTGAAGTTTGCCAAAAAGGGGGAGCTTAATGTGATACATCCAGAGGCACCAAAAGAGGGTCCTTCCTCATCCAGTCAAGCTGACTCTAGCAAACCAGAAGTTTCTGCTAAGTCACCTCTGGCCACCATTGGGCCTGAACTCTGTGCTGTCTGTGGGGAAGCATTCTCAGCTGCAGGCTACAGGAAGCTCAGGGTCTTCTCAGGGAAGCAGCCGGTACCTTCATTGGAAGACAGCTTTGAAGAATGGCTGGACCAGGCTACCCAAGCCCTGGATGAATGGGACATACCAGAGCCTTAAAAGAAACAAAGGACCAGGGAGAGTCTGAAGGGACCTGCCCTGGAAGCCATTCACAACTTGAAGCTTAGCAAGAAGGACTGTACTGCCCAAGACTACTTGAGTATCTTGCAGGATGTATTCGGCCGCACTGAGAAAGCTGCCGACCTCATCTACCAAATGGAACACTCTTATCAGAGAGAAGGAGAGAAATTGTCAGAGTACATGAGGTGCCTGGACAAGATCATACATCAGATCCTGTTGAAAAATGGGTTAGACCCTCGGGATGTGGACAAGATCCAAGCAAAACAGGTTTTGAGAGGGGCTCAACCTTTAGACCCCATTACCCTTCTGTTGAGGACCCGGCAAGATGGTGGTATCTTGAAAAATCCAGACTTGATCCGGATTGTCAGGGAGGAAGAAGTCATGTTGGATAGCAAGAAGAAGAGTCAGACCTGAATCTGCTGCCGGAGTCAGAGTGATCAATGCTGATGATGGTGACCCCCAGGTTGAGCTTCTAAAGACTCAAGTATCTCAACTAATAGAGATGATGTCCATACTAACCAATCAGCCAACTGGCCTACCCAGTGGAAACACTCCAGAGGAGCCCAACAAGTCTCTCTGTTCTAATGTTGCCCAAGTACAGAAGCCAAGGTGACTGATAACCTGCTTCAACTGTGGAGGAATTATACACTATCGGGAAGTGTGCCCAAGCCCTGAGAAAGCTGCAGCCCAGTACCGCAAGCCGGCGGAAAACTCCAGAGGGCCCCGGTGAAGGAGTCAACCAGGTGCCCACCAGTTTCAGCTAACTCCATGAAAATTAACGATGCAAAGAGACAACACCGGGAGCCCCGACCCTCGCCTAGGGCTCCAGTTGTTGCCTCCGAGCGAGCAAGTGTTCCCCGCTCCTTAACCCAACCTGCTCGACAGCAGAGATTCAGTGCACACCAGACCCAACAGGGGCCAAAATCCAGTCAAAGTTCAAAAAGAAAGGAAGCAAGAATACAAACCACTGAACCAGTAAAGCGGAACCCTCTGAGAAAGTTTCCTGTCACGTTAGTGGGGCCCTCCCCAGCAGTCTCAATCCAAGTAGAAGGGATTTACACCAAGGCCCTCCTGGACACTGGTGCTCAAGTGACTCTCCTGTACCAAGACTCCTATGATGGTTATTTACCAATCAAACTAACCTTTGACCCCTCAGTGGCTGGAGAAACAGAGACTTTTGACACCTTGGCAGTAGTCTGCCCTCGCCCCCCGGGGGCTAGTAAAAGTTCCCTCATCATAGGGACCAACACTGAACTTGTCAGGAGACTGTTGACACCGCTAGCCCAAGAGCGGGGTACTTCAAATGCAGGGATGCACCCCGTACTGAAACAAGCCTACCAGCACCTAGTGCTAGAACAGAAAGCTCCCACAGAAGGGGTAGGCAAAATCTGGCGTTTGGACAGAGGGGAAAGAATACTACAACCCGGGGAAGTGACTTGTCAGAGAGCGTCTGTCAAACTTACGTGGAAGCAACCAGGCCCCTTTATTGTTCTTGAAACGGACCACCGGAAGGAAAAAAGGGGGATAGAAGTAATCCCCAAAGTATTTCTATTGAAGGCCTTACAGAGGAATCATGGGAAGGTCTCGTGAGCATTCGCAACACAACTACTTCACCAGTGAAGGTGCCAGACAGAATTCTGCTGGGCCAAGTAAGCACCGCTACCCCAGTCTCGCCCTCTGACTTGAAGTAAGAGGAGAAGGGTGAGATCCCAGTGGAGAAGTTCTACCCAGAAGACACCACCCTTCCACCAGAATGAAGAAAAGGGGCTAGGGCCCAGATCGCCCGATGGCAGACTGCATTCTCCAAGAACAAATTTGATGTAGGGTGTGCGAAGAGTGCCACCCACAAGATCCGCTTGCAGGAAGATAAACCATTCAGAGAAAGGGTCCGACGGGTTCCTCTGGGAGACTTGGAGGACTTATGTGAACAACTGGCGGAACTCAAAAGAGCGGGGATCAACAGAGAGTCCAGGAGCCCCTACGCTTCCCCAATAGTGGTGATACGAAAAGAAAATGGCTCATTGAGGCTGTGCATTGACTACCGAATGCTAAACAGGAGAACCATTCCTGACCAGTACACCACCCCTCGGATAGAAGATGCTCTGCAGAGTCTGTCAGGAGCCAAGTGGTTCAGTGTGATAGACCTGAAGAGTGGGTCTTATCAGATCCCCATGCATCCGGAGGATAAAGAGAACACTGCCTTCATTACCCCAATGGGGTTCTTTGAGTTTATCCGCATGCCCCAAGGGTTATCAGGAGACCCCACCACTTTTCAAAGGCTGATGGAGAAAACAGTGGGCGATATGAACTTGATAGAAGTACTGGTGTACCTGGATGACATCATAGTGTTCAGTAGAACACTGGAAGAGCATGAAGTGCGGTTGGAGAAAGCCCTAAAGAGACTTCATGAAGAAGGCCTAAAGTTCTCCATGGAGAAGTGCCAGTTCTACAAATCTTTGGTCCACTACCTGGGCCATATAGTGTCTGCTGAGGGGATAGTTACCGACCCTGGGAAGCTGGATGCCATCACCTCTTGGCCAAGGCCTACCAATGTGACTGAGCTTCAATCATTTCTGGGATTCTGCTCTTACTACAGAAGATTTGTAGAAGGATTTGCTAAGATAGCCCGCCCACTTAATGAACTATTAAGGAGTGAAGGAGAGGATGATGTCCCAGAACCACTAAAACCTGTGAAGCCCACAGTAGGGCCTAGAAGACCCAAGGAATCCATTCAGGATCAGTGGACTTCAAAGTGTTAGGAAGCTTTCACTCAGCTGAAGAGGAGCTTAACCACTGCCCCAGTCTTGGACTATACTGACACCACCAAGCCATACGAATTACACGTGGATGCCAGTCGAGATGGGCTGGGCGGAGTACTCTACCAGGAACATGATGGTTACTTACGGCCGGTCGCCTATGTGAGCAGGAGTCTGATCCCCGCTGAAAGAAACTACCCCACACATAAGCTGGAGTTTCTGGCCCTAAAATGGGCTGTAGTGGATAAGTTGAGAGACTATCTCTATAGGGCAGAGTTCGTGGTGAAGACTGATAACAATCCACTCACCTACCTGCTCACTACAGCTAAGCTGGATGCCACAGGACATAGGTGGTTGGCCGCCCTCTCAGGGTTCACCTTTAGTCTAAAATATCAACCTGGAGTTGGGAACAGGGACGCGGACGCCCTCTCAAGGAGGCCTCATGGCCCTCGTGACCCCCCCAGAAGAGTGGACTCGGCTGACACCAGAAGGGATGCGAGCCCTATACCAGGGAGCTGAACATCAGGCTGGAGGAGGATCCAGGGCTGAAGAGATTGGAGTTTCCGCTGCTGGAGTACCCAAATGCTACTGCAATGTAACTCAAGTGGGAGATGGAGGCCTGCCAAAACTGTCGAAGAAGGACCTGAGAAGGGACCAGTTGGAAGAAATGGTGGGGATAACTCAAAAGAGAGACACCCAAAAAGGTCGGACTTTAGAGGCACAAGACATGGTAGGTAGTCAAAATATGTAAAAATATATATTTATTATAGAAAGACAACACAGAGATTACAAAAATGCAAAAGAGAGTTAAAATATTGTCACAAGATGGAAAAATGTGGTCCCTTTGCTTCAACGCGTTTCGCCGTGAGGCTTCTTCAGGACAGCTTGGGGATAGCAAGGAGAAAACAGGGCTTGCTATCTTGGGACTGACAGGAGATCTATTAACTCTTATTTTAAAAAGGGGCAATATTGCACAGATCCAATACAAAGGATGCAGGTCATTCACATCTCAATAGTGTCAAAATAAGGTGTAGGGTACTTCCCTGGATTACAAATACTCAAGTGCACCAACAAAGGCTAGCGAAGATTACTGGAGACTTTTAGAATCAATCATAAGTACAGCTCACTGACTAGGTTGATACAGAGGGACACGTACCAGTAAAGCTGCCCACCAGGGGGAGCCAGATAGCTTGTTGAATCTGCATGTGTAAATCAACTGTTGTATTTATTCTACTGTCTATTTTGCTGTTTAATGAGCTGGGTTGGACTTGGTGGAGAAGTATCCCACTGTATATACCATTGCAGTGAGAGATTCCTCCACCGTGCACTTCTTCAGGTCTGACTTTAAGTTGGGTTTCTTAGTCTATAAGTGAAACCCTGGAACTGTTATGCGTGTGTCTACTAGTATGCTCTCTCTTTATTTCTTTATCAAGTAAACCTATTCTTTTTGGTTGAACTACTTCTTGTGTGGAACTCTGTCTTTTGCAGCTGTGTGGCAGGCAAACCACCACCAGGTAACAATATTTAATTATATCTATTGTTGTGTGATATCATTGTGGCCCTCTATGGTCTTTAGGGGGCCACAATCACATTATTGTTACTATTATCCAGTTGTGCCAGGGGTTGTGGAGCCAAAATTGAGGGGGTTGATATGCAGAGTACAGGCCCAAAACTTAAACCAGCAGCTCCTACGGGGGTAGTGCTACACTACATACAGTGGGAACATGAATGAATGTAGCCACCCTCTAACAGTAAGCCCGATCACAGCAGCAAAAATAAAAATAAAAATGTTGAGCTTTAGAGAAGGCTGAAAGCAATATAAGGTACTTTTAGAGTTTTATTAATTTTTTTAACCAGAATTCTGTGTTATTTTAACTGCAGGCTTTGTTACAGTAAAAAGTTGCCCTGTCCATCCACCCCTTCTGCTCTTCTTGCCATTCACAGAACTCATCTTACTATAATCCCACATTGCACTGCGTTGTGTAAATGGGCAGGGGAGATATGCCACTCCACTGCTCCTCTGCCCATTCCTGGAATGCAATGCATTGTGGGATTGTAGTAAAGTAAGTACTGCACACATTTTCTCTGTAGCAAAGGCTGCAGTTATCTCTCGGTGGTAGAAGAATGCCACTGATCACTGATGACTGTATCTGGTGGCTGTGAGGAGGCGCAGAGGGGAGAATTTGAAAAAGAAGCAGACATCTGCAGGTGATTGGATACGCACCATTACACATAATAAATGTGCATGATGTTGTATTCCCCCATAGATTTATAATATGCTTCACCTTTAATTTTATGAATGAAGTAAAAAGCTGATATGTGCAGCATTTTGTGCTTGCTGCAACACTGCAGTAAAAGCAGATAGAGCTTCATGGCCAAGAGCAAGTTTTATAGCATTGCAGCATATCCTCATTTAAAACATGTCATTTAACATTTGTTAACAGCAACTCTTGGCTGCTGGAATGAACTGTCCAAGAACCGGGATTCATCTGAGAAGAGAACACCTCCCCAAAGTGCCAGATGCCATTGAATGTGAGCATTTGCCCACTCAAGTCAGTTACGATGACGAACTGCAGTCAGGTGGAGACCCCGATGAGGATGATGAGCAGTTTGTGCAGAAATTCTTTGGTTGTTGCTGCAGCTGTTCTGGTGGTTGGTTTCAGACAATATTGGAGGTGAAGATGCTGGATGTGGAGGTCCTAGGCTGGTGTGGTTACATGTGGTCTGCAGCTGTGAGGCCAGTTGGATGTACTGCCAAATTCTCTGAAAGGCCTTTGGAGACGGCTTATGGTAGAGAAATGAACATTCAATTCAAGGGCAACAGCTCTGGTGGACATTCCTGCAGTCAGCATGCCAATTGCATGCTCCCTCAAAACTTGCGACATCTGTGGCATTGTGCTGTGTGATAAAACTGCACATTTTAGAGTGGCATTTAAGAGTGGCACACCTGTGCAATAATCATGCTCTCTAATCAACATCTTAATATGCCACACCTGTGAGGTGGATGGATTATCTCGGCAAAGAAGAAGTGCTCACTAATGCTGGCCATAATTAGGGGTGCAACGGATCAAAAAACTCACGGATCGGATCGATCCTCGGATCAGAGCCACGGATCGGATCATTTTCGGATCGGCAAAAAAAAAAAAAATTACTAATATCCACGTCACCCCCCCCCCCCCACTGTAATATCCACAATCTCCCCACCACAATCTCCCCCCAGTAATATCCACAATCTCCCCCAGTAATATCCACAATCTTCCCCCAGTAATATCCACAATCTTCCCCCAGTAATATCCACAATCTTCCCCCAGTAATATCCACAATCTCCCCCAGTAATATCCACAATCTTCCCCTGTATGTAATATCCACAATCTCCCCCAGTAATATCCACAATCTCCCCCAGTAATATCCACAATCTCCCCCAGTAATATCCACAATCTCCCCCTGTATGTAATATCCACAATCTTCCCCTGTATGTAATATCCACAATCTCCCCCTGTATTTAATATCCACAATCTCCCCCTGTATGTAATATCCACAATCTCCCCCCGTATGTAATATCCACAATCTCCCCCTGTATGTAATATCCACAATCTCCCCCCGTATGTAATATCCACAATCTCCCCCAGTAATGGGCATCTCCCCCACTTACTTTAGTCTCTCCCGCCGGCCAGTTCAAATCCACGAGCAGCGAGGGGTGATGACATCACAAGGCGGCCGCCGCCCCCGGGTGTACCAAGATGGCCGTGGCTCCGGAGCTAGGCCGAAGCCGCGGCCTTTCCTAAGGCCGCGGATCGCGGTGTGTGCCGATCCGAACGGGGTGACCCGTTTGGATCACGGATCGTCACCGATCCGTTGCACCACTACCATACACTATACGAAAAATCGTCCGAACGAACTTTTGAAAAATGAACGTTCGGCTGTGAGCGCAAACGATAGTGCCATCATGTAATGACCGATAAATCATTCAGTGGACATAAATTTAAAAAAATCAGTAGTTTTTTTTACATATACCTAGTGCAGAAAGTTTGGACGGGAAACACATTAACCTTTCAATTTATCGTTCGTTCGGCAGAAAATTTCCAAACTTGTCCTTCGTTTCTTCGGCTCAAAAACGTCCCAATGATTATCGATTTTGTGCCCATTAACTGTTCGAACTGGCTGAGCGACCGAATTTCGGACGATTTTTCTTATAGTGTATGGCCAGCATAAGGCCCCTTTCACACTGAAAAATAGTAGATGCATTACCAAGTATGTGAGGGTGCATATGCACTCCTGTGTAAACGCTCCTGTTCTTTGACAACTGCTGGTCTCATTCCAGCATCCTAGCATGTGTAATACGTGCTCAAGTTCTCTTACTGTCTGTACTGCTATGCTGTTTGGATTCCCCTATTTATGACCTTGGATCTGATATTGACTATTCTCTGAACTCTGCCTGCCTTTTGACTATGGATTTGACCCTGACTATTCTGAAACTTGCCTACCTTGTACCTGGACTGTCAATGAACGACTCTGCCTGTCTGCCAACCAAGTATCTGTTTGTTTTCCTCAGTTTGCGCCTGCCCTGGCATAGTGGCAGAGCACTTTAGCATTGTGTATAAGACCTGGGGGCAACCGAGTACCAGTAGGCCTGCTTGCCGTATGGGAAAGGGGACTGCTATAGGTGAAGAACACCAAAGATAGCTATAGTGTCTGACCACCTGCGTTAGGGGTAAGCAAACTCATAGCTGTAAATCTGCAGTGTGGAATGTAAGGTGCTGCTGCCCCAGAGTGCTACTCTCATGAGATTTGGAGTGAGATTAGGTAATATCACTACTGTGCTGCATACATGAACATTGATTTCAATGTCAGCAGTGGTACTGGAATGGTCTATAGTGGAACCATATAGCTACTTTGGTTCAGGTGTTGGAATGTACTGGTTGTTTGTGTCACATATTACAATTTTAAATAAAAGGTGGTTGGTTAAATACAATAGGCATGTCACATGTCACATTTTTATTCTTTAATCTAAAATGTTCTTCAATGTACTCATTGTGTTAATGTATCATGAATTGTTGGTATAATCATTTGAGCAGGGTTTCCCCAAGACCTGGAAATCATTTCAAGGGTTCTTCTGGGTTAAGAAGTTTAAGAAAGACTGATCTAGGCTGCTAAGCATGCCTTTTTATACTTCCGTACATTTTAGTTTGAAAAATCCCACCAGACCAGGAGATATTTTTCCCATGTGTGCATTGGTCTCCTCTAGGAGGACTGGCTTCCTCACACATTCCAAAAAAATTATGGACTACATACCTCAGAGGGTCTTTCATAAGAGCCGATATTGTCCCAAAGATGGAAATTTTATTTTTTGTAATTTTCCAGATTGAGTTTGAATTTAGTAGGCAGCATTTGGCTGCATCCCCATCCCCCCTTGTCAGCCATCTACATGCAAATACCACAAATAACTACAACCTATACAATAAAACCAGTACACATATAATAAAATAAAGGAAATAAAGAAACAAATTTGTGGTATTTGTGATTTTTGTCTGCATTGTTGCAGAAACCTCAGATACAAGGGTCAATTGGCATAATCAATCACTGGTTGATTTCAGTTGAGTATATGCTATATAAGGGTTAAACTTACCAGTGTAGGTCAGATTATGACTAAGCGAATTCTAATTTGTGAAATGCGTTAATCTCTGCCAGGTCTGCATTGATGTCATGATGTCTACGATGCTGTCTGATGATTTTTATCTTCAATAAAGTCTTCACTTTTGCTTCAAACCTGTGAGTGCGGTCAAACCTTTTCCTGTTCCGGTGGCTCCTATCCAGATTGCGGACTGGACCTGCACCGTGAGGTTGAAGCATGGGACTGATCTCACCTGGAGCGGCTTGGCTTTGCTTTCTACCAGACTGTTTTATGTTTATCAGTCAGCTCGGTGAGCATTTTATACACACTCAATTTGGTTTATACTGTTATATGGTCTGGGACTGTACCAAAGTGTGTGTCTTTTACATATATGATGTCTGAAACTAGTGCAATCAATGCAGGTGAACCTGTCAAGAGTCTCACCTTCAGAACCCTGAATGACAATCCTTTGAGAAATAATATACAGGATGCCCTTAATCAAGGACAGGAAGATAATTCAGGTTTTATCAATTTACTTTTTCGCAAATTAGAAAAATTTATAATTAACCGCTTCAGCCCCGGACCATTTTGGTGGTCAAAGACCAGGTCACTTTTTGAGATTCGGCACTGCGCCGCTTTAACTGACAATTGCGCGGTCGTGCGACGTGGCTCCCAAACAAAATTGATGCCTTTTTTTTCCCACAAATAGAGCTTTCTTTTGGTGGTATTTGATCACCTCTGCGGTTTTTATTTTTTGCGCTATAAACAGAAAAAAAGAGCGGCAATTTTGAAAAAAATGCAATATTTTTTACTTTTTGCTATAATAAATATCCCCAAAAAATATATAAAAAAACTTTTTTTTTCCACAGTTTAGTCCGATATGTATTCTTCTACATATTTTTGGTAATCACAATAAGCGTTTATTGATTGGTTTGCGCAAAAGTTATAGCTTCTACAAAATAGGGGACTGTTTTATGGCATGTTTATTAATATTTTTTTTTTACTAGTTATGGCAGCGATCAGCGATTTTTATCATGACTGCGACATTATGGCGGACACATCGGACACTTTTGACACCATTTTGGGACCATTGTCATTTTTACAGCGATCAGTGCTATAAATATGCACTGATTACTGTAAAAATGAAGGGCTTAACCACTAGGTGGCGCTGCAGGGGTTAAGTCAGTACTAGGGAGTGATTCTTACTGTTAGGTGGCGTGGCTACATGTGACACGTCACTGATGACCGTTCCCGATCACGGGGAATGGTCATCAGTGACAGGGTCACTAGTCAGAATAGGTGAATGCCTTGTTTACAAAGGCATTCCCCTGTTCTGCCCTTGTCAACCTCAATCGCGGGCCGCCCGGGAACATTGAGTTCCCGGGGCCCGCGGCCGCACTCGCGCGCCCGCTGGGCGACAAATTTAAAGGGACGTACCTGTATGCCAATGTGCCTGCCCGTGCCATTCTGCCGACGTACATCGGCGTGCGGCGGTCGGTAAGTGGTTAAGGAGGTCAAATCCTATTGGGGAAAAAAGGGCTTTAAATGAATATCTTACTGTGGAACAACACCCCAGGGGTCTTCGTATCAAGAAGTTCCCCACATTTGATCTATTCAATGCAGGAGGAAATCACTATTTTCCAACAGGAGATTTTACCTCTGAAAGATGGGACATTATTTTCAGAAATAGATAAGAAATGAAGTGATAAAATCAATAAGATTGAGAGAGAATTGATTGAAGGGAAAAAAATAAAAACGTATTTGCGACAAACTGGACTATGAAATGAACAATGTTTATTCTCTGAAAAAAATGGGGCATTGGAATCGATATGGTAATCAACATGTGAAAAAACATGTCAGTTTCTCTGAAACAGAGACTGAATTTGCTGAGGACACATTGGCTGTTAGGCCCCTTTCACACGGGCGGACTGTATGTCAGTTTTTCACCCATCCGTTTTCGGATGAAAAACGGACATAAATGTATCCCTATGGGATAGCGGATGTCAGCGGATGAACATCTGCTGACACCCGATCTCACCCGTGTCCGCTATGCTCCGTTTTTCAGGATAGAAAAATTTCTATTTTTCTATCCGTCTGCGGAGCGGATCGGATGAACACGGACAGACGGTCCGTGTTTATCTGATCCCCCATAGGGGAGAGCGGAGATCTGACAGGGCGGTCCCTGCACAGTGTGCGGGGACCGCCCAGTCATCCGCCGGCTCAGCGGGGATCAACGGAGCGATCCCCGCTAAGCAAGCAGATGTTCACGGGGCGGATCATGACTGATCCGTCCCGTGTGAAAGGGGCCTTACAGTCTCGGA
This sequence comes from Rana muscosa, assembly GCA_029206835.1. Classification (NCBI taxonomy): domain Eukaryota; kingdom Metazoa; phylum Chordata; class Amphibia; order Anura; family Ranidae; genus Rana; species Rana muscosa. Next base: position 467,497,504 of record CM055117.1, read on the forward strand.
TACATCTATGGATCAACCTAGAGGTTCCAATTGTTTAAATAAATCCAGTACTCCAGCGGGACCATCAAAAAACAGGCAACAATACAAAAATAAAAAATTTCCGAAAAAGAAAAAAACATCACCAAAAGAACACAGAGAGCAGGGAGAAAACTTCATAGATCCTGCCAAAAAGAGATTTTCTCTCAGAGCTCAAGTGCAGAAGAAATAGAGACATTTGGTAATGTAATCAATCTGTCCCACAAGACATTGTCTGATGGGAAATTGTCACTACATTCAAAATGTTTAGGTTTTTATCCCAATCTGCACTTTAATCTCTTTGATACTGTTATGGACATATTTGTGCTCAATTTAACTGTTCAGATGGACTATTTTGATACAGATGAAATAAATGTTGATATATCAGATAACAATGCTGTTGATAATGATGATCACTTTTTCCTTTAAGGAAAAATGGGGGTTATTTACGAAGGGCAAATCCACTTTGCACTACAAGTGCAAACTACAAGAGCAAAGTGCACTTGGAAGTGCAGTCGCTGTAGATCCGAAGGGGACATGCAAGGAAAATAAAGAACAGCACTTTAGCTTGCACATGATTGGATAATGAAATCAGCAGAGGCTCATTTCAGATCTACCCCTCAGATTTACAGCAACTGTACTTCCAAGTTCACTTTCAGTGCAATTTCAAGTGCACTATGCACTTGTAGTTTGCACTTGTAGTACAAAGTGGATTTGCTTTTAGTAAATAACCCCCATTGTGTCATTACAGATATGGAAGATCTTAAGCCGCATACACACAATCGGATTTACCGATGAAAACAGTCCGATGGATTTTTTTCATCGGACAAACCGATCGTGTATGGGCCCCATCGGTCTTTTTTCCATCAGTGTCAAAAAATAGAACATGTTTTAAATTTTTCCGATGGATAAAAAACCGATAGCAAATTCCGATCGTCTATGGGCAAGTCCATCGGTTAAAAAACCCACGCATGCTCAGACTAAATTATGAGACGGGAGCGCTCGTTCTGGTAAAACTAGCGTTCCTAATGGAGAGAGCACATTCGTCATTCTGCAAATTATTGCCTCGTTTAATGCAGTGCATTGTTTTCTTCTTTATAATGGTCTTTAAACAGTTTTTTTGCTGCAGATCTTTATCCCGAGTTCTGACAAACGTATTTCTTTATAGTTTCTTGTCATCTCTAGAATAATTTTATATATTTTTAAAGCCAGATCTCCCTAATTTTAATTATTTAGAATCAAGATATCATATATACTCGAGTATAAGCCGAGTTTTTCAGCCCTTTTTTTAGGGCTGAAAGTACACCCCTCGGTTATACTCGAGTCAGTACCTGAAAATCGTGAAATTCCGCGGCCGGCGTCCATTGTTTAAATCTAGCACCTTTCTCCCTGTCCCTTCCGCGATAGGCGTTTCCAGCAAACACTTGTTTTGAGTGTTGCGCCTATCACGGAGGTCCTCTTGTCCGACGTCTGTGATTGGCGGAGCACTGAACACAGTGCCTGCTGGGAAACGGAGTCCGAGAATGAGAGGACCTCTGTGATAGGCGCAACACTCAACACAGTGTTTGCTGGTAACGCCTATCACGGAAGGGACAGGGAGAACGGCGCGAGATTTGAACAATGGACGCCGGCCGCGGAATTACAAGATTTTGAGGTACACTGACTCGGGCACAGGGAGGCTGCAATGGACACAGTAAGGGGGCACAGTGAGGTGACAATGGGCACAGTGAGGTGAAAATGGGCAGTGAGGTGGCACAGTGAGATGGCAATGGGCACAGTAAGGGGGCACAGTGAGGTGGCAATGGGCACATTTCCTCCCCTCGGCTTATACTCGAGTCAATAAGTTTTCCCAGTTTTTTGTGGTAAAAGTAGGTACCTCGACTTATACTCTGGTCAGCTTATACTCGAGTATATACGGTATACTATTTTTTTTTTTTTATTCGATTTTGGTTCTTGTGGGCAAATTTTTTTGGGTGTCAAGTTCTCACAACAACATAATTTTTTATTTTTTTTTCCTCAAGGAGGTTGGTGTACCTTGTTAATTACACATTGTATTTATGACATCTTATTGCTACTCCCAATAAATAAACATAGGCAAGTATTTTTCCGAAATCAAAAATCCATTTATTCTGGCAAAAAACAAATACACAGAAAGGGCAGCAATTGTTAAATTAGTGGAATTTATGAAGACTTTGGACCCCAAAGGCAGACATTACTATGATGAACAATAAAATCAACAACATGAGGAAATCAGGAGCAGCAGCCGAAGACATACATCATCCCAAGCTGTGGTACTCCTACAAACTGCAACTTCTGGAAGAGCAGCTTGAAGCCAGGGAATCACCTTCTGCTCTTCTTGGTAGCCTTCCTTGCACTGTTCCCTGCAGTGTTCCCTCCACGCTTCCCTCCAGCGTTTGTTCCACGGCCCCATCCACGCCCACTTGCAGGCTGTGGCTCTGTCGGTGGTAATGTGGCAGGAGGAGGAGGAGAAGGATAGGGCAGATGGCAGAGATGAGTGGCTTCTGTCAACTACCCCATTCCCACCATGTGAATGGCCGTATACACCAGGTGCTCACAGATGGCACGTTGTCTCTCCTCCAGGTTCAGAAGTTTTGATGAAAGATATGTACTAAAGGCCTCAACAGGGTTGAGGGGGGCCCTCATTATGGCAGCAGCGTCCCTTATCATCTGAAGTGACTCCTCCTCCACCTTTGTCATCCGCCGAGTTTTTGTGGGTCTGACATGGAGGGGAGCCACTTGGGACTGTGTGCTGCCACTAGGCCTGGGGACCTGTTGAGTGCCACTTGGTCCGGCCTCCTCCTGGCTGCCACTCACCCCTGCCTCCTCCTGCCTGCCACATTCCAGAGCCTCTTCCTCCTGGCTGAGCTCACCCTGTGTAGAAAAAAGGGACATAGTTTTATTTTTTGTTGAATCAATCACACACAATTTTCATCTCATGACTTTTGCAATTTGAATCTGAATAAATATAAAAGACTCTCATTGTGCTTTTTTATATACTGTACCAATCATTAATGATTAGTTTTTTTATATATTTTTTAAACATTTCAATGTTGTCATTTGTAAATAATAACATCTAGTTCTCAAAAATCAATTAAGGACAATAAATATATTTGAAAATAATATACCTGGCTGAAGATGTGCAGATCCGGCTCTTCAAGCTCAGGTGGCTCCTCCTCCCCCTCTGCAGGGGTGGAGGGAAGGGTGGAAGGAATGCTGGAGTGAAGGGTGGAAGGAACGCTGGAGGGAAGGGTGGAAGGAAGGGTTCAGGGAAGGGTGGAAAGTGATTCCCTGGCCTCAATCTGGTCATCCAGAAATTGCAGACGCTTGTAGTACCACAGCTTGGGCTTAACTACTTTGTCTGCTGCTGCTCCTGATCTCATAGAAGCACGCACTTCTTTATAGCGTTTTTTGTACGCATTACTCCTGTTGTTGATTTTACTATTCATCATACTATAGTCTGCCTCTGGGATCCATAGGGGAGAGGAGACTGGGAGGACACCAATCTGAGGAGCCTAGGAAGCACAGACCACATAAAGAAAACCAAGATCCAAAAGAACCCCAAGATCAGCATGTGGAGGAAGAGGAGGTGGAGGAAGGAGAGGAAGGAGAGGTGGAGCTTATCACCACAACAGGTCAGTGTCTGTCACCACAGCTTCTGGTAAAAAGAGATGTAGGCCTGCATATTTCTAATACCTTTTTATTTTTAGGGGATGAACATGGTGGTGTGTCAGAAACTCCTACTACTCCATTCTCAAGTGCTAGTGCCCAAATCGTCATTCAAGAAATAATGGAATGTAGTAGCGAAATGGACATAATGAGGAAAAGGATGAATGTGATTGAGCAAAAATATAAAAACATCATTGATATTATGGGGCGAATAGTCTGAACCACACCCCCCCTTTTTTTAGTTTTCTTATGTAAGCAACAATTTGCATTTGTTTTAACACAAGCCCAAATTTCAAGATGCACACAGTGTGTCAACATGTGCTATCTGCCGTCACAGGATATCTATGTCCCTGTTTTGGGGGTGCAACCTTTTCCTCGCTACTCAAGTAGGTGAGAGGAAGGGTTTGCACCCCCAAAACACGTCCATTGATCCCCCATGATGGCAGATAGCACATGTTGACGCTCGCCATGGGATCAGGAAGAAAAAAAACATTTTGCACATCAAAAACTGTGTGCATCTTCTAATTTTGGATGGTTCAGGGGTGACATCACCCCATCTCATGTTTATATTTTTAAGGTTGAACTTTTCTAAGTTCCTTTTTTTTGTTTTATTTTTTTTTGACCCATGCATGTTTCTGAAAACACAAAAAATAAATACAAAATTCTCCAAAATTTGGAGGCCAAAATGTCAAGATTGTATTTTGAATAAAAAATTACCGCACATGTGCACAGAGTAAAAAATATTTTGGACACTCAACAATGTGTGGCTTGTTCTTTCTATGCTCAATAGCAGTTATCTAAAATGGGAAAGTTCAGGTTTTTAAGTGTGACAATTGTGGCTATTTACTAAAGACAAATACACTTGGCACTACTACAAAGTGTACTATGATAACCTGGGAGACACATAATAATAAAAAAAAAAATTATGACAAAACAAGGTTTTCCAAAAAATATAATATTTTTTTTTTTTTCAAAAGGTTTCAAATATGGTCTGGCATTGCGATGGCCCCCCTACCCATGAAGTACTCAACGTATTTATCACGTACTTCACGGGCGCTTTGGGGGGCCAAGCCAGTACGTCCAGTGTGCAGGCCAGTAAGATTGTGCATGTCTGATACACTCTGGCCCAACAGTAGATAGATATGAAGGAGTGTGTTGTCTCATAAAATTATGCAATATGCAGCAGGTTAAGATGATGTGATTGAGTTTGTATTCCGCCATGTGTATGGCTGTCAGAAACAGGCGGAACCGGCTGGCCATTATGCCGAAGGCATTCTCCACAACCCTCCGGGCTCTGGCCAGCCAGTAATAAAAACTCTCCTCTCCGGGCTGAGGGTCCTCTGTGGGAACGGCCGCATCAGGTGTGGTCCCAGTCCAAAGGCTTCATCCGCTATAAACACAAAGGGAAGTCCATCCACGTTGTCTGCATCTGGAGGCAGTGCCAGGCCCCCAGACTGCAGACGGTGAGCGAACTCCGTCTGCGCGAACACTCCGCCATCGGACATCCGGCCGTTCTTTCCCATGTCCACATACAGGAACTCATAGCGTGCCGACACCACCGCCATTAACACTATACTATTAAAACCTTTATAGTTATAATAGTAAGACCCCGAACGGGGTGGCGGCACTATGTGGACATGCTTCCCATCAATTGCCCCTCCGCAGTTGGGGAAGTCCCACCGCTGGGCAAATTGGGAGGCCACATTCTGCCATTCCTGTGGCGATGAAGGGAACTGTGGAGTCAAACAAAAAGAAGAAATTAGTACTTTTACACATTACATTGCAAGTAGATTACCCAAATACATTCTTGGCCAACGTCAGTATAACATTTATTAGGAGTATTTAAACACAAAAATAGAAGGCCCACTTATCAGATGATTCACCCCCGCTGATGGGCCATTGGAACAAATTATAAGGGGGGGGGGATGTTGTTTAAGCAGCAAAAGGCTCTACCACTCTGCTGACCTTGAATGTGCAAAAATCTTTATGACACATTTTAGGGGGGGGGAGGGGTTCAAAACTACAATGGCGTAGACAAAAACATCATTAAATAACAGACTAGGCTAGGTGGATATGGGCCCAGGATAGCACGCAGGAGAGGTTAGTGAAGGGAAATAGGCATGTAGGCCAAAAATCAAAACATATAAAAGAAAAAACATGCATGGGGAGAAAGGGGACATTCCCAGAATCTTACAATCATGGCAATTTGGGAAGGATGAAAGAAATACAATACTTTAGCGAACAATCAAAACATATAATGTGATGTTAAAGGATAAAAATTACCTTAATATAGTCCTTCTGCATGACTTGTATGATGGCAGAACATGTTTTAGGGATAATGATCCCAAGGGCCTGGGGGGAGATGCCTGTTGAGAACTTGAAGTCCTGCAAGCTTCTCCCAGTCGCCAGGTATCTCAACGTGGCAATAAGCCTCTGCTCGGCAGTGATGGCCTGGCGCATCACAGTGTCTTGCCTCGTGATATAGGGGGACAGCAAATCCAACAGACGGTGAAAAACGGGGTCAACATCCGGAGATAATTCCTGAAATCATCAGGATTATTCTCATGGATTTCCCGCAGCAGAGGCATATGAGAGAATTGGTCCCGCTGGAGCAACCAATTCATGGTCCATGAACTCCTGCACACCCTGTTCATGGACTGAACTCGGGTTACACCAAGTCCATAGCCAGCACGAGCTCTACGACGAGAACGTACTTCAAACATGGCTTTAAACCGGTCGGCTGGCCAGAACAAACTCAAACAGAACGCAACGAGGAACAGCAAGGCCTGAGAAGAATGACCTGAAATACAGTAACGAACGGCCAAGAAGGCACTGCAAAACAGTAACCGACCTGACTGCACGCATTGAATGACAAATACGAACCCACAAGCACAAACTGAACACCCTAAAACGCACGGAGACTGAAAAGCGTGAATCGGCTCTCACCAAACTTTTACTAACACGAGATCAGCAAAAGCAGTCCAAAGGATGGCGCCATTAGATTTGAACTTCACAGATTTCTTCCAGCACATGGATCAACAAAGACAATCTTAGTATTAAAGAGAGATCTGCTTTAAGAATCTTGATGGATGATCCATCTATCGTGGTTTGTAATGCGGACAAAGGTGGAGCAGTGGTGGTTATGGATGGGGAGATGTATAGGGAGGAAGCTTTAAGACAATTAAATTATATTAATGCTTATTCCATTTTGAAACATGATCCCACCAAAATTATAAAAATACTCTTACCCTGTTAGTAAAAAAGGGAGCCAGCTTAGGGGCCTTTACTCCCAAAGAAGTAGAACAGTTGGTCCTGGATTTTCCCATACTGCCCACCTTCCACCACCTCTCCAAGGTCCATAAGGGCACTGTCACAGGCCAGGGCAGACCCATTGTATTTGGTATTGGTTCCCTGAATGAACACTTGGGTGAGTGGGTGGATGGACAGCTCCAACCTATTGTCCATATACTGCCCAGTTATCTTAGGGATACGAACCACTTGTTAGACTTAATGGATCATTTTACATGGGAGGATGAATTGGCTCAGCTGTGATGTTGCAAGCCTTTATTCATCTATATCACATCGTCTTGCTCTGGAAGCTGTTTCTTATTGGTTGAGGTTTAGTAGACATGTGCAATTCGTTTCGTTCCGAATTTGTTTTTTAACGAATTTCGACAAATTCGTTAATTCGGAAATATCCGAATTAACGAAAACTCATTTAACGAATTTTAACGAATATTCGTAAATTCAAATTTACGAATGTACGAATTTACGAATATACGAATTTACCAATGCACGAATTTACGAATGTACAACTATCCGGAAATTCGTAAATTTGAATTTACGAATTTCCGAATATCCGTACATTCGTAAATTTGTACATTCGTACAATCGTAAATTAGTAAATTCAGAAATCTGAAATAATAATTAACTAATAACTTAACTATTACTAACTATTCAATTATAGGTATTGTAATTTCCTTTCAAATTTGGCTGTTAGTGAACTTAACGAAGTTACGAATTGTTTTCCGACATAATGAATGCCGTATCTAAACGAATGGAACGTAATGAATTAATAATAATAATAAATAACAATAATAATAATAAAAACGTTTTATTATTATTATTATTAATTTGTTCCGTTCCATTTGTTTAGATGCGGCATTTGTTATTTCAGGTTATGCGTAACTTCAGATAAATTTGTATTCGTTACGTTCGCTAACAGCCAAATTTGAAAGGAAATTACAACTATAATTTAATAGTTATTTTTTCAGATTTTCAAATTTTCGGGTTTTCGAAAATATCGAATTTCCAAATTTCCGAAATTACGAATGTATAAATTTACGAATGTATAAATTTACGAATGTACGAATTTACGAATGTATAAATTTACGAATGTACAAATTTACGAATGTACAAATTTACGAATTTACGAATTGCGATCATAACGAATGACCCGAAAAACGAAAAAAAAACAAAACGAATGAAACGAAAACGAAAACTAACGAATTTTTTGGCAGTGCACATGTCTAAGGTTTAGTACTGAAATGTTGTCAGATATATGTTCATTAATTTAGGAAGTGCTTAATTATTTGCTTACACACAATTATTTTTTATTCAATGGGGTTTTCCATCTCCAAAGGTGTGGGACCTCGATGGGGAATTTTTTTTCGCCCTCACTAGTAAACCTCTATATGTGTTGGTGGGAGAGGTCCCACATCTTTGGAGATAGGAACCTCTTTATGGATCAGATTGTCGTGTACTACAGGTATATAGACGATTAGATTTTCATTTGCCACTTAAGCCCACTAATGTAGCCTGTCATTTTAACCCCAAACATGGAGGAAATCGGTCACTTGTACAAGTACAGGTGATCGAAATGGTGAAAGTCCCCCAAAGAGGAGGTGGGGTATTTTGCCTTCTCTGCAAAAGAGAGGTCCTACGGATCTTCAAATTACAGAGTAGGATACCGAAAGGGTTAAACCATGAGTGGGATGTCACATAATATTAGTCTGACCTTTTGTTCCGGAATCAGTTCCCTTTCTGGGCAGTGCTCTTTTTTAAACAGTTTATTTTTGTTTTTGTTCCTGTTTTGGTTCTTATGAAGTTAAATTTTTTGGTTCTAAAATCAGTGCCCCCTCTGGGCAGTGCCCTTTCATATAATAAGTTTTTTTTTTTGTATCCTGTTGCAGTTTATATACTTGTCATTAGGGTTGTGTACATCACTTTTTTGTGATTTTTTTTATCAATAGTGACATGTATTGACAGATATAAGCATTATGTACATATATAGTGTAACATAGGTGTGATTGTTATAAAAAAAATTGATTACCACTATATAGGAAATTAATACTAAGGATTTTTTGAAAAATATTTAAATGTTTCATTAGTGGGGTTCTATAAAGTGTTTTTTCTCTTATCTGTTGGGACAGCTATCCGCAACAGGGAGAGAAATTTTTCTAAAAAATGTTTCTATATAAAGAGAACTCTGTTTAAAGTTTATTTCCTTTATTCCATTATATGTGTACTGGTTTTATTGTATAGGTTGATTTGTGTTTTTTGTCTGTATTGTTGCAGAAACCTCAGATACAAGGGTTAATTGGCATAATCAATCACTGGTTGATTTCAGCAGAGTATATGCTATTACAAGGGTTGTACTTACCAGTGTTTGTCAGATTATGACTAACCACTTCATACCCCGCCCATAGACATATGACGTCCGCAGGAGGGATCTCCCATCCTGGGCAGGCGTCATGTGATGTCCTGGGCTTCCCGTCTGTCTAGGGGGCGTGCGTGCACGGCGGCCACGATGTCCGCCGGGCACCGGCGTTTGCTGGATAACAGAGCAGGACCGTGGATCTGTGGGTGTAAACCCACAGATCCACGTCCTGTCAGGTGAGAGGAGACCGATGTTGTGTTCCCAGTAAAGAGGAACACCGATCGGTCTCCTACCCATGTGAGTCCTCTCCCCCCACAGTTAGAATCACCTCCTAGGTAACACAATTAACCCCTTGATCGCCCCTAGTGTTAACCCCTTCCCTGCCAGTGATATTTACACAGTAATCAGTGCATTTTTATAGCACTGATCGCTGTATAAATGTGAATGGTCCCAAAAATGTGTCAAAAGTGTCCGATATGTCCGCCACAATGTCACAGTCATGATAAAAATCGCTGATTGCCGCCATTACTAGTAAAAAAAAAAAATGCTATAAATCTATCCCCTATTTTGTAGACGCTATAACTTTTGCGCAAACCAGTCAATATACGCTTATTGCTTTTTTATTTTTACCAAAAATATGTCCAAGAATACATATCGGTCTAAACTTTTTTTTTTTTTTAATTGGGATATTTATAATAGCAAAAAGTAAAACATATTGTGTTTTTTTCAAACTTGTCACTCTGCTTTTGTTTACAGCGCAAAAATTAAAAACGGCAGATGTGAAAGAGAAAGCTCTATTTGTGGGGAAAAAATCATAAAAAACATTTGGGTACAGTGTTGCATGACCCCGCAATTGTCATTCAAAGTGCGACAGTGCTGAAAAATAAAAATTGGCCTGGTCATAAAGGGGATGAAAGTGCCCTGTATTGAAGTGGCTAAGTGAATTCCAATTCATGAAACGCGTTAATCTCTGCCAGGTCTGCATCGATGTCATGATGTCTACAATGTTGTCTGATGATTTTTATCTTCAATAAAGTCTTCACTTTTGCTTCAAACCTGTGAGTGCGGTCAAACCTTTTCCTGTTCCAGTGGCTCCTATTCAGTGCTGCTATGTGCTTGCTGAACCTACAGAGCTGACTGAGGGGCTGTCATCTGAAGATCTAGTCTGGTATCACAGGAGAAAGGTGTCCCTTTGATGTTGTAAGGAGGCAACCAACTTTCCTTTGACATTTGTGAGTACAGACTTCTGTGAGAGATCTTAGAGACTTTTGGGCTGCTGCCATCTCTCTGGTGCTAGAGAGTCTGCTGTGTTTTTGTTAATTTGTTTTACTACAAAGCCAAGTCCATCGTTTTTTTGGGCAAAAACTTCTGCTTTAGCTCTACAGAAAGGAGTTCGCTGTCCTTAACCTGTACATAGTTTTGTTTTTGAAATATCCCACTCAGTTCCCTCAACCCTATCTTAGTTAATCCAAAAATAAAAACAACAAAAAGAACACCCCTAGTCTGGTTATTTTGGCAAAGAGTGACTGTGATTGTGCGCTTGCGTACGAGGCAATCTCCCGGGAAAAGAACCTGGACAAATTCTAGTGGCACCTTTGGGGGCAGCATGTTAAAAAATATATAATGTACTAAATAGTTTTTTGACTTTAGAAACAGTGTTTGTCCTCCTATACTCCTAGTCAAGTCCTTCATGGTGATTGCACATTATGCATGAAAACATCAGTCAGCCTTATAAGCCTTATACAAATAGATCATCTAAAGTGGTTGTAAAGCTTTGATTATAAAAAAATAATGATAATAATAACAAACAGGTTTACATTTACCTGCTTAGTGCAATGGAATTTCACAGAACAGCCTCTAACCTTCTCTTTTCTGGTCCCCGCCGATACTCCTGACTCCTCCCCTCTAGCAAATGCCCCCATAGAAAGACACTATCTATGGGGGCACTCATGCACTCCCGAGCCTCTGTCTGTAAATGTAGACAGCGGGACTCGGCCCCACCCCCCACTCAATTGACAGCAGCGAGAGCCAATGTCCTCTACTGCCTCAGCAAAGCCTGTGAGACCAGGAAGTGAGGGGAGAGAACAGTGCTGGATCGAATGAGGGCTCAGGTAAGTAAAATGGTGGGTGAAGGGGGATACTAATGCCTAAATATTTTTTACCTTAATCCAAAGAATGCATTAAGGTAAAAAAAAAAAATTTAGGCTTTAGAACCACTTTGAGTACTGTTCTAATCTAGACCAGAGTACAGGATACTCTCTTTCCTGCTTCACACCTGACCACACATAAAACATTCAGTCTCTTGGCATAGTCATCCTAGAGAAATTAAAAGTTTATTTTTATTTTGTGTTAGTATGGGCACACTACTAAGTGCATCCTGTTTTTAATTTTTTGTCGACAAAGCAGACATGTCACAACAGCTTTTCTGGCAGGAAGGAAGTAAATGTTTAGGAACTGGACAGAAAGTTAACATCCTTATTTTCACTCTCAGTATGTCATGTGAAACAAGAAATAGGAACAACTATGTACCAAAAAGCCTGACTGCTAACCACTTCTGTGCCAGATATTGATCAACACATGCATCCAACTTTGGCAGAAATGTCCTATCTGCTCTGGTTTTAATATTATCTGATATTACACATTGCTATGCGGCTATATTTTGGACGGATAACATGACAGCACTGAAATACTTTTGCAGTAAATAAAAAAGGGTTGCACACTAGGATATTTGGAAATAGGCGGGCGATATTTCTTGTCTGTTTTCCTAAATCTGGCCAGACGCGAGTACATTTCAGCCAGTGCCTGATGAACCAGCTAACATTCAAGCCCTGGGGCATCTTGACAGCACCCTCCCACCTGACATCCTTCAATCTGAAAATTGAAGTTGCCAGGCAGAAATTTGTCAGCCGAATAGTGGCTGCATTCAAGTCTGAAGATGGCAGCTATAATGAAATACAGATACAGTATTAAAAATTATTGAATAAATCGTGAATAAAAAGAAACATATATATATATATATATATATATATATATATATATATATATATGTATATAGATATATATATATATAGCATTTGTCAGCCTATAATTAAAACAGAAAAGATTTTTTTACAAAAACCTGTTCACTAAATAAAAGTCTTATTTGTCCTCAAAAAATGCCAAATTAGTCATAAATGTAAAGTTGCATGCTAAGGTTGCTAAATTTGGCCTGGGCATCAAAGCTGAATTGACTTCTGCTTATGAAAGGGTTAAACATATGCTAAGCTTAAACGAGCCACATTGGCCACATTGGTATAGAATAGGATTTCAATATAAAAGTCATTTTCTTGCAGTAGGTAGGTAAATGAGATTTTTTACAGCAGGAAAACAGAAAAAAAAAAAAAAGCCCCCTAGTGTTTGTCTTTATTATTTGCCATTTTAAAGACATCCTAAGCATTATCACAGTGACCCCAACATAGGATGCACATATTGCAATAATAATATACTCACACTGGTATAGCAAGAGAATAATGTGATTTTATGAGTCCCTATAACCTTGGTTTTCAAATAATATTTGCACTTTAGCTGACGTAGTTGAAAATTGAACTTGAAGAGGTTGTAAACCTCAGACATGAAATCTAAAAAAAAGCACCTCCCTCTATTGTACTTGCCTCTCCAAAGCTCTGAGTGTGATTTCTCTCTGCAGCCTGGTTCCTCTGTTATCAGCATGACTCACTTCTGACAGCTTTTCCCCCACATTAAAAGAAAAAAGGGGATGGGGCAGAGAGCACCAGCACACAGCCTGTACTTGACAGCCATGTAGAGTCAGGAGGGGGGGTGTCCCTTCCCTCCAATTAGGGCTCAGAGTCTTTCTCTCTTAGCTGTGCAGTGTGTGAATTCTGATCCCATGCCCTACTGTTTGCTGCTAAGCAAATTCTGTGTTAATCTCTGTGATTTAGAAGGGCGTACAGGATAAATGGCTGCAGATTATCAGGTACAATTTATGTAGAAGGATTTGTTTAATCTCTGTGTGTCATTTGAGGGCAGTCACTTCACTGGTTATGGAAGGGTTTACAACCACTTTAACTATACAGTATCTCACAAAAGTCAGTACACCCCTCACAATTTTGTAAATATTTTATTATATTTTTTCATGTGACAACACTGAAGAAATGACACTTTGCTACAATGTAAATTAGTGACTGTACAGCTTGTATAACAGAGTACATTTTCTTTCTCCTCAAAATACCTCAACACACAGCCATTAATGTCTAAACCGCTGGCAACAAAAGTAAGTACACCCATAAGTGAAAATGTTCAAATTGGGCCCAGTTAGCCATTTTCCCTCTCCAGTGTGTTGTGGAGATTTTTATGGAAATGTATTAATGTATGTTGTCAGATGTCCCCCCAGTGTCAGTTTTGCTGTAATGCGCTCATCTGAGCGTATTTGCACATACAGACGTTGGTGGAAGACCAATGACGGGAAAATCTTCCTATGGAAACAGCGATGTTTGCTCCATTTAGAGATGTTGTTTTGCGCCCCGTTGGGGGAACTGGCCGGCCCCTGGCGGGGGGTGTTAAATGACTCTGAGCGCACAGATCTGTGTCCACAGGAACAGTAGCATAACTATAAAATAGTTGTGGTCCATTTGAGGCATAATTATTGTGTAGTTCCCGTCATTGGTGAATGTCACTGCTAGTCAATTTAAATGTACATTTATCTGTTTGAAAGGATGTCCTTGTATGGTCATTCTTCTGTGTCGAGGGGACATGCTGTGATGTCCCCGCCCATGGGGGAGGTGACTAGTTGCTACAACCAATCACCTCCTGTCTTGAGATCTTTTGAGTTTAACCACTTAAGCCCCGGACCATTTCGGGCCATTAGGACCAAGCCTGTTTTTGGGATTCGGCACTGCGCTGCTTTAACTGTAAATTGTGCGGACATGCAATGTTGTACCCAAATGAAATTTGCGTCCTTTTCTTCCCACAAATAGAGCTTTCTTTTAATGGTATTTGATTGCCTCTGCGATTTTTATTTTTTGCGATATAAATGGAAAAAGAACGAAAATTTTGAAAAAAAAAGATATTTTCTACTTTTTGTTATAAGAAAAATCGAATAAACTCAATTTTAGTCATACATTTATGCCAAAATGTATTCAGCCACATGTCTTTAGTAAAAAAAATGTCAATAAGCGTATATTTATTGGTTTGCGCAAAAGTTATAGCGTTTACAAACTAGGGTACATTTTCTGAAATTTACACAGCTTTAAATTTATGACTGCCTATCTCATTTCTTGAGGTGCTAAAATGGCAGGGCAGTACAAAACCCCCCCCCAAATGACCCCATTTTGGAAAGTAGACACCCCAAGGAAATTGCTGAGAGGCATGTTGAGCCCATTGAATATTTTTTTTTTTTGTCCCAAGTGATTGAATAATGACAAAAAAAAAAAAAAAATTACAAAAAGTTGTCACTAAATGATATATTGCTCACACATGCCATGGTTATATGTGGAATTGCACCCCAAAATACATTCTGCTGCTTCTCCTGAGTACGGGGATACCACATGTGTGGGACTTTTTAGGAGCCTAGCCACGTACGGGACCCCGGAAACCAAGCACCGCCTTCAGGATTTCTAAGGGCGCAAATTTTTGATTTCACTCCTCACTACCTATCACAGTTTCGAAGGCCATAAAATGCCAAAATAGCACAAAACCCCACCAATTGACCCCATTTTGGAAAGTAGACACCCCAAGCTATTTACTGAGAGGCATGTTCAGTCCATGGAATATTTTATATTTTGCCACAAGTTGCGGGAATATGACAAACTTTTTTTTTTTTTGCACAAAGTTGTCACTTAATGATATATTGCTGACACATGCCATGGGCATATGTGAAATTACACCCCAAAATACATTTTGCTGCTTCTCCTGAGTACGGGGATACCACATGTGTGGGACTTTTTGGGAGCCTAGCCGCGTACGGGACCCCAAAAACCAAGCACCGCCTTCAAGGTTTCTAAGGGCATACATTTTTGATTTCACTCCTCACTACCTATCACAGTTTTGAAGGCCATAAAATGCCAAGATGGCACAAAACCCCCCCAAATGACCCCATTTTGGAAAGTAGACACCCCAAGCTATTTGCTGAGAGGCATGTTGACCCCATTGAATATTTTTTTTTTTGTCCCAAATGATTGAATAATGACAAAAAGAAAAAAAAAATGTACAAAAAGTTGTCACTAAATGATATATTGCTCACACATGCCATGGTTATATGTGGAATTGCACCCCAAAATACATTCTGCTGCTTTTCCTGAGTACGGGGATACCACATGTGTGGGACTTTTTGGGAGCCTAGCCGCGTACAGGGCCCCAAAAACCAAGCACTGCGAACGCTGCAGTTATGTGTGTTGTGTTTGGTAAGTGACAGTGATCGATCGATACTGCACTTGGGTGGGCTGGGCTGGGCTGGGCTGGGTGGAGGGGCTAAACGCAGGCGCTAGCAGGTATCTGGGCTGATCCCGCTAACACTGCGTTTTTGGGAACCCTAAACCGCTGGGGATGCTAGTATAGATCTGATCAGATCTGATCAGATACTATACCACTAAGGGGGGTGTATGCTTTGCGCGTGGGTGTTAGCGTTACTGTCACTAACCTAACACTGCCTGGGGCGACGCAGACCCTCTCTGGCGCTAAAACCTAATTGATCTCACCCGCCGGGCGATCAGGGGGGTTAAACCTTTATTGGGTTATATACGGCGGGTGCCCTGATGCTATAAAAAGCAAACTAATCAACCAGCGTCACCCGTAACCTTTATATGGTGATCACTGGTGAAAGGGTTAACTAGGGGCAATCAGGGGGTTAAAACCTTTATTAGGTTAAATATGGGGGTACCTGACACTATATAAAAACCTGACGGGTAACCTAAATAACTAAATAACTTACTGGCTAACCAGTGACACCAGTGACGCTTATACGGCGATCACTGGTGAAAGGGTTAACTCTAGGGGCAATCAGGGGGTTAAAATAATATATGGGGGTACCTGACACTAATAAAAACCTGCGGCGAACCTAAAAAAAAATAACTGCCTATCTAAAACACCAGCGACACGAATACAGCGATCGGAAAAACAATCGCTTAGTGACGCTGAAGTTAGGGGGTGAAAGGGTTACCTGGGGGGTGATCAAGGGGTTAAACCTTTATTAGGGGGGGTTAGGGGGCTACCCTGGACCTAAAGGGGCCTAATCCTAACTGCCCTGCAACTTTTTACAATCACAGATGACACTAAATGCAGTGATCAGTAAAATAAATGATCACTGCAATCAGTGACACTGTGATTGGGGGCTTTGGGGTGACCTGGGGGGTGATCTGGGGGTGACTGGGGGGTGATTTGTGTGCCTATGTGTACCTACGTGTCAGTGGACTGTTGGTGCACTAACCTGCTTCTTCTCTGCTCGGCGCCGGGAACGGAAAGACCGCGGCGAGGGAGATGACATCACTTCCTCCAGCCTTGTTTACATCACATGGCGGAGGAAGCATTTTCATTGGCCGGGAGCGATCGCGAGGGGGGGGGCGGAATCGAGCGCCCCCCCCTCATGCCTGATCGCTCCCGAACACTTAACGGCCGCTCACTGCAGTGAAGGGGGATCCGGATGGACCCCCCAACTGCACAAAGGCGATCACGTAGATCTACGTGATTCTGCCTGTCCGTGCCATTCTGCCGACGTAAATCGGCGGTGGGCGGTCGTTAAGTGGTTAATAAAAGCCTATTAGTGGGCTTTGGCTAGACAGTCTTTTGCTGGAATGGCCTGATAAGAAGATAAGCTTTTGTGGTGCTGCCTTTCTTGAATGAATGGGAATGAACGGTGAGTGGACTTTAGCAAACTTAACGATAGCATTACTTCAAAGAGATGAAAACTGATGTGTGCTTAGATAGCACAGGAATTATAGGCTGTGTGCTCTGTAAACAGCAGCCTGAAATTCCACAACAAGTGTCATGTGACTCATTAGTGTTGCAAGGTCTCAGGTGTAAATGGGGAGCAGGTGTGTTAAATTTGGTGTTATCACTCTTACTCTCTCATACTGGTCACTGGAAGTTCAACATGGCACCTCATGGCAAGGAACTCTCTGAGGATCTGAAAAAAAGAGTTGTTGCTCTACATAAAGATGGCCTAGACCAGTGATGGCGAACCTTGGCACCCCAGATGTTTTGGAACTACATTTCCCATGATGCTCATCTACACTGCAGAGTGCATGAGCATCATGGGAAATGTAGTTCCAAAACATCTGGGGTGCCAAGGTTCGCCATCACTGGCCTAGACTATAAGAAGATTGCCAAGACCTTGAAACTGAGCTGCAGCACGGGGGCCAAGACCATACAGCAGTTTAACAGGACAGGTTCCACTCAGAACAGGCCTCGCCATGGTCGACCAAAGAAGTTGAGCGCACATTCTCATTGTCATATCTAGAGGTTGTCTTTGGGAAATAGACGTATGAGTGCTGCCAGCATTGCTGCAGAGGTTGAAAGGGTGGGGAGTCAGCCTGTCAGTGCTCAGACCATACGCCACCCACTGCATCAAATTGGTCTGCATGGCTGTCGTCCCAGAAGGAAGCCTCTTAAAAAGATAATGCACAAGCATGGTGGTGGGAGTGTCATAGTCTGGGGTTGCACGAGTGCTGCCGGCACTGGGGAGCTACTGTTCATTGAGGGGACCATGAATGCCAACATGTACTGTGACATACTGAAGAAGCGCATGATCCCCTCCCTTCGGAGACTGGGCCACAAGGCAGTATTCCAACATGATAACGACCCCAAACACCTCCAAGATGACCGCTGCCTTGCTAAAGAAGCTGAGGGTAAAGGTGATGGACTGGCCAAGCATGTCTCCAGACCTAAACCGTATTGAGCATCTGTGGGGCATCCTCAAACGGAAGATGGAGGAGCGCAAGGTCTCTAACATCCACCAGCTCCGTGATGTCGTCATGGAGGAGTGGAAGAGGACTCCAGTGGCAACCTGTGAAGCTCTGATGAACACCCTGCCCAAAAGGGTTAAGGCAGCACTGGAAAATAATGGTGGCCACACAAAATATTGACACTTTGGGCCCAATTTGGACATTTTCACTTAGGGGTGTACTCACTTTTGTTGCCAGTGGTTTAGACATTATTGGCTGTGTGTAGAGTTATTGTGAGGGGACAGCAAATTTACACTGTTATACAAGCTGTACACTCACTAATTTACATTGTAGCAAAGTGTAATTTCGTCAGTGTTGTCACATGAAAAGATATAATAAAATATTGACAAAAATGTGAGGGGTGTACTCACTTTTGTGAGATACTGTATCTATTTACTAATGCTAGCAGCATAAGGATTAAAAATAGTTAATATTGGTTGAGAGAGTTTATTTCCAATTTGAGCATACAAACTGTAAACCAAATCATAAGAATAAGCGAGGCCTAGTGGCTAGCACTTCTTTTATGTAGCTCTTCGGTCTCTGTTTTGAATTCCAACCACAACACTGTTCATGTGTGCAAGTGCATGGAGTTTGTATGCTCTCCCTGCACTTGCGTGGGTTTCCTCTCACTACTCTGGTTTCCTTCCTCACTCCAAAGACATGCTGGAGTGTAAGAGGAAACTGCCCCCTGTCTAAATTGACCCTAGTATGTGTATGTATGCATGTGAGGTAGGGAGCTTAGATTGTAAGCTCTTTGAGGGCAGGAAATTATGTGGATGTACATATGGAACGCGTTGTATAAATTGTCAGTGCTATATACTTACTTACCTGTAATAAATAAATAGGAGTCATTAGTAAACAGGAATAATAGGTTAGTTATATTGTATATTGAACTGCTCGTTTTTCAGCAGTTCCCCATATAAACAAATCAAACTCTTTCCTGATCTACATGCCTATCCACATAAATGACTCAGAAGTTATTTAATGTACTGGTTCAGAAAAGCATCCAGGCAACCAGTATTTTCAGAGGAAGATTTTGGTTAAAAAAAAGCTGAAATTTGGAATATCATTCCTGAAGATTTTCTGCTTTCCATTTCCATACTTCTCCTATACGTTTGTTTTTACTGTAAGCCAACAACATTTTTCTTGCAGATAAACTCATCAACAATTGAAAACATTTTGCCATTTAAAAAAAATATTTTTTTCAATTGTAATCCATAATTTTTGGTGGACGAAATCTAAAGAAGGAAGGTGCCTGAATGTGGCATAATTGTGTTTAGTTGTATTTATTTATTTAATTATTCTATTTTTTTACATTCTGCTTTTTATCATTTATTTATTCCATTTTTTTTTTTTTTAACGTCACAGCTTTCCATTGGAAATTTTTATAAACTTGAGAGTAATTTAGTAGTAAGATAGGATTTACTACAGCAACACAGAATTTATTGAATATAAAGGTACATACATCATTTACAGCAGCAATTATATAGCTTTTATTTTTGGTATTTAACACTGTATAATACATAGGACTATTTGAACCGGAAGAACTCTGCATAAAAACTTTGTTCATAAAACTGCAAAAAACTAAGTGGCAGGTAAATGGATTTTGAGAGAATGTTGTTATAGTAGGCCTGTCCTAGCACTTAATAATGTAATAATTTGATTACAATACATTTTTGTGGTGTTGTACTGCTAGAGCTGAAAAAATTATTGTTCCATCCTAATATAAAAAAATGAATAGAACCTGCACATAATTTGTCACAGCGGTAAATTGTATTGCCTCTTAGAACAGATGTGTCTTTTAAAGAAAAGGCATTGAACTAAATGCAGCAACTCATATCAGACAGTATTCATGTTCCAATGATTTGATTTTGAGACTACATCATTGCTCTTTGCGCTCTCACACTGATTAGGCTTGACAGAGTAAAATTAATTGCATTTTGCAAAAGAATGAGTATTTTCTAAATAATCAATTTTTATTATTTTTGAATTGTTTTGTGCTTTATAAATATTCTTCAAAAACTGCTTAAAAAAATGCTGGGCTGATAGTTGTTTTTACTTAAGCAAACAGTTGAACATGCAAAACATTGGACCCATGAAATCTAAAGGCAGACCTTCTGCTGCCAGAGCTGAATAATATTTTTCAGCCTGTCAATTACGTAGACGTTTATGTGTGAAAGCATTCTCAGAAGATTTCCATGTTTAATAAAACCTTTCCTCGTCTTTCATTTTGTCTGTCACCTGTCAACCCTGTGTGGTCCCTGCTGATTTATTTTCATTTTTCATTCTTAGAGTCCCTTGTGTACATTTTCTGATCTCTGCTTCTGTTGGAGCTAGTCCAGTCAAGTCCCTTCACCTTCATTTTCACAGCCGTAAAATAGTTCATAGCTATGGATGGCTGCCAGACTATTCCCCTTTGTCCAGATCATAGATGCTTTGATTTCCCAAGAGAAGACTCTAAGATTAAATATATAAATCTAGTGCTATATGACCTTGCCCCCACTTGCTCACTACAGCTGGTCAATGTGAAGATATTTACATAGACTTTTTCAATGCTTTTTTTTTTTTTTAATCAAAGGATCCCAAAAGGTTCTAATGATTCAATTAAAAAACAAATAACTTTTATTTGGTAGATACATAAGGAGACTCCCCTCGACTTACAAAACGATGATTTACCTAGGGAAGGATAATAATGATTGTCAATAAATGTACAGTTTAGATTTACTTCTGTTCATATAGAAATTATGTGAACTTTCTGACCAGGCTATATATTTATTTATTTTTAAGTATTTGTAAACCCAGTCACTAAAATCTTAAATATGCTTTAGAAAGTTAATGTCCTTTCAAAAGTCAATTTTCAATAATTTCTTAAATTTGCAGCATTCTTTATAATAATGCCTGGTGGCCATGCTGTAAAGGTCCTTGTAAAGGCACCTTCTTGTTATAGGGCTAGTTTACACTTGCTTCAAAACATGGCCTTCGGACACACTTTGTTAAAGCTCTCTGAATGCCAGTCAAAGCTCCTGTCACTGAATAAAATGGTTAGCTTACAGTCCTGTGTATATACTAAATAAAACTCGTGCTAAAAACATTAACCATGATAATATTATCAAAACATATATAATATATGTGTATATACATAATATATATATATATATATATATATATATATATATATATATATATATAATAAAGTGCCCCAAAATGAAGTGCTTCTGTGATCCAGGATAAAGTGTTTAAGTGCCACACTTCCATCATGTGACCTCACTCACCAAAGTTAATGGACCCTCAGCTTTGCAGTCTGTGGTCAAAAAAGGCTGTGATCTACAAGATCTGGTGTATGAGGAATGGACTCTCAGAGAAGCTTTCATATGGGTGTTCACATGGATGGACCGAGGTAGACTATTGGCTTTTTTCTGTTTTTCCCATTCGGATTGATCTACCTCGGTCCATCCACATAAACACCCATATGAAAGCTTCTCTGAGAGTCCATTCCTCGTACACCAGATCTTGTAGATCACAGCTTTTTTGACCTCAGAACTCTGTTCTTCTAATACAGAGATCGACCATTCTAAACTTTTGAAGCTGGCTTGTCTTGACTTTCAGCTCACCACTCTGCGGGCAACCAGTGTTCAATGAAATGCTCCCTGCTTTTAGGAGGTCAACAAAGAATTCTGGCTGCCAGTGGCTCATAGACAGTGCATGCATATATTTACACTTGCCCCACTCCCATATAGGGATCTTTACAGTCTAACATTCTGTTTTTTTGGAACTACAGCTCAGAGCTGGACGTTTTTGGTATGGAATGGCTCAGAGGTGGTAATGTTTGGTATGGAACGGAGCAGAGGTGGTAGTCTTTCGTATGGAACTCTTGAGAATAAGTAAGTCACTACAATGCAAACTGCTCTAACAATAAAGCATCCCCTAATGCATAGTTGCATAGCCACATAGTTGGGAAGGTTGAATAAAGACACTGGTCTATCCAATTAAACCTGAGTGTGTGTGTTTGCGCATGTGTGTTTATCTCAAAACCCTCCTAATTTTCTGAAGCCTTATCATAACCACAAAAAAGAGCCCTTACAATCCTTAGATGTGGTCACTGCTTTAATTGTTCTGATTTTAGGCATTTTTACCCTTAATTTATGCCAGGTGATCTGGTCCATAACATACTTCTCATTTTAGGGTGGCTCATCTATCTATGGATGAGCAACAGAAAAAGCCCTGGACTGCAGCATCTGGAGAAGGTAGTATTATGTAATCTTTATTTATTTAAGACATAAGAAAAACACACCATAACAAACATTGCCAAAGTTGTGGAGATTTGGGGTCATGAAGACAAGTGCAAATGCACAAGCATACAGAAGTACAAAAATACAAGGTACAAAAAAAATAATAATAACATAACTGGAGGGCTAACCCTTTAACAAACCAGAGGCGACCTGTAAGGTGAACACACGGACCTAACCATATAAGAGTCTTGATAGGTAGGCCCGAGAGCCAACCTAAGTTATCAAGGGAATATATATTCTAAGTTAACTACAAAGTAGCCCAACTGGCTCCCCCGTTGGAGGAGGGGGGTCACAAAAACCTCCATCAAACCTCTACAAACAAGAAGTCACCATACCGGGGGCTTAACGTGAGCATATATAAGGATAAAACCTTGCTTACTTAGCAGAACATCAGGTCAGACTGTCAGTCTAGTGCAATAAAAAAAACACAATAAAACAAATGTAGCGGTACCCCCGTGGGGGCTGCTGATAGACTCTATACCCCACTGGTTAGCTCGACTCTGCAAATCCTCTCTTACCTCTGACACCTTGGGTTCCATTCTGAAATGTTGCATTAGTAATGAGAAACTCACACAGTATCACTGAACCACTCAGATATGTTTACTGAGATAAAGAATGAACACAAGAAATTATATAAGTAAAACACAACTTATGTTT
This sequence comes from Rana muscosa, assembly GCA_029206835.1. Classification (NCBI taxonomy): domain Eukaryota; kingdom Metazoa; phylum Chordata; class Amphibia; order Anura; family Ranidae; genus Rana; species Rana muscosa. The sequence goes on from CM055117.1 coordinate 467,520,744, forward strand.
GACAGAGAATATCACTTGACACTGATATACAAAGGTGTGTACCTTAATACCTCCACAAGCCCTATGTGAACAGGTACACAGAGAGACAAATATCCAACACCTTTAACACATGTATTGGATACCTTTCCTCTGAGGCCTCAGCACACAGACCAGCAAACGGTGTACAGGATATACATACAGTAACCACAATGTAAATTGGATAATGCCCCACAGAATGGCTCCCCCTAGGTTGTAGTTCAATGATTTAGCATTGGAATGCAGAGCAGTAAAGCATAACAATGAGAAAAATTATAAATATTCTTTCAATTCCGGATATCTTTAGCTAGCCTGTTGTTTATACTGCAGTGTAATTTGTAATCCAGGTAGGAAAAAGACAAAAGAACTGAAGAGCAAAGATGAACCGATGAGTGATTAAACTGAAGAAGTATTATCACATGTATATTCCTCTATGATTATGTTAATGAGTTGAATACATTACTGACTTTACAGCACAGTGGGGAAGAATAGGCCCCAAGTGCCTGCTGTATGAGGCCTGTGAAGAAGTAGATTCACATCCGTGGAACTACAAGTCTCTCCAGCCAGTCTGTAGAAAACCACTTAGCAATACTGTTATCTCTATCTGATTGGGCTGTGCCCGCTCACCACTATGGACTCAAGTTAGATGAAGGGCTCCAGCCGGAATCCCTCCTGGTGTCTCCGTCCGGTGGAATGGCACTGCCGGTAGATTGGAGTGCAAGTGTGCCCAGAAGCTCTGGAGCGCAGGCCGGTCCACTTTGTTGGAATACCCGCTGTGTAGGCTGCAGACTCTCACTCCCTGTCACACAGACCTCCTGCTGGCAGGTTCAGAATGGTGTCCAGAGAGGCTGAAAACAGGCCGCGTCCGCCTTTTTATTTCCCCTCCCAGCAGGCTGTTCTGTGCGCTTTGCATTGTGTGTCCTGTAGTCCAGAACTGGGTCAGCCAACAGTGTCACTTCCGTATTCAGACTATATGTCCCACAATGCATTGCTCTGTTTACTCTCAAGGAGGAAGAAAAACCCTCATAGAGTCCAACATGCACTAGGGGGAGCCAAACCCATACATGAAAACAATAAACTGTTCCTTAATAATAACTACAGTACCAACTCTTGGCTACACAAATAAAAAAAGACATGAACCACATAAACAAAATCATGTAACATATTACATGACTAGGAGGATACTCATTTGGAGTATGCAGTAACCATAATCACCCACACCAGTTTGTATGTCTGAAAGAAAATGAAAAATATTACCTTTGTATAGGCTACTAGAAAAAAAAAAAAATACAAGGACCAGACTCATGTAAAGGCTTCACAGTAGGTGCAGTAGGTACTTTCAACGATGGTTTTGCTAACTCCAAGAAATCGATGTCGAGGCTAGACGAGACTTGAGGTGTGAGAAGGTAGTATTAGATGAGCTTTACACAAGTGACCAACAAATTAAAGCCTAACTCCAGCTAACACCTTTTAAGCAGTTAGAGCAACAGTTGTTTTATTCTCTTTGTGAGATAAAAGTTTTAACAAATTTATAAAAGCTAAGAGTTGTAAACACCCCTGTCAGTGTTAAATGGTTTGTCTCAACCCTCCAACTGCCAATTTTGCTGAACGGTTTTGTCTGTTAAAGAAAGTTAAAAAATAGACTTACTGGCCAAATTAACAGGTGAAAATAAAAGGAAACAAAGACTAAAATGCAGTCACCACATTTAAAGCGGAACTAAACCCTCCTTTCATTTACAGCCAACAAAGCTGCCATGTTATCCTCTGTTTGATATGAATTGGTAATGGTGCTGCACATCAGGGATCAGTTATAACACCCGCCATTTGATGACTAGACAGATCAGTTGAGAGGATAAGCAAATGTGACAGGTATCATTCAAGGAATGCCTTAATTGTAATATTTTTGGAGCACCAATCCCTTTAGTTTAGTTCCTCTTTAGCTCCTTGCCGACCGCTGCACGACTATATACGTTGGCAGCCCGTCAATAGGGGGCGCAGGGGCGCCGCCCCCCCCAAAGCTACTTATTAAAAAAATATATATATATATTTTTTTTTTTTCAAGTGTCCCTTTAAGTGGGTGTGTTAAGGGCGCCGGACACGGGGTAATATTGGAGGCATGACCCGTGTGTAAACACATGATTGGGGCTAAGAAGCTCTATTGGCGTAGTTTAGAGTGTGTTCGGGGCGCAAAGGCTGTAGCCACGAAAACTCCACCTCTAGGCTCTAGCATTAGGTTTCCAGTGCTTGTAATTGATTGGATCCATAGAGTGGGGCTTTAATCAGACCTGCAGCATCATTGGCTCACAGGCTGCCTGTCTCCTTCAGTAAGTGAGGGGGAAATCACGAGCAGAAGAGAACTGGTCAGGGCAGACAGGGAGCTGAGGCAGCTCCATTCATCCCTGTGACACAGACTCGGCATCCAGTAATGCACAAAGAGGGATCACACAGAAATCTACAGGTACATTTCTACATGCCAGGACTGTAGGGGGGAGGGGGGCAGAAGGGGCTATTATCACTGTGTTCTGACTCCTGAGAGACTGTAAAGCAGCATTTTAATCTCCAACTTTACTTCATCTCTCTCCATGTAATGCAAGTCAGTACACCTTCCCTTTTCTCTCCTGCCTGTTCATCTGCTATAGAGAAACAAAAGGCATTGTTCTTAAATTAACATTATTCACGTGTAAATCGCGCGAGCATTGTTGTTATGCAAATTAGATCGTCCGCCGCGATTCAGATGGGAGGGAGGGGGGGGGAACAGTAGGTGTACAGACCCAGGAACTCAGCACAGGGATGATGGGAACCCCTCATAATGGGCACAGCAGGTGTACAGACCCAGGAACTCAGCACAGGGATGATGGGAACCCCTCATAATGGGCACAGCAGATGTACAGACCCAGGAACTCAGCACAGGGATGGTGGGAACCCCTCATAATGGGCACAGCAGGTGTACAGACCGGGAACTCAGCACAGGGAAGGTGGGAACCCTCATAATGGGCACAGCAGGTGTACAGACCCAGGAACTCGTTACAGGGATGGTGGGAACCCCTCATAATGGTCACAGTAGGTGTACAGACCCAGGAACTCAGTACAGGGATGGTGGGAACCCTCATAATGGGCACAGCAGGTGTACAGACCCGGGAACTCAGCATAGGGATGGTGGGAACCCTCATAATGGGCACAGCAGGTGTACAGACCCAGGAACTCATTACAGGGATGGTGGGAACCCCTCATAATGGGCACAGTAGGCGTACAGACCCAGGAACTCAGTACAGGGATGGTGGGAACCCTCATAATGGGCACAGAAGGTGTACAGACCCAGGAACTCAGTACAGGGATGGTGGGAACCCCTCATAATAGGCAAAGTAGGTGTACAGGGATGGTGGGAGGAACCCTCATAATGGGCACAGCGGGTGTACAGACCTGGGAACTCAGTACAGGGATGGTGGGAACTCCTCATATTGGGCACCTCAGGTGTACAGACCCAGGAACTTTGCACAGGGATTGTGGGAACCCCGCATAATGGGCAAAGTAGGTGTACAGACCCGAACCCCTCATAATGGGCACCGTAGGTGTACAGACCCGGGAACTCAGTACAGCCTGTCCTTATACATTTACTTGAGATCACTTAGACCCGGTGGGTCTCTATAGTGGGAGGTAGCGCCAACACCCCATTCTTTTATATTATATCCTATTCTCCCTAGGGAGTTTTTAGGGGGGCTGCAACCTCTGTCTGGTGTTTTCCTGAGCGCGGATTCCCTACTTCTTTAATAATAGTCTAATGTTCATAAAATTTCATAATCTACCCAATAGACCTCATGCACACAGGGTGTTTGCTTTGCTCCTCTAAACATCAGAACTCCTGGCAGGAGAAAAGCCCACTGCAGGCGCGTCATGCGTTTTATCGTAAATGTATCCTATTGGCCAAAATATTTATTTGTTCTGACCATTTAAATGCATTACCTCTCAAATGCACCTAAATGCGTCTAGCGTTTCAGTGTGTTTAGCTTTTTTCTGCGCTTCACCTCCTCTCCTAAATGTGCTTTCCATGGGTTTTTTTTTTTTCAGACTGTAATTGCTCTGCTTCTAATATGTCTGTAAACGCCTGTGTGCACATGGACACATAAGCTAACATACGGGTGCTTTTACAGGCTGAGAAAAAAAATGTCAAATGCCGGTATTTTTTAAGCTTTAATCGGAGCCCTTTGTAATCTCATGTAGCCATATTCCTAAGCGATCATCACAAGTCTCTGTGCTTGATATACCATCAGTCCGATTCATGCTTCAGAGTAAGTTTAAGGCCCCGTTCAGGCTAGATTCCGGTGCATCCCTGTTCTCCATTTCAGGGATGAATCGTGCCTGAGTTTTTGCCTGCATTTGGACCTAAAACAAAGCATATTTCCAGGTTGTAAGTTGGCAAATGTCATTGCAGATCCCTACTTGTTATTGCTTGTATTGAAACTTACATAACACAGTTGGTGTTCTGTACATTGACCGTGTACAAAACACCACCCTACATGTACACCATGTTTAAACATTTGCCAGTTTTATGAGTCATAGCGGGCAGCAGATGAAACTACATAGGTAATTGTAAAAATACAAAATGTAGTGTAGTACTTACATTTTTTCTTATCAAAAGCGAAATTACCTTTTAAATGCAACGTCTAACGTTTAATGTTGTAGAGAGGCTATGCAATGGGTTAATAAAGTCAGAACTTAAAATGCAAGTTTAAACCATTTCCTAGTCTGTGATCTCCAGATATTGTCTGGGTTTTAAAAAAAATTGAAGCTTCGTCTGTGTATAATGTTCAGCCTGGTATATGATGTGCAGAGCCCTGTGTATAATGTGCAGCCTGGTATATGATGTGTAGGGATTAGCTCTGGTGTGTTTGCATACTCCACGTGCAGAGCCCGCCAGGAAGTCGGCACGGCGCTGTGCTGCGCTAATCACAGGCAGAGAGACATTGTCCCGATGCTCGGCTGCAGAGATCGGGAAATGTCTCCCTGCCTGTGATTAGCGCAGCGCCGTGCCGACTTCCTGGCGGGCTCTGCATGTGGAGTATGCAAACGCGCCAGAACTCATCCTTAATGATGTGCAGAGCCCTGTGTATAATGTGCAGCCTGGTATATGATGTGCAGAGCCCGGTGTGTAATGTACAGCCTGGTATATGATGTGCAGAGCCCTGTGTATAATGTGCAGCCTGGTATATGATGTGCAGAGCCCTGTGTATAATGTGCAGCCTGGTATATGATGTGCAGAGCCCTGTGTATAATGTGCAGCCTGGTATATGATGTGCAGAGCCCTGTGTATAATGTGCAGCCTGGTATATGATGTGCAGAGCCTGGTGTATAATCTGCAGCCTGGTATAGGATGTGCAGAGCCCTGTGTATAATGTGCAGCCTGGTATATGATGTGCAGAGCCTGGTGTATAATGCTGACACTATGAGTGGAATACAGGGGACGGAGTGGGTGGATTCTATAAGGGGTGTGGCTTATGAGAAGTGGGAGGGGCCAACCGTGGAGGGGTGGGGTCTTGCGTCCCCCCATCCTAAAACGTGACCAGCCGCCACTGGTTGGCAGAATGGCACGGCTGGGCAGATCGACGTATATTTATGTCGCCTTTAAGGCCCGAGGTTGCGGACGCGCGTGCACGCCGCGATCTCCATGAGTCTGACCACGGATCCTGCGGACTCGATGTCCACCGGGAGTCCCGCGGTCGTCTCTCGGAGAGGAAGAACGGGGAAATGCTGATGTAAACAAGCATTTTCCTGTTCTGCCTAGTGACAAGGACACTGATCACAGCTCTCTGTGACCGGGAGCGGTAATCAGTGTCGTGTCACACGTAGTCACGCCCCCACAGTTAGAACACATCCCTAGGACACACTTAACCCCTTCAGCGCCCCCTCCTGATTAACTCCTTCACTGCCAGTCACATTTACACAGTAATCAATGCATTTTCATAGCACTGATCGCTGTGTAAATGTGAATGGTCCCAAAATAGCACCAAAAATGTCCGATGTGCCCGCCATAATGTCGCAGTCACGATAAAAATTGCTGATCGCAACCAGTACGAGTAAAAAAATATATATTTTGCGCCAACCAATCAATAAACGCTTATTGTGATTTTTTTACCAAAAATATGTAGAAGAATACATATCGGTCTAAACTGAGGAAAAAAAAATAATTTATATATTTTTTGGGGATATTTATTATAGCAAAAAGTAAAAAATATTGCTTTTTTTTTCAAAATTGTCGCTCTATTTTTGTTTATAGCGCAAAAAATAAAAACCGCAGAGGTGATCAAATACCACCAAAAGAAAGCTCTATTTGTGGGAAAAATAGGACGTCAATTTTGTTTGGGAGCCACGTCGCAGGACCACGCAATTCTCAGTTAAAACAACGCAGTGCCGAATCGCAAAAAATGCTCTGGTCTTTGGCCAGCCAAATGGTCCGGGGCTGAAGTGGTTAAGGATTGGTAAAGTCACTTCTGGATCTTCACACTTAGATCTCATGCACATGGGACATTTTTGCTTTCTTCCCCTGGACGCCTTTGCTTCAGGGAGAGGAAAAAGCAGTATTAAAAACGTGCCAAGAGCGGCGATTTGCAAATGTGTTTAGGCACTCAGCGCTTGGGTGTTCATTCATTTCATTGCCCAAAATATTTATTTATTCTGGCCATTGGAATGAACACCCAAGTGCTAAAAACGCCTAGCACTTAAGCGCATGCGTGTTTACACGCATTTAGCATTTATTTGCGGAAAAAATTATCCTCTCCTGAACGCACTGCCCCTTTTTTTCTGCCTCTAAACACTCCTGTCTCTAAATGCTTGTAAACTCATAGTGCAAAGGCACATAGTCTAACATAGAGAGACATTTAGAGCCAGTAAAAAAGAATGTAAAATGCCCTTAAAAGTGGTGTTTTTGACGTTCTATGTGCACAAGGTCTTATTCTGATAGCTGTTGCAGAACTTCCACACTTGCATACTAAACTATACAGCAATCCATTTTTAGAGAGCTTTTTAAAAAAAATTATAAAAAATGCTGTGCTGTATGAGAAATAAACAAGAAAATAAAAATATATATGCAGTGTACAGTAACTGAAAACAAAAACTGGTTAAGAAGTGCGATAACATTATTATAGTGTATTATAATGTCCAAAACAATCTGTGATAAAGATTACATAAGGGAGCTGAAATAGCCTGGGATTAATAAGTGCAATCATGTAACTATATCATTTTTGGTATTTTTTTATACACTCTGAATTGACTGCTGTATCATCTCAGAGAAAAGGTCAAAAGGAAAACACTTTCCTGACAAAATACAAGGTACTCTTCCACAAAATGCAGAATTTTGACTTAGCTCCAATCTGGCCATGTCCGTAAACTGAGAACTGAGTTTTCCCTTTTAGTTTCTTATTTTGTCATGTAATATTTAAAGTGGTTGTAAACCTCAGACATGACATATGAACAAAGCATATAGTGTATACTTGTCTCAATTAAGAGCACTAATTCCGCGTACACACGATCGGAACTTCCGACAACAAATGTTCGATGTGAGCTTTTGGTCGGATATTCAAACCGTGTGTAGGCTCCATCGGACATTTGCTGTCGGAATTTCCGACAACAAATGTTTGAGAGCTGGTTCTCAATTTTTCTGACAACAAAAGTTGTTGTCGGAAATTCGGATCGTGTGTATCCAATTCCGATGCTCAAAAATTCTATGCATGCTCGGAATCAATTCGACGCATGCTCGGAATCATTGTACTTCACTTTTCTCGGCTCGTCGTAGTGTTGTACGTCTCCGCGTTCTTGACGTTCAGAATTTCCGAGCAACATTTGTGTGACCGTGTGTATGCAAGGCAAGTTTGATCCAACATCCGTCGGAAAAAACTCCACGGTTTTATTGTCAGAATGTCCGATCGTGTGTACGTGGCATAAGTGTAATTTCTGTCTGCTGCTTCATCCCTTGCTATCAGTGAGAATCACTTATGACAAGTTTTCCTGACACCAAGAGAAAAATAATGACAGGGGAGGGACCTCCAGCAGATTGACAATCACAGCTCTGTTCCTGTGTGCTGTTTAAAGGGAAGGAATCAGCTCAAAGAACTCTCCTCGCTGAGCTCTGCAAAGTGTAAATTCAGCTCTCCGCTTCCTTTTTCTGAATATTCAGGCTGGGTTCACACTATCTTCGCATGCGGCTCACAGCAGGGGTCCGGTGCGTCCCCATTCACTGTTTCAGGTCCGATTTCAGCCCGTATTTTTGGCTAAATTCGGACCTGTAATGGACCAAAAGACGCACAGGGCACAGTGCAAATTCTCACCGGAGTCGCAGCGGAGATATATGAATCGGCTCCATAGAGAGCTCGTCAAAATCTCCTGCTATTGCGAATTGGATGCATGGAACCCATATCCAATCCACAATAGTGTGCACCCAGTCCCAGACAAACTTTAAAAATTCAGCACTTTGAATAGATGTAAAGATAAGGAGGCAGATAAACAAGTACAACTTATGTAGGAGTATTTGTTTCATCTCTGTGTATCACTTCACTAGGTTTATGTAACCACTTTCAGATCCGGTTTTCACCGATTTGACAATCGCTCTGCTTTGGAGCACTTGTCGCATCAGAAGTCGAACTCCATTCTGTGCAATGAAACCGTTCTAATCGGTGCGACTTGAGTCGCTCTGACTTAGAAAAAGGTTCCTGCACTACTTTTGGTCCAACTTTTAATAACTTATGTTAAATAAGTCGTATGAAAGTCATGCCGAAGTCGTGCTGGGGTCCGACTTTGAAGTCTTGGGCAGTGTGAACCCAGGCTCAAACAAGCATAAGACACATTTTGCAATAACTATTAGGCTTGTGCAATTCGTTTCGTAACGAATCGAAATTCGTCCGAATTTAGCAACTTTCGGACATTCGGAAGCATTCGAATTTCCGAACAAAGCAATTACGAATAAAACCGAATCCGAAATAAATTATACCGCAAAATAGCGAATGCCCGAATGTCTTCGGCATAATTCGTTATGAAAAAACTTACGAATGTACAAATCCATTGGAAACACAATAACACTCACTCTGCTCTGCTCTCTGCTTCTCCCTCACCGTGCTGAACTCCCTCTCAAAATGGTGTACAGGGGCGGAGGCTATAGCCGCATGTAAAAAACGAAAGTAAAATACGAGATTTCTAATCCATTCGAAGCACAATAACACTCTGCTCTGCTCTCTGCTTCTCCCTCACCGTGCTGAACCCTCTCAAAATGGTGTACAGGGGCGGAGGCTATAGCCGCATGTAAAAAACGAAAGTAAAATACGAGATTTCGAATCGTTACAAATAACCGCTATGTATTTAGAAAAGTACAAATCCATTCGAAGCACATTAGGCATAATAGTCAGCGTCGTCGTGAGAGAGACACAGAAAATTACGAATCAACGAACCCAAAAAAAGTTACGAAAGTAGGAGTTGTGTCCAGAATCAACGAAAAACAACGTACTCTACCGAAAGTACGAATTATAAAGCAACAAAAAATTCAACGAAAAATGTCGCTTGCAAAAATACGAATGAGTCCGAACACGAAAAATCCCGTCTAGCAAAATTACGAATGATTACGAATCAACAGGACCGGAAAGAAACGAACCGAAACGGAACGAATTTTTCCGTTGTGCACAAGCCTAATAACTATCACTGTTTGGATATGCATTCATTAAAAGAGATGTGTGGGACTTTAAAATAACAAACATACATACTCACCTGGGTGGATACAGAATCATTCCGATATGGCATCTGTCCCCCGCCGCCTCTACAACAAAAGCTGAGGGATCAAAGACAGCTTCAGTGAGTAGAGAGCCGGTGACCGTCAGTCACTGGCTCTGTGTTCTGCCTCTCCAGTGTTCACTGGAGCACCGAGCAGTTGAGGCGCCTGAAGTGGCTGGCTTAGGCTCTCAGTGGCTCGCTGAGAGGCTGAGTCAGCTGCCGCTCAGGCATCTGGGTGGATCCCAGCATTATAGTTGGGATCCCTTCAGAGCCTGGGCCGACAGCAGACTTTAGCCTGTTGTTGGCTAAATCAGGGACACAGGAGTGCAGAACTAATGCCGCGTACACACGGTTGGAATTTCCGATGGAAAAAGTCAGATGGGAGCTTTTCATCAGATTTTCCGACCCAGTGTATGCCCCATCTGACTTTTTCCGACGGACTTAGATAGAGAGCAGGTTCTCTATTTTTCCGTCGGAAATTCCGACTGAGTTTTGACCGGTCAAAAGTCCGGCCGTGTGTACGCGGCATTAGTGTGCGCCTGTGATCCACAGGACAGGTAGAGCCAAAAGAGCCCCACTTCTCCTTTAAAACATAACAAGCATGAAACAATGTCAAATATAATTGCAATTTTTCACAAATCAGCATTTCCTAATTACTGGTAGGGAAATAATACATGGCGTTAAAATGTACAGTTAAATAAACACCAGTAAATAAGCACCATATCCTTTATGCTGCAAAATTATAAAAAAATAATGCCCAAATAAATATACTTCCACTAGTTTATACCATCTGCTAAAATGGAGTTATTTTAATTTTTCTCATATGCCCCTTACTAGTTTGTGCTATGTAATATGTTATTTTTTTTATCAAACCCCATAATTTTATCCTAGTGTTCAGAGAATAATCTTAAGTGGAACAATAAATGCATCTCTTAACCACTTAAGGACCCCTCACTGTATATATACGTCGGCAGAATGGCTCGTACAGGCACAATCACGTACCTGTACGTGGCCCTTTAACTGCCGACATCGGGGTCTCGCGCGCCGCTGGCGGCGTGCGCGCGACCCCCCTGCCTTCCCCGTGAGTCGGACCGCAGGTCCCGCGGACTCGATCGCTGCGGAGATCCCGCGCTCATCTCACGGAGGCATGGAGCGGGGAGATGTTAGTGTAAACACATCATCTCCCCGCTCCTCTACTGACAATGTCAGCGATCTCCACTCTGTGTAATCAGAGCGGAGATTGGTGACGTGTCAGTCGTAGCCACGCTCCCCCTAGTTAGAAACACGCCCCTAGGCACACTTAACCCCTCCAGCGCCCCTAGTGGTTAACCCCTTCACTGCCAGTGTCATTTTTACAGTAACCAGTTAATTTTTATTGCACTGATCGCTGTAAAAATGACAATGGTCCCAAAAATGTGTCAAAAGTGTCCGCTGTGTACGCCATAATGTCGCAGTCACAAAAAAAATCGCTGATCGCCGCCATTACTAGTAAAAAAAAGAAAATTAATAAAAATGCCTTAAAACTATCCCCTATTTTGTAAACGCTATAATTTTTACGCAAACCAATCAATAAACGCCGATTGCGATTTTTTTTACCAAAAATATGTAGAAGAATATGTATCGGCCTAAACTGAGGAAAAATATATATTTTTTATATATTTTTTGGGGATATTTATTATAGAAAAACGTAAAAAATATGTAATTTTTTTCAAAATTGTCGCTCTATTTTTGTTTATAGCGCAAAAAATAAAAACCGCACAGGTGATCAAATACCACCAAAAGAAAGCTATATTTGTGGGGAAAAAAAGGACGCCAATTTTGTTTGGGAGCCACATCGCACGAATGCGCAATTGTCAGTTAAAGTGACGCAGTGCCAAATCGCAAAAAAGGGGCCTGGTCTTTATGCTGCGTATTGGTCCGGGGCTTAAGTGGTTAAAAAAAAAAAAAGAGTTCAGCTATCTACGGAAAATAATATTAAGGGTTAAATGTTCCCCATAGGAATCACAAGTAAAACAGGAGTTAAGAAAAATAAGCAATTTAAAGCGGAGCTCCGCCGTAAAAAAAAATATTAAAAGCCAGCAGCTACAAATACTACAGCTGCTGACTTTTAATATTAGGACACTTACCTGTCCTGGAGTCCAGCGACGTCGGCAGCAGAAGACGAGCGATTGCTCGTCTCGCGGTTGCCCCCACCGCCATCATAGGTGAGGGAATCAGGAAGTGAAGCGTTGCGGCTTCACTTCCCGGTTCCCTACTGCGCATGCGCGAGCAGCGCTGCGCGTCTTTTACTGGTCACCGTTGTGTTCTGGGAGCAGTGTGTTTCCCAGAACACAACGGGGGGGGGGGGGGGACCGGGAAGTGACGTACTACCCGCAGTCTACCCGCAGAGTGTATACACGGAAGTGGGTGCAAATACCTATCTTAGACAGGTATCTGCACCCCCCTTCCCCCTGAAAGGTACCAATTGGGGCACCGGAGGGGGGGAGGAATCCGATGAGCGGAAATTCCACATTAGGGTGGAGCTCCGCTTTAAGGTACTGCACACATTTAGAGGATTAAAAATGATTCTTAGTTGCTACAATACAAATAATAAGAACAGCTTGGTCATTCAGTATTTACAGTGTATCTGGCTACCTTGAAAATTATTTACATTATTGAAATACAATGCCAAGCAGTTTGCAGTAATGGCTGCAATAGGCAGCCCTTTGCAGTGCACCTTTTGTTTGTGCAAAACATATATAAAAAGGAATCAAGGTTTAACCACTTGCTTACTGGGCACTTAAACCCCCCTCCTGCCCAGACCAATTTTCAGCTTTCAACGCTCTCACTTTTTGAATGACAATTGCGCGGTTATACAACACTGTACCCAAATTACATTTTTATAATTGTTTCACACAAATAGAGCTTTCTTTTGGTGGTATTTGATCACCTCTGCGGTTTTTATTTTTTGTTAAAAAAATAAAATAAAACATTTTTTTTTTAAAAAGTACAAAACCGTTTTATATTTTGTTATACAATTTTGCAAACAGGTAATTTTGATCCTTCATTGATGTACGCTGATGAGGCTGTACTGATGGGCTGCACTGATGGGCACTGATAAGGTGGCACTGGTGGGCACTGAGAGGTGACACTGAGAGGTTACACTGAGGGGCAGAGGTGTAGCTTGAAGCTTGTGGGCCCCGATGCAAAAATTGACCTGGCCCCCCCCTCATTACCACCCACCACTTCCACTGTGCGTGCAGATACATCCACTGCACCCCAAGATACTCAAAGTGGCTTAAGAGTTTTGAGTTCCCAGAGTTCCTCTTTACATCAGAGGACAGGGATTACCGCTGGAGAATCAGAGGACAGGGACCCCTGGCAGGTCACTTGGCAGAGCTCCTTTCCCATCCCAGCACTTTATACAGCTCCTACCCCCCCCAACACACACACTACACAGGGCTGAAATCACATTCCTTTACACACAGTCTTGGAATAGAGAAAAGGATTGCCGCTCTCAAAGCTTCTGAACCTTTACAAGAAAGTGTCCCGCCCTACTAGGAGCTGACAGGTGCTGGCTCTGCACAAGTTTGATGAGGAAAAATATCCTGGATGGCCGCACACCGTAAAAAAGGCATCTTTATTGTAGAAAAAAAAATAAAATCCAGTGTACAGCAGTCAAATCATATAGAGAAACAGGGGAGAATAACTAACGCGTTTCACATCAATCGATGCTTAGTCATAGCTATGATTATTATTTTATTTTCTACAATAAAGATGCCTTTTTCACGGTGTTCGGCCGTCCAGGATATTTTTCCTCATTTACACACAGTCTCTCAGTCTTTACAGGCTGTTTCTGGCTTTTATGTTGTCCTTCTGACCTGTGAAATTATCTGGTCAGAATGGTAGTGTAGTTGCAGTAGGCAGATACACCCTGTGCAGATCATGGCTAACTGGCTGTGTTGTAAAGGAATATGATTTCAGCCCTGCCAAGGAGGAGCAGTATAGAGTGCTGTAATAGGAAAGGATCTTGGCAGCTGGGCATAGTATCCAGGACAGAGGGGGTGGTCAGGGGGCTTTGGGGGGGTGCAACTTAGATCTGGGAGGGCAAAGCCATGTGACATAAAATCTGGAGCCTGTAGCCCTTCAGGGGCCCCCTGAGGAGGTGTTAAGGGATTTGTTTTAGCAATTTCTGAAGGTTTCTCCGTTAGTGTTGGCAGGTGTTGGGGGAAGGTCACCTCCCAGAGGTGTGTGTCTTTTTCCCAGTTGTCAGGGAAGTGGGGTAAGTGGACATCCCCGAGTGGGGGGTTACAGAGAATCCCAGTTGGTGACTAGAAGACACTGAGCAGTGTCTTATCTCACCAGTGACATCGGTCCCATCATGGCTATAGGACGGCACTCTCCTCCTCTTGCCTCGCTAAGCACGGTTACCATTCCATGTTGCCAGCACACAGCACAGACACTTCCCCATCCTGGGATGTCCCTTGCACAAAAGCCGGTGATCACCTTTTTTTTTTTTCTCCTCACGCTGTCAGCATGAGGAGAAAAAAAAAAGAAAGATTACCGAGCTTTTGTTTACATCACATGATCAGCTGTCATTGGTTGACAGCTGATCACGTGGTAAGGGGCCGGGATCGGCCCCTTACTCGAATCTGTAATCACCCGAGTCTCAGTGACTCGGTGATCACAGCTCGTGCCGCGCGCGCCCTGCAGGGGGTGCGCAGGGAGCATGCAAAGAGGACGTCTATTGACTGCCTCCCGGCAAAGCAGGTCTGCGCTATAGCCGTCATTCGGCTATAACGCGAATGGGAAGTGGTTAAGCAGCTTATTTTTCCATTTCATATTCTGAAGGGCAATTCAGTAAATTAGGATGGTTTAGGCCTTTTGTACAGGGGGCGAACATCCCTGGTGCAGGACACCCAACGTTTAGCTGCAGCTGGAGGGCACAGGCAGTACACCTGTGCCCTCCAGCCGCAGCTAAACGTTGAGTGTCCTGCACCAGGGATGATCGCCCACTCTACAACAGGCCTAAACCATCTTAACATAGAGTTTGACAGCTGCCAGCAACAAGCCGGACAGTACGTCCAGTCTGCTGCTGGCAGCTGTCAAACTCTATGGGAGTGATAACTACTGCAGCTAGATAGGGCTGGGCGGTGGAACTAGCACAGTGATGGGGAACCTTGGCACCCCAGATGTTTTGGAACTACATTTGCCATGATGCTCATGCAGTGTAGTTGAGCATCATGGGAAATGTAGTTCCAAAACATCTGGGGTGACAAGTTTCGCCATCACTGAACTAGCAGTATGTTCATTTAAGGTAGTGTAAGCCAAGGGATGAATGCTTGAAGAGCAAGCAGTCAGCAATCAGGACATTCATCTCTGGGCACATACCCTAAATGAATATAACACTTGTTCACCGTCCAGCGGCAGCAGCTGTCAGATCCACTGAGTTTGGCAAGCTGCATTAGGGTAAATGCTGGAGCCTTGTGCACTGGAGCTAAACACTCAGTGTGCACGAAAGCTGAATAATGATTTCAGTTGTTTCTTTTATGGCACACAATTTATGTACAATTGGCTTATACTCAGGGCCGTTTGAAGGAATTTGGGGGCCCCAAGCAAAATGGACTTGGAGGCCCCCCCCCCCCGCACTCACGCAAAGCCTACAGGAACCACAGCATAGCGATACAGTTTATCCTGGCAGGAGAGGACACACAAACACATCCTGGCAGGGAGGGTTCATGCTGGGACTGGAAATCATGTGACCCCCCCCCAAAAGTGAAGAACTACAGGTCCCAGCATGAACCCCTCAGAGCTGACTACTGCTCCAGTCCTGCCCAGTGCAGTGCCCACCCCTTATGATGTGTTGGTCAGTGCTGTGCTGACAATGGTGAGTGAGCAATGCTTACTTGCCTGCTTTCTACAGCTGGCTGAAATCTGTCTCACTCTGTCACGTCTTTCTGTGTTCTTCAGACTTCAGCACAGCAGCATGCCGCTGCCTGAGTGGCTGGACAGTGTGCCTCGAGGACATAACGGGAGGAGGAGGAGGAGGAGGATGGACTCGGAGGCGGAGCTAGCTAGAAGATCTTTCCTCCGCTGCCTGTGATAGGCACAACTCTGCCTCTCTCCTGCTCTGCTAGTGACGTCACTGGTTGCTACAAGCCAAGCGGGCATCACGTAGCAACCAGCAGAGACAGTGCCAGCTAGCTAGGCTAGGGGGGTCCACAGCCACTGTCGGATCAATCGTGCATTTGATTTAGATCGACCCAGGGCGGCATTGGAAATCCAGGACAGTAACAGGCAGCAGGCAGGCATCCTAGGCTGGGGCCCCAGGCCAGCTCGGGGCCCCAGGCAATTGCTTGTTTTGCCTGTCCTGTTCCGAAGGCCCTGCTTTTACTTCCATGGATCCATTGTGTTTGATACTTTTGTATGTTGTTTTTTATATTTTTTGTTTTGATTCCTAAAGATTGGTTCAGTCTTTATATAATTTCACAAAAAATTATATTTCATGGTCTGTGTAATATGCTGTTTGTTGACACCACGGAATTGCTATCTGTATTGTCAACCAAGCTTTTTCAATAAAGTTTGTAAACATAAACTTGTACCTTTAGCCCCCGTTTACACTGGTGCCACTTTGAAATCATGCTACATCAGTGCAATTTGCACTGTCAATTTCATTGCGGCTTTCGTCTTCATTTACCAGAAGTCTAATGCAAGTTGCAATGAAATGGGTAAAAAGTAGTGTTGAGTGAACCCGAACTGTAAAGTTCGGGTCCGTACCGAACTTTAGCTTTTTCCCGAACCCGGACTTTGCCCAAAAGTCCGGGTTCGGGTATCTAATTACGCATTTAGAAATGCTTCAGGGGCCAGCCAATCACCTTTTGATTAGCTGGTGTGCCCTTAGAGGCCATCATAGCCATGCCTACTAATGGCATGGCTGTGATTGGTCAGTGCAACATGTGACCCAGCTTCTATATAAGCTAGAGGCACACAGCACACACGTCACTCTGCTTCAGAATAGATAGGGAGAGGATCTAGTCTGCTGCTGCTGCTGCTTTTAGGGAGAGATAGAAAAATAGATGAGGTAGTCCTGATTCTACAATCTGAGGGAAAAGATAGAGAGATAGTGTAGTGTAGAGCCAGGTTCCTGTTGGTGCTTTCAGGGAGAGAGATTATATAGGAGTCCAGATTCAGAGATTAAAATCAGCGATCTGCATAGGTTTACCTATTTGTGTTGCAGTGCAGTCTTTTTACACTGCCATGAGCCCAGTGTCAGAGAAAATCTAACTTTTAGGGGAAAAAAAAAAAGGCACTTTATTGTGCTCTTTTCCAAAAGACCCATAGGGCAAAAAAAAAAAAGCATTTTATTTTGCTCGTGCAAAAAAAGACCCGTTTAGGGCAAAAAAATAAAATAAAAAAATTTGCACTTTAATGTACGCTTGCAAAAAGAGCCATTCAGGGGCACAAAAAATAGTTTGCAGTGTGTTATACATATGTGGAGGTGTGTGAAATAAACAATTTCTATATAGTTTTCTCCTACTGTGCTATACTAAAAAAACTACATTTTTTTTGAATAGCATTTTCTGCAGTTCTGTAGCTGTGCGATTCAGCGGTTACGTACTGTGGGTGTGTTCTGCTCTTCCAAAAAACGCAGTTTAGGGGCACAAAAAATAGTTTGCAGTGTGTTATACATATTTGGAGGTGTGTGAAATAAACAATTTCTAAATAGTTTTCTTCTACTGTGCTATACTAAAAAAAAAAACATTTTTTTTGAATAGCATTTTCTGCAGTTCTGTAGCTGTGCGATTCAGCGGTTACGTACTGTGGGTGTGTTCTGCTCTTCCAAAAACACCCATTTAGGGCAAGATCCTAAATTTGGAAAATATGAGAAGGTCAAAGGGACGTGGTGGCCCCGGTCGTGGTGCTGCTGGTGGAGCTCCTGTTGCAGGGAGAGGACGTGGTGGATCTGTGCCAGATACACGCATAAGTGAAACACCTTCCTCAGGTGCGAGTAGGCGACCGAGCCTGCGGCAGTATTTTGTCGCGCCTAATGAGGCTGTACGAATGTTTAGGCCAGTGCCTCGGGTTCCTTCACATTGTCTCCCACCCACTCTTCTGATGAAAGAACAGAGTTGGCACCTGAAACCCATGTCCATCAGTCTTTCACCTCACCCCCTTGCAAATCAGCCAAGCAGTCTGAGCCCCAAATCATGCAGCAGTCTCTTTTGCTTTTCGATGACTCTGTTAGCAGGGTTTCCCAGGGCCATCCACCTAGCCCTGCCCCAGAAGTGGAAGAGATTGAGTGCACCGATGCCCAACCACTTATGTTTCATGATGAGTACATGGGAGGACCATCGCAGTACGTCTCGGATGATGACAAAACACAGGTGCCAACTGCTGCTGCTTTCGCAATTGTGCAGACAGACAAGGAGGGCAGGGGTGAAGACTGGGTGGAAGATGATGTGGAGGACGATGAGGTCCTCGACCCCACATGGAATGAACGTTATGCAGGTGACCAGTGTAGTTTGGAGGAAGAGGCGGTGGTCGCACAGAGCCACCAGCACAGCAGAAGAGGGAGCAGGGTGCAAAAGCGGAGCGTCCGTCCGCTAGACAGTATGTCTGCTACTGCCCAACGCAGCAAGGGACCGAGCACACCAAAGCCAGGTCCAAGGAGTTCCCTAGCGTGGCAGTTCTTCACACAATGTGCTGATGACAAGACACGAGTGGTTTGCAGGCTGTGCAATCAGAGCCTGAAGCGAGGCATAAACGTTCTCAACCTGAGCACAACCTGCATGACCAGGCATCTAAGTGCAAAGCACGAGCTGCAGTGGAGTAGACACCTCAAAAACCAAGAAAGGTCTCTGGCTCCTCCTGCTTCCTCTTCTGCTGCAGTCTCGGCCTCTTCATCCACCTCTGTAGTGACAGTGGCACCTGCCACCCCGCAAACAGAGGATCTGCCAGCAACACTACCACCTGGGTCACCAACCATCTCCACAATGTCCCATGGAAGCGTTCAGCTCTCTATCTCCCAAACATTGGAGCGGAAGAGGAAGTACCCCCCCTAGCCACCCACGATCGCTGGCCCTGAATGCCAGCATTTCAAAACTCCTGGCCTTTGAAATACTGTCATTCCGTCTGGTGGAGACGCAGAGTTTTAAAAGCCTGATGGCATTGGCTGTCCCACAGTACGTCGTGCCCAGCCGCCACTATTTTTCCAGGCGAGCCATCCCTTCCCTGCACAACCAAGTGGGGGACAAAATCAGGTGTGCACTGCGCAACGCCATCTGTGGCAAGGTCCACCTAACTACGGATGCGTGGACCAGTAAGCACGGTCAGGGACGTTATATCTCCCTAACAGCACACTGGGTAAATGCAGTGGCGGCTGGGCCTGAGGCAGATAGCAGTTTGGCGCATGTCCTTCCACCACCGAGGATTGCAGGGCGCTTCAGTTTGCCTCCTGTTGCTAACTCCTCCTACTCCGCTTCCTCATCCTCTACCGCCTCCTCATCCGGTCAGCGTAACACCTTCACCACCAACTTCAGCACAGCCAAGGGTAAACGACAGCAGGCAGTTTTAAAACTTTCCTGTTTGGGGGAAAAACCCCACACCGCGCAGGAGTTGTGGAGGGACATGGAACAACAGACCAATGAGTGGTTGCTGTCAGTGAGCCTCAAGCCCGGCCTGGTGGTGTGCGATAATGGGCGAAATCTCGTAGCAGCTCTGGGCCTAGCCGGTTTGACGCACATCCCTTGCCTGGCGCATGTGCTGAACTTGGTGGTCCAGAGGTTCCTTAAAAATTACCCCAATATGCCAGAGCTGCTGCAGAAAGTGCGGGCTGTGTGTGCGCACTTTCGGCGTTCTCACCCTGCTGCTGCTCGACTGTCAGCGCTGCAGCGTAACTTCGGCCTTCCCGCTCACCGCCTCATATGTGACGTGCCCACAAGGTGGAACTCCACCTTGCACATGCTGGCCAGACTGTGCGAGCAGCAGCAGGCGATAGTGGAGTTTCAGCTGCAGCAATCACGCGTGAGTCGCTCTGCGGAACAGCACCACTTCACCACCAATAACTGGGCCTCCATGCGAGACCTGTGTGCCTTGTTGCGCTGTTTCGAGTACTCCACCAACATGTCCAGTGCCAATGACGCCGTTCTTAGCGTTACTATCCCAGTTCTATGCCTCCTTGAAAAAACGCTTCGGGCGGGGGGGGGGGCGTGGCCTGGACTTCACCGTGATGGCGGTGTAACTCCGGAGCTCTGGCAAAAGGCGAGAGAAACAGCGGCTCACAGCTACACAGGACACTGCACTTGCAGCCCACTACGGCGGTTCATCTCCCCGGCACCTCGGCATCATGACCAGGAGACGCCAGGCGGAACATCGGCCCAGAAAACTGACGGCATACTTCACACAGCATATGCAGCCTCGTGGGCAAGATGGCGCCGGCTCCTTCTCCACCCCGAAGACAGCGCACTTACACACAAACACCCATGATGACCCAGCTTATCGCAACACTCGGCGCACAAGGGGAACTTCAGAGACTCCTTCACCTCTCATTAGGAGTCCGGCTAAAGCCAGAGCCAGAATGGAGGAGCAGGAGACACAGCAATGTGAGGTAAGATCTAATGCTGACTCACAAGAAGACACAAGAGAACTCCCTGACTCCATAGTGGCATTCCCCACACAAAACCAACCAGTCCTAGACACTACACTAAAGGATATGCTTGTCTCCCTGAAAAGCTCTATTCATGCTGACATGTTGACATGCATGAGGAAGTTTAGCTCAGAACTTAATGCAGTGGGGGACAGAGTGGATCATATCGAATCCAAAATGGAGGAGTATGCTACGACAATTAATGACCTGGTAGACGCTCATGATAATGTTGAGGAGGATCACGCATGGATGAAAGCCAAATTAGCAGATTTGGAAGACAGGGCCAGGAGGAATAATGTCAAGGTCAGAGGCATTCCAGAATCCGTGCAACCCTCTGAATTACGTTCGTATACTACGGCAATGCTATCAACCCTCATGCCGGATGTTCCTCCTATTGAACTGTCCATAGATAAAGGGATTTTTATAACAGCTTACCTGTAAAATCCTTTTCTTGGAGTACATCACGGGACACAGAGCGACTTAGTCATTACTAATGGGTTATATAGATTACCTTCAGGTGCTGGCACTGGCCACTTCCAAACCGGAAGTACCCTCCCCTATATAAGCCCCTCCCATCCGGGAGCACCTCAGTTTTGTAGCAAAGCAATAAGTGTCCCAAAAAGAGGGGTGGGAGCTCTGTGTCCCGTGATGTACTCCAAGAAAAGGATTTTACAGGTAAGCTGTTATAAAAATCCCTTTTTCTTTTTCGTACATCACGGGACACAGAGCGACTTAGTCATTACTAATGGGACGTCCCAAAGCAATGCCAAATGAGGGGAGGGATACATAAGCTGGGCGCCATCAGGCATGAGGATCTTTTGCGGCCTGCAACACACTGCGCCCAAAGGCAACATCCTCCTGACTTCTAACGTCTACCTGGTAGAATCTAGTAAACGTGTGTACCGAAGACCATGTTGCGGCCTTACATACTTGAGCCAGGGAGGCCTGGTGATGCACTGCCCATGAAGTTCCAACTGCTCTTGTGGAGTGCGCTCTAACTTTGAACGGAGGCGGTCTCTTTCTCAAGCCATAGGCTTGTATTATGACCTGTCGAATCCACTTGGCTAAAGTAGATTTTGATGCTGCCTGACCCTTTCTGGGGCCTTCCGGCAGAATAAACAAAGTATCCGTTCTGCGAATCTGAGCAGTGGCTTTTAGATAAGCTTTAACTGCTCTTACTACATCCAAAGAATGTAATAACTTTTCCTCTACCGAGCTAGGTTTGGGGAAAAAAGAAGGAAGAACCACATCTTGGTTCAAATGAAACCTCGATACCACCTTGGGAAGAAAGGCTGGATGAGGACGTAATACTACTCTGTCCTTATGGACAACCAGATATGGCTCCTTACAGGACAAGGCGGCTAATTCCGATACTCTTTTAGCCGAACAAACGGCTACTAAGAAAATCAATTTCCTGGTGAGAAGAACCAAGGAAATGTGTTGCAATGGTTCAAACGGTTGTTTCTGTAGAACCGACAGAACCAGGTTTAAGTCCCAAGGACATATGGGAATACTAACCGGAGGGCTAATAGGCATCACTCCTTGTATGAAAGCTTTGACTAGTGAATGCGAAGCCAAGGGCCTTTGAAAAAATATTGACAAGGCCGAAATCTGACCCTTGATAGTACTCAAGGCCAGCTTCCTATCTACAGCCCACTGTAGGAAGTCCAAAATCCTCCCTATCACGTACTTACGTGGATGCCATTTCTTGGCCTCACACCACGTAATGTACGCCTTCCAGATCCTATAATAGATCTGCCTGGATACCGGCTTCCTGGCATTGATCATGGTAGATACCACAGAATTAGAGAGCCCCCTCTTTTTCAGAATGTGGGCTTCAATAGCCAGGCCGTCAAACCTAGGGCTGGTAAGGAAGGGTGGTATATCGGTCCCTGCGACAGCAGGTCCGGACGATGTGGGAGGGTCCAAGGACTCCTCACTGACATTTTTACAATCTCCGCGTACCATGCCCTTCGGGGCCACGCTGGATCCACCAGAATCACTGGTTTCTTTTCTACCCTGATTCTGCGGAGCAATCGCGGTAACAATTGTGACGGTGGGAATGCATATATCAGCTTGAACTGATCCCAAGGGAACACTAGGGCATCCGAGCCGCAAGCTAGGGGATCCCTTGTGCGAGACACAAATCTGTCCACCTTTGCGTTGAATCTGGATGCTAGCAGATCTACATCCGGTGTTCCCCACCGCTGGCATATTGCCTGGAAAACCTCGGGGTGAAGAGACCATTCCCCCGGGCATAATTGTTGGCGACTTAAAAAGTCCGCTCTCCAATTTTCCACTCCTGGGATGAAAACCGCGGATATGGCTGGGACATATTTTTCTGCCCACTCCAGGATGCAATTTGCTTCCCTCTGCGCTGCACGACTCCTGGTGCCACCCTGGTGATTGATATATGCCACTGCTGTGGCATTGTCTGATTGAATTCTGACAGGGGACCCTTGGAGTTTGGATGTCCATGCTACTAGGGCATACCGGGCTGCTCGTATCTCTAAGAGATTGATGGGCAGGGCCTTTTCTGCTTCTGACCACTTGCCCTGGAGAGACCATTGCTCCATTACTGCCCCCCAGCCTATGAGGCTGGCATCTGTAGTGACTACCTTCCAAGAAACCGGACTGAAGGGTTTCCCTTTTTCCAGATTCTGGGGCACCAACCACCAATGGAGGCTCTTGCGAACGGAAGGGGACAGGGACATTAGTAAGTCTAAAGCCTGAACTTTTTTGTTCCAGGCTGACAGTATGGCCCTTTGCAAATTCCTTGAATGGAATTGACCGTAGGGTACCGCTTCGAATGAAGCCACCATTTTTCCCAGCAGCCTCATGCAGAGGCGTATGGATGGTTTTCTTTTTGTACCCACTAAGTGGGTCAAATCTTTTAAAGACGACACCTTCTCTGGAGGTAAGAAAATCTTTCTCTGATTTGAATCCAGCCTTAGCCCTAAGTATTCCAGACTTTTGACTGGTCTTAGAGCTGACTTGTCCCGGTTGATAATCCAACCGTGATATTCCAGATACTTGATTGTCTTGTGAATAGCTACTTCCAGCTTTTCCACTGAGTGGTCTATTAGTAGCAGGTCGTCTAGATATACCATTATCGTTACACCTTGTGTTCTTAGATTGGCCAATAATGGGGCCAGAATTTTTGTGAACACTCGTGGTGCTGTGGCCAGACCGAAAGGTAAGGCTCTGAACTGAAAATGGCGCCCTTCTACTGCAAAGCGTAGAAATTTCTGGTGGGCCGGAAAGATGGGAATATGCAGATAAGCATCCCTTATGTCGATCGAGGCTAACCATTCCTGCCCTTGTAGGGCGGTGGCCACCGATCGGATCGACTCCATCCGAAAAGTCCTGATATTTAGGAACTTGTTTAGCCCTTTTAGATTTAATATGGGCCTCACGTCCCCATTTGGTTTGGGGACTGTGAAAAGGTTCGAGTAAAACCCGAATCCGCTTTCTTCCAGGGGAACCTTCATGATTACACCTTGGAGCAATAGTTGTTCTAGTGCCAGAAGGAGGGATCCTCGCTTCTGGGGATCTCTTGGCACGTTTGACTACATAAATTGGGCAGGAGGAGTGCCTTTTAACTCCAGCTTGTATCCCAGACTTACTGCGGAGAGCACCCATCTGTCTCTGATGGTGTCCCGCCAGGTCTCTGTGAACAACTGAAGTCTTCCCCCCACCCGATTGAGTGGGGGCAACGCTTCATGACTTGGGGGGAGATTTTGTACCTCTCTTGATCCAGGGCTTCTTGTTACCCTGTGATTGTCCCCGATTTCTGCCCCCTGAATTTGACCGCGGAGACCGTCGGAACTGCTTCACAGCCGATGTGCCCGGGACTGGAGAAGTAGGCCTCTTAAAAGAAGGACTTCTACCCTTGTTCTTAACCGGTAAGAGTGAACTTTTACCGGCAGAAATTTTCTGGATATATTTGTCCAGATCTTCTCCAAATAAGCGTTCTCCATGAAATGGGAAGCTAACCAGCAGTTTTTTTACAGGGAGCTTCAGCAGACCAGTTTTTGAGCCACAGAAGCCTACGCATATGTACTATAGACAGCGTAAAGCGGGAGGCCTGTTGGATTGTATCCTTTATGGCGTCCACCGCAAAACACAAGGCTCTAGGTAGGTCAGCTAGGGCAAGAGCCTGCTGATCTGGCAAGTCCCTTAAGACTTGTTTCAACTGATCTTTCACTGCTTGGCAGACTCCAATCGCTGCTACCGCAGGTTGTGTCACCATGCTTGCTGTAGAGAAAGCAGATTTTAGTAAAGACTCCAATTTTTTATCTATTGGGTCTTTGAACATTGGAACATTATCTACTGGACATGTCAGTGATTTGTTCACAGAAGAGATGGCTGCGTCCACTGTAGGGACCCTCCATTTTTTTATGAACTTATCCTCCATGGGATAGATCACCGGAAATCTCTTGGGGGGAGCAAATATTTTATCAGGATGCTCCCAATCCTGGTAAATAAGCCCTTCTAATAAAGGGTGGATTGGGAAGGAACAGACAGCCTGGGGAGCTTTTAGCGACCCCAGCGAGGAAACCGTAGTGGATGGTGGTTCCGCCAGAGGCATTTTAAATGCTGATCGGACCATGTTAGTCAGAGACTGAACCCATAATCTTTCAGCCTGAGATGCTGAGAAAGGTTCTTCCACTGTTGATTCCTCCATAACTGAATCAACCTCATCCTGATCCCCTTCAGGTAGGTCGATCCCTGTGTGGGGCTGTTCCTCCACTAACAGGCACTCTGAAGGAGGAGACGGAGATCGGACGCGCTTTCCCTGTGACAGGGAAGCAGCGATCAATGCTGTTAATCTCTCTTCCAATCCTCCCAGAGTTGAGGATAAAACCTCCTCTGTTATATATACAGGAGCAGATGGACTGGGGGCAGCCGCAGCACCAGGCACTCCTGCGGGGTTTCTACGGCTACTGACCTCTGAATTCTCAGGGGAGATTGGTGCAGTACAAGCATGCCCAATATCCTCAGAGCCCGATGGAGACCCCTTTGGCTTCCTGGAAGACCTATTTCCGGAGCGTCTGGACGACATATCCTTTAAGCACAAAGCTGAGGTATTCCCGTCGTCATACACCAATTTTGCTGGCAATAGTCTAACACAGTTGCTGCTATATACCAGCTGGTGTCCACTAAAGTGCCTTTCTATGGGGATGCCTGCATCAACCGCCTCTGTGTGCCACTGTTTGTTGCTAGCTCTGTTTGCATCCAGCTGACACTTGTACTGTGTCTTTATACAAGCTGGGATGCCTGCACATGCGCAGAAGCGCCGTGGCGCGCATCGAGCGTCATCCACCCGCCCCGCCCCTTTTTTTCATAGGAGGCGCGTGCACGCGCCCGCGCGCGCGCCCGCGCGCCATTGGCGCCCTTTTCGAAATCAAACAGGGACTAGGAGCCAGGGCCCTTTTTGCCGGAGGGCCTGTGCGGTGGATGAGCGCAGCAACAGGGCAGAGGAAGTGGATTCCCACAGAGAAACTTACCAACTGCCTGGATCTTTTGACTTGAGAAAACCAAAGATCCACATGACAAGAAAAATGGACTACAGCGGCCTCTAGTGGTTTAACACAGGTACCGCGGTACTCTTTTTTTTTTTCTTGACTACTATTAAAAAATTTTACATTTTCAGTAGTTACAGGCATACACAGATATTAGCGGGAATACCGTTAGGTAACAGACAGAAAGACAAATTAGGCTTGGGGGTCCCCCAATAGAACCAAGTTCCTGGGGGCCCCCACTTACCTGATCCCCGCCGCAGGACTCTGTTTGGTCCACAGAAGCCCAAACTTCACCTATCACGGCAGGCATTGTAATTAAACCTTCAGGGACCGGGTTCCCAAGGATTCCACTCCCCTGGACCTGTATAGCACCCTGCACAGACAACATCTTGGTCGTGGGTATGACCAGAGCTCTGGATCCCAGGGTCCAGCCCTCCTAAGAGAGGCATTACAGGCAAAACCTTGCTCTTCTGCTGCAAGGCCCGGGTACCGACCGTTTAGCTATGAAGCTTTTTTGGTGGGATCCGGAACAGCTTACTAAGGCCCAAAAGAACCTGTACGCAAGCCCAGTGAAAACACATGTTACTCTTTGGCCAACACCTTAGACACTGGCAAAAAACTGAGGTGCTCCCGGATGGGAGGGGCTTATATAGGGGAGGGTACTTCCAGTTTGGAAGTGGCCAGTGCCAGCACCTGAAGGTAATCTATATAACCCATTAGTAATGACTAAGTCGCTCTGTGTCCCGTGATGTACGAAAAAGAAAGAATCCATCGTCTCCCAAAACCCTCATTTATCCAGGAGCACATCCCTAGAGATGTGTTGTTTCGCATGCATTTTTACCAAACCAAGGAGCGGTTGATGCAAATTACCCGTAAAGGGGAACACAGCACCACAGATTACTCAGATCTGCAATTTTATACAGATCTGTCGCAGCACACTTTGCAACTCCGCAAAAATCTCAATAATATTACTAAGGCATTGAGAAACCATGCTATCACATACAGATGGGGTTACCCGACCAAACTAATCATAACTAGAGAAGGTTCTACACATGTAATTACTTCTCCTACTAAGGGTTTCCAACTTCTCCAGAAATGGAAGATTGTCCCAGAGGAACCTCCTTCAACATCTAATGATACAAGCCCTAAGAGGATTCCTCCAGAATGGCAACATGCTTCAAACTCCTGAGGCGTCAGTGATATCTGCAGGGCCCTGCTATATTCATTTGTTGCCCTATTAATGGGCCTCGCCCTTTGGAGCTCTATCCTGTAACCTGCGCTCCCATTTACCTGAGCAGAATTTCTGCACCTGGGTGTAATACCCTCCTTTTAAACTTTTTGTTGTTTGTTTTCTTTTTTCTATACCGAATTTCTTTTCAGACATTGCTTATGTTACCAGAAACGAGACTCTGTTTTGAAGAACCTAGGAATACATGCATCCCTCGGACAGCCTCCTGGCAGCTATGTGAGTACGCACCATGTGTAAATTTCAGCATTCCACTTAAACTCTGTCATGCCAGTTAAAATTCTTTCCATAAATGCACATGGCTTAAACCATCCAGCCAAAAGGGCATCCCTCTGGAAAGAAGCAGACTCTTCTCATTGTGACATAATATGCGTTCAAGAAACACATTTTCACCATAGCGCACCGCCTAGATGTACCCATAAAGGCTTCCAACACTACTTCTTCTCAAATATGACAGCCAAACAACGGGGAGTCATGATTGCAATTAGGGACT
The DNA here is from genome assembly GCA_029206835.1 of Rana muscosa. Lineage (NCBI taxonomy): Eukaryota > Metazoa > Chordata > Amphibia > Anura > Ranidae > Rana > Rana muscosa. The sequence continues at coordinate 467,548,394 of CM055117.1, forward strand.
CAATTTCTTTTCAATTACTTAAGGACATTTGTGACCCATCAGGTCGTTATGTCATTCTAGTGTGTGACATCAACGCTACACGATATACTCTGGTGAACGTCTATGTTCCAAATAAACACCAAATTAAATTCCTGAATGTCCTGATGAAAAAGATACGGAAAATACAACAAGGATCTCTTATACTCTGTGGAGACTTTAACGTAACTCCTGACCCTCAAATAGACTCTACATCTAAACCCTCTAAAAGGACACTGTCTTTGCAGTCCTTTTTGCAAAGACAAGAGTTATATGATGCATGGCGTTGTACCCATGCCAACGAAAGAGATTTCACGTTCTTTTCCCACAGGCACTGCACGTATACGAGGATTGATCTGTTTCTGATGGACAGGTGGTTACTCCAGAAAGTATCTCAAATCACACTGAATAGCATATCATGGTCAGACCATGCTCCTGTGTTATTGACACTAGGAGACACTTATCCTTCCAACAGTGCCTTTATTTGGCGCTCCAATTCCCACATCATCCAAAACAAGGAAACAAAAAAAATTCTGGAGGACTGCTTGCTTGATTACTTTCAGATCAACTCCCCGTCCACAAATGATCCATTTGTGCTGTGGAACGCCCACAAGGCATATATCAGGGGTGTGTTTATCCAGCAGGGCACTAGAATCAAGAGGCAGAGGCAGCAGCGACTCAATACTCTACTCACAGACATAGAATTATTAGAAGCCCAAAATAAACTTAATCCTACCCCCATATTGAGTGCACAACTTACCTCACTGAGGCACGACCTCAGACTCGCTTTACTCCAATCCTTCGAAAAAGTAGAGAAAAAATTGAAGATGTCCTTTTATTCTACAGGTAATAAGGCCCGGGAAAAACCTGGCCCGTAGACTACAAGGCCAGCGCTTTAAGACTAAAATACCACATATTATTAGCCCTAAATCTTTTTAGAAGGTGTATGATCCCCAAAAAATTGCAGATGCCTTTAGTGATTATTATGGGGCCTTATACAACCTGAACCAAGATAGCCTAACGGCACAACCCTCCCTCTCAGATATAGAAAATTTTCTACAAAACATTCATCTGCCCCAACTTTCCCCCTCACAGCTCCAGGAGCTAAAACGCTCCTTTTTCCTTAGTAGAATTGCTCAAAACTATAGAGAATCTCCCGAATAATAAATCTCCTGGTCCGGATGGTCTCACAGGGGAGTACTATAAACAGTTTAAACCTATTCTTGGGCCATACCTCCTCAAAGTATTTGATGCTGCTGCTGCCTCGGCTTCTTTTCCGCCAGAAATGTTAGAGGCCTTAATTGTAACGTTACCTAAACCGGGCAAGGAACCAGATGCACCTAAAAATTTTAGACCTATATCCTTGCTCAGCAACGATGTGAAATTGTATGCTAAAATTATAGCATTAAGATTGGTGGACATTTTACCTACTCTCATTGACCCTGACCAATCTGGGTTCACCAAGGGTAGGCAGACGTCGGATGCTACTAGACGTTTAATAAATGTTGTGCATATCGCCAGATGGGGGAAAACGCCTTCTCTGCTTCTGGCTTTAGATGCAGAGAAGGCGTTCGATAGGGTACACTGGTTGTATCTTACAAAAACTTTGGAAAAATTTGGTTTCTCAGGACACCTGCTCTCAGCAATATTAGCTTTGTATACTTCTCCATCAGCTCGGGTGTACACGTCTGGCATGCTGTCTAAGCCTTTCAAAATCACTAACGGGACCCGTCAGGGATGTCCACTGTCCCCTCTTATTTTCAATATACTTATGGAACCGTTAGCCGCCAGTATTCGACAATCCCCTGATATTCAAGGTTTTACAATTAAATCCCGTAAACATGTCATAAGTCTTTTTGCGGATGATGTAATACTGATGCTCACTGACCCGCTGTCTTCTCTAGATCATGTATACCACACGCTTCAGGAGTATGGAAAAGTGTCATACTATAAAGTGAATGACTCGAAGTCATTCATCCTTGATCTAGGAGTATCCCCAAAAGATAAGCTGATCATACAAACCAAATTTCCCTATGTCTGGTGTGCACATGAAATCACATACCTGGGCATTAAATTGACCTCCCAAACTAGACAATTATTTCAGGCCAACTATCTCCCTCTTGAAAAGAAACTCGCAGACAACCTAAAGTCACTAAGCAAACATGTTCTATCTTGGTCGGGAAGATTGGCAGCTTTCAAAATGCAAATATTGCCACAAATTCTCTACATTTATCGCACAGTACCCATTCCCATACCTCAACACTTTAAAACCCTTCAGTCCCTTCTAACTAAATATCTTTGGGAGGGTAAAAGGGCCAGGAGCACCTTTTCCAAACTAAAAAAAACAAAACAGGCTGGTGGCCTGGGTGTACCGGTCTTTGCAGATTATCATGCCGCTGCGACTCTCGCACAGATTAAAGGCTGGTTCCCCAATCAACCCACACCACTGTGGGGAAACATTGAAGAAACTTTAATACCCGGTGGAAATCTATTTAACTATCTCTTAGCGTACCCTCATATTAAATCCAAAAACCTTTCTCCTCCCATGATAGTATCCCTGAATTCCTGGAAAACATTAGTAACACACAAATCCCTTTCTACCCCTACTTCTCCTCTACTAATACCCATTTCTACTCTAGACTTGATAATGCCTGACCTGACCTTAAACAGATGGCTGCGACAAGGAATCGTGCAGATCTCAGATCCATACAGAAACAACCTCCTTAAAACATTTGCTGAGTTGCAATCAGAATATGGACTACCAAATTCGGAGCAGTTTAATTACCTCCGAGTGAAATCGTACCTTAAAAACAAAAATATTAAGAAGTACAATTTATTTTGGAAAATTAATATCCATCTAGCATCTAAAGAAAACCATAAAGGTGGTTTATCATTATTTTATAACTTCCTATATGACAAGTCCATATTCATGAAAACGAATTCTATGAAAGCTTGGGAGGCAGATATCCAAGAATCATTTTCAGAAACACAATGGCATAAAGCATTACAACAAATCTACGCAGCAACTAAATGTACAAACCTATGGGAACTATCCCACAAAGTAACACAAAGGTGGTACCTGACCCCGAATAGGGTAGCCAAATTTGATTCCTCCACATCTTCTGATTGTTGGAGGAATTGTGCACAACTGGGAACCATCTTCCATATACTATGGGCATGTAGCAAATTAGCGGGATTTTGGTCTGGCATTTTCAAGGTCCACTATCAAGTCACGGGTTTATCTATGCCATATTCGCCTTCCCTAGCTCTTTTAAACTTGGGGATCGAAAACTTACCACCGGTACACAGGAAATTCACCACACATCTTTTTCTAGCGGCCAAGCTAGTTATACTTAGAGCGTGGAAATCTCCAGAACCTCCAGAGGTTCAGGAGGCAATTCGCACGTTGTCCGTACATTTCACCTATGAACGAATGTTAGCCTCCATTGGGGGCAAACTATGCAGTTCCTCTCTAGTTGGCAACCATGGATAGACTGGTATAAAGACTACAAATCATAATAAAACCAGATTAGCAGTCATATATAGGGGGGTCAACCCTAATAAAACTGATAATAAAACTGACACTTAAACCTTTATAGGCAGATCCGAGGGATGGCGGTGATGGTGGGGATGGTGATTACAATGGTAATGGTAACAGTAAAAGTAAAGATAATAAAACCCAGGTTGATGTTCTTTTTTTCTTTTCCTCTGGTTACTCTGAAAGCTCACTCTTTGTTCTTATATTAATTTCTTTTATGTTAGGACCTTTATTCTCGGTGAATATAATTTCCAATAAGATAGAAGAGCTTGATCTCATACCTTCTTCACATAGTCTGGTACTGTGCAAGTGGGGGGTGGGGGGGGGGTTGCCTCTCTCTCCGGACCACAGATAGTTCCCATGGGGGTGTCTGGGGAGAGGAGGGGATTCCCTCAGCCTTGTGTATATTGTATGTGTTTATACCAAGACAAGGCATTTTATATGACTCCTATCTGTATATTCAAATGTATCAATATGTCTTCGTCCCACATGTGGAATGTATTGTTCACCCTTTGTTTACCTTTAAAACCCAATAAAAATCTATTGATAAAAAAAGAAAACGCTTCGGGCGATGATGGAAGAGGATGTGGCACAGGAGGATGAGGAGGAGGAGGAGGAAGCGGGATCATTTCAAAGGCTTTCAGGGCAGTCTTTCACAAGTGGCTACGAGGGTGGGTTCCTGCACCAACAAATGCCAGGTACACAATTGTCCGGCAGAAAGGGCACAGTTCTGGAGGATGACGAGGTGGAGGAGGAGGAGGAGCCATTTTCACAGCAGGGTGGCACCCAGACCAGCTCGTGGCCATCACTGGTGCGTGGCTGGGGGGATACAGAGGACACAGACGATACACCTCCCACAGAGGACAGCTTTTCTTTGCCTCTGGGCAGCCTGGCACACATGAGCGATTACATGCTGCAGTGTTTCCGCAATGACCGCCGAGTTGCCCACATTTTAACTGGTGCTGATTACTGGGTGGCCACCCTGCTGGATCCCCGTTACAAGGACAACGTACCGTCCTTAATTCCCTCACTGGAGCGGGATCGTAAGATGCGCGAGTACAAGCGCACGCTGGTAGGCGCGCTGCTGGTGGCATTCCCACCTGACAGCGGGCGTACGGTGGAAGCACAAGGCGAAGGCAGAGGAGGAGGAAGAGGTCGCCAACGCAGCCGGGGCACCGGCAGCACCTCAGAAGGCAGGGTTAGCATGGCTGAAATGTGGAAAAGCTTTGTCAGCACGCCACAACAACCAGCACCACCAGCTGAGATGGAACGTCTTAGCAGGAGGCAGCATTTCACCAACATGGTTGAGCAGTATGTGTCCACAGGCCTACACGTACTCGATGACGGGTCTGCCCCCTTTAACTTCTGGGTCTCCAAAATGGGCACATGGCCTGAGCTTGCCCTTTATGCCTTGGAGGTGCTGGCCTGCCCTGCAGCCAGTGTATTATCTGAACGTGTATTTAGCACGGCAGGGGGCGTTATCACAGACAAGCGCAGCCGCCTGTCCAGAGCCAATGTGGACAAGCTCACGTTCATTAAAATGAACCAGGCATGGATCCCACAGGACTTGTCCGTACCTTGTGCAGAATAGACATGTATACCGGTGTTGTGACAAAAACTGTCCGGCCATCGGATTGTGTCCGGCCCATACTGCGAAGGCGCAGCGCTTGCGCAGTACAGAGGACAAGGAGATTCACAAAATCTCCGAAGATGAACGGCGCCTGCGCTGTGAGTGCAGGTTCAAGCCCCACCATCCAAGTGGACATACGGTAGCACATAGTAACAAGGCCCCTCACGGGCTCGGTTCGATCGCCACGCTTCGGGCACGGCCTCACTTGGCTCGGCTTGAACCACGGATGGTGTGGCCTTCACCTGAACTCACCATGCAGGCGCCGTTCGTCTTGGGAGATTTTCGAAATCCCCTTGTCCTACATACTGAGCAAGCGCAGTACAGGGTGGACACTATTTGACGGGGGGACAGAATTCGACACATCACTGGCCTTTCCCAGCCATTGTTGTATTTTTGAATCAGTGTTGGCTACCTCGTCCTCCTCCACCGCCGCTTCCACCTACACAGCCACATCCACCGCCACCTCAACCTCCTACTCCATATGGACCTCGTCCTCCTAGGTCAAGATTATTATTTTTTATTTTTATTTTTTTTATGTTATTTTAAGTTATTTCCCTATCCACATTTGTTTGCAGAGCACTTGCCATGCTCTTAACAACATTTTGCTGCCATTTGCAGCCCTCTAGCCCTTTCCATTACTTTTTTTAGAGCCTTTTTAGTCCTTAGAAGTCCGGGTCCCCATTGACTTCAATGGGGTTCGGGTCCGGGTTCGGGTTAAAGTTCGGTCCCGAACCCGAACTTTTTTCCAAAGTTCGGCCGAACCCGTCGAACCCGAACATCCAGGTGTCCGCTCAACTCTAGTAAAAAGTAGTGCAAGAACCTTTTTCATATCACTGCGACATGATTCGCAGAGATAAGAACCGTTCCATTGCTGGCAATAGGATGCGACTTGCCATGCGATTTGGAACTGTCAAATCACATGACAGGTCGCACCGGTGTGAACGGGGGCTAAAGTACAGTTGTTAGAAAAATATATAGGCTGCCATTAATGACTTGATTCTAACAAGCTAGTTTCCAGGCTATATCTACATTTGCAGACCCAAAACAAGCAGGCGGAGCTTAAAGTGGAATAATGGCCAGTGTGGACATTTAAATATTTACATAGTCTTAAAGTGTCATTAAATCCAAATCATTAAAAACGATCAGTACATGACATATTAAATGCAGTTCATACTCTGTGACTATGAGATTTGATTTCTGTATTCTGCAAAAAAAAATAAAAAATGGTTGATCCTGCTATCCACTGTCCCTCCCTCCCTCCTTGTCTGTGTCCCTGCTGAAGCCTGAGATTGTGTTGACTAGAGGTTGCCACATCTACTGAGCTTGCTCTAGTTTGTTGTGCAGCCCATATGACTATAGAGTCACACATATGAATTTATACACTCCAGATAAATGACAGCCCACTCTCCTCCTCCATGCCCACTAAACAGCCCTACCCTATGGGGGCAGTATCTTAGATGTTAATTAATGGAGGCATCACCTCCCTGTAATTCTAAGCACACGCAAACAATAGACACAGGCTGGAGGGGCATGAAACAGGCTGTGATTGGCAGATCCTCTAGCAGTAGAGGACTAGAAGCTCCTCTGAGGCTGGGAAAGAGCTGGGTCACATGACAGCTGTATATTATGAAAAAAGGTACTTAGATTTTATTTTATTTTTTTAATACAGTGCCATCATCCATATACTGTGAAGAGGAGGGATGATGCAAATTAAACAGTGTGTGTGGTTAGTACCACTTTATCAGGCAGTAAATCAGTTTGGATCAAACCCCCACTTACCACTGTAGCTGCATGCACTATGACACAATTGAGCCTCAAAGTTTATAATGGAAGCAATAAAGTTATAGGATCAGTGTTCTTGTCAGCTCAGCACACCCTGCTTTCCCATCCCAGTAGAGATTGAGTGGCCTTAACATTTTTAAAGTAAACACAGGGCACGTGAAACCCAACTTATACATTAAGGATGAATTGCTCCGAAGTACCTGCCCAGAACTGTAACTAGTTGTAAAGCTCACTTACTGCTTGTTGAGAATATGTTAAGACTTGAGTAGCCTGGCCATATGTTCGCTTTAGGTTTCAGAATTCTGCATCTCTTTACTTTGTCAGTGATGGAAAATGCACCCAATTAGCATTTTCAGAACAAGGCTAGCAGTTGTAACCTACATATTTGTACTTTAAAAGTAGAACTACAATTTTTGTCACTATCATTTTTTTTTAAATTAAACACATAGGGAACTTTTGGCCCTTATTTGATGAAATATAACATTTTAGAAAAAAAAAAAAAGTGTAAAAAATGAAAGTTATACCCAAGTTATACATTCACACTAGCTTGCAGTATTTTACTGTGTAGCCTAGTGCAGTGCTGGCCAGACAGTGAGCAGTGCAATGCGTGTCCCTGTGCATCGCACTGTTTTTTTTTTTTACTTTATTTTAAGTGTCACATTATTCATGTCACAGCACAGCAGCACGGTGCATTGCTCTGCTATGCAGAAAAATGCAGACATGCTCCATTTTTCCATAGAGTATTGTAGTTTGGATGCGACCAGTGTTCAGAGTATTGAAGATGATAATAAAAAAAAAAAAAAACGCAGGCGAGTATGAATAAGCCCTAAAAATGTTGACATTATTCCTCGATGAACAAACTAATCAAAAATGTGCAAAAAAAAAAGCGAAATAATCCAATAAAAAAAAAAATTCAATGCTAAATTATTACAAATAAAAAAAATCAATTTGTGAACAATAAATTATAAAAACAATTCATTAATCGCTCATAATAGAAAACCCAAAATCTTAAAAAGTCCATCCATGTGCAAGGCAAAGTGCTCTGGTGTCTAAAGGGTGCTCGACAGATAATAAGGCCTCTTACCAGACCGCAATGATCTAACATTTATAGAGATCTTTTGCACTAGTGTAGCTTAGAAGAGCCGATGCTCTCAACCTTGGATCTCCACTCAAATCAATGACCCCAGCGGCCAGGATTAACAGCAAAGTTTCCAGCACATACTATGACCTCAGCCAGCATACTTTAATAAAGCTCCGACATGTGTAAATATCTAGTCTGGAATGTGAGAGGAAAGGAAGAAAGTCCTTGAAGGAGGCAGTGGCTCCAGTTCCTGAGCAGCTGTTCGCCCCTTCTCTCAAACATCACAGGCAGGCAGGGGACAGTAATAATGCAAAATTTGACATTCTTTTTGGCAACCATGGGTGCCATGTTCTCTGGACTAAAGAGGAAAGGGACCTTCCAAGCTTGTTATCAGCACTCAGTTCAAAAGACTGCATCTCTGATGGTATGGGGGTGCATTAGTCTGTATGTATGGAATAGGCAGAGATTGCACATTTGGAAAGGCACCATCAATGCTGAAACAAATATTCAGGTTTTAGAGCAACATCCAGACATCTTTTTTAGGGAAGGACTTGCATATTTCAGCAGGACAACTGCATACTGCATCTATGACAACAGCATGGGTTTGTAGTAGAAGAGTTTGGGTGCTTAACTGGCCTTCCTGCAGTCCAGACCGTTCACCAACTCTAACTATTTGGCACACCTTAAAACAAAAAATACAAAGAAGACCCAGGACTGTTGAGCAGTTAGAATCCTATATCAGGCAAGACTGGGACAACATTCTTTTCCCAAAACACCAACAACCAGTCTCCTCAGTTCCCAGACGTTTACAGAGTTGCTAAAAGAAGAGCTACAACATAGTAAACATGGCCCTGTCCAAACTTTTTTGAGATGTGTTGCTGCCATCACTATCAAAATGACCTTATTTTTTTCTAAAATGGTAAAATTTTGCAGTTTAAAGATTTGATACCGTTAGGTCCATATGTATTTGGACATAAGCTTACATTTTAGGTTTTTTGGGTATTTACCAAAACATATTCAAGCTATAGTTATATAATGGATATGGGCTGAAAGTGCACACTCTCAGGTTTAATTTGAGGGTATGTACATCCAAATCGGAGGAAGGGTTTAGGAATTAATAGCCACCCCCCCTTTTTAAAGGGACCAAAAGTAATTGGACAATTGATTTAAAAGCCGTTTCATAGCCAAGGTGTGGGCTACTCCATTATTTCTTTATCATTTAAGCAGGTAAAAGGTTTGGAGTTAGTTCTAAGTGTGGTATTTGCATTTGGAATCTATTGCTGTGAACCTACATAATGCGTTCAAAGGATCTGTCCATGCAAGTGAAACAGGCCATTGTAAAGTCTTCAAAAACAAAACAAATCCATCAGAGGGATAGCAGCATAATTAGGCATGGCAAAATCAACAGTTTGGTACATTCTGAGGAAAGAAGAACACACTGGTGAGCTCAGCAACATAAAAAGGCCTGGACGTCCATGGAAGACAACAGTGGTGGATGTGTCCAAATATACAGTATCTCACAAAAGTGAGTACACCCCTCACATTTTTGTAAATATTTTATTATATCTTTTCATGTGACAACAATGAAAAAATGACACTTTGCTACAATGTAAAGTAGTGAGTGTACAGCTTGTATAACAGTGTAAATTTGTTGCCCCCTCAAAATAACTCAACACACAGCCATTAATGTCTAAACCGCTGGCAACAAAAATGAGTACACACCCAAGTGAAAATGTCCAAATTGGGCCCAAAGTGTCAATATTTTCTGTGGCCACCATTATTTTCCAGCACTGCCTTAATCCTCTTGGGCATGGAGTTCACCAGAGCTTCACAGGTTGCCACTGGAGTCCTCTTCCACTCCTCCATGAGGACATAACGGAGTTGGTGGATGTTCGAGACCTTGTGCTCCTCCAACTTCCGTTGGAGGATGCCCCACAGATGCTCAATGGGGTTTAGGTCTGGAGACAGGCTTGACCAGTCCATCATCTTTACCCTCAGCTTCTTTAGCAAGGCAGTGGTCATCTTGGAGGTGTGTTTGGGGGTCATTATCATGTTAGAATACTGCCCTGTGCCCCAGTCTCCGAAGGGAGAGGATCATGCTCTGCTTCAGTATGTCCCAGTACATGTTGGCATTTATGGTTCCCTCAATGAGTGGTTCCCCTAGTGCCGGCAGCACTCATGCAGCCCCAGACCATGACACTCCCACCACCATGCTTGACTGTAGGCAAGACACACTTGTCTTTGTACTCCTCACCTGGTTGCCACTACACACGCTTGACACCATCTGAACCAAATTAGTTTATCTTGGTCTCATCAGACCACATGATATGGTTCCAGTAATCCATGTCCATAGTCTGCTTGTCTTCAGCAAACTGTTTGCGGGCTTTTCTTGTGCATCATCTTTACAAGGGGCTTCCTTCTGGGATGACAACCATGCAGACCAATTTGATATAGTGTGCGGCGTATGGTCTGAGCACTGACAGGCTGTCCCCCCCCACCCCTTCAACCTCTGCAGCAATGCTGGCAGCACTCATACGTCTATGTCCCAAAGACAACCTCTGGATATGACGCTGAGCACAGGCACTCAACTTCTTTGGTCGACCATGGCGAGGCCTGTTCTGAGTGGAACCTGTCCTGTTAAACCGCTGTATGATCCTAGCCACCGTGCTGCAGCTCAGTTTCAGGGTCTTGCCAATCTTCTTATAGCCTAGGCCAGCTTTATGTAGAACAATTCTTTTTTTCAGATCCTCAGAGAGTTCTTTGCCATGAAGTGCCATGTTGAACTTCCAGTGACCGGTATGAGAGAGTGAGAGCGATAACACCAAATTGAACACACCTGTTCCCCATTCACACCTGAGACCTTGTAACACTAATGAGTCACATAACACACCGGGGAGGGAAAATGGCTAATTGGGCCCAATTCAGGCATTTTCACTTAGGGGTGTACTCACTTTTGTTGCCAGCAGTTTAGACATTAATGGCTGTGTGTTAAGTTATTTTGAGGGGACAGCAAATTTACACTGTTATACAAGCTGTACACTCGCTACTTTACAATGTATCATTTCTTCAGTATTGTCACATGAAAAGATATAATAAAATATTTACAAAAATGTGAGGGGTGTCCTCACTTTTGTGAGATACTGTATATGGACCGAACTATATATTTGGACACAGGCACAATTTTCATACTTTTGGCTCTTTATGCCACCAGAATAAAATTAAAACAAAACAATCAAGATAGGATTTTGTACTCACCGTAAAATCCTTTTCTCTGAATTCATGGACGGACACAGCTTCAATCTTGACAAGTGGGTATTAGCCTTCATTTAGGAGTGACTAGGCAGAAAAAGTGTTAACAACTTCAGAGCTGAACAGCCCCACCTAGGGGGCAGTCCTACTGGCTATATCCCCTCAGCCTGCACTAAGCAGATCAGTTCGTCAAAAAGCAGTACAAACTTAAAAAGGAGGGGTGGGTGCTGTTCCGTCCATGAACTCGGAGAAAAGGATTTTACGTTGAGTACAAAAATCCTATTTACTCTTTCGTTCAGGGACGGACACAGCTTCAATCTTGACAAGTGGGACGTCCCAAAGCAGTGTCAAAAACGAGGGGTGGGAACAGCATTAAAACAACTTCACCCCAAAACAAAACACAGCTCCTCAACGGAGGAGTTGCAACTCTAAACAGCCGCCTGCAATACCTTGCGGCCGAAAGAAGCATCCGAAGATGCACACATCAACTTGTAAAGTCTAGTGAAAAGTGTGAACGGACGACCAAGTCGCCACCTTACACACCTGGGAAACAGACGCTTGACGTCAGAAAGCCCAAGAGGCACCTCTTGCCCTGGTTGAATGCGCCGAGAAAGGGAGGCGCCTGACCCTTAATGGCGTAAGCCTGATCACGATCTGTCGGATCCACCTAGAGATGGTGGTCGACGAGACCCCTGGGCCCTACTTGGGACCAGCCACCAAAACAAACAGTGAGTCTGGACTCCGGAACAGAGAAGTACCAGACAAGCATACTCAGAGTTCGGACAACGTCTAAGAAATGCAACGTCGTTTCCTTAGGATTCGACGGATGAGGACAAAAGGATGGCAGTACAATGTCTTCCTTGACATGGAAGGTTCAAAACATGACCTTAGGAAGAAAAGAAGGCTGTGGACACAGCACCACTTTATCCTTGTGGAAGATCAGATAGGGAGGCTTGCATGACAAGGCTGCCCTCTCAGAAACCCGTCCTAACTGGCATAACAGCCCACAAAAGGACCACTTTCTGAGAAAGTGTCAACAAGGGAAACTCCCTGATGTTCTCAAACAGTGGTTTCTGAGGCACCTAGAGGCCATGCCGTTAAAGCCATTGACTGCAAGCAGGATGGCATATGGGACCCTGCAACAACAGGTCCTCTCGTAGCGGTAGACGCCAAAAGGACAGCGGCTACACAAGCCCCATGGGAGGTAGTGGAGGGTGGACCGGAGGGGCCGCCTGCCGAACCCTCTGTACAAACTTCTCACTAGAGAGTGAACCACCAGAGGTCGTTGAAAAAATAAAAAAAGATACCTGCCCCCTAATTGTACTTATAGCAACATTTTTGGCCCGCTCCCTGCTGAAGAACAGCAGGACTCTGGAACCAAATAAGTACGCGGATGCCACCTCATTTCCTCACAAATGGATATGTAGGTCTTCCAGGTGCGATGGTAAATCTTCCTAGGGGATGATTTCCGAGCACTCCTCATGGTAGAGATCACAGAGTCTGACAGGCCCCGGTCTCTTAGCATCTGGCTCTCAAAGCCATGCCATTAAGTCAGTGACTGTAAAAAAACAGGATGGCGTATGGGACCTTGCGACAGCAGGTCCTTCCTTAGCGGTAGATGCCAAAAAGGCGTCTGCT